>CM077083.1:204316958-205052589 GCA_039513925.1 Platanthera zijinensis
TTGGAGGAGAAAGAGGAGAGGAGACCCCGAGCAGACCCGCTGACCAGGCTCTCATCAAGCTGGCAGGGCTGTAGGCTCACTCGGTGGTTGGAGGAGAAAGAGGAGAGGAGACCCTGAGCAGACCCGCTGACCAGGCTCTCATCAAGCTGGCAGGGCTGTAGGCTCACTCGGTGGTTGGAGGAGAAAGAGGAGAGGAGACCCCGAGCAGACCCGCTGACCAGGCTCTCATCAAGCTGGCAGGGCTGTAGGCTCACTCGGTGGTTGGAGGAGAAAGAGGAGAGGAGACCCCGAGCAGACCCGCTGACCAGGCTCTCATCAAGCTGGCAGGGCTGTAGGCTCACTCGGTGGTTGGAGGAGAAAGAGGAGACCCCGAGCAGACCCGCTGACCAGGCTCTCATCAAGCTGGCAGGGCTGTAGGCTCACTCGGTGGTTGGAGGAGAAAGAGGAGAGGAGATCCCGAGCAGACCCGCTGACCAGGCTCTCATCAAGCTAGCAGGGCTGTAGGCTCACTCGGTGGTTGGAGGAGAAAGAGGAGAGGAGATCCCGAGCAGACCCGCTGACCAGGCTCTCATCAAGCTGGCAGGGCTGTAGGCTCACTCGGTGGTTGGAGGAGAAAGAGGAGAGGAGACCCCGAGCAGACCCGCTGACCAGGCTCTCATCAAGCTGGCAGGGCTGTAGGCTCACTCGGTGGTTGGAGGAGAAAGAGGAGAGGAGACCCCGAGCAGACCCGCTGACCAGGCTCTCATCAAGCTGGCAGGGCTGTAGGCTCACTCGGTGGTTGGAGGAGAAAGAGGAGAGGAGACCCCGAGCAGACCCGCTGATCAGGCTCTCATCAAGCTGGCAGGGCTGTAGGCTCACTCGGTGGTTGGAGGAGAGAGAAGAGGAGGGACTCAACACTCTCGGGCCCTCCGCAAACAAGGGTTTGTGCTTTCGTGTTAATGTCCTCCAGCAGCAACGGAGGTCGGCTAATCAGGAAAATCTATTCCCCTTAGCAAAAAAGGGATGCTTCGGGGGAAGTCATTGCATAAAGAAAAAAAAGAGGAAGGAGAAAAAGGGGAGAGAGGGAGGATAGCAAACCCTCCCTGTCCACTCGCGCCGAGAGGAGCCATCCCGCGAGCCGAGAGCGAGGAAATACTCCTCTCGCTCACAGAAAACCATGGAGGCTCACCAACTCACCCCAGGAGCCAAGCCCACAGGTAATAATTAGGCGAGAGGAAAGGCAGTTTTCTCTCGCCTATCAACAATCTCGAGGGTTCCTCGAGCAATCACGATATAAAAGAAAGGGCTGGCCTTAAAAAGGCGTGAGCAAGAATATATATATATATACATGCACATGAGTCATATCAATGTTTTAAGACAACGCATTCACAAGATAAGAGAGAAGCGAGAGGCGAGCAAAAAAGTAAGAATTTAAACGTGAGTCATAACAGCGTTTAACACCCTACGACTATGAAATATGAAGTATTACAATCTCAGCAAAAGAAAGAAAAAAGAAGGCCCTAGCCCCTCTCACTCGCTGAGGGATCCTCGTCCTCGCCATAGATCTCGGGCACGAGGTCTCGAGCAGTGATGTCCTCGCAGTCGTCTTTTACAACACCTAGCTCTCGCATCATCTTGAGAATGAGCTCGGCGGTCCTTATATTAGCATCCTTACAGAACTCTTCCACATCATCGTGGGTGTAGCGCGCGAGAGGAGGTGGGGAGGCCTGCGAACGGGGAAGGGGAGCTTCCTTAAGCCTGGCGTTCTCCGCCTTCAGCTCTCTTACTTCGGCCTCCAGCTCTTCCACCCGCGAACGTAGTCGATCGGCCGTCTCGGCATCCTGCGAGAGAAAGGAAGAGGTGTAAGAGAGAAAAAAAAAGAAAGGGGGTACCGGGGCAAGTGCCCGTAAAACATTGGCGGGGTATCGACTTACCACTCCGCCGCTAGCTTTCGCCAGAAGGCTTTCGGACACCTTTAGCCGCTGGGCGAGATCCCCTGACTTTTCACACTCGGCCTCCAGCTTGGCGTGTATCTCCTTCCAGCTCTTGGTGTTGAAAATCAGGCGCCGCGAGAGGCGGTGCGACAGCTCTAAAGTGCGCAGCTGCGAGTGTGCCGTCCTCAGGACCAGGTCTCGCGTAGTGGCCGCGTCGAGTGGATCAGGAGTAAGGCCTCCATATAGGCCGAAGCCCAAGGAGAAAGCGTGAGCACTGGGCTCAGCCTGCTCTCCCCAGGAGGGCAGGAGGGTGGAGATGGAGACTCGGTAGGACCCCTTGTCCCAGATCAGAGAGGGGTCATTGTTGCCGTCAAGGACCGCCGACCCCATGTTGAAGTTGAGGTGACCGGACGGCGGAGGAATCTGAGAAGTCCCCTCGCGAGAGGGGAATCGAGGGGTAGGGTAGGATGAACTCGCCGGGGGAGCGAAGGGGGCTGCCTCCTCGGGGAGCGTGACCGCTTTACGTAGAGAAGTTAGAGGGGGCGAGTGGGGAGACCGAGACCCCACGGAAATTGGGCTCAGTGATCCCGGCGTCCCCGCGAGATCGGCAGGAGCTTTGCCCTTCCTAGAGGGGAAGGAGATGGTCTTCTTGGTCTTCATCTTCATCTTCTTCGAGGGGCTAAGGCGGAGCGGCGCGGAATCCTCGGCCACCCTCTTTTGGGGGGGAGGGGCCAGCGATTCTCTGGCCGCCTCGGCCGCCATAGTGGCAAGAGCCACATCGGGGGAAGGCTTAATAGCACTTCGATAGGGGGGATGCATTGGCACGATCCTCTCTCCTGAGAAGAAAAGAGATAGAACATCAGAAGACAAACTCTCGCGAGAGAAAGAGGCGAGGGATAATGAAAAGAGAAGTTCGAAGTGTACCTTCTCCAGGGAGCACGGGGGGTAGAGAGGCGAGCCCTCTCCTCAGATACCGGACTTCAAAATTCTTCCCTACAAGGTATTCGCAGAGAAGTCTGTCCGTGCCGCCCACCTGAGGGGAGGTGTAGAAGATTTCAGCAGGAGACACCGGCGCGAGAGGAACTCTGCCTAGATTTCCGCGAATGAATACAAAGCGGGTGAGCCAGTGGTGGTTCTTGTTGGGGGTCTCGCACACCTTCAGGTTCAGCCCAGTGAAGAAGGACACTCCGTCCTGATTGGCGTGGTACACGAACATCTTACGGAAGACGGTAAGGCTAAACTCTATCCTTTCCCTCCGCATATAGCAGGCGAATGCAATGATGACGGAGATGGCATTCGGGTTCAGTTGAGCGGGTATAACGCTGAAGTACTTCAGGACCTGTTTTACCTCTGGCCAAAAGGGAAGCCGGAGCCCAGCCTCAAAATGGGAAATTGGGAAGGCGAGTTCTCCCGGGTAGAAAGTGTTGATGCTCTCGCCGACCCGGGGAGGGCGCGACTCGAAGCCTTCTAGCAGGTAATCACTCCGAAAGGTCTCGTAATCGTCGGCAGGGAGGCGACCGGGGGGGAAGTCGTGGTCGGTGAATCGCTTCCCGCAGCGGCTGCGCCCCTCACTCTCTTCGGACCTCTTCTTTACCATTATGAGCGCAGGACGAGAATAAAGGGAGGTGGCTGGCGAGTGAGAGACGCGCGAGTTAGCGCAAGAAGCTGGAGGAGCTGGAGCGCGAGACGAGCCACAGGAAGAAGGTTACTCGCGAATGGAAGTCTAAAGAAAGCATACCTCTTGCCCTGGCAGGGGGGAGTATTTATAACCTTCCCCAGTGGGGAAGTACGGGCAAGGGGGTTACGTCAGGGGAGGGGAAGAGTCGGCCGATCCTTCGCCCTCCGGGCCTCGGGCGGCGGAACGCCGGGTGAGCGGCCTTCTCGAGAAAAGAGCGATGAAAAGACAGCGGGGCAGACAGCTAATGATGAAAGTCGATAATGTTGAATAAAAATTAATTAATATCCAATAAGAAGCAGTAGTGACGATTAAACCGACAAAATATGAAATTAATTAATCCCGCACATGGCGGGTGGCGAGTTCAAAGAGCGCACAGCAGGCGCTATACCAGTCAATCTTATTACAGGATAAGAAAAGAGAGTTATTGGGCGGAAGGCGAGAAGCAAGAGGCGACTGCAGGAGGAAAGAATGCTCGGGCTCCGTTAGTTCTTGTCCCACCTCCATCGTCCTCCACGGCCTCTCACGCAGGGGGGGCGACGGGGGAAGTGGAAGGCGTGAGCAGCCGCAACACCGCGCCGGGCCAGACGAAGCTGTTGATCGACATCGTTCAGAATCGCTAGAGGATCAGTCTGGTCCACCTCCGTGTCGACATCAATCTCATTCGACAGGCGAGCACATTCCATCTCGAGCCAATCAATTCGGTGGTCCGCGACCTGCTTTCCTTTTTCTAGTGCTTGGATGAGCAACGCGTGTTTCCGCAGCATCTCGGCCACCTTTCGCCTCATCTCTATGGGGTCCGCGGGATCGCCCAGATAATCGTCAATCTCGTCTACTGGCGGAGGAGGCGAGAAGGCTTCTCGCCCAGAATAACCCTCAGCCGGCGAGTCGGCGGCCAGAGTGCTCTCGGCAGGCCCCCCACTCGCACCTGCCAGAAGACCAATATTGGCTGAGAGTGGCGGAAGGAATGACAAGGATGGAACAAGTCAGTGATAAGATCTCTTACCAAATCGGCGAGTGCGGTCCGAGGCGGTAGAAGGGTCATCCCTCTTCGTCACCGGCGTAGAAGGAGTGGAGTCCTGGGGTGAGAGGCGCTGAGAAGGGAGTTCGGAAATGTTTATACGGATGGTCTTGGGACGTTGAGAGGCCTCCAAAAATCTCTGAGAATAGACAACAAATAAAGAATGGGCAGTGACAAGAAACCAGGAGGGGTTGGAAGAACGTACTTCTTTTCCCTTGAGGCTAGCAGGGGCCGGGGGCGTCGACCCCCTTGGATAGGTGCGAGAGGGTTCCTCAGCCAGAATATGAGGCTCAGGGGTTTTCGTCTTCTTAGGAGGAGATGCGGATAGCGGTAGCGAGGGAGGAGCACGGGCAGGGATCTTGTTCAGACCCACCGCCGTCGCCCTATTTTGCTGGCGCACGGCCGCGATGCGGTCCCGAACACTTTGGCTGAGAGACATATGGACAAGAGTTAAGGAGGGAGAAAGAGAGGAAACACCCCCTTGAGGGGAGGGAGGTTCTATATTTATAGGTCAGGCAAGGGGCCCACCAAAAGATTCCCTCAATAAATTGGCTGTACCATCGCAAGCCTCGGTTGGACTACCTTTCCGAGCTTGTGCCAACCTCGAAAAGAGCGGGGATTGTGTACAACCTCGGGCTCGCAGCCCGGCGAGAGGGGCCCAGGCGAGAGGAGAGAGGGTTCGGCCCGGCGAGTAGAGAGGGCCTAGGCGAGTCGAGAGGACTCAGAAGAGAAGCTCCGTGGCTAGAGGGCCCAGACGAGTCGAGAGGGTTCGGCCTGATGAGAGGACCCTAGTGAGAGGTGCCTCGAGAGAAGGGTCGTCTTGATTTCAGGGCCGGTTCAGGTAAGGTCGGGCCCACCTTCTAGGCCCCGGAGGTGTTTTTACTCTTTTACCCTGCGTGGGCTGCATTTAGTCTTTTAAGAAAGCGGAGTTTAGCTATTGGCAGACCCAGCCAAGGGTATTCTGGTATTTTCACAATAGCATAGTTTGGTTATTAGCAGTCCCAGTTCAGAGGCCTATAAATAGACCGGTAAGGTGCCTTAGAGAAGCAAGCATTCTTGACTCCTCTTATCTCTTCTAAGGCACCTAGCTCAGTATTGGCTAGGGAGGGGAAGAGCTCTAGTTCTAGTCTCTTCCGGGTAAGAGGTGGGACCTCCTCACTGAAGCCTCCGGTCTAGTTCTTCGCCTCGAGAGTGATCCCAAGGGAGTAAGCACGAGCTGCCTCAGTAGTTCCGAGCTTTAGGTGGAATCGGCTTTGCTGGTTCCAACAATTCTAGTCTTTCGATTTAGCCTCCACATAAGTTAGCAGTGTAATCGAAAAGTAAGATAGACTTTGGCTTGATTTGGAATTATGGATAAACTTTGATAGTGGAATGTCATTTCCTAGTTAGTAATCTTAGTAACTCACCATATTATGGAGTTTATCAACATATACTTTTTTATTTAATATATATGAATTCATGGTAGGGATCATTCTAAGTACAAGCGCGCATACCTAGGACACATATCACTATGATGTTCAATCATTTTTTTCTCTCTTTTTTTACTCATAGTTGGGATCATTCCAAGTATGTTTTCACATACTTAGGCCACATATCACTATGACATAAATTTCTCTATATTTTTTTTATACCATCATAGTTGGGATCATTCCAAGTATGTGGGCATATACTTAGGCCACATATCACCATCAAATTCAATCATTTGCTTATAAAAATTAAACACTCATAAATGAATAACTTACTAAGATACAACTAGTAGAAATATAGAGAATTTAGGCATGAAATAATAAGTATGAAAAAGTCCAAGCTCAACTATTCTAGTGAAGATCAAAATGGAATAACTACCCAAGCTCATGTCTTGGCTTACATCGTTGACTTAGTTCTTGCTCACCCCTCCCATTATTAATAGAGATCAATATCAAAAGATTGTCATGGAAGTAATCAAAAATTTTGTGCATAAAATTAAAATGCTTAAGTGAGCTCTATCACAAAAAATCTTACTAATTTCAAATTCACTAATTGAACTCTTTGGATTGTTCAGTCATACCAATTAATTATTATTGAATATATCTAGAATAGTCTTTTGATTAAATGAAACAAGAATTAAGATCATTCAATATGTGTTTCAAGGGAGTATAATTCATCCAAATGGTAGGGGTCAAAACAACCCCCACCTCCACACTTAAATCCTTTGCCAGTCCCTAACAAAGCTATATTTTTACCATGAAAATACTTTAAAATGATTTTTATTAATAAGCACATAATCATACCGAAGAAATTAATTGAAATATAAACAACTTCCCTGAAATTGGAGTCTTAGCAACTCTGTCCATTTGTTCTTAAAGTGACATTGGTTTCATCATGTTTCATTCTCCTTCCCTTACTGAGTGTCATCATTAAAATTAGTGCAAAACCTGTGAATAAATAATACTAGACAATTTTCCAAATTAAGCCGCTCAATTAATAAGTCAAGCAAGAGTGCAGTGACAAACTCATGTGATATGTTAGTATACGAGTGTTCATCTAAAGGTATCATAAGTAGTGCAATCAATATCAAAAAAACATCAAAACACATATAAGTGAAGCACAACATACATCATCCAAAATGTCATATCACAGAATAGATCACCACAATACATTCCAAATGCATCACAGTTAGTATCCTAAAAATATTATCAAAATACAAATTGTAATGTACCAAAATGTAGCCTCCAAGGTGTCGCTCCACAAAATATAAATCACTCAAAATATAGTCCATACCAATAAAACAACTGAATGTAGCGTAGAGCAAAATATGCAAAATATACCTGCAGCAAAATATAATCAGAACCATGCAAAAGTAAAGGTGGGCATGGGGTAATCCTACTCCTCCTATGCTTCTATTGACCTAGCCAGAAATTCGGGAAAATTACTGGAGGGCTTTATTTTGGAAAGGCCGATTATAATAGGTATTTTAATCAAGAGATTAGAGTGGTAATTAGATTAAGTCAGATTAGGAAATGTATAATTACAGATTTTATTAATACTAAAATGTAATTAGTTCAAATTAATCCCACTCTAACCCTCCGAAGTGACGATTCGTGCACGCTGGTTCAGTCCTTGGAGAAGCAACAAGAAAATGAATTTCCATTACATATGTTTTTGGATTGTTGTAATAACTGCTTTTGATTCAGCGCTATTTATGCAGATCTGGACAGAAACTTAATTCCCATTACATATGTTTTCGGATTGTTGTAACAACTGCTTTTGATTCAGCGCTATTTATGAAGATCTGGACAGAAACTTAATTCCCATTACATATGTTTTCGAAGCGTTGCAACAACTGCCTTCTGTTTTGCAAAATTTGTCTTACTTTAAATTTCTACAGGTTTTTGTCCAAATTTTTCACTCCTCCAGCATTTTCACTCCTAAAAATGATTGAGCATAGTCAACTAGGGTCATATGACTTCGCTCCCTCCAACACTTTTTTTACTAACGAAAACAAACAATATATATTTATTATTATTAATATATATATATATATATATATATATATATATATATATATATATATTCTACGATATGATGGGTTGCCTCCCACCAAACATTAAATTTATTGTTGGACTAAAAAAACATACAAGAAAAGTAAAGCACAATATGCAGAAAACTAAAGATAACTACTTGGTTTATTGTCTTCCCAGCACGACTTATTCAGAAATTTTAAAATTCTAAATTATTGGTCGATGAAAAGAAAAATGAACATGTAATTGTTCTAATATACGTGTCAGAAGCAGGTACCAATATGATGATAAAATCACCACCTCTTTTTCTAAATAATAATGCATGTTCATCGGAGGTAGTGAGAACAAAAAGTAAGAAGAGGAGTGCTCCTCACTATTCTCACCATAAACTATATCCTTGCCCTGCAAGATATCATCGTCAACAGAAAGGCTATAGGGACAAAAGAAAATAAATGATGCATCAACTATGGAGGAGGACTCAACCTCCTCACATAAGGGGATACCCATCTCATCAACTTGAGGATAGTGCTCAATAACCTCCTGAAGCATCTGTGACACATCAACTTGTTTGGGCTCAGATAATGAAAGGAGATTAGGAAATAAAATAAAAGAAAGACATAAATGATTTCTAATTGTGGGAGTGATCCCGGTTTCACTCCCAGTAGGTTCCAAAGATTGATCGATGTCGGTTTCGTAAGTATCATAACAAGGGGGGGGGGGGGGCGAGAACTCAAGAGCCTCGGTGGTGAGTTGAACCTCCTCATCCAATGAAGAAGTGTATATCTGCTCATTAGAAAGGATATCCTCTTCATCTCACCTTGGCGCATCATCGTGCTCCAAAGAGTTCTTCCCTACATCGGAGAGGATAATATCTTCGACACACTTTGGCACATTTTCAGGTTCAGGATTATCCCCAAGCGCAATATCTTTGACATGATCGTTAAAAATAGGTGTAGAAAATTCGTGCAAAGGTGGAGGAACCGTTGTAATAGCATTATCAGAGAATATGTGGGTTAGTTCCTCCATGAGTGAATCCAAAATAAGTGATGAATGTGTAGGGAGAGGCAACTCCGCGACGTCGTTGCACAGATCATCAACGAACATGATGGTTATATCTCCAATACTTCCTCGTAGACAAGGAGGTAGTGCGTATATATCATTAGAATCATAAGGAATGCCATAATAAGAAGAGGATGGGAGGATTTGAATTTTAGGTTTATTATACTCATCTCTTTGACGTTGAAATGCAACACACTCTTTCAAAATGTGTCCGGTGCTATGACAAAATATACATTGATTCTCATTTCTTCTCAGCCTTTGAGGGGTCGAACTGAAATGCGGAAACATTGTATGTTGTGGGGGAGCATAATTATAAAAATTAGGAGCACTGTATGAAGTATCATAGGATGTTGGTACTCCATAAGGTGAGCCATATGACATATAACTACAGTCTTTTATATAACAATCATCACTGTCATGATTGAATGCCCCACAATAATGACATCGAGAATATAAATATGAATACATGATTTTACGCAGGAGAATTCACCAAATGGATATTAATCTTTGCATAAATCAACTACACACAAAAAATATAAATGGATAAACCTACTTTAATTTTTTTTAAAAAAATAGATTAGGAATAAATAAAATTAAAATTGATAATTAAAAAAAAACAAATCGTAGAGAAAAAAAAACTTGAGTTCTAAATACTCAGGATTTACTAATATTGCAAGAAAAGATACTAAATTAGTTGCACTTCCCCGGCAACGGCGCCAAAAACTTGATACGACCAAAATGGATCTACGTAATCACGCAAGTGCACGTGTCGAATCAAGTAATAAAATGATGAGGTGAGTTATCGTTCCTAGAGGAAGTGCAATGTTAGTGCTCGTAATTACTAGCCTTACTTGTTCCTTGAATCCAAGTGGAATACTTTTTTAGTGGATTTAATTGATAATAATAATAATAACTTAAACAGATAATGATAAAACTAAACACGATTCTTGGAAAATACTTTTATCAAGGTTGGAGAAATGATCTTGCATGTTGTTTTCCCTTGCCTATTATGACGAGATTCCTGTGATATTTAATGGTTCTCTTCATTACTATCATGCATCGATTTTAAGGTGGATTTCATCATCTCTCGATCTCAGAAATCCGTTTACCCAATTTCCCATAGTTATCTCTAACTTAGATGGAAAGTTAAATAACATGACGAGCAAAAATCAATGATGCTAACTCAAGAGGAAATCTCTTTCTCTCTTGACGCTATATTGGAGTTTATGCCACACTTACGCCACTCCTCTCTCGAATCTTGCAACGCAGTAAAAAGATGGAATTTTGATTTAGAAAACTACGCAACTCCTCTCTCGAATCTCGCCGCGTAGAATAACGGATTCAACCCTAGATTAGCATAACTCCTCTCTCGAATCTCGCCATGCTAATTAGAAGATGAACGTCTGCTCAAAAATTTCCACAAATAAAGACCATAAACCCAATAAAGATAGCGATTCAATCAACCATAAAATAAATTTAAAGTAAAATCATCACAATAGAACAAGGTACTCACACCATACAAGATCCATACAATTAGTTCATGATAGAGGGATGAAAGCAAATGAGAAAGATCTTACAAGACATGTTTAAGAACGCTAAATGCTGCAGGAATATGTGTGAAGATCTCGCTTTAGACCCTTCTTCCTGCTCGACGGTGCGTCCAAACCCTAGTCGGTCCTCTCCTTCTCCTTTTCCAAGATGATGGCTCTAAGAACTCTATCTCTCTCCCAAAATTTCGTGCTCTTTAGGTATGAAAATCCCCTCTTAAAAATGAGCAGCCCTTTCCCAATAGATGCCTCCTTCCATATTTGATTTTGGCACAAAATTCGAAATTCGAATTATAAAACCGCCCAGGCTTGTTATAATAACTGAAAACAGATTTCTGTAACAACTACACAGCCAAAATATAATTCCAGCACTTGCTTCTCCGGTTCAATTTCTACGTCATTTCTAATAAGAAAAACATAGGCAAAGTAGGTAAATCACACATGAATAAGATAAATATTAATTTATGAATATTTATACTAATTTAACTAATTTCTTCTCATTTATCACAATTATTATTATAGAGAATAGGAGACTAGATAACTTCATTTGAGAAGTTATCAAGCCCTTGCTCCTATACTTGGCAGTGTCCCCAACAACTCTCAACGCGATACTCATAAAAGACGAGGGAGGAATTCAACGCTCCACTTATTTCCTCAACAAAGTCCTTATAGATACCAAGGTCAGGTACCCAGCAACAGATAAGACATCTTTGGCCCTTGTCTTCTCAGCAAGGAAGCTTCGGCCCTACTTCCAGGATCACGTAATAAAAGTACTGACACAGCTGCCGCTATAGACCATACTCCAGAAACTAGAGGTCTTAGGAAGGCTAGTTTAGTGTGCTGTCGAGCTCGGGTATTTTGACATCCAGTTCCTCCCTCAGCCAAATATCTAGTCTCAGGTGCGCGCTGACTTCATCGTGGAATACATCATTCCTCTAGAACAAGCCCTAGAAGAAGGCCCCTCCGCCTCCCGTTGGACCCTCTAGGTATATAGGGAATCAGGAGCAGAGGAAGCGGGAGCATGCCTACTCCTAATCAGCCCCGAGGAAGTTACCCTGGAGTACGACTTCCGGTTAAAATTCCCAGTCACCAACAATGTTGCAGAGTACGAGGCACTGATTGCCGGCCTTTGCCTTGTCATCGACTGCATGGTAGAAAATCTAACAATTTATATCGATTCACAGTTGGTGATTTCATAGGTAGAAGGTGATTATAAAAGAACGACCAACTGACGCAATACCTAAATATTACTGCAATAGAAGCTACTAGCCAAGTTTGCTGGGGAGGAACTGGATGTCAAAGAATGATCAATCATCCCCGTTGGTAGTTTCACAGGTTGATCCGTCGACGACCACTTGGGCTAGTTGGGGACGTGCAAATCCAGAGCTAGAGGGGCATGTTCGCTTGTCTGGGCGGGGATCTTCGGCATCCAAGTCCAGTACCCAAGTTTTATAAGTTGTGAATGTAGTTTATTTTGTTTTGTTTGGCTGAAGTGGATATCCTGTGTGAGGTAAGATGTTCGCTGTAAGGAGTTCATTAGTGGTCAGTTTTCTGGATTTTTGGAGCTGAAGTGGTTGAATGTTTTGAGTGATTAAAGCATATCAGTAACTACCTATAAAATATGTTAATTCCTGAAGTTCTGTATGGGGATTTTTTTGAGGAATGTTGCCGTGATATATAAATGCTTCATTGTATGTTCAAGGGATTAAGGGTTTGGCGTGCATTGGGTGTTTGGATGATTTCTTGAACCAAGTTTGTTCTTGTGCAGGTGGTTTAAGGCATTGTTGTTGGACCCAATCTGCAGTTTCTCAACAATTTGGTGCTCTCGTTGAGAGAAATTATACTCGGTGGGAACTCAAAAGTTGTCGGTTTACAACCCGTATTCGTCGAGGATGAGTCATACTATAGCCAGGTCAGCAGAAGTCAAGGTCAACTAGTCAAGACGGAGGTCAGAGTCAACGCGCGAAGCAGCAGAAGGCCTGGGTGAGTATTGCGATCTCCCCTCGCATACTCGCCAGGTTGGCGACTAGGCATGATACTCCCCAGCGTACGAGCTCCTCCAGGAAGTCGCGTAGCCGCCGAGGGGTGGGGTATAAATAAACCTCCCCCTCCCCCAAGATTTCTATATAAATAGGACTCCAGGGGTACGAGGAGAGACACTTGAAAATCCCTTCCAGGATCTCGCGAGTTCTTCTTGGATACTAGCCGAGCCTTTGGATTCCTTTTTCTTAGAGACCAGGTCGCAACCTTGTGACTTAGTTGTCAGCTAGTCTCCCTCGTACCCTGCTCGACCATTTTGGTTGTGGAGGGGTTGCTTCTTCTAAGCATCCGAGTACATGGTAAGACCTTCCTCCCGTAGTATTCGGGGTCCTGTTTGTTACCACAGTTCTTCATCCTAGCCCCCTTAGCCATTTAGCCTTGCTACGAAGCCAGTAGCCTTAGGCTGTCTTGATCCGATTTCTGAGGTCGGGAATTTTCCTGGCTTCAATACTTAGTGCGATGAGCGTGGATAACAACAAAGAAGGAAAGTTTCGTATTTTGGTAAGATGACCAATGGTGGCGAGCATGGAGAGTTGGTCGGTAACTCGGCAGGAGCTGGTGACCTCGCGTGAGGTGGCGAGTTTGTAACCGTTGCTACGTTCGAGGACTTCGCACAGAGGATCGAGAGGACCATCCTCGTCGGGCTTTCTCATCGTCCCGATGTAACTACGACCTCTCCCCGTCGCGTGACGTCATTGGAAGAGGAAGCGCCGCTGAGGCGAGATGGGAAGGAGCCCGCTTGGGCAAGAGAGGATCGATCGATGTAGTCGCGACACCATCCGACGAGCAGTCAAGGGGTCCGATTCCGAGATCCGATGTCGTCCGAGAGATATCGTAATACTCGCCAGTGGAGCGTGCATGATGTTTCCAGCGAGGATGAAACTCATCACCGCCAGGAAGGGAGGAGCCTCTTCTGTGACGAGATCCTTACCGCCCCCGTCCCCAAAGGGTTTAGAGAGCCCGTCCTCACCTACTATTTCGGCAGAGATGACCCGGTCAGACATCTTCAGTGGTTTGAAGATGTCATCTCCATCCGCCACCTTTCCAACGCTTTGAAGTTACGATTCTTCTCCATTACCTTCAAGGGAAACGCGAGAGACTGGTTCCATCAGTTACCAGCATATTCCATTTACTTCTTCGCTGATCTACGTCGGGGCCTCATGACGAGGTTTGCCACATCTAAGAAGAGAAATAAGGAGCCCATGATCCTCTTCAAGATTACTCAAGGATAATACGAGAGTTTGGGTCATTACATAGATCGTTTCCAAGAAGAAGTCTTGGAGGTGGACAGCTCCACCCTAATGATATCCCTCAAGTTCGGTCTGAAGCAAGGTCTCTTCAGCATGGAAATGGGGTCGAAGCCCCCGAGATCCTTCGAGGAGATGGTGGAGAGGGCAAATACTTTTGTCCAAGGAGAGGATAAAAACAAAGAGTTCTTGGCGCGGCTGGATGGAAATGAACCGTGGGGAAGAGGAAGAGCAGGACCTTCAAAAGCAAAGGCTAGGAGGTCTCCGGAGAGGCAGGTCGAGAGGAGGAAGAAGGAGCCGAGGAGAAGAGAAGAGAATAGGAAGATAGAAGAGCCCAGGAGGGTGTGAGAGAGGAGGCAAGAGAGGCCTCAGAGGCAAGAAGAGAGGAGGCCCGTAGAGGCTCCGATAAGGAGAGAAGACTAGCGATTCCAGTACCCCTAGAATCTACCCCAGTGGAGACCACTAGTGAGACCACGTTTCCAGCAGTAGAGGAGGAATGACAACTGGCAGGAGGAAGACCGAGGAGGAGGGAGAAGGGAAGCGATGGCTATTGATCGTCAAGACAACAAGCGTCACAGGCTGGAGCAGCGGGCAAGGCATTAGGAGGCGGAGATTCCCCTTTACTGCGATATCCAACGAGTAGAGGGGCATGAGACGTTAGCTTGCCCGGAGTTCTGGGAAGCAAGGAGGAGGTTGGAAGTAGAGGTTGCGAAGAGGGAGTAGCCAAGACAGGAGGCCCCGGTGGGGCAGGTAGAATTCCAAGCTCCAGTAAGGAGGAGGAATGAGGACCGTATCGACCTGGGAGGTCACGGAGAGGTGATCCACGGCCCAGGAGGTGGGTACGTCGGGGTGATCAACGGAGGAGCCGGGCTCGGAGCTTCCCACAAGGGGAGTCTCCATCAAATCTATAAGAAGAACGTCGCCTCAACCTCGCAGAACCCGCCGCCGTTGGAAGAGATCACCTTCTCAGAGGAGGACATGCTAGAGAATGAGAACCCATTCCACGACGCCCTGGTTATTCAAGCTGCCATCGAGGATTTCACCGTCAACCGAATCCTCGCGAATAACGGAATCTCGGCGAACATCATTTTCAAAAGAACTTTCGTAGGGCTTCAGGTGGAAGCGTCTCGGGTCCAGGCTGCAGATGCATCCCCCAACTGCCACGACGTCTCCCTCATCACTAGTGATGGCTGCTATAGCTACAAGATGATGCCCTTCGGGCTCAAGAATGTGGGCGCCACTTACCAGAGAATGATGGATCAAATCTTCAAGTAACAAAAAGGGCAAAACCTTAAGGTATATGTGGACGATCTCCATGTCAAGAGCAAGAGCGTCGCAGAACACATAGAGGATCTGGTAGAGACCTTCTCCACCCCGAGGAAGTATAGTATGCGACTCAACCCAGCCAAGTGCATCTTCGGTGCGGGAAGAGGGAAATTCTTAGGTCACCTCTTCACTCCCAGGGGGGGTGGAGCCTAACCTAGATAAAGTCAGGGCCATTTTGGAGATGGTGTCCCCGAGAGATTCCAAGGAAGTCCAAAGGTTGACAGGAAGGCTGGCAGACCTTAGTTGTTTTCTCTCCAAGGAAGGAGAGAAGTGTTCACCATTCTTTAAATCTCTTCGAGGGAATCAGAAGTTTTAGTGGACCGCGGAGTGTGAGGAGGCCTTCAGAAAGCTCAAGCAACAGCTAACCCAAGCTCCTCTCCTCCAAGGCCCGCAGGGAAGTGAAGATCTCATGCTCTATTTAGGAGTAGGAACAAAGGCAGTTAACTCGGTGTTGGTCAGAGAAGAAGGAAAGAAGAAGCTCCCCATCTACTATTTGAGTAGAGTGTTGCGACAAACGGAAACGAGATATCCTATCCTGGAGAAGTTGTTGTTTGCCTTAGTGATTTCGGCTCGGAGGCTCCGTCCTTATTTTCAGTCTCACTCCGCCAAGGTCGTCTCAAATCATCCGCTCCGTAGTATCTTATACGGAGTGGAGCATTCAGGCAGATTGGCAAAGTGGGCGGTGGAACTTAGCGAGTTCGATATTTCCTATTCACCAAGGGTAGCGATCAAGGCCCAAGTTGTGATAGACTTTCTAGCTGACTTCTTAGCGGAAGTGAGAGAGGATGTGGGCTCTTCTAGCCCGATCTCCTGGGAGATGTTCGTGGATGAGGCTTCAGACATGTATTTCTTGGGAGCCGGAGTAGTGCTAGTGAGCCTACAGGGAACCCGGATCGAGCAAGCTATCAAGATCCTCTTCCCCATTACAAATTATTAGGTGGAATACGAAGCCATGGTGGCTTGCTTGCATCTCTCCAAGGAGCTAGCAATTTGGGATATCAGTGCCTTCACCGACTCAATGGTGGTCGCGTCTCAAATTAGGGGGGAGTTCGAGGTGCAGGATCCCATCCTACAGAAATACCTGGTCAAAGTAAAAGGTTTGATCGGGGGGGGGGGGAGGGGTTTCAATCCTTCTTCGTCGAGCATGTACCCCGAGAGGAGAATTCCGAAGCAGAGTACCTCGCCAAGTACGGTCCTCGTGCTGGTGGGATCGTGACCGAGCTGTTCTGACCGTTCATCGAGGAGGGACAGATGATGAAGATCGAACAAAGAACCTCGTTAAGGGATCCGTTCATTGTGTTCTTAATGACGGGTCATCTGCCTACCAGTGAGGGAGATCAGAGGAAGTTCCGTTACAAAGCTGCATATTATCTGCTGCAGGAAGAAGAGCTATATAAAAAGACTATCTCAGGCCATCTGGCCCGGTGCCTGTCGGAAGTGGAAGTCCCTTGTGTTCTGGACGAGATTCACTCGGGAGAGTGTGACATCTACTCAGGGACTCATACTCTGGAGCAGAGAATCTTAAGACACGGCTACTTCTGGCTGACTGTCCGGAAGGATGCAGAGTCCTTCTCCAAGAAATGTCCACAATGTCAGCTCTTCGCGCCTCTTCAATTACAACCAGCTCAGCACCTTCGCTCGATCACTGCTCCATGGCCCTTCTCTATATGGGGAATGGATTTGATCGGCCCTTTTCCTCAGGCCAGCGGGAAGAGGAAGTTCGTCCTTGTCATGATAGATTACTTCTCCAAATGGATCGAGGCAAAAGCTCTAGACAAGACCACTTCTCAAATTGTAATGAATTTTATCTGGGGAGAGATTGCATGCAGGTTCGGGATTTCTCTCGCCATCATCACCGACAACGGTCCACAGTTCGCCAGCTTGGAGTTAGAGGACTTCTGTAAACAGCTAGGGACGGATCTTCGATTCGCCTCTGTGCATCATCCTCGCAGTAATGGACAAGTGGAGGCCGCCAACAAGTTGATCATCAACCTCTTAAAGAAAAAAGTCACCAACTTGAAGGGCAATTGGACGGAGCAAATCCCCTCAGTTCTATAGGCTCTGAGGACAACTCCAAACTCGGCCATGGGTGAAACACCTTTCAAGTTATCCTACGGGTCTGAAGCGCTCATCCCGGTGGAGTTTGAGGTTCGGAGCCCAAGGGTCATAACGGCGGGAGATGACAGTGAAGAATGACACCTAGAGAATGAAGACACTCAAAGACTCTCGCTGGACTATATCGAGGAGCTTCGTGACCTGGCCTCCGTTCGTCAAGAAGAAATCAAGAGACGCATGACAAAACACTTCGACAAGAATGTCCACCTCAAACATTTCCTCCCAGGTGACCTAGTCATGAAGAAGGTAGATGCCGCATGAAGGGGAGCAACGGTTGGCAAGCTACATCCGAATTGGGAAGGCCCCTTCATCATCTAGGAAGCCTTAGCCACTGTAGGCTATTATCTTCAAGATCAAGTCGGAGAGTAGCTGGGAGGTACTTGGAGCGGGGACGACCTGAAAAGGTTCTATCCTTAACAGTAACACTGAGTTTTCCTTGAATTCTTGATTGCATATATATACAAACAGTGGCAGTCCGATTGGCTCTTTTTGCGCTAATTCATCTCAAGACATCTAAAAGCTTTTTAGGTTCAGCTCCGCTATCGATCCGTGAAACCTGTCGTCGATCTGTTCCTCGTAAATATCCCAGTGTGGATGATGGGACGATGCCTCTACATTGACGACCGAGGTCAACTCCCCCCTTCCATGTTGGCCTAGGTCCCCCCGATTGCATCTCTCCTCCGACTGAAGGAACTATCAGGAACAGGTACGAACGCCAACCTCCCGGATTCGATGAAGGGCCAACCTTACCAAGCATCCATTTGGGAAACTATCGAGTGCGTCCTGAAGGACCCTCGGAGGAACATTACCTTTCATTCATACACTGGCACTTATAGCCAGATGGCATGGATGAAAGTGATCTCCACTGTTGGATCGGGATACGAGCCTTCGACCCGTTCATCCTAAATAGCCCAGTACAGATGATGGGACGATGCCTCGGGAAGCGCTCTTGTAAGACCGAGCCTCTCCATGTAATATCTCATTTCCAACGAGACCCCTAGGAGTTGTTTTGTCATGACTAGGTTATGACAAAACCCTAAGAAGCTCAAAAGGCCAAGTGAACAAGGCTCAAGGTGAAAATCACCTTGGTCTGCCTATAGCACAACCCCACCACCAGACCTAGGGTTTGACCTTAGGGCTCCAACCTGACTCCCCCTCAAACCTTACATAATCTTCTTCATTGATGTTTTCCAAGTGTTTCTCTTCTTGTAGTACTTCAGTATTAGGAACATGGTCCTCTGGAGTATTAATTGTCTCCCCCTGGACATCTAAATCAGTATTCAGAAGTATTTCTTCTTCAGTCACCTTAGGGATTGTATCTTCAACCTCTCTTTCAGACATATCAGTTTTAGGAACCTTTGTTTGTTCCAGTTCTTGTACAACTTTCATGACTATAGTGTTAACATCATCCATATTTATGTAATCTGGCAGATAAGTGAGGTTCTCCCCCTCAATTGGATCCTTCTCTTGAATATTCTCCCCTACACCTGGCCGCATGTTCTAGGTGTGGGCCTTGGAGATTTCTCATCCATAGTATCATCCTGTTTTTCAGAGGTAGAACTATCTTGTTCTTCAGAGTTACTGGAAGAATCTTCTTCCACAATTACAACCTTCTTATTCTTCTCATTCTTTTTCTCAACTGCAGGTGTTTCTTTGGATAGGACTCTATCCCACCTTGCAAGTATCCTCATGTCCATTTTCCTCATATGGTTTATCTTTGATCCAAGCTTAAGATTAAGACTGTCAGGAATGGCTTGCACTAGGTAAAGACTTATAATTCTTCCCATGTTGGGATTCTTAATACACTCTACTATTCTGTCAAAAATAATCTTGCTCCAGTTGGTCTTGACTTTGAATATAACTCTTGTCACCAACTCAAAAATGAATGCTGAAATCTTGTCATGTGCTCCAGTCTTACACAACAACACCTTCCCAATAATTTCAGAGAGGAATTTTCCTTGGGAACTCATACCCTTCCTATTTAAGGTACTTCCAAACTTAGTGGTTGGAGCCAATCCACACCACACGAATGCTTCAGTAGTCTTGGTGGTGTCTAATTTATCTTTCTGATCGATTCTTGGAATTTGAAAAACCTTGGCCAATTTCCTGGTTGTGATTTTCACTTTTGCTCCATTTACCTTAGACTTGATCTTTTGTGAGCTTGAATCTAGTTTAGCATTAGAGAAGAACTTTGAAACTTCTCGTTTCCAAATGTTTGACGGTTCTGAAAGTAGAAATTCTATTCCAGCTTCAGTGATTAGGTCAATAACATTCCTGATTTCTTCTTGCGCTGAGTCGAATCCATTGCACACAAGTTCATATCCTTCAAAAATGTTGTCGTCGATCTTGGGAGCCATTGGAGTTGAGAGAAATTGAGAAAGAAATGTGTTGCCTAAAGGAATTCTAGGTCTCGACACTCAAGGAGCAAAAGTTCAAGAGATTAAGAAAGCGTAATCGATTTCTACTCTCACACCCCTTTTATAGTTAAATATTCCCTGAAGTCGAAAGGGCGCGTTGCATTTAGACTTTTCTAAATTTTTGGGTGAATACCTAGTGTCGACACAAAGAAAGTTGTCTGTCGAGATGTGTCGACTCAAGTTGACACAAGGATTATGTCTCTCGACATATACCTTAGGGTATCGACACCCTTATGTCTCGACACTTATTTTAATGTTTCGACACTTTGTATTTATGTAGTATCGACACACATTCTGGTGTCTCGACACATTACTATCTATAGTGTCGACACACTTTCTGGTGTCTCGATACTTTTTCAACTATCTCGACACACACTCTGGTGTCTTGACACAATTTTTGACTTAGTCAAAATTTTGTTTTCTGAAATGTAGATTCTTGATATTTATGATGTCATACTTGTTTATTTAGGTTGGTAGACTTTGTTACTTAACTTATACAAGTTGAACAGGGATTTTTTTAGGTACCAATGAAAATGGTTACTCTATATTTAACATTCCTAGTTCAAACTTGAAGAAATTGAACTTGTTTTCATCTTAGGGTTTTGTGAATATGTCAGCAATTTGATTTTCAGTTGAAATATAATGTAAACAGATGTTGCCTTTTTCAACATATTCTCTCAGAAAGTGATATCTTATTTTTATGTGTTTGGTTCTACTGTGAGAAATATGATTATTAACAATTGAGATTGCACTAGTAGAATCACAATACATAAAAGATTTACTTAGCTGACCACTGTAGTCCAGGAGTTCATGCTGAATCCATAGTAACTGTGCACATCAGCTCCCAGCTGATATATACTCAGACTCAACTATTGAAATAGCTACACTTGTTTGCTTCTTACTGCTCCAACTAATGAGTCTTCTCCCCAGAAATTAACAAGTTCCCTATGTACTCTTTCTGTCTTCTTTACATCCTGCAAAATCTGCATCTGTGTATCCATTTAGATCAAAATTACCATTCCTAGGATACCAAAGCCCAAGATTGGGTGTGCCATTTAGATATCTCAGTATTCTTTTAGCTGCTGTATAATGAGACTCTTTAGGGCATGCTTGGTAGCTAGCACAAACACATGTTGAAAACATGATATATGGTCTACTAACTATCAAGTAAAGGAGTGATCCAATGATGCCTCTATACAAGGATTCATCCACTAGTTTCCCAGATTCATCCTTGTGTAGTGATACTGAAGAACCCATTGGGGTTCTCATGGTAGAAGAATTTTCCATACCATATTTCTTAATTAACTCCTTTGTGAACTTAGACTGAGAGATGGATATACCATCTTCATATTATCTAACTTGGAATCCCAAGAAGAACTTCAGCTCACTCATGTTGCTCATTTCAAACTTGCCATGTATAAGCTTGACAAATTTTCTACATAGCAGCTCATTAGTAGAACCAAAAATAATGTAATCTACATAAATCTGAACTAGGATGATTGAACCTTTGATGTCCTTTAGGAATAATATCTTACCTATCTTCTCTCTAGAGAACTTGTTCTCTATGAGAAAGGTAGACAAGGTCTCATACTAGGCTCTAGGTTCCTATTTTAACCCATACAATATTTTATGTAATCTGAAGACATGAGAGATAAGTTTAGGATTTACAAACCTGGTGACTGTTCTACATAGACCTCTTCCTTCAATGTACCATTTAGGAATGCAGATTTAACATTCATCTGGTAGACTTTATATCCTTTGTAAGCTGCATGTGCTAAAAAATAATCTAATGGCTTCTAGCCTAGCTACAGGTGCAAAGATTTGATCAAAGTCTATTCCTTCCTCTATCTATACCCCTTAGCCACAATTCTTGCATTGTTTTTAACTATAACTCCATTCTCATCTAATTTATTCCTATATATCCACTTAGTTCCTATGACATTGTGATTTCTAGGTCTAGGAACTAGACTCCAGACCTTACATCTCTCAAATTGATTAAGCTCCTCATGCATTGTCATAATCCAGTTGGGGTCTGAATTGACTTCTTCATACTTCTTAGGTTCCATCTGAGAGAAAAAGCTAGAAAATAGAATCTCATTATGATGTCTGCTCCCAGTAGTCACTCCTGAGTGTCGACACAGCTGACATCCAGTCTCGACATAATTTCTGTAAAATGTGTCGACACTAGTCCCGAGTGTCGACACAACTAATTTCTTGACTAACGGTGTCGATCCAAGTCCTGGGTGTCGATACAACTTGCTTCCAGTCTCGACATAACTTATGTAAAATGTGTCGACACTAGTCCTGAGTGTCGACACAGCTTGCTTCCTTGACTAACTGTGTCGACCCAAGTCCTGGGTGTCGACACAGCTTGCTTTCTGTCTCGACACTACTTGAATAAGGGTGTCCACACTAGTCCTGAGTGTCGACACAACTTGATTCCTTGTCTCAGCACTGCTTCTACAAAGGTGTCGACACTTGTTTAGTGTCTCGACACTTTTGTATTTAGTTTATTTTTTCTGCACAAGTAAACTCAACATACATCAAATAAAAATTTGTGTATATCATTGAGTTGAAAGAGTTTCTCCAAATTAGGTACACAATTCTCAATGTACCCAACATTTTCCTTGAGCTTTTTCTTCAGGCAGTTGTTTTTCCAGTGCTCTTCTTCCTTGTAGTAGTGACACTTATTGTTACGGTTCTTTGACTTCGACCTGGGTCGGTTTGCTTTCTTACCCCTGTCTTTGGATCTGCCTCTGATCGGCTCGCTGCTCTTTACCAGAAGACCCTCACTAGTGCTTGGGCCAGACTTGCTCCTCGTTTCATTTAGGAGCAAGGTCGTCATCACCTCTTCCATTTTCAGAGTATCCTTCCCGTAAAGGATCGTGGTGATCAAGTGATCAAAAGACTTCGACAATGATGACAACAGAAGAAGAGCTTGTCCTTCTTCCTCAACTTTCACATCCATCCTGCGCAACTGAGAAATGAGCTTGTTGAACACGTTCATATGCTCCAACAACTGAGTGCTCTCTGACATTCTTAAGTTGTACAACTGCTTCTTGATGTAGAGCTTGTTCGTGAGCGACTTGGACATGTAAAGCTCTTCCAATTTCTTCCACAGGTCAGCTGTAGTCTCAACATCGACTACAATGTACATGACTTCATCTGCTGAGCACAAATGGATCGTACTGATGGCCTTCAGATCTAACTACTCCCATTCGTCATCCTTCTTCCCGGATTTCTCCTTGCCGAGAAGTGCTTTATGGAGACCTTGCTAGACGAGGATTGCCTTGATCCGTTTCTGCCATAGACCAAAATCGATTTTGCCATTGTACTTCATAATTTCGAATTTTGCCGCCATTGCTTTTGCACACAGAGGTCCAAGGTCGGAACATCCCTCTGATACCAATTGTTATGAAATCGACACTGATTCCTAAACAACGCGGAACGAGTAATGCAATAGATATAACCGCAAAATCGAGATAAAAATGCAGAAATAAAATCACACACAACAATCACAGATGACACAAAAAAATTATATGGTTCGGAGAGAAGCTCTTACATCCACGAGGAGAGCGCTGGAGAAGATCCACTAATAAATAAGGAGTGTTTACAACATTGAGAAACAAAACCTGGAGCCCTAAAATTGGACTCATCGACGATCAAGATGTTGTCGGTCTCAGGACACCGCCAGCCTCAAAACCGGCCCTCTAAAAGGCCCGCGATCAAGCTCCAACGGTCTCAAGTTCCCAAACAGGGAAACATCGAAGAAGATGGCCTCTAGATTCGCCGGAAAACAGCGATGCGTCGCCCCCTCCTTCGCGGTATCGCGCTTCAGCCCTCTTCGCTCGGAATTTTTTTTTCTCCACCCTAATGAACCGGAGAAGAGGATGTAAATATATAAAGGGGGGAGGCACTTGAACCATCTGGTTCAATGGAGCGGCAAAATAACACAAGGGTTTGGCGCACATCGAGTGTTTGGAGGATTTCCTGAACCAAGTTTGCTCTTGTGCGGGTGGTTTGAGGCATTGTTGTTGGACCCAATCTGCGGGTTCTCAACATATCCTTCTCCGTGGCTATCTCCTTTTCTTCATCTCCTCTCACACCTCCCCTCTGGCAATTTTGCCTCGGTCAGATGCCTTCTCAACATGGTCTCCTAGCAGATGGACCCTCAACCAAGGTTGTTAGGATCGAGATCCTAGATAAAATCATTTTGAGGTAGGATCGGATCAGATAGTAGGGTCGGATCAAGGATCGCTTTACAAAATCAGGATTGATTTACAAAATCTGGATCATAAGATCCTATGATCCGGATCGATCATAATACTGGCAACCATGCCCTCAACTCAAGCTCTCTCTCTCCCTCTCGCCATATGTATATAAAAGTTTATAGGTTTGTTTGGATATATTTGAACAGAATCAAATTAGCATTCTTAAGCTAACATTTATCTTGTTATCCCTCCTGTATTTTGTTTATGCATCCAAGTAGAGGACTTCAGGGAAGTATATCTCCAAAGAGAATTCTGAACTCGAGAACAACACTTCAAACCAGAGACAGGAATTTTTCCAAAAAAGCCAGCGAAGAAGTTCTGGCAACCAGGAGAATTGTGAATGTCCATCGTCGACCCACATCGAGTGCTTCGTTAAATCCTTTTGCTAGGATGCCATTGGTTCCCCCTATTCAATTAAAAAGCTCTCCCATGAAGAAATCCAGATGAAATCTAGATCAAAACGCCCTCCTATGAAGAATATATATATATATATATATATATCTTATTATATAAAACAAGATTGGTATTTGGAGGCACGTCATAGATTAAACAAGAGCCATTAGAACATGAGAGAGAGCATGAGATGGGGGGAGAGAGTTGGGAGAGAGAGAGGAGGGAGAGAGAGAAAGAAAGAGAGAGAGTAGAGAGAGAGAGAGGGTGGCTGGGTTTCTTTATCTTTACTACTATAATAGAAATACTATGGTCTGCAAATAACATGAGTTCGAAATTAGATGGTAATTAGGTGGCCGTCGGATTTCAGATTTTTGATCATGAACCGTTGGATCAAACCAACCCTCTATCCAGACTTTTTTATAGGCCTCTTAAACCTACTTTAGGACAGTCCTAAACCTACTATAGGACAACAAAAAAACTAGCGGACCTGCAACCGGCGAGCCCGCAAACAACCAGCAAGCCCATCCCGCGAAAACCTGCAAGCAAGCCCGCCCGCAAGTCATCCAGCCAACATTACTTCAAATATCTAATGCTGAATATTAAATATATACCCGCAAAAATCCGAAGAATGGACGGTGTGGGACTAAACCCGCCTGTTTAGGCACGGAAATCAGATTTTTCGGGGCCCAATATGAGAGTCAAGATGGCTCCAAAACGAAAAGTGGTCAACATGAAAGTTGTAGATCTCCGCGATACGAACAACTTTTATGTTGATCACTTTTTGATTTGGAGCCTCCTTGACCTTCGATTCGGGACCCGAAAGTCTTGGAGGGGAGACTGCTACAGTAAAGACACGGAAATTAGGTTTTTCGGGGCCCAATATGAGGGTCAAGATGGCTCCAAAACGAAAAGTTGTCAACATGAAAGTTGTAGATCTCGGCGATCCGAACAACTTTCCTGTTGTTCACTTTTTGATTTGGAGCCTCCTTGACCTTCTATTTGGGACCTGAAAAGTCTGGTCGGCGAGACTGCTACAGTAAAGGCACGGAAATCAGGTAAAATAATAATAATATATATAAAACAGCCCGGGTGCGGGCGAAGCCCGCCGGGGGGCGGGCAAAGCCCGCCGTTGGCGGCCGGGTACTGTGGCGCGTGGCCATCGGGCCGGAGGCCCGTGCCTGTCACTCGTATATATATATATATATATATATATATAGATATATATATATATATATATATATATATATATATATATATATATATATATATATATATATATATATATATATATATATATATATATATATATATATATATATATATATATATATATATATATATATATATATATATGGGGCGCTGGAAAAACGCGTCCCGCGTTTTTGACTAATATACGCGTGACCCAGAAAAACAAATAAAAGGCACTCTAAACAGCATTTTTAGAAAAAGTGGTCAACATGAAATTTGTAGATCTCGGCGATCCGAACAACTTTCCTGTTGTTCACTTTTTGATTTGGAGCCTCCTTGACCTTCTATTTGGGACCTGAAAAGTCTGGGCGGCGAGACTGCTACAGTAAAGGCACGGAAATCAGGTAAAATAATAATAATATATATAAAACAGCCCGGATGCGGGCGAAGCCCGCCGGGGGGCGGGCAAAGCCCGCCGTTGGCGGCCGGGTACTGTGGTGCGTGGCCATCGGGCCGGAGGCCCGTGCCTGTCACTCGTATATATATATATATATATTAATATTAAAGAGAGAGGAGAGGAGAGTGTGAGGGACAGAGACCTAGAGAGAGATGGGGAGAGATAGGGAGAGAAAGAGAGAGTGAAAATAATATTTTTATGTTAGATAATAATTTTTTATACAATACCCGGGCGGCAACAAGAAGAGATAGGGAGTGTCATGGTGCGACGACACTCCTGCTCACAATCCCTCGAGCACACGATTGCAGTCCCCCGACACGATTACCCTCGGTGTGTGTGTGTGTGCGGGGGGAGGCGGGGCAGCGAACGGCAAGAGTGTCGTCGCACCGTGGCACTGTCGTGATCGTAGCAATGTCGCGGCTGCGCTAGAGACCCTCCTCCATTGTCACTTGCATATCAATAAAAAACTAAAAATTTAAAACAACAATCTATTTGTATACACATACGAGTGACAGTGCACGGGAGGTCCCGTGCCTCACGCAACAGTACCCGATCTGTGAAGGCGGGCTTCGCCTGCCCCTCATGGTGCTGGCTTTCCATGCAATCGTTATCAAGAAAATTTCAGATATGAATGCAGCTATGGTTTTGATAATTAATACAAACAATAAAATTTAGGCAATTGCAACTCTTGAAAGGGTTGAAATTCCATAAATAATTTTCATCAAGCATCGTAACCAACCTATATAATTTGCCTAGATTATGTAAGAATAAGTAGGTATGTGAGAGTCGGAGTAACAATATTTTCCAGATGTAGTTCCCTAAAATTAATAACAAACGAAATCAGGGATGTACGTGTTGAAATTATTGAAGTGAAAGTGGCAGCTTGAACGGTCTGTTTGGGCGGACTGTGCGGATAGTCTCGGCGGTCTCGGTGGTCAGACCGTGCGGTCTGAGCGGACAGAGCTGGCAACTAGCTAGGTCGGCCAGTGTTCTGCGGCTTGTTTCCCAGGTTATTTTCAGGCGGATAGGATGATTATCCACTCAGTTATCGGTTTGTGCAGCTGGCTCTGGAGTTCGCCGGTTTTGTGCGGACTTGTTTTGTATCCGCTGGTGCTGTGCTCGCACCAGGGATGTCTGGTGGTGTGAACTTGGTTTGGATTTGGACCAAGTCCAGGTTGGCTTAGTCCAGGAGGTCGCGCGGACTGCGCAGGCTGTTTTCTCTGTCCGCCGAGCTCGGTAGCAGTCTGTCTTGTGCGACTTGGCTGCGAGCTCGATTTCTGCGGTCTGGAGCTGTGTCCGCAAGTGGGCGGACTAGGGTGGTACTCGCTTAGTCCGCCTATTTGGTGGTCTTGTATGGCTAGGCTTGCCGACTTGTAAGAGGCTTGGTTTCCGGCCTTGGAGGTTTTACCTTGGTGGACTCGCTTTTGGCTAGTCGTAGCGGTCTGGTGTGTATCCGCAGCTTTTGCGGATACACTTGGTGTTCAGACTGGATAGGGCGGTTATCCTATCGTCTAGGGCGGTAATCACACTCTTCTCCGTACCTATAAATAAGACCCCCCTATCACATCAGAGGATACCGCGCGAGTGAACAGTAACTGAACTCGCAGAAAGTTGTTGCGGTTAGGGTTTTCTATCCGCACGATTTGAAGAGTTTGACAGGTTTGTGCTGTGCAGGTTGTGCGGATAGCACTGGAAAGAAAGAGACTTGGTTCTTACTGTGGTCAGGTACAGTGCGGACTCTGCGGGTAGCAACCGGCGGATAGAAGCAGGTCACGGCTTGCGACTAGGTGGTTTCTCTTCTGCAACTTGTTTCCCAGTTCAATAAGTTGTTCGCCTCTGGGCGGCTTGTTCAGTTTGGTGGCAGCAGTCCGCGTGTTCTGACGGCTAGGAGACCTCGCGGTCAGGCGGCTTGCAGTTCAGCGGACAGAGTTCTTTCTTCAACACTGGAATAACGGACAGTCTGCGCGGCTTGTTGCGGTCTTGCGACCAGGCGGCTTCAGCAGACACCTTAGCGGTAGCAGCAGAACCAGCGGTTACTCCTTGAGTGCGCGCAGTTTATTTTCGGCTTGTATTTTTTCTGCTTCCTTCAGATACATTGGCAATCATGTCTCGCCATGTATGCCTCGCTGTGTAAAGTTTTTTTTGATAAGTACAAGTTTCTTGCTCTTTAGTTTGCTATTTGGTTTGCTTGGGCTCAATGTGGTTGAGTGTTCCTGCGCCTGGTGTCCCGTTTTCCGCTATAATAAATTTTTTCATGGTATCAGAGGGATCAGAGGATGAGAAGTGATCAACTGCAAGTTTTCCTTGTTTGCTTCTGAGAGTCTAAGCTTACCAAGGTGATTGCAATGGAAGGTGGATTTGCAAGAGCTTTTAATTGAGCTCCTTACATCGACTAACTTCAAAAGGTGGAAGTCGTGTATAGAGAGCTATATTTTGGGCGAGGATATTTGGGAGGTCGTCTATGGAGACGAAAGGTAGGAGATTACTACTATTGCTGGTGCTGAAGCAGTGAGAGCTTGGAGAAAGACCAATGCGAAAGCTGAGTTTGTTCTCAAGCGGGCTATCTCATAAGAACTCTTTGACCACATTATCGGATGTCGGTCTGCTGCTGAGATTTGGACTTCCCTTGATGGGTTGTTCAATAGGAAGAATGTAGCACGGCTATAATTTTTGGAGAATGAGTTGGTAAGGGCCACTCAAGATGATCTGTCCATCTCTATGTTTTTCTTGAAAATGAAGAACTTGTGCACTGAGATTTCAGCGTTGGACCCTAATGAGCCTATTTCAAAGGTGAAGCTGAAGAGGCACATAATTCACGGTTTCCGGAAGGAGCATATGGCCTTTGTCACCTCTGTTCAAGGCTGGGCCACTCAACTATTTTTGTTAGAGTCGGAGAACCTGATGGCTTCGCAGGAGAGCATGGTAAGGCAGATGACTAGAGTCGTTGTCTCTGAAGGAGGCAGCGAGACGCTCTTTTCAGGGAAGAAGAAGAGGTGGGAGAAGAAGAAGTATGATGATGGTAAAGGTCCTTCAACCTCTTATCAACAAGAGGGGAGTGTTGCTCCTAAGCGAGATTAGAAGAAGAAGGAGTGGCTTAAGTGTTATAGATATAACCAGCCAGGACACTTCAAGAAGGACTGCAAGGTCAAGCTGCAGCCTGGGCATGTTGCAGACAAGGAGGGAGCTGATTCCAGTGCTGAGGAAGCCGGATGAGGAGGATCATTCATGATGGGCACATGTGTCTGGGCCTTGTCCACCGTCAACTACCAAGATGACTGCATCGTGGACTCAGGGTGTGGTCACCACCTCACCGGGGATGAGTCAAAGTTCTCCTCTCTATAGACATTCTCGGGTAACGAAGCTATCATAAACGCTGATGATACTATTCATGCAGTAGAGAAGGAAGGTGTAGTATCTTTGAGTAGTGATATGGGTCCACTCACGTTGAGGAGTGTCTATCACATACCGGCCAAGAAGAAGAACCTCTTCTCTATGACAAATGCGGTGGAAGTGGGCTATCACATTCTGTTTGGTCCAACATAAGTGAAGTTTCTTCGCAACATGTCAGCGGTTAAGGCTGACATTGATCATATAGGGAGAAGTGTGAGGGACTTGTTTGTGTTATCAACAAACTCTTATGTTGATCGGATGAGGGCCAATGATAGTACAGCTATCTGGCATGAACGGCTGGGACATGTTGGGATGGACAAGCTAAAAGCCATAACAGTGAAGAGCCTTGTGAAAGGCTTGTCGAAGTTGTAGTCCTTCGGCGATAGTCATGTCTGCGCAGGATGTCAATATGGAAAGGCTCATCGTCTTCCATTTGACAAGTCGCTGACCAGGTGTAAAGCATCATTGGAGTGTATCCATGGTGATCTGATGGGGCCAACCTTCATAGCCAGCCTTGGAGACATCAGGTATGTTGGTCCTAATTGATGACTACACGAGGTACACTTTGGTGTACTTTATGAAAGATAATTCAGATGCTTTCTGGTTATTTGTGGAGTTCAAGGAGCTGGTGGAGGGCCAGCTTGGCCTACAGATCAAGAAGTTGAGAACAGACAATAGAGGTGAGTTTATTTCAACTGAGTTCTAAAACTTCTGCAGGAAGCACGACATTCAAAGGGAGCTCACTTATGCTCAAATCCACAACAAAATGGAGTAGCAGAGCGGAAGATTCATCATCTAGCGGAAATGTGCAAGTGTTGGCTTCATGCTAAAGACATTCCAAGGTCCTTATGGGTAGAGGGAATTGCCTGCGCTACCTATATCATCAATCAGATGCATCTAAGTCCGATCAATATGAAGTCTCCTCATGAGATGATGTTCAAGGAGAAACCTAGAGTTGGACATTTTCGGGTGTTTGGATCGACCTGTTACGTACACATCCCTGATGCTCTCAAAACAAAGCTGGATGCAAAGGCAAGGAAGCTTGTCTTTGAAGGCTATGATGAGCAGAAGAATGGGTGGAAGTGTATGGATCCAGTGACGAAGAAGTTCGTGGTTTCGAGAGAAGTGGTATTCGACGAGCTGACGTCATATGGAGGTGGCTCTTCTGTAGAGCTACAGGAGAGCAGGTCGGATGACAAACAGGAGATGGCTGCTAAGGATCTTCTGGTGGAGCAGTCTGTATCACTAGGAGCTCCAGGTGTTTCTAGCTTTGGGGCAGAGGCTTATGGTTCAGGAAGCAGGGGGAGCGATGCTCCAAGTTTGTCATGGAATGGAGCTGGTTCAGGAGAAGCAGCAGAGGTGGTTAGCAAGGGTCAGACCCTTCAGATATCGAAGACGGCCATCAAACCACTAGCTTGTTATAGCGAAGGAAACGCAATGAGCTTGGTCTCTTGTTTCTTCGCAGGCCCTTTAGATGAGCAAGAGCCTTCTAGATTTGAAGACGCTAAAGGGGTCAAGGAGTGGGAAGATGTCATGGATGAGGAGATGGCTGCCCTCAGGAAGAATGAGACTTGGGACCTTGTGCCCAAGGTCGATGACATTACTCCTGTGACATGTAAGTGAGTCTACAAGCTGAAGAAGAAGGCGGACAGGAGCATCGAGCGGTACAAGGCTCGCCTTGTAGCTCGAGGATTTTCTCAGCAATACAGAGAAGACTATGAAGAGATGTTCAGTCCTGTGACAAAGATTACTTCATTTCGGGTAGTGAAGGCCTTGACGGCTTTCCATGGTTAGAAAATGTGGAAGTTAGACGTAAAGAATACTTTTCTTTATGGGGATATCGATAAAGACATCTTCGTGGTTCAACTGCCTGGATACATGTCTGAAGATCATCCAGGATACGTCTGCAAACTCCGAAAGTCCCTTCATGGTTTGAAGCAGGATCCGAGGGCATGGTATTGGAAGATCGCAGAATACCTTCAATTCTGCGGTTATTTTGCCTCAGACTCAGATTCGAGCATGTTTATCAAGAAAAAGGGGGAGCTTCAGTTTTTGGTGTTGTTGTACGTGGACGATATGATCATCATGGGAAACTCCGAGGAGGAGGTGGCAAGGCTCAGGGAAGAGCTAGCTATTCAGTTCGAGATGAAGGACTTGGGTGAGCTCCACCACTTCCTTGGATTTGAGGTGGAGAGGAAAGAGAGTGGCATACTCGTTTCCCAGAAGGGTTATGCGGATCAGATCGTTCAGCGATTCGGCATGTGGGAAGGAAAGAGTAGCTCAACTCCTCTTGATGTTGGCATCAAACTTCGACAAGATGGGGGGAGGATACTTCCTGATCCTCTAGTGTTCCGTGCTCTGGTGGGGAGTCTTATCTATTTGAAGATTACGAGGCCAAACATTGCATATGCTGTAGGCCGAGTAAGTCGGCATATGACGGAACCTCAGAAGCCTCATCTGATGGCGGCAAGTAACAATATTCTAAAGTACGTTAAGTCCACTTATGATATGGGTCTCCTTTATGGGAGAGACACGAGCTTCAACCTGCACGGCTATATATATGCTGATTATGAGGGAGATTCAGACGACCGGAAGTCAACATCCGGTCACGTTTTCACATGTAGATCAACGGGGATTTCTTGGTGGAGTAAGAAGCAAGATTCAGTGTCCGTATCTACTACGGGATCGGAGTACAAGGCTTCGGCCTTGGCAGCTCGAGAATTCATCTGGCTTAGGAGGCTAGTAGAGGACGTCCATGAATAAGTATGCGGTCCTACTCTGTTACGCGGTGATAATGAGAGTGCCCTGAAACTGGTTAATTATCCAGTTTGTCACACGTGGACCAAACACATTGAGATTGAACACCATTTCATTCAGGAGAAGGTGTTGGAAGGGTCTCTTGTGGTTGGACATGTGCGGAGCGAGGACAACATCATGGAAATCTTCACTAAGCCGCTGTCGAAGGGGCCTTTTACTCGGTTACGGGGATTGCTAGGGCTTGTCTCCACTTCTCACTTCAAGGGGGAGTGTTGAAATTATTGAAGTGAAAGTGGCAGTATGGGCGGTCTGTTCGGGCGGACTGTGCAGATAGTCTCGACAGTCTCGGTGGTTAGACTGTGCGTTCTGAGCGGACAGAGCTGGCAACTATCTAGGTTGGCCAGTGTTCTGTGGCTTGTTCCCCAGGTTGTTTTCAAAAGGATAGAATGATTATCTACTCAGTTGTCGGTTTGTGCAGCTGGCTCTGGAGTTCGCCGATTTTTTGCGGACTGGTTTTGTATCTGTTGGTGCTGTGCTCGCACTAGGGATGTTTGGTGGTGTGGACTTGGTTCGGATTTGGACCAAGTCCAGGTTGGCTTAGTCCAGGAGGTCGCGCGGCCTGCATGAGTTGTTTTCTCTGTCTGTCGAGCTCGGTAGCAGTCTGTCTTGTGCGAATTTGCTGCAAGCTTGATTTATGCAGTCTGGAGTTGTGTCTGCAAGTGGGCAGACTGAGGTGGTACTTGCTGAGTCTGCTTGTTTGGTGGTCTTGTCTGGCTAGGCTTGGCGACTTGTAAGAGGCCTGGTTTCTGGCCTTGGAGGTTCTACCTTGGCGGACTAGCTCTTGGCTAGTCGTAGCGGTCTGGTGTGTATCCGCAGCTTTTGCGGATACACTTGGTGTTCTCTCTGGATAGAGCGGTTATCCCATCGTATAGGGAGGTGATCACACTCCTCTTCGCTCCTATAAATAGGACTCCCTTCTCACATCAGAGGAAACTGAGTGAACAGTAAGTTAACTTGTTGAAAGTTATTGCGGTTTGGGTTTTCTATCCGCGCAGTTTGAAGAGTTTGACCGGTTTGTGCTGTACAGATTGTACGAATAGCACTAGAAATCCAGATACTTGGTTTTGACTGTGGTTAGGGACAGTGCGGACTCAGCGGGTAGCAACCAGCGGATAACAGCAGGTCACGGCTTGCGACTAGGCGGTTTCACTTCTGCAACTTATTTCCTAATTCAATAAGCTGTCCACCTCTAGGCGGCTTGTTCAGTTCGGTGGTAGCAATCCGCGAGTTCTGGCGGCTAGGCGACCTCATGGTCAGACGGCTTGCAATTCAGTAGACAGAGTTCTTTCTTCAGCACTAGAATAACAAGCAGTCTGCGTGGTTTGTTACGGTTTTGCGACCAGGCGGCTTCAGCGAACTCCTTAGCGGTAGCAGCAGAACCAACAGTTACTCCTTGAGTCCGCGCGGTTTGTTTTTGGCTTGTAATTTTCCTACTTCCTTCGGATACATTGGCAATCATGTCTCGCTATGTATGCCACGCTGTGTAAAGTGTTTTTTTGATAAGTACAAGTTTCTTGGTCTTCTGTTTGCTATTTGGTTTGCTAGCTTGGGCTCAGTGTGGTTGAGTGTTCCTGCACTTGGTGTACCGTTTTCCGCTATCAAGAAATTTTTCAGTACGTGATCAAATATTTCTGATACGAAGAATATCTGCAAGCAGACAATACAAATAATATTGGTAATGGAGAGCACTCACTTAATACATGACAATATCTGAGAGTTAGAGCTATCAGTGAATACAAAGAATATCTAAAATCAGTCAATGCAAACATTATCTGCTAGGGAGAGCATGTTGAATTTGTTTAAGTGGACGTGGGCGGTCTATTGGGCAGACCACATAGACCGCAACCGGTTAGGAAGCTAGGTGATGGCGGATAGCCGATTTCTGGCTTCTATTTTTCTTTACTGCGGTCTGGATCAGTAAGCTCCCTTGGAGGTTACTGAGGGGTTAGCATTAGGCTAACCACAGTTTTTGCTGTCTGGACTATGAGACCGAACAGTCCGCTTGGAGCTATCAGGTTCTCTGGCTCACGTGGAGGCAAATGGTTAGAGCGGTCTACAGAGGCTAACCACACAGTTCGTTGGGGTCTACTTGCGTGGGTTGATGCCAGAGATCGCTGGGTTTTGTTGACTTTTTCAGTGTTGTGACAAATCTGGTTGGTTGCCTAATCACGAGCTGTAGTGTTGCGCAGTCTGGAAGCGAAGGCTACAGAACAGCGCAGTGTAACACCTCATTTTTCTTGTTTAAGAAATTTGGAGTCGTTGGAAGCTACCGTGTGGCGGTAGCCCTTTTTCGACGTGTAGCTTTCGTCGAGTGCGCGACAGTAGGTAGCTACTTCCCGACGGTAGTCTTTTTTCGACGTGTATCTTTCGTCGAGTGGGGACTTGATGTCGAGTGAGAGTGATAGCGCTAAGTAGCTAACTCCTGGCGATATCTCTAGCACTGGCGGTAGCGCGATGGCCTAAGGCGGTTAGCAGGCTCTAGAAGTTACCGCAGCGCAGTAGGTAGCTACTGCCTGGAGGCAGCTGACAGAACCAGTTCCGTAGTGGAGATTTCTAGACGTCCGATCTACTTATAACTTGATCGTGTGGCCCAGAAATGCCCGTCCGTGAACCATAAGTAGGGCAGATTGATTCTTTCTTCCCATTACTCCAACTTTAGGGTTTGAGTGGTTTGAGTTTGGAGAGAGCTTGAAGGAGGAATAAGAAGCATCTACCTCCATTAACGAAGCTTCAGAGCTCCGTTCGTCTATTCGAGGCTAGATCTGTGGAGAGGGCTTGGAGGTAAACATGTTCATCAGTGCTTCTACAAGTTTCCATGGCGAGGAAGGGGTTTCGTAAGGTAACGACATTTCTCCTCTCGGTTTTTAGGATACGTGCATGACATCCATTTTGTTTATGCCTTTTTTGAGCATTTAGACACAAAATCTCTCAAATGAGAGGGGTTTGGGTCACCATGATTCAAGATAAACCACTGGTTCGATTGATTCCATCCCCGACATACTTTTGCACTAGAAAACGACTCTGCTAGGGGATTAGGCATGGTGTGTGAAGCCAAAATCGCGACCAATGGTCCGGTTCAGTGATGTTACCTGATGTGCATATTAGGGATTTTGCTTGAAATCAGATTGCGGCGAAGACGCTGTTGTGATGCCCTTAATTTTGTGAGAATGAATGGTGGTTTATGGCGGGAAGGGAAATGCTTGTTGAATGCGATGTGGAGGCGTGACTTTTTTCTTTGTGGTTGGCTAACTTACCCCGTGATTTTGTGATTCATATGTGGAGGGTGTCCCGACATGACAAGTCCCCTCATGTGGAAACTAAGCCTGATGGTGTTGTGATCCATGTGCGGGTGGGGTCTCAGCAAGAGTTCTTGGCCATAGGCATGTATGTCTTTGGGGAAATAGAGCACCCATGTTTGTGATGATTGTGATGTGATGATTTGTGATGGTGTGTTAGAACCATACGTGTTATAGGGTGCCTTGGGTGAAATCCAAGTTTGCATACATACCGCATTGTGGGCCTCATTCTATTTACATGCTCAACATAAAAACGTGTTTGATACTTGAGACACCAAATCCTGTTATTTTTTTATGTTATTTTTGTTCTATTATATGCATACGAAGTGCTGACCTACAAGGTGATGGAGTGCCACAAGATCTGCTAGGGACGACCGACAGGAGGGGTGTTGGTTACACAGTTGAGGTCTGTCTTTGCTGACCCACATTATAACAATTTTTTGCAGGGAAAGGATCGCAAGCTGGAGCAAGCTCGCCGGCCAAAAAGGCCTAGCCTCATGAAGTGTACCCCCTTTTGATATTTTTTGTGTGTTATCATGTTATGTTTCTTTCAATGTAATCCAGCTTGCATGCCGAGATAGTCTATGAGTTCTTTGACACGTTGTTAGGATAAGTGCTATTGTTGTTTTGGACACTTGAATGTTGTAAGGCCTTAAGGCCATTTCGAACTCCTATGCAGTTGTGGACAACTTCTAGTCTTGTTGTTTTGTTTCCACTATTTTATTTTCTAAGTTTTGATATGGGTATTACTTTTATATAACTTTATAATGCTGAATTTGTGGCGTCTATATGTTGTGGGGACCTAGACAGACCCATATTATATTGTCATTACAGGGGAGGTGTTACAATTGGTATCAGAGGAAGGTTAGTGTCCAAGTTGATGTTTAATGATCAATTTAGTGTAATCAGGTCGCGTAAAGAAGTTGTCCACATAGGAGTGTCGTAGGACCATGAGTGTCCTTATGTTCAAGCTTTGCAAAAAAAACTTGATTCGTTGTTTACCTTGCTTATGCTAGGGTGGAAGCGACAACGCGGGGACGCCGAGGTCACGAGAGGAGACTTCTGCGAGCAGTGCTATTGCTCTGGGTCCCATGGGCATGGGTTTATCCTCGACCGATTTCTGTCGCATGCTAGCAGAGGCAATGGTAGCGGCCCAAGCTTCGGCGGTACCACAGATTGTGACCCCTATTGTGTAGGTAACGACTTTCATTACCCTAGATACAGCTCCGGTCATACCGGGCAGAGGGGCCGGTCAGGTAGACCTGTTTGCTGAAGTGCTATCGTTGGGCAGGGAGACCGTCATATGAAGTATTTTCTGTCCTCCAACGTTCAAGAGAGTTGGCACACTGCCTGATGTCGAGGACTGGTTGACAAGGATTCAGTAACTTTTGAGTGCAATAGAGACACCTGAGGATAAGCAGTCCCATTTTGCGGCCTTCATGTTAGAAGGTGATGCAAAGTTGTGGTGGGTGAGCCATAGCGGTCGACAGTTTCCTGGATGCACCTCGTCTATAGATGAGTTTGCAAGTACCTTTTGAAGAAGTATATTTCATCGTCACAAAGCTAACTCTTTAGAGGAAATTCTGCATTCGGTTCAGCGAGACAGGACCGTGGAAGAGTGTGCGTAAGAGTTTACTCATCTAGGTTGGCATGCGGGAACAACCATGGTTGATGATAAAGAGAGGGACAACCTCTTCTATCATTGGTTGAGAGAGATCTTGAGGCAACCACTCATTACTCTAAAGAATGAAGGTTTCAATGAGTTGGTTGAAGCCTCTAGGATCCTGGAAAGTGATATGGAGCGGACTCAGCGACGTAAGGGTCATGCAGTAAAGTAGGGAGAAGGAAAGTCTTCTCAATCGTAGTGGAAGTCAGAAGGGAGTATGTGGAGGAAGAAGCCTCATCCTTTCAGGTTAGGGGAAAAGAGTGATGTTACGTTGGGTGAGTCTCTTTTCAAGGGACCCCTGATATACTACAAGTGTGGCAAGCTAGGCCACATAGCTCCAAATTATACCGAGGGTGGTGCTTGGCCAGAACCGAGGCAGGAGCAGTCAGTCCGTTTTGGTCTTAGTTATGCAGACAAAGGGAAGGAGGCAGAGTCCAGTGCTTCGCATATCCCTCAAGTGCATCCAAGAGCCTACAGTATTGGGTAGTAGGAAGTGATTCATCAACCCGATGTAGTGATAGGTATGAAAGTTTACGTTCATTTGTTAGCTTAAAACCATTTGCAACCTTTTGTGTTTGTTGCATGTATACTAGGCTTGATGCTAGTTTCCAGCTACCCGCTGGAGTGTTGTTCCATACAGGAGCGTCACACTCCTTTCTTGCAGAAAGCTTTATTCAAAGAATTGTGGTTGAGCCCTTTGCGGTGGATACGGAGATTAGTGTGCACATGCCTAATGGGTCTTTCATGACTATCGGGAAGAAAGGGTGCATTGGTTGGAGTATGGGCAAAGTTGACTTTGTGTTGATAGTGACAATCCTACCATTAGCCGAATTTGATGTGATCTTGGGGATGTAATGACTTGCAAAGCAATGGGCCAGCATTGACCTTCTATCTAAGGTGGTGACCTTGAGGAGCGAGAGAAAAGAAGAATTCAAGTTTGAGGGCCATTGTGGAGTGGCCTGCTCCCCGATTTCAGCTATGCAGTTGGTGTGTATAGTAAAACAGGGAGGTGCAACATTCGTAGCTTTGTTGGAGGTCCACTGTAACATCCCATTTTCAAATTGGACCCCCCTAGGTGTGACTTGAGAATAACTAGGTCCTATGAATTAACCTAGGTGAACCCAGGAGACCAAGTAACCTAAAAACCTAATTGAGACCCTCTTGGTCTGCAAATAGTAATTTTCTAAACTCTGATTTTTGGGTGGCCTAGTAGGTTCATTTTGACTCTAAAGATCCCCTTAGACATAATGTGGGCCCAAGGAGTCACCAAGGACCCACTTGGGTCAACCATAGTGGTCAATTTGACCAAGTCAACCCCAAACCCAAATCAAGTCAAACCTAGCCTATATGGGCTAACCCAACCTCAAACCACCCTCCCCCTTAGGCTAACTCTTGCATGATTATTTTTGTATGATATTTGGCTGCCTATATCCTAGGGAATTGACCAAGTCAACCTAGTGACTAGGAGAGAGAGAAGCCTAAATTTAGAGAGATAAAGAGGAGAGAGAAAGTGTTTAAAGAGGCCACTTATGGTGGAAGGTGAACCACTCCCTTCATGATTTTTACTAAGGGGATTATAAACCTTAGTGGGCTGCCAATACGCTAGGGAGATGAGAAAATTCGTTCATAAGGGTGAAGAGAGAGAAAGCTTCATTTTCCCTTTAATGGAGGAGAGAGAAAGTGAGAAAAAGGAGGATATTCATGGTGGGGAAGGTGAATCACCCCTCCATTCATCACCAATTGATTAGTATTCATCTCCCCTATCAGTTTTTAGGAGTTTCCAAATGTATTGGGACCAAGGGGAGGTGAATTTCAAGGGTTTTTAACAATGGCCGAAATTTCATCTTAATGGCCATTAATGGCCATCAAGCCTACACCCTCCCTCTCCCCCATTTGATGCTTTTAAAAGCTTCCTTAGGCCAAGAGAATTCATTTCCACCCTTTAACAGAAGAAATCGGGCTGATTGGTAGTGAGTTTGCAAGCATCGGAAAGCTCCACCGTCGGCCATGGCGCACCACCACCGCACTCGCCGACAAGCTCGGTTAAAGGTCCTCCTCCTCTCCTTCTCTCATGTTTAGATCCTAGGAATGTTTAGAAGTTGATTGGTTGCTGAAGCCGCGCTCGCAATGGTCAATGCGCAGCCAGGAGAGCAAGTACAACCTCCTACCCCTGAGGTTGCCCCAATGCAGGTTGGCGTAGTTTAGCCGGTGGCTATGCGGCTAGTGTCCGATAAGCCTTTGGCAATGAGGCGAGCGACGGAAAAGCAACTGAAACATGTTATGATCTTCCATCCTCAAACGTGGCAGGGAACTGGAATCCCCACTCAGGCCGAAGATTGGCTCTCAAGAATAAAGAGAACCCTGACGGCGACGGAGACAGAGGATTGGCAGAAAGTTTCGGTGCCTACCTTACTTTTGGAGGGAGAGGCAAGACTCTGGTGGGATGAGCTAGAAATACATCAGTTTACTGGAAGACAACTGTACGAGATCTCGATGGAGGAATTCTCGAGGCTTTTTATGGCAAGGTATCTCCCATCAATACATAGGATTGCTATGGAGAATCAGTTCCAGAGGTTAACTCAATGTTAGAGTTGTGTTGATGACTACTTGCGTGTTTATACGATTGGGGCGGTATGCGGGCTTTACGTTTGCTGACGAGAAGCGCAAGACAAACAGATTCTATGAAGGTCTTTGTGACGATCTGAGGTTGCTTCTTTCGGGTCCGATGACACAGGGCTTTTTAACGTTGGTCAATACTGCCCGATCCCTGAAACAAGATCTGAAAAAAGTTCAAATTAAGAAGGTCTTGGGTGTGAAGAAGCTAGAGTTCAAAGTACCGAGCTCTACAAAATCTGGATATCGCAGTAGGAGGAACAAGAAGTCCAACTTTTATGGACCATCTTTTTCATATGCTGCTTCTAGATCAACTACTGGGTGAGGCCTGTTTATTTATTATTCTTGTGGCAAGCCGGGACACATCTCCCGAGACTGTCGTAGTGGTCCTCCGAAGATGGGTGCGACTTATGTGGAGAAAGGGAAGGCAAAGGAGTCGGTTGCCTCCCATTATGCTCCAGCCCAGCCCAGCCCAGAGTATACAATCTTGGCCAGCAGGAGACCATAAAACAAAGCGATGTGGTGACAGGTACGGTTTAGTATATAACTTTTACTGCTTTATGTACTTGTTACCTTGTGTCTTGCTCAACTTGTCCGATTAGACTTTGTCCCGATTTTGGATTATTCGGTGAGAACACTGTTTGTTAAAGGGGCTTCTCATTTCTTTCTATCTGAGGACTTCGTGTTGCATATCAGAGTGCTTTCTATTGTGTCGAAAGATAGATTGGATATATTGCTGTCTAACAGCTGTCTGATGCGCACGAATAAAGCTTGCTTTGTTCAGGTGCGGATAAGAGATCATGACTTTGGATTGGAAGCATCTGCGTTGTCGATATCTGAGTTTAATGTGATCTTTGACATGGACTAGCTCTCGGAGCAGTATGCTTGTATTGATTGCAACTCAAAGGAAGTCATGTTGGGGCAGAACACCGAACGCAAGACTAAGTTCGATGGTATGCGAGAATCGAGCAAGATATTGATGACTGCTCTTCAAGTGGTCAAGGCGGTTCAGAAGGGCGCGGAGTTATTCTTCACGTTATTAGAGGTCGTCAGGCCGAAGCCCAGTCTAACTGACATTTCTATAGTGTCGGAGTTTGCAGAAGTGTTCCATAAAGATCTCATTGGGATTCCACCTCAGCGAGAGATCGAATTCGCTATTGAGTTGGTGCCAGGTGCGAAGTCTGTGTCACGCTCACCGTACCGTATAGCGGCAAAGGAGATGACAGAATTGAAGGTTCAGGTACATGAATTGCTAGAGCAAGGCTATATACGTCCGAGTATGTCACCTTGGAGTGCACCGGTCCTCTTTATGAAGAAGGATGGAAGTTTGCGTTTATGCATTGACTACCATGAACTAAACAAGCTGATGGAAAAAACAAGTATTTGATTCCAAGGATCGATGATTTATTTGATCAGCTGGTTGGATCAACTGTTTATTCGAAGCTATATTTGAAGTCCGGCTATTATCAGTTGAGGATCAAGGAAAGTGATATTCCCAAGACAGCGTTTGGTACACGCTATTACCATTATGAGTTCATCGTGATGCCGTTTAGGTTAACAAATACGTCATCGGTATTCATAGACTCGATGCACAGGATCTTTCGAGAGTATCTGGATCGATTTCTAATCGTCTTTATTGATGATATTTTGGTATACTCTCAGTCAGAAGAGGATCATGCAAATTATTTGTGGTTGGTTTTTCATACTCTGAGGAGGAATTGACTTTAAGTCAAGTTCTTCAAGTGTGAGTTTTGGCTATCATCAGTGACTTTACTTGATCATGTGGTTAGTGGAGATAGTATTATCGTGGATCCGACAAAGATAGTTGCGATACAAGAGTGGCCTGTGTTGACTACTGTGGCGGAAGTCAGGAGCTTTCTTGGACTTGCTGGCTACTATAGGCGCTTCGAAGAGAACTTTTCGCTGATAGCTTTACCTCTAACTATGTTGACAATAAAGGATCAGAAGTTCTTTTAGACGCTAGAGTGCGCGCGAGTTTTGAGGATTTTAAGATTCGTCTGACCACGACGCCTATTTTTTGTTTGTCATGTGGTGTAGAAGGCTATGAAATCTACAACGATGCCTCGGGGAGCAGCTTAGGTTGCATTCTTTTACAGTTCAGGAAGGTTATAACTTATGGATCTCGTCAACTGAAGGTGCATAAAAGAAATTATCCAATCCATGACTTGGAGTTGGCGGCTGTGATATTCACCCTGAAGCTGTGGCGACATTATTTATATGGCGTTAAGATTAACATCTTTACGGACCATAAGACCTAAAGTATCTGTTAAACCAAAAGGATTTGAATATGCGACAAAGGAGGTGAATGAAGTTCCTTGGGGACTATACGTTTGAGATACACTATATTCCCGGGAAGGGAAATATTGTCGCAGATGCGTTGAGTCACAGGGCTCCGATGCAGTCCATCTGGATACAGATGCATGATGAGCGTCTTATTCGAGACTTGGAGGCCTTAAAGATCACTTGTGTTGATAGGAGCTCTAGTGCAAATGCATGTTTAAACTGAACGAAGGTGCAATATGACCTTGCAGACAGGATTCGTCAGGCGTTGGAGCTTGATGAGAGCATGAAACGCTATTTAGAAGAAACTAGGGATTGGTCAAATACCCAGTTTACCTTTGAAGATGGTCTCTTGTAGAAGGACAGTCGGTTGTGCGTCCCGAATGTGGGCAAAATACGGGAGGGGTTGATGCACGAGACACATTTTACAATGAACTCAATCCACCCGGGGAGAACGAAAATATTCAAAGATATGAAAAAGCTATTTTAATGGTCAGGGTTGAAGAAGCACATAGCTCTTTATGTGGCGAAGTATCATACTTGCGCCCTAGTAAAGACTGGATGTCAGAAACCTGGTGGTTTCCTGAAGTCGTTACCGGTACCAGAGTGGAAATTTGATGACATATCTATGGATTTCGTGCACGGCTTGCTGAGATCGCAGAAAGGGAACAATGTTGTTTGGGTGATCGCTATGTATTAAAGGCGCCTTGGGCGCGCCTAAGGCTCCAGGCTCACCAGGCTCAGAGATTTGCGCTTTTGTGGGTCTTATTTGCGCCTTTAGAATAAAAAATGTGTGTCTGAGTGAAATTTTTGTTGTAAATTTCTTTTTCCAAAAATTAAGAAAAAAATAATTTAAGAACTCAATAATTTTTTACTGATTTATTGTCCATGAAAGATAATTGTGCGTTGAAGCTTCAATATAATGCAAGTGACCACATTAATTCTATTTTTTAAGAGATATAAACGATAGTAATGAATGATTAATTAGTATACTACATGAAAAATTAAATCGAGAAACTGAAATGATGTTTAATGTTGATTATTTAAAATGAATGTGGATGTGACTTGCTTTTATCAGGCGCGCGCCTGCGCCTTAAGGCTTGCGCCTAGGCTCCAAGACCCTTTTGCGCTTTGGTGCGCCTTGCGCATTTAATAACTAAGGGTGATCGTTGACCGCTTGACAAAGGTATCACACTTCATTCCGAACAAGAGGGTCGATCCAGTAGAAAAGTTGGCCAAACTTTATGTTGAACAGATCGTACGATTGCACGGTGTGCCACGTAGCATCATTCTGAGAGGGTAAACAGAACGATGGAGGATATGTTTTGCATGTGCGCCTTGGATTTCTAGAAGAGGTGGGAGGATCATCTCTATATGATCGAATTCGCCTACATTAATAGCTACCAAGCGAGTATTCAAATGACACCCTTTGATGCCTCATACGGTAGGAAGTGATGTACTACGTTGTCTTAGGTAGAAACAGGTGAATCGAAGCTTTATAAGCGTAAGGACGTCGAAGATGCAACTTCGACGATACGTTTGATTCAGGAGCGGCTATTGGTTGCTCAGGATAGACAGACAAAGTACTACAATGCCAAACACCGAAACGTGGAGTTTGCGGTGGGTGATTGGGTGTATCTCAAGATAAAGTCGTTCAAAGGCGTATCGAGGATTCAATGTTTGAAAAAGCCGAGTCCGAGATACCTTGGGCCGTTTGAAATAGTTGAGTGGATTGGTGAAGCAGCCCATCGACTGAGTCTTTCAGCTGAACTCAGTAATTCACACGATGTGTTTCACATATAAGTCCTGCGGAAGAGTGTGCAAGAGCCTGCACAAAAGGTTGTTGCGAATCAAGTTTCGTTCAATAGTGGGTTGACGATGAAAGTCAAGCTCATTCGAATCGAAATCAGACAGTTACGAAACAAGGCAATTGAGATGGGCAAAGTCCGCTGGGGCAATTGTGGCTGTGAGGAACTATAATGGGAGCGCGAACAAACCATGAAAGAGGAGTTCCCCAAGCTGTTTCGTTGAGGTATACAAAAAATGTATATTTTGGACTTATATATTGTTTTCTGATATGTCTAATTTCAGAACGAAATTTCATAAAGAATTGGAGATTTGTAACACCCCAGGTTTCCTGGAATAAAAACAATAAATAACTGGTCTTTGGAGCTATCGTTGGCGTTAGCTTGCTATCGCCAGGCGATAACATGCCATGTGGAAGTCATCTACGTGTTGGCAGGCGGCAAAGCGGCAACTGAGCGGCGCTGATTGTGTCAATCGGCCACCGCTTGAGTTATCGCGTCGCGATAGTGGATATCGCCCGACAAAAACATTATTTTAAGTTTGTGGCTGAAATCGTGGCCCTTTGTTCCTTTTGAGGAAATTATCTTGTGGCTTGGTTTAATACCATGTCTACATAGTTAGAAGAGTAGGGAAAAGAAACTCATTTCTCTTTCTCTAACTCTCTTTCTCTCTTCAAACCTCTCTCTCTTCTTATGGCTGGATTTGCGATCTGAGGCTAGATCCACAAAGAGAAAGGCAAGACGATCCTTTTCATCCGGACAAAATCTGTGTTCATGGCTTCTAAGAGGTCTACAAGGGTAACGACCTTTTTTCTTGGACAAGTGAAGTCCTTAATTGACATGTACATGGAAATCCTCACCAATTGATGAAGAACGAGAGATTTCCAACAGGTTGATCGTTGATATTCCCGATATGAAACTTGCATATAAAATTCAAAATCGAAGTAAGGAATAAGCATGCTGTGTGAAGCTCATTTAGAAAGGTTGGTTTGGATTAGTGATGATTGATTTGCGTGCTGGAGAAGACTCTGTGGATAAATGTGTAGATTATGGAGTCAGGGTTGTTGCAGGTTGCTGTAGAAAGTATTGGAGGTATGCTCCAGGAAAACACCCTTGATTGCAAAAGAATCGAAGTTCTGTTAGTACCGCGCCGCGATAATGTTGTTACCGCCGGCGGTAGCTCCTAGTTGTATCCAGCGAGCCGATTGTGATGTATGTGAAGCCCAAATCCAGGAGACGGGGTGCGTAGCATCAGACAACGTGAAGGCCTGTTGTGCGTAACTGAAGGACATATGTTGTGACTCTGTCAGTATCGCATCGCGGTAGTGTTATCGCTGGCGATTGCTCCTAGTAAGCAGATTTTAGATTGCGGGCCCAAGTCCTGTGGACAAAGGGTGTCAAAAGAAGCTATTGTGCCTGGTGCCTAGCTCGGTGGCCATGAGAGTCGACAATTGATGGATAATGTTGGTTATCAGGTACGGGCCGAGGAAAAGTTGTACCCGCGTCATGCCTGTGTGATGTCGACGATATGAGCACGGGCAAAACCTATCCGAACCCGTCCCTTACTGGTTGGTGAAGAGGTCGCCCCTCGGTGCACCATCTGATTTTGGGATATTTCGTAAGTCATGGTGGCCATGACAGTGAAAGCTCATTGATGTACCATCTATCTGGAAGTGATGATGGTTGTGGGACTGGGAATCCAGTACACAGAGAATGTGTCATGAGTGCACGAGACGTGTGGCCTTACGAGTCAACGTCTGTGGTGAATGGTGCTTGAATTGCACGTTTTGATGTAATGAGATATACATGTTGTTTACCTACAAGGAAGGAGCACTGCCGCCCCAAGTGAGGGGTGAGGTCGTTATAATTTGGTCAGCTAAAACTGACTGTTGTCTTGTTTTGCCACCTCTTGGTGGATTATCCCTATACAGGTGCTGGAGAGCCAAGCAAAAGGTAGAGGGTTGAAGCCCCTTTTAGCCATGTCGGCCCTCAAAGGCCAAGCGAAGCGTGTTTTACTGTTTTCATGTGTGGCCGGTCTGTGTGCCGATGTATGTAAGATACTCTTGTGAAGAGAACAGTTTGTGAGGCCTTAAGGCCAAAACACTTTGTGCATTTTATTATCATTCCTGTAGTATTATTAGTGGGCATTCCTGGTGATTGAGTTTTTTTTAACTTAAATTCTTCAGCTAGAATGCAATTCTGAGTTAGGATGTGTTAATGCTTCAGTTTTAATATCTAACTCCACTGACAGTCTGTGGAATATGGCGCGGGGCCCTGACCGGACCTTCTGTTATATTCTACGTGACAGAAGGGGGTGTTACATGCGCACTTCTTTCATGCAACAGTGCCGCGTCCTGCACTCCTCTACCACCTCTGTGTGTGCGGGCGCATATGCATGCGGGAAGGATCTCGAAGCCCGATGACGATCTTCTTCTCCCTCCGTCAAACAACGACTGCGGCGTCTGATGCTTTTCTCGCAATCGTGCGCACGCTGCAACTCCTACATGATATTGTTGTTTGATGTGTAACGCTTCTCCTGCACGATGTTGCGTCTGATGCTTCTCTTATGCAAATTTTCCTGATCTTCTGTTGCAATCGTGCACCAGGGCAACTCCTTCTGTGCGATGCTTCTCCTGCGATGTCGTGTCCGACGATACTTCTTTTCTCTGAGTGCAACCTGTCGCGCGCTACTCCACGACCATACGTGTAAAAATTTTTGGGAAGTTGAGAAAGGTGGCAGGAATACTCAACCACACCAAGCTAAGTAACCAGAAGCAGAAGAAGAACAAGAGCTGTAATAGAATCAACTATCTTCTTTACAATGCGAGACATACATTGTGAGACATGATTTCGCAATGCACCCGATGGAAACAACCAAAAAATACAAGCAAGAGAAAACTGGCTGGTCAGAACTCCCAGACCGCCTAGCTGCAACCTGCAAGCTGAAGTCGCATGTCCTCCAATCGAACAATTATTGGATACAACCTGTCCGCCACTTCTTAATCGCCTAACCGCAAGGACGCTTGACAGCAGAAGCAAACCATGAACAAATGTTGATGAACAGGGAAACAACCTACCCACTGAGATCGGGCGAACTGCCTTATTGAACTTGTCTGCAACCCTGAGGATGAAGACCTCTAGTCGCACTGACCGAGACCTGTTGTTTACCACAAACTACTATCGCAAGTATTCTACACAGAGCTTCCAACTAGTTGCCTAATCGTCATTATTCTCACTTTTCTCGTTATGTATGATGAGACGGGGACCCTGACTTATAGGCGACCAGGGCAGTGTGGTCACCGCCCATAAGAGATAGGGTAACCGCTCATCATCTTGCGGCTAGCAGCACCTATCCACACATCAGTGCAGACAAAAACACCAGAAGCAAAGTTGGTTTGCGACCAGACAACCTGGCGACAAGCCGCGCAACCCATGCGGTCTCTGCGAACTAGGCTACAAAACAAACTTGGCACAACACGATGACCAAGTCTACAATCCAAGCGGAATCTGGCAATTGACCGCGCGGACTGACCGCAATGAGCTCGGCGGTTAACCTCCACTAACCGCGCAAAAAGAAAGATCTTACTAGACATGATATTTAGAAATGAAAATACTGCATGAATTTGTGTTCAGAATCCGCTTCCGAGTCTTCTTCCTCCTTGTCGGTGCGTCCAAACCCTAGCTGTTCTTCTTCTTCTTCTCCAAGATGATGACACTCCAAAAAACTCCTTCTAATCTTTTTCAAAAGTCTCTTTATGGTATGAGATTCTCTTCATAAAAACGTACAGCCCTTTACCAAGAGTTGGCTCTTTTCAATTTTCATTTTGGCGTAAAATTCGAATTTTAAATTAAAAATCCGTCCAACAGTTGTTGCAACAACTTTTTCTGGTTGTTGTAATAACCTGCGCAGTCCAAAATAATTCCAGCTTTACTTCTCCAAATCGATTCCTTTGGCATTTCTAGCAAGAAAATATGGAAAAATTATACATTTTAACCATAAACAAAATAGATATGAATTTTATTATATTTTTGCTTATTTAATTCATTTTTTTATCAATAAGATGAATATTAAAATAAAATAAAGCAATAGATAACTTCTTTTCGGGAAGTTATCACCGCGCAGCTTCCATGCGAACCAAAGTACCCGCCTCCTTAGTGGACTCCACGGTCGCACAATCCAGACCGCAAGCCGCGATTAGCTTCCTTTAACCGCCCGGTTACAACTCCTAGGTTCTTGCTGAGACAGACCGTAGGAAGGAAACTTTAGCTGAAACTCGACTATCCGCCAACACCTAACCGCGCTAACCGGTTGCGGTCTCTGCAGTTTGTGTGGCATGCCTGCCTCAGACCGCTCACTTCCACTTCAATAAATTCAACACTCTCCCTTGAAGTAGGAAGTGGAAACCAGCCCGAGCAATCCTCGTAACTATACAAACGGTCCCTTTGACAACGACTTCGTGAAGATGTCCGTGATGTTGTCCTGGATCTGCACATACTCTACCATCAAAGACCCATCTGACACCTTCTCCCAAACGAAGTGATGCTTGATCTCGATGTGCTTCGCCTGCACGTGACAAACTGGATTATTAACCAGTTGAGGGCACTCTCTTTGTCACCGCGTAGTAGAGTAGGACTTCGCACCTCTTTATGGATGTCCTTCATTAACCTCCGAAGTAAGATGACCTCATGTATTTCGATTTAGTAATGGAGAGATACGAAGTCCATCTTCTTGCTGCACCACGAAATAGTTGATGATCCACACATGAAGACGTATCCAGATGTCGACTTCCGATCATCTATATCTCCCTCATAATCAGCATTTGTGTACCCGTGTAGGTTGAAGCCCGTGTCCCTCTCATAGAAGAGACATATATCTAAGGTGGATTTCACGTACTTCAAGATATTCTTATCTGTCGCCAGATGAGATTTTTGCGACTCCTGCATATACTGACTTACTCGACTCACAGTATAAGAAATATCGAGCCTCGTAATTGTCAAGTATATCAATCTCCCGACTAGAGCCCGGAACACCAAGGGATCTGAAAAAACCCTTCCCTCATAACATCAAAGTTTAAGACTGAATTTCAGTGGAGTAGAGCTGTTCTTCCCCTCTCGCATGTCAAATCGCTTAACGATCCGCTCCGCATAGCATTTCTGGGAAACAAACACACCGCTTTTTTTCCTCTCCAACTCGAGACCAAGGAAACAGTGGAATTCCCTAAGATCCTTCGTCTCGAATCTGATAGCCAGCTCTGCCCTGAACCTAGCTACCTCATCCTCCGAGTTTCCCGTGATGATCATATCATCAATGTACAGCAGCATCAAGACTTTAATCTCTCCTCTCTTCTTAACGAACAGAATCGCATCAGAGTCTGAAGCAAAATATACGCAGAATTGGAGGTATTCTGCGATCTTCCCATACCATGCCCGAGGCGTCTGCTTCAAGCCATAGAGGACCTTCTTGAGCTTACAGACGTGTCTTGGATGTTCTTCAGAAACATAACCAGGTGGTTGCACCATAAAAATGTCTTTGTCAATCTCGTTGTAAAGCAACACATTCTTCACGTCGAGTTGTCAAATCTTCCACCCTTGGCAAGCCGTCAAGGCAATCACCACCCGAACTGAAGTCATCTTGTCTAACGGACTAAACGACTCCTCATGGCTTCCCCGTACTACTGCGAGAACCCCCAAAATATAAGGCGAGTCTTGCGCTCTTCCCCTCCCGCATGTTGAATCCCTTAACGATCCGCTCCGCTGGACTTTCTAAAAAATAAGCACACCGCTCTTTTTCCTCTGCACCTCGAGACCAAGAAAATAGTGGAGCTCCCTAAGATCCTTCATCTCGAATCTGATAGTCAGCTCTGCCCTGAGCCTAGCTACCTCCTCTAAGTTCTCTGTGACGATCATATCATCAATGTACAGGAACACCAAGACTTTAAGCTCATCTCTCTTCTTAACGTACATGCTCGAATCAGAATCTGAAGAAAAATATCTGCAGAACTGGAGGTATTTCACGATCTTCTCATACCACGCCCGAGGCATCTGCTTCAAATCATAGAGGGCCTTCTTGAGCTTGCAGACGTATCCTGGATGTTCTTCAGAAACATAACAAGGTGGCTGCATCATAAAGATGTTCTTGTCAATCTTGTCGTAAAGGAACACATTCTTCACGTCGAGTTGCCAAATCTTCCGCCTTTGGCAAGCCACCAAGGCAATCACCACACGAATTGAAGTCATCTTAGCCACCGGACTAAACGTCTCCTCATAATCTTCCCCATACTGCTACGAGAATCCCCGAGCTATAAGGCGAGCCTTATACCGCTCGATACTGCCGTCAGCCTTCTTCTTGAGCTTGTACACCCACTTGCAGATCACAGGAGTGATGTCATCGACCTTGGGCACAAGATCCTAAGTCTCATTCTTCCTGAGGGTGGTCATCTCCACATCCATGACATCTTCTCACTCCTTGATCTCAGTGACATTATCAAAGAATGACGGCTCCTGCTCATCCAAGGAGTCTACGAAGAAACATGAGACGAAACTCACCATGTTCTCGTCACTGTATCGAGTTGGTGGAACAATGGTCCTTTTGGACCTCCACAGGGCTTGAATATGACCCACTGCTTCTTCTGATCCAGCTCTTCACCCAGGCACACTTGGAGTATCGCTCTCTCTGCTTACAGATCTAGAAGCATCAGCCCCAGACCTAGATGCGGCTGGAGCTCCTGGTGACACAGACAGCTCCACCAGAAGATCCCAAACAACTTCACCTTGCCCTCCATCTAACCTGTTTTCCTGTAGTTCCACATATGAACTATACTGGTATGACGACAATTCGTCAAATATCACATCCTTGGAGAGCACAAACTTCCGTGTCTCAGGTTTCATGCACTTTCAGCCCTTCTTCCTCTTATCATAGCCAATGAAGACAAGCTTCCTTGTATTTGCATCCAGCTTTGTCCTGAGAGCATCTGCAACGTGCGCATAGCAGGTAGACCCAAACATCTTAAGATGTTCCGCACTGCACTTCTCCTTAAACATCAGCTCATGTGGAGATTTCATATTGTTGGGACTTAAGGGCATTCTGTTGATGATATAAGCTCTGCAGGTCATTCCCTCCACCCAATAGGCCCTAGAAATTCCTTTGCAGTGAAGCCAGCACTTGAAGGTATCTGTCAGAAGACGGATCTTCCGTTCTGCAACTTTGTTTCATTGTGCAGTATGCACACAAGTAAGCTCTCTCCAGATTCCGTACTTCCTACAGAAGTTGGAGAACTCATTTAAAGTAAACTCACCTCCATTATTTGTTCTCAACTTCTTTATCCACAGGCCGAGCCGACCCTCCACGAGCTCCTTAAACCCCACAAACTTCTGAAATGCATCTGACTTCTCCTTCATAAAGTATACCCAAGTATACCTGGTAAAGTCATCAACTAGAACCAGCATATACCTGCTACCTCCGAGACTGAGGGTGATGATCGGTCTCATCAGATCACCGTGGATGCATTCCAGCAGTGCTTTGCATCTGGTCTATAATTTGTCAAATGGAAGGCGATGAACCTTTTTATATTGACACCCCGCACATACATGACCGTCACCAAAGGATGAAAGACTAGGCAAGCCATACACCAGGCCTCTCGCCGTCATAGCCTTCAGCTTATCCATTCCAACATATTCTAGCCTCTCATGAAAGATATCAGCGTTGTCATTAGCCCACATCTTCTCAACATAGGAACTTGTCGACAGCACGAACAAGTCCCCACTCTCCTCCGAATACAAGTGATGTAGGGCTTCATGACTGACAGATTTAGGAGAAACTTCACTCATATCGGGTCGAACAGAACGTGATACCCAATATCCACCGCATTGGTCACGGAGAAGAGGTTCTTCTTCATTATCGGCACGTAATACACACTCCTTAATGTGAGCGGACCTTTATCACTGCCTAAAGAGACTGTACCCTCCTCGACTGCATGGACAGTATCGTCGGTAGTAATAATAACATCATTACCTTTATACGCTTGCATAGAAGAAAACTTTGACTCATCCCCTGTGAGATGATGTTTACACCCTGAGTCAACGATTCAACCCTCCTGATAGTTGATGGAGGACAATGCACGAACATACATTGTCGTCATGAATGCATTCCCCCATCCACCTTCTTCATCCTTTGATCCACCCTCTCCTTTTTCTGCAACGCGCCCCGACTGAAGATTTACTCTGCGGTCTTTCCTGATATGACCAAGCTTGTTGCACCTATAACACCCTCGTCCTCCCTTCTTTCCTACATCTTGCTTAGGAGCCTTGTTCCCCTCCTACTATGATGAAGTAGAGGGACCATCTCCAATAGGTGACTTCTTGTTTCTGTCTCATCTCTTCTTTTTCCCTGAGTAAAGAACCTCACTCTATCCTTTAGAGATAGAGACTCCAGTCATCTGCCTCGCCAAACTCTCCTACAAAGCCAGTAGATTTTCCAGATCGAGCAAAGATGACTGATTGGCCCAGCCTTGCACAGAAGTAACGAAGGTAATATATTCCTTTCGCAATAACGGATGATATGCATCTTTAGCTTTGCCTTTGAGATAGACTCTTCCAGGTCTAGTGCTGAAATTTCAGCGCACAGGTTCTTCATCTTCAGAAAAAATGATGATATGGACAACTCCCCTTGAGTTGCTCTCGCCAACTCATTCTCAAAGAGTTGTAGCTAAACTACATTCTTCTTATTAAACATGTTATCCAAGGCCGTTCAAATTTCAGCAGCAGACCGACATCCAATGATGTGGTCGAAAAGCTCTGGTGAGATTGCCCGCTTCAGAGTGAACTCTGCCTTCGCCTCTGTTCTCCTTCAAACCCTCACCACTTCAGCATTCCCTCCAGTAGCAATAACCACTTTCCTGTCGTCTCCACCGACAACTTCTCAAAGGACCTTTCCTTACCTAGAAGATAGCTCTCCATGCACGACCTCCACTTTTAAAAATTGGTCTGCATCAGGAGCTCAATTCTCAGACATTTTGCATAACCGACCTCCATTGTTGTAACTCTGGTTTACTCAAGACTTCCAAAAGAGTAGCACACCTCTGAGGTTGATCACTGCTAACTCCTATGTCTCTTTGATACCATGTAAAAATTTATGAGAAGCTGAGAAAGGTTGCAGGAACACTCAACCACACCAAACCAAATAACCAGAAACAGTAGAAGAACAAGAGTTGTAATAGAATCAACTATCTTCTTTACAATGCGAGACATATATTGCAAGACATAATTTTGCAATGTACCTGATAGAAACAACCAAAAAATACAAGCAACAGAAAACTGGCCGGTCAGAACTCCCAAACCGCCTAGCCGCAATCCGCAAGCTGAAGCCGCATGTTCGCCAATCGAACAACTGTTGGATACAACCTGTCCACCACTTCTTAATCGCCTGATTGCGAGGTTACTTGACTACTGAAGCAAACCGCGAACAGATGTCGATGAACTGAGAAATAGCCTACCCGATGAGACCGGAAGAACTGCTTTATTGAACTTGTCTTCAACCCCGAGGAAGGAGACTTCAAATCGCACTGACCGCGACCTGCAGTTTACCACAAACTGTTATCGCAATAGTTCCACATTAAGCTTCCAACTAGTTGCCTAGTCGCCCGGTACTAGCCGCACAGTCTGCACAACACAAATCAATTCACTTAGTCGCGCGGCTAACAAAGTCTAACCGCAAGTTCAAAATGCAAGTTGAGTTTTCACTGTTCCCGTTATATATGACGAGTCGGAAACCACTATTTATAAGCGACCAGGGGAGTGCGGTCACCACCCATAAGCGATAGGGTAACCTTCCATAATCATGCGGCTAGCAGCACTTATCAACACATAAGTGCAGACACCAATACCAGACAGCAAAGCCGGGTTGCGACCAAACAACTTGGCAACAAGCCGCGCAACCCATGCGGTCTCCGCGAACTAGATAACAACACAGACTTGGCATAGCACGGTGACCAAGTCCACAATCCTAGCAAACTTTGGCAATAGACCGCGCAGACTGACCACAACGAGCTCGACGGTTAACCTCCACTAACCGCACTAGCCGTGCGGCTTCCACATGAACCAAAGTACCCACCTCCTCAGCGAACTTCGTCGTCTCACAATCCAGACTGCAAGCTGCGGTTAGCTTCCTTTAACCGTCCGGTTACAACTCCTGAGTGCTTAGTGTTTACTGAGACAGACCGCAGGAAGGAAACTTTAGCCGAAACTCGGCTATTTTCCAACACCTAACCGCGCTAGCCGGCAGCTGTCTTTGCGGTCTGTGCGGCCTGCCTGCCTCAGACCGCTCACTTCCACTTCAAGAAATTCAACAACACGTTGCTCGCGCTCTACTCCACGACCGCACCTTCGCCATGCGCGCAAGCCTTCACTGATCCTTCTCTACCGCGTGCACGAGTGCGGGCCTCTGCGTTTGCGGCAAGGATTGTGTATTCCGTAAACAGCACTCCACAAAACTTTTTGTTCCTGCTCTTTCCTTTCCTGCTGATACCCACTTGGAAAGCACAAAAAAAAGGAAAGGGAAGATTAAAACCGGGAATTTTCGGAACCCGACTCTGATACCAAGTAGAAAAAAGGAATTTTATTTCTTATTTTTAAACTTTTACATTTTGTCTCTATATATACACATACAAGGATAACTACAACACCGTACTAGCGGTGTGGAACTAAATATAAAAGGAGGGCTTCTATTGACACACCAATTTGCGCTATTTGCGCGCCAAATACCAACAGGTGGAAAGAAGAATCAACAGCGGTCTGTAGAAAATATGGTTTTAAAAAAATTAAAGGGGTTTAGATTTGGTTTAATTTATGTTTTACATCTTGTCTAAACTGCCTTTTTTTATTTATGGCTAGGTTTGATGTTTTATGAAATTGAACATAAATTGAATCAGTGAGGTTTTGTCCAGTGTAAAAGCAATTTATTACTTAGGATCTATTTGGAACTGCGGTGACGGGCATAAACAAGGTGGTTACGAATTCGTTTGTGAGCGGTCAACCTCACCCAAGAAACATCATCCATTTTTTGTTTAAAATTACATTTTGTTTCTTGGTGACGATCATGCTCGTTGTTATGTCAAATTGATATTCGTGATGGTTGAGTTTTTGTCCAAAATCACCGGAGCAAAAATACAACGTCAGACGAACGATGGTTTGTAACCATCATGTTCATGCTTGTCGCCGCCGTGCCAAACGGACCCTTAATGTACCTACTAATCGAAGCTTATGTTATGGTCCCTCATCAATTATCTAGCTAATTAATATTTTATATAGTCTTTCTTCTATGCTTAAGGGTTTAGGGTGTAGTCTTTTTTATATGTTTAATATTTTACGTATTTAGTTGTAACTGGTATTTACACCCATGCCCTTGGCGCTTTATTTAAGGGGGGGCTTGTCTTGTATTTTAATTAAGCAATGAAAATATGAAAGTTCCTTTCTCTTTCTAAAATCCCCCCCTCTCTCTCTCTAACCCCTCTTCTCCCTCTAGGGTTTCCTCTTCCCCCCTTCCCCCAACTTCTCCTTTCACAAGCTTTAGGGCTTCAACGCCATTGTATCTTTGTTGTCCATAACAACTGGCATTTGCCTCCTCCTGGTCGGGGAGAGGGGGTCTCTGGCCCTGCCTACCTCCCTGGGGGTTGAACTGCCCCCGACAACCCAGGCGGTTATCTCCTCCCTGATAACCCCTCCGTGGTGCCTGATCCTGCCACTCCGGCCTCCATCCCAAACGGTGGGCCTGCTCCGTACGCCCTCACTTGGGCTGTGGCTGCTGTTGCGGCTGCTCCCTCTGCCGGGGCTCAGCCCTCCTCTCCTCCTGAGCTCGGCCACCCCTTGGCCTCTCCTCCTCCACGGCCCACCTGGCCAACCTCCGCGCAAACTCCGGGTGCGCTGCCTCCATATCAGCCTCCCTGGCCGCCTTCTCCATGAGTGCCTCAAAAGATACTGGAGGCGACCTCTTGAGTTCCATCGCGAAGAATCTAGACTGGAGACCTAGGGTGAAGGCCACCATCATGGTGTGCCCTGGCATCTCCTGCACTTGGGACAGTTCCTCCTGGAATCTGTCCAGATAGCTTCCCAGGGTTTCCCCCGTCCTTTGCTTGATGCGGAATAAAGACTCCGCCTCCTTCTTTCTCTTCTTGGAAGTGGTAAATCTCAACATGAACCCCCGTCGCAAGTCCTCGAAGCAGTAGACGGACCCAGTCGGGAGTTGGTGGAACCACTCTCTTGCCTTCTCCCTGAGGGTGATGGCGAAGAGTCTGCACTTGAAGCCGTCCGACATCTGTCGGATAGAGACCATGTCTTCGAACCATTGGATGTGGTGGATCGGGTCTCCTCTCCCGGAGTAGTAGGACATCTCCGGCTCGTGAAACCCCTCTGGAACTGGGGCGGAGGAAACGAACTCGCTGAAGGGGCTCCCCCCCTCAACCGGACGAGGTGGGAACTCCCTCCCTGCTGTCTCGCCGAAGTGGTACTCGGCAGCCGAGCCGAGGAAGAGGACTCGCCCTTAGAACTCGCGCTCGCCCCTCTCGGCGGGCTCCTTCCCTGGTCGCCTGAGCGGCGCGTCGTCGCCGAGCGCGGGACCGGCGACCACCGGGACTGCTGGTGTCGCGCTCTCGGCTCGCATACCGAGTGCTGTCCTGACGAGCCCGAGGATCTCCTCCCTGAGCTCCGCTGACACACCCGGCGCTGGGGGCGGGGGAGGGGGTGGCGAGTTGCCCCTTCCTGATCCTTGTCCTTATTCTCCGGTCATCGAACCTGCAGAAGATTTTCTCTATTGACCACTCTCCACGCTCACCGCACCAAAATGTTGAAACCGAGAAATCGGTCTCTGTGGATTTCGACCCTTGGGAAGGGGGTGGTCGCACACCTACTCTGCTCCTGCAAGAAAATGACAAGAAAGTGAAGAACAAAGGACTAGGCCAAGGGCCCGGCGCGGAGGTCCTACCAATTTCCCGGAAGATCTCAGAGCGCTTCCCCTCCTTAGCCAAAAGTCGGGCTAAGGTACCTCAGAAAGCACAAAAAGACTGGGAGACAAGTAAGTGTGCTCTGAGGTACCCCTTGGGTCCTATTTATAGAAAACTGAAAACGGACTGCGGATAGCCTACCTCTACTGGGCTGAAATTACTGAAGACCCCTTGGGCTGGCCTACCAATAGCCAAGCTCCGCTGTTCTGAGAGGCTAGGGGCAGACCACTGGGGGCGGGATGGCCATTGGATCCTCTGCTCGGCAAGGGCGGCGAATGCGAGTTCGCCTGGCGAGTACCCCACTTTGGCGAGCTTAGGCTCGGAAATTGTCCTTGGCGAGTCAGCGGCCGGGCTCAGCTCCAAGAATCCTGAGCTCGGCTCGACGATCACCGAGCTCGGCACGACGATTGCCGAGCTCGGGCTCGGCAAAGGGCCCTGTACGGACCATGAGGCGGTCTGGCCGGCCTGTCTGGCTTTCGTGGACCCACTCGCCGGATACGGGGTTGTACAGGGCAGCTCTGCCCTTCCTCCTTGCCTCCTCCTCTACTAGACTCTTCTCCTCCTCACCAAGGCTATCGCCATAGCCCGATGTTGATCAGGGAGAGGAGGCCTTTGGCCCTGCCTCTAGCCTGGGGGGTTGAAATGACCCTAGCCCCCATAGAGGTTATTTCCTCTATGGAAACCTCTCCACTAGCCTTAGTCTAGCCGCTCCTGCTGCCTCCAACTGAGCCGATTGTTCGGCTCCTGGCGACCCTACCTCGGCTATTGCTACTACTGCTGCTACTGCTCCCTCTGCGTGGGATCCGACCTCCGCACCTCCTGTCCCTTGTCACCTCTCGGTTCCTCCACCGCATCCCACCTGGACAATTTCCTCGCGAACTCGGGGTTCGATGCCTCCCTGTCGACTTCTCTTACTGCCCTCTCCATCAGCTCCTCGTAGGAGAGAGACGACACCCTCTTCAGCTCCATCCTAAAGAATCCCTGCTGCATCCCCAGGGTGAAGGCCTTCATCAAAGTATGTCCTGGCATCTCCTGGACCTGGAGGACATCCACTTGGAACCGGTCCACGTAGCTCCTCAGGGTCTCATTCACTCCCTGCTTGATGTGGAATAGAGACTCGGACTCTTTCTTCCTCTTCTTTGAAGTGGTTAACCTCAGCATGAACCCCCGTCGTAGGTCCTCGAAACAATAGATAGAGCTGGCCGGCAATTGGTGGAACCAATCTCTTGCCTTCTCCTTAAGGGTGACGACGAAGAGCCTACACTTGAACGCATATGACATCTGCCAGATCGAGACCACATCCTCAAACCACTGGATGTGTTGAACCAGATCATCCTTCCCGGTGTAGTAGGACATCTCCGGCTCGTGAAACCCCTCTGGAACTGGGGCAGATGAAACCAACTCGCTAAAGGGGCTGCCACCCCCTGCCGGGCGAGTCGGGCGATCTCGCGCGTCGATCTCACCAATCCCACTTGTACTCGCCGTGTCAGGGAATAGAACTCGCCCGAGGAGATCTCGCTCCCTCCCCTCCTCTACTACCTCCTTCCTAGGTCGCCTATCAGGGGCGTTCTCGGCCAGGGCTGGGGCTACGACAATTGGGGTTAATTGCGTTGAGCACTTGGCGCGAGTTTCGAGTGCGAACATGACAAGATTTCGCATCTCTTGTTAGAAATCCTCGATCATCCCGAGGGTGGAGAGAGGGGAAGGGGGTGGCGAGTCAGCCCTGTCAGAACCCTGTCCTTCACCGCACCAAAAATGTTGAAACTGAAATTCGGCTTCTGTAGAGTTCGAACCCTTGGGGAAGGGGTGAACGTACACTTACTTCTCCCTAGTGAGCTTGAACGACCAAAGACTTAGAAACAGAAACTGACCCAAGGATCCAGTACGGAGGTCCCACCACACACCCGGAAGATCTTAGAGTGTTTCCCCTCCTTAGCTTGTGCTGAGCTAAGGGCACCTCAAAAAGCACTCGAAGATCAAAGAGAAAGAGAGTTGGAATGCTTGAAAGCTTGCCTCTGACGTACCCCCCTTGGGTCTATTTATAATTTTTGAAATTGTTCTACCAACTGCGTACCTCCGCTATTTGGAATGACTATATGCAGTCCAGGTTGGTGATAACTTCGCAAAAAGAAGTTATCTTCATCCATATTTTAACAATTTTTAGTCATGTTATGTGATATTTATACATGAAAAATAGATAAAAATCCAATTGCCGCATGATTTGAAGTCAAAATGTTTGTACTTTCATTTTTTTATATGTTTTTATGATAGGATTCGGGGAGAATTTAAGTCAAGGATTGAAGGCTAAGTATTGTGAAAAATATGGGAAATATATTGCAATATATTCTCAACAAATCTGGCAGGTCAAATTGTGCAGAAATACAGGGCCAGAAATGTTGCAACATATTCGCAACATTTCTGATAGTTACAGGAAATTCAGATCCGAAATTACCAAATTTTCAACAGTTACAACCTGTTTTTAAGCATCCGTTCAACATTTAAAAATGACTGGATGTGGGGCCTACTGGGAGGAGAAAAAAGGATAGTTTAAAAGAGGAAAATTTCGGCCATTAAAGGGATCTTCATTATTCGGCCATTAGAGAGGAGGAGAAAACCTGGGGAGAAATTCTGTCAAGGGGAAAACAGTCCAGTTTCGGCATTCGGGCTGAAAGAAACACTTCCACGTCACTGGAGAAGGGAAGATTCGCATTTCTTTCGAAATGTTTAGTAAGATCTCTTCAGTTTTGTGTTATTTTCCTGCAGTCATGAACTAAAACTCTCTAGTCTTGCATGATGAGAGTAGTATGTGTATTTTGATGATGAACATCTTTGATTTTGAGTTTGTTTTGTGATTATCTTTATAGATCTTGTGATTTTTATGGTGAAATTGTTAGATCATGTCTTTTTATTATATTACGCCGCGAGAATCGAGAGATGAGCATCGTAACGTTTATTTAAGGGCTAGTTTATCGCAGTGCGAGAATCGAGAGATGAGCAGTGTGAATCATTAACCAAAATTTCTTTATTTTTACGGCGTTTCAAGAATCGAGAGAGGAGAAACGTGCATGCATCACAAGATCTCTTGAGTTTTGAAAAGTGAAAGAGATTTCCTTTTCATGTCAGCGAATTAGATTTTTGCGCTTCATAATATTTTCGGTTCGCCTAAGTTAGAGATAACTAGGGTTGCGTAGATATTAAGACTTCTTGTATCGAGAGATAAAAGTTTCTTCTTTAAAAATCATCCCATGATAATTCAAAGCTCAACCAAATGAAATATTTATTTTATCATCATCATGTTATACATATGAAATCAGAAATGCAAGGCTATTTTCTTTAATTGCTAAGAAGTTACTTTAAGATCTAGTTAAATTAGTTTTAATATTTATCTAAAAGTTTTAATCTATTTTCAGAAAATCAATTAACCGTTTTACTTGGATTCATAGAAACGGTGTAGCTAGTAATTGTAAGCACTAAACTCATCACTTCTCCGTGGGAATGATCTCACTCACTATGTATTACTTGTACGACACGTATACTTGCGTTTTCAAGCTCTATTTTGTGCGTATCAAGTTTTGGCGCCGTTGCCGGGGAAGTGCAACGGATTAAGTGTTTTTCTTCTTACAATATTAGTGAACCTTAGTATGTGGAGGTCAAGTTTTATTTTCACTTGTTAGTTTATTGTATTTGGTTTATCATCTTTTTCATCTGATAGTGTATGTCCAGGTATCGATTCGTTGAATTAATTCCTCTAAATTCTGAAATCGAACGAACCTGTAGGCGAAATGGAAAGTCAACCAGGCTGGAACAACTTAATCAACTAGCAATGGATAATCCCAATTTAGACGATGAGCCTCACTAGAACGGGCAGGATTTTGGTGGTCAAGTAGAACATAATGAACACCCAAATAAACCAAGACGAACTTGTCGTGATTATAACATGCCTTTTAGGGGAGGGGTACAGTTTAGTATCGCTAGACCCGCGATAGAGGCCAATAACTTTAAGATAGATTCATGGCAATGCAACTTGTTCAAAACAACAAGTTTGGGGGTCTTAATCATGATGACCCTAACTCTCATCTTAGAACTTTCATAGAGATATGTGACACGTTTAAGATTAATGGTGCATCTGATGAAGCCATTAAGTTACGCTTGTTTCCTTTTTCCTTAGAAGAGAAAGCTAAGGACTGGTTGAACTCATTACCTCATGAGTCCATTACTACTTGGGCTATTTTAACCGAAAAATTTTTATCCAAATATTTCCCTCCATCTAAAACTGCTAAGTTAATGCGGGATATCTCTACATTCATGCAAGCGAATGGAGAAACCCTATATGATGCATGGGAACGATTTAAGGAATTATTACGCAGATGTCCCCACAATGGGCTAGCCATTCACCAACAAGTATTGACGTTTTATAACGGCCTTCAAACATCTACAATGATCCAAGTAGATGGAGCTGCGGGAGGTTCGCTGATGAACAAGTATCCTGAAGATGCCTACGGTATTTTAGAAGATCTATCTTCTAATAATTACCATACGATTGAGCGTCAAGTACATCCTCCCACTATGGCAGGATTGTATCAATTTGACCAATTAACGTCATTTACAACCCAAATGACGTCCCAATTTAATACCATTAACAAGAGGTTAGATGCTTTGACGCTGAACCAAAATCAAATGAATCCTCAAGTCAATAGCATTATTACTCTCATGGTTTCTCCTAACCCCACCTTAATAATTGAACAACTCGTAGGGGGTAATGAAGAAGTTAATTATTTAGGAGGGTATTATAAGCAAAATATAGACCCTTACCCAAACCACTATAATCCTGAATGGAGAAACCATCCTAATTTCTCTTGGAAGAACAACTCCGGTCCTACTCCACACTTATTTAATTCTAATGTTAATCCTTAACATCAAAACAATCATTCCAACAAAGCGGGACCATCTAGAAAGGTAACGGATGACTTCATCATAGAATCAATGCAAAAGAATGAAGCTCGTTTCTCTAGTTTGGAAGGGTCAGTGAGAATGATTGAATCGCAACTAGGGCAAATCGCCACCGCCTTAAGTATGTGACCGCAAGGCACACTCCCTACGGATACCACACCCAATCCCAAGGGAGATAATCATCATTGTAAGGCCATCACATTACGAAGTGGGCGTGAGTTAATAGTTGGTCAAGACACTAATCCACATGAACAAAATAAAAATCAAGACTAAGAAGAAGTCAAGGGTCCTAGTGAGCAAGTAATAATAGGAAGAAATGAGGGCGATAAGAGTGAGGAGAAAGGAGTAATAACAGGAAGAAATGATAAGGAAATAGAAAGAGAAAAAGAGGAAAGAAGGAGAACCCACGAACCTATTCACCACCACCTTTCTCCCAAAGACTAAAAAAGAGCAAATTAGACCAACAATTTCAGAAATTCTTAGAAATCTTTAAGAAGTTGCAAATTAATATACCCTTTGCTGAAGCATTAGAACAGATGTCGAGTTACGTAAAGTTCATGAAGACATCTTAAATAAAAAACGGAAGTTTGGCGTGAACGAAACGGTAACCCTTACACATGAATGTAGTGCAATTCTGCAAAGGAGATTGCCACCAAAACTATGGCTCTATTTGTTTGGGCGTTTTGATACTCCGTTTTGGGCAAACGCCGCCGGAAGGAGGGTAAACAAATGAACCTCCGGCGGCGTTTGCTCCGTTTCCACCCGCCTGCCTTGAGAAACGCCTCAAAAAGCTCCATTTGGAGCAGCCACCTCCCCCCTCCGATTCGAACACTCCGTTTCCACCCACCGTATCGATCCGCCACCGTCGAACCAAATGAAGCCTAAAAGACCCCGGAAGCTTCACGATTCCGTGTTCTATTGGTCATCAATTCGAGGGAAAGGCTTTGTGTGATCTAGGGGCGAGCATAAATCTTATGCCACTTTCAATTTATAAGAAGTTAGGATTGGGGGAGATTTTCAAAACATCGCTTACATTACAATTAGCCGATAAATCTCTAACCTTTCCAAAGGGGATTTTAGAAGACGTCTTAGTCAAGGTAGAAAAGTTTATTTTTCCGGCAGATTTTGTGGTATTAGACATGGATGAAGACAAGGAAGTCCCCATTATAGTGGGTAGGCCTTTCTTAGCCACCGGAAAAACTTTGATTGACGTACACAAGGGTGAGTTAACCATGAGGGTTAACGATGAACATGTGACTTTTAATGTACTAAAAGCCATGAAATTCCCTCGTTTAGAAGAAGATGACATAGAGGAAGTTAAGAGTATGACCTTTTATGATTACAACTTAAGTGAGAATCTAGAAGAAGATGAAGAGGAGGGGACGGATGAAGAGAAATCCGATTGTGAGAACGAAATTCAAGAATGCTTTGAAATAAGTGCACGTTCACCGACATTCACTCGTAAGCTGGATATTTTAGATATAACAGATAAGACATGTGCAAATAAACCTTCCATCATTAGTCCACCCACACTTGAGTTGAAACCATTACCTGAACATCTGACCTATGCATATCTAGGAGACAATGATACATTACCGGTCATTGTCAACTCAAAATTATTACCAAATCAACATCAACAACTCATAGATTTGCTGAAGCAATTTAAATTAGCCATAGGTTGGATGATCACGGACATAAGAGGGATTAGTCCTTCAGTATGCATGCACAAGATTCTCCTAGAAGAATCTTACAAAGGTTCCATTGAGCCTCAACGCCGTCTCAGTCCACCTATGAAAGAGGTCGTAAAGAAAGAAATAATAAAATGGTTAGATGCGGTGATAATATACCCTATCTCTGATAGTTCTTAGGTCTCTCCGGTTCAATGTGTTCCGAAGAAAAGAGGGATGACCGTAATAAAAAATGGTAAGAACGAATTAATATCGACTAGAACTATTACCGGATGGCGCATTTGTATGGATTATCGCAAGCTTAACAAGGCTACTAGAAAAGATCACTTTTCATTGCCTTTCATCGATCAAGTTCTAGATAAGTTGTCCGGTAATGATTTCTTCTGCTTCTTAGACGGTTATTCCGGGTATAACCAAATCACGGTTGACCCGGAAGATCAAGAGAAAACAACCTTCACGTGCCCTTACGAAAAATTCGCCTTCAGGAGAATGCCATTTGGTCTATGCAACGCACCAGCCACGTTCCAACGGTGTATGATTGCTATATTTTCAGAAATTATGGATCATGGTATAGAGATCTTCATGGATGATTTCTCCATCTTCGGAAAATAATTTGGAGAGTGTTTGGAGTGCTTAGAAAGAGTGCTTGTGTGATGTATCGAAACTAACCTTGTGCTGAATTTGGAAAAGTGCCATTTCATGGTACGCGAAGGCATCGTGCTAGGCCATCATGTGTCAAGCAAGGGGTTAGAAGTAGATAAGGCCAAAATTGAGGTCATTGAGAAATTACCTCCTCCTAGGAATGTGAAAGAGTTAAGGAGTTTCCTAGGGCATGCGGGATTTTACCGAAGGTTTATCAAAGATTTTTCAAGGATTGCAAAACCTCTTAGTGGATTGTTGGAAAAGGATACGAAATTTCATTTTGACGAAGACTGTTTGAGTGCATTTAGTAAACTGAAGGAGCAATTAACCACGACACAATTTGTGGTGGCACTCGACTGGGGTGAACCATTTATCCTTATGTGTGATGCGAGTGACTATGCCATTGGTGTAGTACTAGGTCAAGTTAGGGAGAAACTTTTTCACACCGTAGCCTACGCGAGCAAAACTCTGATCGAAGCTCAAATCAATTACACCACGACTGAGAAGGAGTTGTTGGCAGTAGTCTACGCCTTTGAAAAGTTTCGATCTTATCTTTTATGCACTCAAGTCACTGTTTTTACTGATCGTGCGGCTATCCGTTATTTGATGGAAAAAAGAGATACAAAGCCGAGATTGATTCGTTGGGTACTATTATTGCAGGAATTCGATTTGGAGATTAAGGAAAGAAAGGGCGTAGATAACCCTGTAGCAGACCATCTTTCTAGGACCGAACCAGATGAATCTTATTATCATTCAGAGATTGAGGAGAGATTTCCAGATGAGCAAATCTTAGCTATATTAGAGGGGTTAGTGCCATGGTACGCCGATTACGTCAATTACCTCGTTAGAAACATCTTACCTTCAGATTTAAACTACCAACAACGAAAGAGGTTCTTACACCAAGTGCGGTCTTATCTTTGGGACCCACCTTATTTGTTTAAAATTGGTGCTGATGGAGTAGTGAGGAGATGTATCCCAGAAGTAGAAATGCATCCTATTTTAGAAAATTGTCATAGTTCTCCCGACGGAGGACACTTCAAGGGAAATAGGACAGCTATGAAAGTCTTAGAGGCCGGATTCGATTGGCCTACATTATTTCATGATTCTAGAGAACATGTGAAAAGGTGTGACCGATGTCAAAAGGAAGAAAATATTAAGAAGAACGAAGCTATGCCTATGAACCCAATTCTAGAAGTTGAGCTTTTTGATTTCTGGGGTATAGACTTCATGGGACCATTCGTTAATTCGAATGGTAATTTATTTATCCTCTTAGTCGTAGACTATGTATCAAAATGGGTCGAAGCCATAGCCACGACCAAAAATGATGCAAAGGTGGTGTTATACTTCCTGAAAAACTTCATATTTAGTCGATTTGGAACACCCAAAGCTATTATAAGTGACGGGGGAAGTCACTTTTGTAATCACCAATTTGCTGTGTTGTTGAAAAAGTACGGGGTTAGGTATAAGGTAGCATTGGCATACCACCCCCAAAAAAATGAATTAGCGGAAGTATCTAATAGAGAGATCAAGAAAATCTTGTCTAAAACGGTTAGTGTAAATTGCAAGGATTGGTCTCAAAAGCTTAACGATGCCTTATGGGCATATAGAACTGCTTTCAAGACCCCGATTGGTGTTACCCCGTATCGTTTAGTTTACGACAAGTCTTGTCACTTACCGTTAGAGTTGGAATATCGGGCATATTGGGCCATTAAGAAAATCAACTTTGACTTTCAAGAAGCCGGTAAATTTAGACGACTACAGTTAAATGAATTGGAGGAGATCCGGACTCAGGTATATAAAAGTGCAAGGGTTTATAAGGACCGTACTAAAATGTTGCATGACCGCCATCTTACGGAAAATTTTTTACAACCAGGGAAACTAGTTCTATTATTCAATTCACGACTAAAATTTTTTCCTGGTAAACTAAAGTCTAGGTGGTCGGGCCCGTTTCGGGTCAAGGAAGTGCTTCCTTATGGGGTCGTTACTATTATCAATGAAAAGGATCATTCAGAGTTTAAGGTCAATGGCGGACGTATTAAGGCTTATTTAGGAAATGAAAATGAACGAGCAATATCGTTCATACACTTGAAATAAAATTTTCGAGCCGCCAAATGTCTGGCCGGGACATTAACTAAGGCGCTTTCGGGAAGGCAACCTCAAATTTTAATGATAAGTTCTCTATTGTTATTGTTGTTTTTGTTTTGTTTGTTTGTGTTTCTCTCAAAGGTTCGTTAAAAAAATGATGCATGACTAAAATCTAATGGTCTCGAATACTTAAAAACACATTTCCCCTTCATTCGGCTCTAGTCAAAGCTCGAAATTGGTTCAGAAAAAAATGTTACAACATTTTCGAAATGTTGCAACATTTTTTTCTCTGTCTTTTCCTCTTACAAAAGCGTAAGTTAAGTAAATAGCCGGTTCAATTGAAATAATTTAAACCGACTGTCTGATGGATTAACTTATTTAACTTATTTATCTGGTTCAATTGAAATAAGTTAAGCGCAAGTTGAGTATAATTGAACCGGCTATTTAAAAATTCGCCCTCTTTAATCATCCGTTGACCGGGATTGAACCATGCCTTGCATTAAACTGCCGAATATTAATAACCCGATCTCCCGAAAAACCCTCTGCTACCCCCGTATCCTCTGCTCCAGGAAAACCCTAACTCCACTATCTCGCCCTCTTTGAATCATCCGCCGACGGAAGCAACCACTAGACGGCCACCGTAATCTCTCGCCGACCTTCAGGAAGTGTTATGGCCCCCAAAAAAGGTAGAGAGAAGGTGGTGGCACACAAGCACTCAAGATTCATAAACGAAGAGGCCATGACTCGCTAAAAATTGCTTAAAGTAAAGCCCATCATCTATGAAAGAGGGTTTCAACTTGAAGTTCGTGGTTGGAGTCAAGCTTATGTGCGACAAATAGACAAGTTCGGCTGGACCTCCTTCTGCCACCCCCGCACTGAAGTGATCTTACCGTGGGTGTACGAATTCTACGCTAACGCCAAGTTCTACATGGACGAAAAAATTCATATACGGGGGCGGGAAGTCGATTTTTTCGCGGAAGGTATAAACTCTTACTTCGACTTAACAAATCTGGATCGCGATGTATTCGAGTCTGTTATGACTACTAACCCATTCGATATCGCCACCACATTGAGCCACACTAAAAAACACTACTAGAAAAATGGCTTTTAGCCACGATTTTTTTTTGCTACGGGGAAAAATCGTGGCTAATACTGAAGTATTAGCCACGGTTCCTATTCCGTGACTAATAAGCTAGTATTAGCCACGGATGACTAATCTGTGGCAAATAACCCGATTTTTTGCCAAGGTTTGCCTGTTTCGTGGCTAATAATCTAGTATTAGCCACGGAAGCCTAATTCGTGGTAAAAGGTCGGATTTTTGTAGTCCCACACCGCCAATAAAAAGCTCGATTTGGGGTTTATATAGACCATTCAAAATTATTGTTCGAAATGAAATCGGCGTGGCAACGGCGGCGGGGCGGCGGCCGGGCGGCGGCCGGGCGGCGACGGGCAGCCGAATATTTTTTATGTTAGGTTTATTACAGACCCTTTAGCCACGACAATTGAAACGTGACAAATGAGGAACTTTTAGCCATGACAATTGAACCGTGGCTAATAACTTATTAGCCACGGATTCAGCGTGGCTAATACTATTAGCCACGCTCGCATTGCTCACGCCCATTTTCCGTGGGTAGGCCGTGGCTAATAGTTATTAGCCATGGTTTTGGACTTTTAGCCACAGAAATCTGTCGTGGCTAAAAGTCTGTTTTTTAGTAGTGAAATCACGTTGGTTAATGAATCTTCACATGTCCTGCATTCGGCTCTTTTTACTCGTGAAGCTAAAGTTTGGCTTCTTTTCGTAAACTCAAGTGTTATGCCGACGAAGCACTCAAACCATGTCTCCTTCGATAGGGCTTGCATTATATATAGCATTATAAAAGGAATTCCCATTAATATAGGACATATCATTTCAAGTCAAATCCAAAAAAGGTCAAAACGGAGGGGGGAACTCAGTTATGGTTTCCCACACTCATCACATCGTTGTGCCGTTATGTCGGGGTATCTCTCGCCGACACGGACACTACCACCATTGTAGGTCGGCCAATAATGTTTTCCGTCATTTCATCCTATATTAAGGTATCTTCAGAGGAGACCCCAACCCCCAAATCCGCTCAGAAACAACGTCCTACCGTATCTTCGAGCAAAACCACCCAACCTCCAATTCCACCGCCACTTTCCCCTAATCATCCGGATTGGCCGATCATATTTAAATATTTGCAAGGCACCGCCAAATATCAACGCCAACAACATCGTGATCTAGTTTCACATTTAAACATTTTACATCACAATCGAGTCGAACTTCTCCGCCATTTGAACGTACCTGAGGAAAAGATAGCAGTTCGCGATGTGAATCCTGCTTAGTATGACCACAAACCCTATAATTCTAAGGGAAAGGAGGCGGCATCCTCGCCGGATCTACATGATGAAGCGGAAGCGGTCGAGGAAGATGCAGTCTTTGCATCCGGTGAAGACGACGAAATGGAAGAATTTTTGGACGATGATGACTCGGACGAGGTCGATGACGCTGACGACGATGAGGAGGATGGTTGACACTCCACTACTCCGAATCTGGGAAATTTACTTTGCTCTATTACTGGTGAAATGTTTGTTTTATTTTGGGAAACGTCTGTGGTGAAACATTTAAGTGTTGTTGAAGTATTTTATTTTATTTAAACATTGCTCTTGTAAAAATTGAGAAAATTGATTGACTCCTTGGATGCTCGCTATCGGTTTTCCTGAATGCTAATTTGTTCTATTACTGTTGAACCTGTTGAACTGTATGCTAATAACTGAATGCTAAGTAACATTTATGTGTTACTTGTTTATTTATTTTCTAGCTCTAATCCTTATAACTGTTACTTGTTGCACTGTGGTTGATCACTTCTCTAGCTGAATTGTTCCGTTTCCTGAACTGTTGTTTCCATAAATTATTGCTATATGTTTTCATGTCGTGAAGCTTTAACTGTTAATAAATAAATTCACTGTTTTAATGAGAACTCTTTATTATAATCTGCTACTTTGTGGGGTGGGACATTCCGTTCATATCTTATACTTTTATGTTCCACTTCACACATATTTATATGCTGGCGACTCACATGTTAAAATTTCTTTTTATGCCACTTTTATGATTTATGAAATTCGCAATCGCATACAAGGCTATTATATTTGCTACAACTGCTTTACTAGGGACTAGTAAAAGTTCAAGTATGGGGGCATATCCTTTTATACCTTACATGACAAATCTTTTGTGGGGTATATTTTAGAAATGTCTGCTCTTAATTCTTTTATTATTATTAATAAATCTATTCAAGTTTTTCAAATTAATTGTAAGGTTAGACGAGTCAGTCCTATGAGTCAGACTATTAAATTGAAATTAGACAGATTGGTTAAAGCTCGATTAAGAAATCTATCTCACATTCATGCACTATAGTTCTTAAAAGAGTTTACCCCCTTTTAATTTATTTAATTAACTTCAGCTCCTAATGGGATTAGATTGAGTATGTTCTAATTCAATGATAGTTGTCAATATATTGAGCGTACGTAGTTAACCTTGCTTTTGCGTAAATCCTTACCTTTGTTGCCGTCACATATTACTTCTGAAGTTAAAGACTTGATTATTCATTTCCCTATGTTCCTTAGCTAGTAGACTGACCACTTATGGGTGTTATAAAAAAATGTGTATATCATAGTGACATGTGCCCTAAGTTAGCTCCGGCTTACTTAGAATGATCCCAACTAAGATCAATATATATATATATATATATATATATATATATATATATATATATATCACATATATAATAATGATATGTGGCCCAAGGATGTTCACGCATACTTGGAATAATCCCAACTGTGAAAATATCAAAAGTAAAAGAAAAAAATGTTGTTGAAAGTTAAACCCCATAAGTTGGCAAGCACTAAGTTAATTAATTAGAATCAATGGCTACCCACCTCTCCAAAATTCATCAAGTCGTTTTATTTGGCATCGGTTTCTACTAAACTCATGTAGAGGTCATATCAAAGCCTTGAACTACTCTTGATCTATCCTATTGGTGACGAAGTTTATCGAAAATAAATTGTAAGGGAAGTCGACAAATTGTTAAGGGCATCACATATAACACTTGAATTCTTAATTGAGCCTTATCTTATATCTATCTGATGGATTTATGAAAGTTTGAATTCTTATGGATTAGCAAGTCTAGCATCAGTTAATGAGAATTACTTGAAGCTATTTTGGTTAACTTATAATAAAGAATAGAAGAGAATGAAATTACACTTTCATAAACCTTTGTCATATCATGGTTTACAATGATTTACCTTTGCTAGAGACTAGCAAAGAACTAAGCATAGAGGTGTGATAACTTCACAAAAAGAAGTTATCTTCATCCCTATTTTAACTATTTTTAGCTATGTTATGTGATATTTATACATGAAAAGTAGATAAAAAATCTAATTGCCGCATGATTTGAAGTCAAAATGTTTGTACTTTCATTTTTTTATATGTTTTTTTGATAGGATTCGGGGAAAATTTAAGTCAAGGATTGAAGGCTAAGTATTGTGAAAAATATGGGGAATATGTTGCAACATATTCTCAACAAATCTATCAGGTCAAATTGTGCAGAAATACAAGGTCAGAAATGTTGCAACATATTCACAACATTTCTGACAGTTACAGAAAATTCAGATCCGAAATTACTAAGTTTTCAACAGTTACAACATATTTTTAAGCATCCGTTCAGCATTTAAAAATGACTGGATGTCGGGCCCACTGGGAGGAGAAAAAAGGAGAGTTTAAAAGAGGAAAATTTCGACCATTAAAGGGATCTTCATTATTCGGCCATTAGAGAGGAGGAGAAAACCTGGGGAGAAATTCTGTCAAGGGGAAAACAGTCCAGTTTCGACATTCGGGCTTAAGGAAACACTTTCACGTCACTAGAGAAGGGAAAATTCGCATTTCTTTCGAAATGTTTAGTAAGATCTCTTCATTTTTGTGTTATTTTCCCGCAGTCATGAACTAAAACTCTCTAGTCTTGCATGATGAGAGTAGTATGTGTATTTTGATGATGAACATCTTTGATTTTGAGTTTGTTTTGTGATTATCTTTATAGATCTTGTGATTTTTATGGTGAAATTGTTGGATCGTGTCTTTTTATTATATTGCACCGCGAGAATCGAGAGATAAGCATCGTAACGTTAATTTAAGGGCTAGTTTATCGCAGTGCGAGAATCGAGAGATGAACAGTGTGAATCATTAACCAAAATTTCTTTATTTTTACGACATTTCAAGAATCGAGAGAGGAGAAACATGCGTGCATCACAAGATCGCTTGAGTTTTGAAAAGTGAAAGAGATTTCTTTTTCAAGCCAGCGAATTAAATTTTTGCGCTTCATAATATTTTTGGTTCGCCTAAGTTAGAGATAACTAGGGTTGCGTAGATATTAAGACTTCTTGTATCGAGAGATAAATGTTTCTTCTTTAAAAATCATCCCATGATAATTCAAAGCTCAACCAAATGAAATATTTATTTTATCATCATCATGTTATACATATGAAATCAGAAATGCAAGGCTATTTTCTCTAATTGCTAAGAAGTTACTTTAAGATATAGTTAAATTAGTTTTAATATTTATCTAAAAGTTTTAATCTATTTTCAGAAAATCAATTAACCGTTTTACTTGGATTCATAGAAACGGCGTAGCTAGTAATTGTAAGTACTAAACTCATCACTTCTCCATGGGAACGACCTCACTCACTCTGTATTACTTGTACGACACATATACTTGCGTTTTCAAGCTCTATTTTGCGCGTATCAGTTGGCCTGCTAATAGCGTAACTCCGTTGCTCTTAAAGGCTATAAGGAGGCCAACGGGGGTCGAATGGTAAAAATACAACATACATCACTCGGGCGAGTTGCCCTTGAAAACCTCCACTCGCATGGGACGGCGAGTGCTCGATGGGGCTGACACTCGCCGCCTTCTCAGGGACCTGGGCGAATGCAAACCCGACCTACTCCACTCACCTGTTGATGTCGGGAGCTAGTGGCGAGTGCGAGCCCACTTGCTCCACTTGCCCCTCTCTCTTCCCACCCCGCCTGGGCGAGTTGGCAAGGTTGTCGAGCTCTAGCCTCCCTTCCGACTCGCATGAGACTTGGACTGCCTAGAATGGCCACCCCGGCTCGCGCCGATCCCACTCGCCTCACTCAATGCCAAAGGAAAAAGGTGCTGAGTGCACTCGCCTCACTCAATGCCAAGGAACCGAAGGCATTGAGTGCATTGGCCTCACTCAACGCCAAAGACAAAATGCGCATAGTGCACTAGCCTCACTCAATGCCAGGCAAGCTGAATGCGCTGAGTACACTCGCCTCACTCAACGCCAACGAACTGAAGGCGTTGAGTGCACTGACTTCACTCAATGCCAAAGGTAAAAGACACTGAGTACACTGACCTCACTCAACGCAAAAGAGCTGAAGGCGCTGAGTGCACTCGCCTCAATCAATGCCAAGGAACTGAAGGCGCTGAGCGCACTGGACTCACTCAATGTCAGGCGAGCTGAAGGCACCGAGTGAACTCGCCTCACTCGACACCAACATATCGACTTGCGCGGCCGGCTCGGCGAACACGTGAAGGGCTTGCTGCGGGTTTAGCTTCTGAAGATCCCGCAAAGCATGGATCCTGGAGGGGAACTCGCTCATCGAATACGGGGTTGTACAGTAGTCCAATCACTCAATTCTCAGGAGATTTTATTTTCATCTTCGTTCATAGACAGAATGTTCAGTTCTATCTCCGTTCATAGAAGAAAAGTTCAGTTTCATCTACATTCTTAGGAGAAAAGTTCAGTTTCATCTCTTTTCATAGGAGAAATGTTAAGTTTCATTTCTATTTTTAGAAAACTTCTTTTGAGTTTCACCTATTATTAAAATCTGATATTAGTTCAGTTGTGCCTTTCAAACACGGCTTAATTGAACTGGAGAAATTTATTATGAGTTTCATATTTTATTATTCATTTATGAATAATAGCCAACTTAGTCCCTCGAGTCGGACAAACTCCGAGCATCTATTAGAAAGCCTGATTTTCCTTGAACATCAACCTCGAGAATCATTTAAAAATACAGGAAAATTACAACACCCGATTCGTGGTTGACAACGCTCTACTCATAGCTCGTAATCCTCGTCTTTGATTTGCTCAAAATGCCCAAGAATTACTTTTAAAAAGACGTTCGATAATTTGCAAGAATCCTCGAAACACTCAGAGCTTGAGATCTAACCTCGATAATTCTTGTCATTTATTTACTTGAAACATAATTCTTAAATTAAAACATGATCGTGCTCCACTATTTATTTTCCTGAAATATTTGAACGCATCAAATTCAAAGCGCGTCCTTAGGCTTTGAACAATTGGAAAATCTTCAATTTTCACCCACAAGTTCCCAAATTTTTAGATAATATCAAAAAATGCCTAATTTATGTATTGAAATTTTTTCAAAATTTTTTGATCGCTTTTGGGGCTATAAATTGGATAAATAAATCTTAATTAGGTTTTTTGAGGCACCACACTATTTTATAAAAATTCTCCAAAATTTGTAAGAATTTCCCTCATAAAGGGGGATAATTTTTATGTTCAAATATTTTTCCTTAGGAACCTATATTTTCCTCAGAAAAAATCCTCAAGTTTCTGATCAAATTTTGGTCTGCATATAGTTAAATCAAAAAAGAATTCTACGGCTGAGATTGAGCCGGATTGCGGTTGAGATTGCACTGCAGGGTGGATGGGTGATGAGGGCTGCTTGGAGAGCCTCTTATCAAGGTCGGGAGTTCGAGGCTCCGCGACAATAACCCGTCGTTATGAGAACAGTAATGAAGAAGGGTTGGGCCGGTTGGGCTGCAACCCTCTAAGAGAGTTTAAGGAAGGCAGGCCGGATACCTTACGAGATGGGTTGAACTGTCGCACGCCCCTTCTAACAGTTTTGAGAAGCATGCATACGAGATTAATTGTTATGCATAAGTTTCACAAAATAAAGTATTCAAAATTCATATAATGAACTAGAAATCTAGAAGCAGCAATTTATATGTTTGACTTAAAATTATTGACAGCCTTTGCGCAATCAATGAACAAAGAACATAATTTTAAAGGGTAATTCAATCACATGCTTCCTTATTATTTTGGCCACCTTGTGGAGGGTAGATCCTAATTGCACTCCATTCCTTTACCAGGGTTCGAAAGATTTTTGATAAATTTGAAATAACTGGAGATCATCGGCGCATCGGGGTTATTCTTTACGAACACAACAGTAGAGACAACGCCTGTGCTCCCATCATTGGTACTCTTCACTAATATTGTAAGAGAATAAACCCTCTGCAGATCGATCTGATTGTTGTTAGCAGCAATCACCCGACATAGCGCGAGCGGCGAGCCATTCGCTTCCTGACGATTGTACGCCGTCACTGCGAATGATGCGGCTGATTGAACAGTCCAGTCTGTGTTTGGCGAAATCCCACCGCTGCATGCGGAGATGAAGAAGAGGAGAAAGATGGCATGAAAAAACAAGGTATGGGCAGAGAAAGTCATGGATGTGTTGCTTGTTGGGAGAATTTACTATTGCTTGGAAAGGGGAGGGAGTGCGGATGGCAGCACAGAGACGGGCTATTTAGGGCCCGTTCGTTTCGCCGGTTTTAGTAGGCCGGTTTTGGTTTTACTTAAATAAAACTAAAAAACATGTTCGTTTGAGGCTTTTTAAACCGTGGTTTTGGTTTTATACAAAAACCGGTAGGTTTTCAGCCCTTTAAAAATACGCTTGACCTAAAATGAAATGGCATTCCCTCTATTTCATTTTGATTGAAATCCACATGTCATTAGTAAACACCCGCCATGAAACATGACAGATTATGACCGACATTATAAACACCCCGCCCAGTATAAACGATTTTAGATGACAGTTTTACAAGTTAATAAGAAGGATGCCACAGCCCGGGCGGGAAATTGCTGCATTTTAGAAATGCTTCGAACGGGCGATGCGTCGCTTGCTGGCTGCGCCGTAACCTTCGCCTTGACGCCCATCAGTAGTTATTTATAATTTTCCTGCTTTAAAGTCTCATTCTTTTTAATTTAAAGAATATTTAATTAAATTTATATAAATTATAAAACGGGAAAACAAACAAAAAAAACCGCACAGGGGCATGCCCACAGCTGGCACGGGCTGGCGGCGGCGCCCACGGGCAGGCCTCCGGTGGTCCTCGTGATGGCACGGGTTAGGCGCGGAGTCCTGTTATCGGGAAATTTGGGGAGATGAACAGTGCCGGTTTTTCGGAGGAAATACTATAGCAGTCCTATCTTTTGACGGCCCATATTTGCAGATGCGTGCTTGATCGGCGGTTCCTGTTCATTATATTGTGGCTTTGAGATTTCTATATCTATATACACACACACACACGAGTGACTGGCACGGGCCTCCGGCCCGTATATGGCCACGCGCCATAGTACCGGGCGGCGCCATACGACGGCCTTCGCCCGCCCCAGGACCCGCCCCCCGGCGGCCTATCAGCCCGCCCCACCGGCGGCCTTCGCCCGCACCCCGGCGGCCTTCGCCCGCACCCTGACGACAGTATCCTCGGCATCGCACCCCGGCGGGGACTTCGCTCGCCTCTGGCGGTTACGGACATCTTGTTGTTGCCTTAAAATTCCTTCTTAGGGGAAAAAATTTAGAAATAAGAAATTTTCTTCGGTATGAGTTTGGGAGAGTGTTGAAATTGGTGAAGTGAAAGTGGGTGGTCGGGCAGTCCGGGCGGATTAGGCGGACTGACCGCGCGGACTGGTTATTAGTCCGGCGGGTTGGTGGTTGGCGACCTGCGTTGCGAACTGAGCGGACTGCGTGGACTGGATTGTGTCCGACAGTGTTCTATGTTCTGCAAGTGTTGCGCGCGGCCTGTGCGGACTGGGCTTGGAGTCCGCTCTTCTTCTTTGAAGTTGCGGTAAGCGCGGTCTGGGCTTGAAGCTAGCGGACTGGTTTGGTATCCGCCGAGCTCGTTATCCTTTCTGGACTTGCTCTTGTGGAGTTCAGGGTTTCCGCAGTGTCCGCAGTGACCGGGCGGTGTGCCTGTGGTCTGGACATTGCGAGCTGGGCTGTTGTCCCCAGTGTCCGCTGTGACCAGGCGGGTTGCCTGTGGATGCGGACTGGTGCTTGCGGACAGGCGTGTTGTCTTGCCTTCGGCGGACTGGCTTTGTTCTCAGCTAGTGGCTCTTGCGTCCCGGCTAGTCCTGCAGTTTTTTGCGGACTGAGCGGACTGCTCTGAGCTTCTCGCCATCTCGCCCGGACTTGGCTGTTTTGTTTCGTCCCATGCGGGCGGACTCGGCGGGATAGCATTGCTAGCTGCGACTTTGGGGAGGTGACTCTATCTCATAGGGTGGTGACTACACTCCTCACTCGGCCTATAAATAGGACCCCCCCGACACGTTATTTGATATCAGAGTGAACAGTAAGTGAGCTTGTGCATAGGCTGCGGACTGTATTTGCTTATCCGCGCGGGCTGTTTGCTTAACCGGTTTCTGTGTGCAGGTGACGCGGCTAGCAGTGTTGAACCAGGAGTTTGGTTCTGACTTCTGTGGAGTTTGCGGGCTGCATTCGGCGGTTTCCAGCATTAGCTTTATCTCAAGTTCTTTTCTGTCCGCGCGACCTCGCGGTCTCTGCGAGTAGGCGGCGGGTTCCTCTGTTCAGCATCAGTTCGGCGAATAACGGCGAGTCCGCGTGACCTTGCGGTCTCAAGCGGACTCAATGTTCAGATTGGTTCCAGTTCAGTTCGGGCGGTCTCAGCGACCTGTGCGGCTTCGGCGATCTCGGCGGTTTCTGGAGTCTGTCCGCCCGAGTTGTTTTGTTGTTTCTATTTTTTCTTGTACTGGCGAAATCATGTCTCGCCATGTATGCCTCGTCCTGTAAAGAAGATTAATAAAAATTTGATCTGCTTGCTTCTGTCTATGCCTTTGGTTATTTGAGTTGCTTCTGCTTTCCGCGGTTCAAGTTGTGATCTGGGTAGTGCCGAAAATATCGATCTGGTGTTTGGGCTACCTTGCTGATCAACTTGAGAAAATTCAACAGGTGAGACAAAAGAAGGAGAAGAAAAGGGAGTCCAATGTCAGAAATTCCCTGAAAGCCGGTTCTTTGATTTCATAAGAGCCACTTCATCAAAAGATGGGTTTCTCAGATTCGAGTCTGCATCATGTTCCTTCTTCTTCTTCGGCTGCCGAAGCCAGATCAAAGCCATAAGCAGTAATCCATCACCACCTGATTCCACAGCGAACGCCAACAATGGCCTTATCCCTTTTATCCGAAATATGAAGTGGGAAGCTTTGTTCACATATTGCCTCAACTGGGTCAAACACCCACTGAACATGGCTCTTCTAATCTGGCTCTTCTTTGTTGCTACCTGTAGTATTGCGTATTTTTTCGCGGGATGCCTGGCTCGGGTTTTAGGAGAGAGAAATAGTTGGGTTTTTTATTTGCAAACAAAATCTGTTATTTGCAGCCCCAGATCCAACGGTTCTAGATCAAAACACTCAATTCCGACGGCCGCCTATTTTCTATCTATTTTCTAACTCACTCTATTTGCAGACCATCATATATCTTTTTAATATATATATATATATATATATCTTTACCTATTATAAGGAAGTAGTTTTGATTTGGAAAATCCGATCATGACCGTTGAATGAGAACCAAATAATTGATCACAACCGTTGATCACAACAATGAATCATGGCCGTTCATACTTTTTTCTTAGGTCACCTAAACCTATATAGGGCGTCTCAAACCTATATATTTTCATAGGGCACCCTACAACCAGCCAGCTCATTACAATCTGTTGGCCAAAATTAATCCCAAAATTCGGTAAATAAGCCCGACAGAATTTCAGGCACGGGCCTCCGGCCCGATGGCAACGCGCCACAGTACCCGGCCGGCGACGGCGGGCTTCGCCCGCCCCCTGGCAGGCTTCACGGGGCACGACTCACTAAATATTACTTATGTATATATATAATATAATATGATATAAAATATAAAATTAAGAGTTAATATTTAATAGCTTGGTTATGGGGTGTCATGTGTTCCTGAGGTGAAGTGTAACATTAAGATGGATTTCAATCTTGGCCGTTAAAAAGGAGAGAGTCAATAAATTTCCGATTTTGTATGAGATTGATGGTGGAGTGCTGTGGTAAGTTGTGCGTACGGCAAGATTAAGGTGGCGTTTGGTTAAGCTTATTATCTGCTGTGCTGTTGGGACGCACCGCCACTTTTACAGTAATCAGTGTTTGGTTGGAATTTTTTTCTAACCGTCGTTTATTTTGATCCGTTGTTTTCTTCATGAGGCCATCCGCTATTTTTTCCTGCGGTGTACCGCAAAAGCCACGCTCCCCCTTCTCTTCCGGAAAACCTAGCCCGACATCGCCATTCCCTCCCGATCCCCCTTCTCTTCCATGCGCAGATCTTTCTCCTCCCGATCCCATTATCGACGACGATGACAAAAACCTGCGCAGATCGGTGTTGTCGTCCGTCGGAGTTTTCTCTCCCGTGCGTAGATCGGTGTTGTCGTTCGTCATCCTCTGGTATGTTTTCTCCAAGCTTGGATCTTCACGCTGGATTGCTTGCAGAATCGCTTTATTCCTGCTTGGGTCGACTGTTTTCCTACAGTTCCTGAGGATTTTTTTTTTCAGGTAGGAGAAAATCAGTCTTCTCTGGATATACGAACTTGTGATATTATGCATAGAGCATAATATAAGTAATCAAATACAATAAACTAGCATAGATGTTGAATGTTACCTTCTATCTTGATTGTTTGATAATTTTGTTCTTACTAATTTCCACTTGATTATATATATATGGAAGTATGTTAATGATAAGTGTGTTTTTTTGTGTTTTGTTTTCAAATAAGTTTTAAAATTTCATTTTGGAAACTCCATTTCACCCAAACAGTTTTTAATGGAACTCCGTTTTTCAGAATCAGCACTTTTCCTATCAGCAGCTTTTCATCAGCAGCTTTTCATCAGCAACAGGCCAACCAAACAGAGCCTAAGACCAAATATTTATTACAGGCGGGTGAACAGTGCGGGCGAACTGTTCACCCGCCTGTATATATATCATAGTATATTAGTATTTAATATAATATAAAATATTTATTAAATTATAATTATAAACAGGCGGGTGAAGTGCTCCGCCTGTTTAGTCCCACACCGTCAGCAATAAAATTTTTTTGGGTATTTATATAGTTCGACGCGCTGTAGTTTTGAAGTCATTTATTTAGCGGGTTGGTGGGCTTACATGCTGTCATGGGTTGTGTTGGCCTTTCAGGCTTGGTGGATTGCGGGCTGGCCTGCGGGGGATTTTACTAAATTAACCCAATTTTGACCTATTTCACATAGGTTTAGGACTATCCTAGAGTAGGTTTAGGAGCCCTATAAAAAATCTGGAGAGAGGGTTGATTTGATCCAACGGTTCAAGATCAAAACTCTGAAATCCGACAGCCACATAATTTCAGTCTAATTTCGAACTCATGCTATTTGCAGACCTCCATATTTTTTTATAATATGGTATAGACATATATATATATACAAGTGACAGGTACGGGCCAACGGATCAGTTGGTGATGAGAGGTTGCTTGGGGGCCTCTTATCTAGGAGGTCAGGGGATCGAGCCCTGGCCTCAACAACCTGCCGCGCGGTGCTGATGCCGTGGCAGAGAGCTGGTTGGGGTGTATGGCCCGCGGGCCTGATAAAGCTGCCTGGTGCTGACTCCAGGTGGGCCCCTTGGTGGTGATGCCAAGGTGGCGGGGCCGGTGGACTCCGGTCCCGCATCAAGGCCCTGGGCATTCGGCGGGGTGCGACATTCGCCGTGGGCGGCGACATAATTTCAGTCTAATTTCAAACTCATGTTATTTGCAGACCTCCATATTTCTTTATAATATGTTATATATATATATATATATATATATATATATATATATATATATATATATATATATATATATATATATATATATATATAAGTGACAGGTACGGGCCTTCGGCCCTGTGGGCATTCGGCGGGGATGCGGCATTCGGCGGGGGTGCGATATTCGCCGGGATGCGACATTCGCCGGTGGTGCGACATTCGCCGGTGGTGCGACATTTGCCGGTGGCGGCAACATTTGTCGTGGATAGTACCCGTCCCTATGGCCTCGCGCGACAGTACCCGACCTACGACGGCGGGCTCCGCCCCCTCCCGGCGGGCTCCGCCCTCTCCGCAACATATACATATGAGTACTCAAAATGACCGTAAAAAAATATAAATCAAGAATACAATTTTTATTTTGTAAAAAAAATTATATTTTAACGTTAAAACATTAATTTTTCTCTTATCATTCATAGCTAGAGACAATAGGTTTAGGGCATCTAGTGTTTTTATTTTTGTATTTTAATATTGTAAAGTTGTGTAATTACCTAAAAGGATATTGCCTTTATAATTTACTAATATAAAGTTTGGTATAATTGTGTAATTATGAATACAACTATAAGGGCAATATATGAACATTAAGCAATGTTTCACCAAAGAGTAATTTTCGTATAATAGTAGAGATATATATATATATATATACACTTTTTTTAAAAGAAATATATTTGAACCAAAGCCTCAAATCCACTTTTCATCTTAACCATTGAATGTGATCCGAACAAGAAATCTGTGCCATCCATCCACTTAATTTTGAATTATCGGGCAGCCCAAAATCGGATTCCAAAATTATTAACTTCAATTTGGCCTCCTGTACTGCTGTCCGCCGTCTGCAACCCTACCTCACACTTTTCAAAATCCCGCAGATCCTTCTTCATCGCCAGCTGCAGCATTTGGAAAATCCAACTTTGTTTCCTCTCCTGCTCGACACTTCCCCCTCGCTGCTCGACACTTCCCCCTCGCCATCTGTAGCGAGATCGAAGGGAAGAGGCAGCCGCTGGCGGCTGGCCGGAGGGGAGAGAGACAGAGAGTTGAGAGGAGAGAGACAGACAGGGGAGAGAATGAGACTTTCATAATAATCAGCTGTTTAATCATACACAGTAATCCTATTTATAAACATAAGTAACCTCCTTATGACCGTTGGCCCTACTGTATTATTATTTACATAATTGCTATATTCCTGGCTACAGGACTCACTTCGCCACAGAGCTGGCTACATCTCCTGCCCCGTCTTCTTTACGCTGCCCGGCTCGCCCTGCTGCTGCCCGCTTCGCCCGACTTTAAATAAGAAGCGTGGGTTTGGGAAAAACCCTAACATCCTCCTTCCGCTTCCTGGAGATCTGCGTTCGTTGTCGGCGCGGAACCTTGGGTAGTTTTCTCAGTCGGACTAGTAAGGATGCCGCCGTTCGCTGAGATCTGCGTCTATTGCTTGCCTCCATGTGATCCAGAGGTATCTCTGTATCCCTTGTCTTTGAAGTTGAACTTCCTTGTTGATGCTCCCTTTTTGATGTGGGCATGTCCGTCCTGCCGATCTGTAAATTTTTTTTGTTAATCTGATTTTTGTTTGAAAAATGGATGACACTTGGGCTAGTTTGAGGAGAATCTTCCTTGTCTCCTGTGATAGAGATATTTTTTGTTTGATCTTGAGGGGACTGCCTTTGCTTTGATTTTGGTACGTTTTCCTGTGACATCAAATGATGTTTGTTGTTAGTTTGTATGCTTGGTAGCGAATGGATGACAGTGTTTTTGAGTATTTGGAGGTCATCCCTGTTCGATTCCGATCCCAGTTGTGTCAGCTGTTTTTCGGAATCTCGCTCCATGTCTTTATTTTGTTGGTGTTCAACGCGTTTTGCGTCTTGGGTTGTCGGTTGTTCGTTATTGATTTCCTTGTTTTCGTTTCCCTGTCCGCATTGGAGATGATGAGTAGGTGAAATTACAATATTTGGGATGACAGTGGACTGGGGCTGAAAAATGTCTTCCCTGTATGATTCCCGTGTCGGTGTGCATTTTTCCTGCGCAACAAAGAACGTATTAGATGGTGTAGTATTGTTAAGCTCGGGGATGACTGTATGGGAGGGTTGAAGAATGACTTCCCTGTCTGATTCCAGTGCGGATGGCTCTTGGCATGTACAGGATGTGGCCAATCGTTGATTTGTTTTGTTGTCCATGGTGGATAAGTCCTCCCAGGTTGCCTCTTCCGGCAGCATTCCTTCCCAGTGTATTAGTCCTTGTTGGGTTTGTTCTCCGTTGTGCCATATAGTGCGTTTTTCCAGTATTTCTAGTGGAAATCGTGATGTTGTGAAATTTTCTGGTAAAGCATGTATCTCGTATGTTGCATTTTGGAAATATGGTTTGAGTAAACTTGCGTGAAACACAGGATGAATTCGGGCTGTTTTTGGCAGATCTAACTTATATGCTACCTCGCCTATTTTTTCCAGAATTTTATATGGGCCAAAATATCGTAGTTGAAATCGTTTGCATTTTCTTTTGTGCAGGGTTAGTTGGCGATATGGGTGTAATCGTAGTAGTACCAACTCTCCTATCTGAAAGGCGGCTTCTTTTCTTTTCTTATCTGCATATGATTTCATTTTTTGTTGGGCTTGTTCTAAATGTGTGCGTAGCTGTAGTATTAATTTTTCTCTGGGAATATACTGTACGAGGTCATGGGTGGGCAATACTCCACCTGCTTGGCTACCCAAGAAATTGGGTGGGGGTCGGCCAAACATGGCTGCAAAAGGGGACATACCTGTGGCCGAATGGTAGCTTGTATTGTAGTGATACTCGGCCCAACTCAGTAATGGGGCCCAGTGTGTGGGGTGTTGATTTGCGTATAATCGCAAATATTGATTAATGCACCTGTTCACTCGCTTGGTCTGTCCATCAATTTGTGGGTGGTAGGCCGAACTAAAACGTAGTTTTGTGCCGTTTTGCTTAAAGAATGTCGTCCAAAATGAACTTAGAAAAAGTGAATCCCTATCTGAAACTATTGTTTTTGGCAGGCCATGAAGTTTGCCGCAGTAGTCCCAAAATACTTGGGCAACGTCTGGTCCTGTATATTTGGTTGGTAGAGGTGCAAAATGTGCGCCTTTAGTTAACCTATCGACCATTACTAATATGGTTGTATATGACCTTGATTTGAGAAGGTGTGTGATAAAGTCGATAGTAATGTCTGCCCAGATTTGGGTGGATATTGGTAGTGGCTGTAATTTCCCCAATGGTAAAGTGTTGCGGTCCTTTGCCTTTTGGCATAAATCGCAACGTTGGATGTAATCGTGCACGTCCTTATGCATATTAGGTCAATAATAGTATTGTACTAATCGCTGGTAGGTGGCCTGAATCCCAGAGTGGCCCCCTATTTTTGTATCGTGCGCCTCACTTATTAAAATTGTGCGAATAATTGCTGGTGGTATGTATAATTTTTTTTTATGAAAGAGTCGTTTCGCTGCCCAAGTCCACTCTGGATAAGATGAAGGTTCCTTTGTTACATTATCTATTATATCCTTTGCGTATGGATCGGACTCGTAGAGTTGTGGTAGGTCGGCAAATAAATTTGTGTAGGAAAAGGAAATATTATGGAGGCTTTGAAAAGACGTGTCTTCAATCCCTTGTCCCAGTCGTGAGAGCACGTCAGCTGTTGTGTTGTCCTTTCCGGGCCTGTATTGGATGGAATTCTAAATCAATAATACGGCGCACTATGGGTAGATGTACTTGGTCGTATTAATCCTTGCTCCAACATTTCGGCAATTAACCGCTCTATCTCGTTTTTGTGGAAATACGGGTACCTGTATGGTTTAACCTTAGCCACCTTTGTTTCGTCTACTAGAGGTATTTTGTGGTCGATGTGCTGTATTGGAGGCAAACCAACCGGTTTCTGAAAAATTTGTTGGTTTTCTTTACCCAATGTCCTTATGGCTGGGTGAGGGTTGTCTGGTTCAGAAGATGGTGAGCTATTGTCAAACTGATTCATTGGATCCATTTGTAAGCATAGCATCATTGATTCGATGGAATCCTGTGCGACTAATTTGGACATTTGGGATGAGGAAACCATGCGGGAATTCAGAGTTTGATCTCCTTTAATCTTGCATGGAATGCCCATGTGTTTGAAGTGCATTTCTTTTTTCGTATAGTCTGTGGTGACCGGCCCCAGGATTTCTAACCAATTAAACCCTAGAATTACGTATGCTCCATGCAGATCAGTAATGTATAGATCGATCAGGAAATCGATATCCTGTATTACTAGTTTGACCGCAGGGCATAATTCTTTGCAGAACATGATACTTCCATTGCCTACGTGTATCCTAAAAGGGGTGATGGAGGAAATAGGTAATTTTAAGAAAACCGCTGCTCGTTTAGTGATAAAGTTGTGAGTGCTTCTGTTATCTAAGAAGATGTGAACCGATGACGGACTTATTTGTCCCCGGACTCGAAAGGACTTTGTTGGGAATGTGCCCATGAGGGCGTTAACACTGATTTCTGGGTTGTCTTGCTGGTTCATAGGGTCATCTATTAGCTGATCTGATTCCATAGTCGGTGTTGCTTCGTCCAGGTTGTCGTCGTCCTCTGCTTCTAAAATGTAGATAGAAGCTTTGTTCTTACATTTATGTCCTGGTGCAAATCGTTCGTCACAAGTAAAGCATTGTCCGCGTTCTCGACGTGCTTGTAATTCTGTTGGAGACAGTCTTTTAACTGGGAGCCTATCAGATCTATTAAAATTATGAGTCGGTGGGCGGGTGAAATTATTTTTAAAAGAACGATGTTCGTCTTTTTCTTGATCTTCGAATAATTTGGCGAGTTTGAATGTGACGTATATGGTGTCAGGGTGATGTGCAATGACTTCTCGTTTGATGTGAGGTTTAAAGCCGGAAATAAAATTGCGTTTTAAAACATCCTGAGACAACTCGTTTACTTGACTTGCTAAGATTTCAAAGGTATCTTGATAAACAGAAACAGTAGATGTTTGTGCGAGTTTCATAATCTTACCGAGCGGGTCTTCGTTGTCGGATGGGCCGAAACGATCCATTATTGCTGTTTTGAATGTGTGCCAATCCGGGCATAGACCATTACGTAAAAGGCCTTGAAACCATTGAGAAGCGGGCCTGTCCAAATGCATTGAGGCAAGAAATACAAAATCTAATGGGTTAACACTGTTATACCTGAAAAACATTTCGATTTTGTAGATCAAATTTGTTGGGTCGCCATTTGTGAACGTGGGGCAGTCGACCTTGGCTGGATGGTGGGTTGAATTGTCGTTTCTGTGTCCGGTGCTTCCTATTTCTGGTTGGTGTTGCACTGATCCAAATGATAATGATGGCATCTGGTGTAATGGTAAAGAATTATTGGGGCTGAATGGCTGCTGTTGTGGTATTGGGGGTGGCCGGGATCCAAGAAGACTTGGCTGTGATGAATCACCAATTGAAACTATTGGAGCCCGGAACCGGGGCGGTCCCGTTCCTGGAAGTGGATGTCCGAGGATGCCGGGCAATGGAACTGAGGTCTCGTGGAGATCCATATTCTGAGCCACCGGAAGAGCCGATGTATCCCTGCGATCCACTGGTGCCATAGCTTGCAGGAGAGTCTGTATTTCTGTGCGGAAATCTTTAAATTCTGTCGAAATTGTTGTATTAGAGGCTTGGAGGTTCTGAATTTCTTGCATGAATGTTTCTTGCGTCTTCTTGAGAGCTTCTGTAATGGCGGATTATTGTGCAATATAGACGGCATGCCGGCGATCCAGTTCGGCCCGGGTAACAGGCGTGGAACTTGTGTCAGAGGTTGATGCGGTGGGGGATGTGGGCCTCTCCATGGAGAGGACTCTCAACGAGAGCACCAATGTAGCGAGATGGAAGGGAAGAGGCAGCCGCTGGCGGCTGGCCGGAGGGGAGAGAGACAGAGAGTTGAGAGGAGAGAGACAGATAGGGGAGAGAATGCGACTTTCATAATAATCAGCTGTTTAATCATACACAGTAATCCTATTTATAAACATAAGTAACCTCCTTATGACCGTTGGCCCTACTGTATTATTATTTACATAATTGCTATATTCCTGGCTACAGGACTCACTTCGCCACAGAGCTGGCTACACCATCCAAGCAAAGTACCGCCAAACGCCGGCATTTCGAAGTGCTACCAGAGGCCCGCCCCGCCGACGACACTGCTACTTCACTAGTTCCACATCACCCCAGATGCTGGCGATCTTGGCATGTTGGTAAGCGCACCACCTCCCTCCGTCGCATTCCTTATTTCCCGTTTTTCCTTCCGCCGATCTTGGCATGTTCGTAAGCCGCCTCCACCCTCCGCCTCATCTCTTTCTCTTAATTTGTCAAATGTCTTTTCAAGTTGCCTCATCTCTTCCTCTTAAGCTCTCCCCCTGTGTAGAAGCCAACTGATTCAGTATGTTCTTTGTACAGGTGCATCTGAAAAACCCGGCTTCCATCAACGCTGATGCCGGCTACCCCAACCCGCGCCGGCTACTCAGGTAAACCTTCTATATTAGCATTTCTGTATGGGCTACTCAGGTAAACCTTCTATGTCATGCAGGCGAGCAGACTGACAATTTCGCAGTGACTTAATCAACAGCCAAAAAATTACTCAACCTTATAGGGAGGATTCATTCTCCATTCTTATTCGCAGATATCGAGACCATTCAGACAAGGTTACAATTTGCCATTCTTATTTTTTGTTAATTGTTCAGCTAGATTTTCTGCTATATTGTCCATCTACTTTTTCAGCTATTTTTGTTTTTGTCATGAAAATAAATTTTACTTGATTCTTTCTTTGTTATGTGCCCATATTTGAGTGTATCTTTGAGATATTTGTTTACTGCCGCTATTTCCTGATTTGGTGAAACATTCAAAATTCTGTGCACAATATGACATTTGGGTTCAACGACATTCCCTTATTTTGATTCATGCTTCGTCTCAAATACATGTAGATGGCAGACCAAGATCACTCTAAGGCGGCAATATTGTTGCCAAGCGTGGCCACTCAGCAAAGTAAGTTACTTACGGTGTACAAATCTAACTTGGGTGGCCTTATAGTGTAAGATGTTAGCTACTTTCGTTTAACTAAATTGTATCATTTGTTTCTCAGGTCTGCCGGTCTCAATAGATACAAATTGTAATACCAGTGCAATCTGGGACACCGATTTTGATTACTACGTTGAAATTTGCCCTGTGAGTACAGATAGGTGGTCCGATCTTCCGCGTACTCAAGTTGAAGGTTTTAGGCTACTTATACCGGCGGTGCCAAGAGACTTGAGTGCCAGTGAAGAGTGACAATTTGTTTTCGATATGATAAGGAGGTAATACTTAACAAAAAACATATACAATGGTTTGATTTTTTTGTCCTTTAACACATAACATCATGTTATTTGCTGAATTTTTGCCGCATCCATCACCGAAACAGGATCTCTTATGGGCACTAGATGAAACTTACAATAGTGGGGTTTGGATCGCTGCGATGGTAGGGAATGATGATTTATTTCTATGGATACAACATCATGACCCCGATCTTTTTTGACCAAAAAAGTTTGCAGGTTTTTGATATTAAAAAATGTAATATTTGTTTTAATGTCTCACATATTTCATGGTTTGCTTAATTCCTATCTTCAATGCTTGATTATCATACTTTGTTCTTCATGTAATTAGCTATGTGTCATATATAGTACTCATTTATTAGTCGTTCTTTCCCCTCAATCCCTCACTCCCGCCGCTAGGTCAATATAATTTGATGAATAAATTACAGCAGGGATGATGAGTTCATCTTACTCTTTTTTATAAGAACGATACTTTCATCTTACTATTTTTTATGTGATTATGTTAACACCACAAGATTCTACCCCAAGATGAGATCTTGGTAAACTCACTCTTTTTCATCAAATAAAAAACAAAATGAGATCTTTTTCTCTTAGCATTTAAAATTGGTTTGCTATTTCAGCTCCTAACTTAGGCCCCGTTTGGGGGGACTTATTTTCACCGGTCAAGCGGTCACGACCGCATGAATCAGGACTTAATTAAGTCCCAATTCATGAGGTCGTGACTGCTTGACCGGTGAAAATAAGTCCCCCCAAATGGAACCTTAAACTCCGTCTCTATTGTGCCCCATATTTGAACCGACAACTCACAGCAACTATCGGGAAAAACTAAGAAGACATTTAAATGTTTAAGTTGGCAAAAAATGCATCATGGGACTGCTCTTATTTTTTTAATTTTTTTTTGAATAGTCCAAGTTAAAGAGAACTCACTTGAATGGCCTAAATAGTTACAGCACATTGTCATGCTAAACATTTTCATGCTAAATATTGTCATGCTAAACATTGTAATGCTAAACATAGTAACAAGAAGCTCTGCACTGTGCAAGTATTATTTGTCGTTTAATAATGTATTTTGAGTCCTTATGTATAATTTAATTTGGTCCATGTAGACTATACTTTAATAGAGCCAAGTAAAAAATAATACATATAATTATAACGAACATTGTGCCGTGAGAGAGAACGTTAGGATAATTCTTTTAACGAACAAAAGCCAAAACATTTGAGGTATTCTTATATAATTTTGACAGAACGTTAGGATAGCTCTTTTAACAAATAATGAATCACTGGGGCGTTGATTGCATGTGCATTCAAAGCCCCACTCAGAGGTGTTGAGTGCACTTAGGGGTATAGTGGGGCGTTGAGTGCACTCAACGCCCCATGCACTGAGTGGCGTTGAGTGGCAGTGCATTTTAAATGCCTATTTAGTGCAAGTGCACCTCGACGTTGAGTTCAGTGCAAGTGCACTTGCACTCAAAGTATCCATCATCACTAATGGGGCGTCGAGTGGAAGAGCACCTGAGGCGTAGGTTTTAATCTTCGTATTTCCTTTCATTGGGATTACGCCGGGGGCGAGCGCAGCCCGTCGGGAGGCGGGCGCAGCCCGTCGGGAGGCGGGCTTTTGCCGGGGGCGGGCGCAGCCCGCCGGGTACGGGCGAAGCCCAGTGTCACAAACAAGAAACTGTGGCGCGTAGCCATAGGGGCGGAGCCCCGTGTCGGGCACTCGATTGCTGAATATGCACAATTCATTGATATATTCATTTGTTGATTTCCATTGGAGAGCAGTGGAGTTTTGATGATTGATTTCGATTGATAGATTAACTTCCTGTTTGTGAGTCCTGTTGATTGTATTTGATGATTGATGAAAATTTTTCGTTGCTGCCGCAGTTGTTTGCGTTCCGCTGAGAGGGAGAGGGATGAACAGTTTATTAGAAAGTGAGAAATTGAATAGTAAAATCAATTTTACTGTGTTTGAGTTTTACAAAACCAATTCTGCAGTCATTTTGATGTATTATCATTTTGAAGAATTTGTATTGCCATTTTTTGACATTTTTAACATTGGGATTGCCTGCAGAACTCAAACCAAATTGAATTTTTTGTCGTTTCTAAGAAATTACTTTCTTATGGATGTAAACATTAGGACAGTTCAATTTTTAGCCTTCTAATTGTACTTCATTTTTAACATTGTGACAGTTCAAGACGTTAGGGTGCCTTAGATACATGTGTGCTTCATAAAACACTCAACGCCTGCCGAGTAGCCCTCAACGCCCCAGGCGTTGAGTGTATTGAACCAAAATTTTTAACATTGGTCTGGGGCGTTGAGTGGGCACTCAACGCCTGGGGTGTTGAGTGGGCACTCAACGCCGCCGAAGCAGACCGGGCGTTGAGTGGGCACTCAATTCCCCAGGCGTTGAGAGACCACTCAACGCTGGACTCGAGAGTGGGCACTCAACGCCTGCCTGGGGCGTTGAGTGGGCACTTAACTCCCCAGGCAGGCGTTGAGTGGGCACTCAACACCGCCGCAGCAGCCCGGGGGCTTGCGACACCCGACGTCACTGAATTAGGCTACTGTCGCGGGGCGATCCGCCGGGGGCGGGCGAAGCACGCCGTCGCGGGCCAGGAACTGTGGCGCGTAGCCAAAGGGGCGGAGCCCCGTGTCGGGCACTCCAAACGACTATATTCAAAGAAATCGTCAAACAGTGATTTGATCCATACTGTATATATACTGTGAGAATGGTAATTTCTTTGGGAATCAATTAGCATTAAATCCTGATTTGATCCATAATTAATGCAGCCCTCAAACGACTATATTCATAAGAATATATGACATTAAATCTGATAGCTATAGTCGCCTTTAATTAAGCCTTAATTAATTCGTCCAGCTGTAAATAAGTCTGCCTGCATACTGCAAAGAAATCGTCAAACTGAATTTTAAAGCTTTCTTCAAACTGAGCTAGGAGTTCATTGATCTCAGTTCAGAGTTCGTTGAGCTCAGCTCGGAGTTCGTTGAGCTCAGCTCGGAGTTCGTTGAGCTCAGCTCGGAGTTCGTTGAGCTCAGCTCGGAGTTCGTTGAACTGAGCTCGGAGAATTTCTTTGAACTTAATTTCTGAACTTCAAATCTGAATTTCTCTGGAACTTTTCTGAAGGAGCAAACCTGGAAATAATCCTATGACCCATGACTATACATTTTGGGTCAATCTAATCATCCTAATAGTGATCCTTGCCCAAATCAAAACTAGGGTTCAAACACCTTGTACAATCCGCGAGAACCTCCAAGGCCGGGGAGATGAGATCGGGGTCGTTGGAGGTGGGAGCCGTACTGAGCCTTGTGGCCTTTATCTCTTTTCTCCCCAACCCCCTAGCCTACCCCTTCCCCTTTGTACCGCCTGCTCCTTTCGGCAGATGACAATTATTATTAGTATGATTTGTTATTATTATATTTTATCATTGTTGTTCGAGGACTCTCGCCCAGCGAGAGCCCCTTTGTATCTTTGCCCTTTCCGCCTGTTTTTCGCATGCTCTCTTTGATACTTTGCGAACGCCTGACTCATATGTATGGCTCGATACTTCTCGCGTGCTGGAATCATTTGTATTTTCCTTAGCCCTCCCTGGAGGTTCTCGCTTCCTGCAGGTCCAAAGAGAGCTGACGAGGAGGGACGGAAACCGAGGAATCAAGACGTCCAGATTTGCTGACTCATTGACCGATCCTCTGCCGCATTTTTAAAGAAAAAACTAACTTTGGCCATCCTCTATAAATAGGCCAGTCTACTTACCTCATTTTACTTCCCAACATTTATTTCTTTCGTTCCGAACCTTTGTCCTTTCGTCAACTTCTTTCGTCGATCCTTACAGCGCAAAGGCTCCCGCCTCCCCGACCTTTTTATCCTCTCTTCTTCCCTTCGAGATGCCAGGCGAGAGCGAAGGCCGTTCTAAGTGTGCACAGACCTTCCTGGACCACGCCTTCCCGCCTTGCCGGCTCACGCAGACGGAATTCCTCACGATCACACAGAACTTCATTCCGTCGAGGTTCGTTGCGCGGAAGCATGAGAGCGAGGACAGGGTTAACCTCGCGCCGGAAGGGGAGCTCTCCATCCCCTTGGAGCACTTCGAGGTGGGCTTCCGCCTCCCCCTCTGGCCTAAAGTGCACCAGGCCCTACGCTATTACGGGGTGGTGCCAGCCCAGCTCAACCCTAACTCAATCTCCCTCCTGGGGGCTTTCGCCTGCTATATGCGGGCGAAAAGGATTGAGTTCAGTCTGCCGATCTTCCGGAAGTTGTTCACCTTCCAGGCCAAGGGAGGGTCAGAATTCCTTTTCGGACAGTCGGTGAAGACGGCGGGTCTCGCCAACAAACACCATCACTTTGCGGAAAGGTTCATCTTCGTCTCGGGGCCTTTTGGCAACATCCCTATCTCACCCATTCAATATGACGACGTAACATACAAGCCTCCCACTCTCGGGGAGCGAGAGGGGGTCCTGGTTGAGTTCTTCGGCTCGAAAGCCTTCGACGTCCCTTTCCTCCGGCGAGACCTGTATTCCCTCCAACTGGTACCCCCCGATGAAGGTAATTTTCTAGACTTGATTTGCAACCTTTCGCTTCGAGAGATAGGTATAATTAATTATGGGACTCGTAGGTGAGCGAGACATTCCCCTCCATCAGCCTTTCGACGAGTACAGGGCGTTTGCTGACCCCTTGGCTCTCGCCAAGTCTGCCGTAGCCGCTTGCCAGGAGGAGCCGAGATCCTCTTCCGCGCCCAGTGCCAAGAAGCAGAAGCCGAGTTCTCACCCTGCCTCTCCTCTCAAGAGATCAAAACCGTCGGGTGCGGACAAGGGTAAGTCTGTTGTACTGGCTTCCACCGAAACCCCTGTCGAGACCCCTTCAGTTGCCGGCGAGGCGGATGCCATCTAGCCTGCCACAGAGACCCCGACTGAGTCCTCTCGCCAGCCGGTGCCGAAAGGGCCCCGAAATTTTGGATTCGGTGACAAATACAAGGATACGGAGGGCCTGTCTTTGATCTAGTGGGATCACACCTGTTGGGTACATTGGAAAATGTGTACCTGATTTGAAGAAGCCCAACCTAGCTCAATGATATACATCATGTTGTATTTGATGTTGTTTTGAGTTGACATGTGCAGGTAAAGAATTGTTAAAGTTTACAGAAAAAAATTCTAAGTCCAAGTGTCGACACAAAGGAACATGTGTCGTCACATAGAAGAAAGTTGTCGACACAACACTGGGAAAGTGTGTCGACACAGAAGGTGTAAGTCGACACTACTCTGGGAAAAAGTGTCGACACATAACATAGTCTACAACAACACTGGGAAATTGTGTCGACACAGAAGAAGTAAGTCGACACAACACTGGGAAATTGTGTCGACACAGAAGAAAAACGTCAACCTCAACATTGGGAGAATGCGTCGACACTGAAGAGTATAGTCGATCTCAGGTTTGTCGACATCATCTAAATTGTGTCGACACAGAAGAAAATAGTCGACACCTGAAGGCTAAGTCAACACTTATTAAAGTTATGATTCTACAACAACTGTGTCGACACACAGGACTTGTGTCGACACACTGCAGAGTCAAAGACCAAGTTAGTTTCAGAAGAAGATGTGTCGACACAAAGGCAATTTAGTCGACATCACTGAAGGCAGTGTCGACACCAAAGTCAATTGTGTCGACACAAATAGACAGATGGTCTCGACACTTTCTAACAGACTGTTTCAACACTAAGGCACAGGACTTGTTTGAAGACTTGACAGCTGTGGGTTATCACCAGTTAACTGAAGTTGTCAGACTTGTCAGAAAACGGTTAGAAACCGGATCAGCCGGTTACCATGAAGAATGTCTATAAATAGACAGATTCAGAAGGAGAAAACACACACTGAACAACATATAGAACTGACCCTTTAAAATACATTGGATCAGAAAGTGGAGAAGGATTACATTCTACTCATTTCAAGAAAGTGCTAGGCACTTAAGAAGATCTTCTCCGGGAGATCTAAGAAGACTATCTAAGGATAGATCTAAGAAGAGTTCTAATTAGAATTCAGAAGAATCATTCAAAGTTCTGGATAGAGAGAGATCAAGTCAGAATTTGAAGAAGAAGAAGGAATCCACCAGTGGATTCTCAAGAAGCTGTTTGGAATCAACTCAGCTAAGTACATTTTCAAGAAGCTTTGAAGAAGGCTAAGAAACAGTTGATTGCATCAGCTGATTAAGAATTGTCATTGCCTTTTCTCTCTCAACTTGGCAAGACAATTTAAACAATCTTTTCTATATTTCTGTAGGATCTGTTTATACAGATCTGAGTTGTAAGCCTATGTTATAAAGGCTGAGTGTAGGAGTGTTGAACTCTGAGTGGTAGGGCTGATTGCCTGAGTGTAGGAGAAGGATATTCTCTGAGTTGTAGGCCTTGGGGCAAGGCTGAGGTAGGGCAGTTGTGCCTGAGTTGTAGGAACCTGTTGGGTTCTGAGTTGTAAGATCTATTGATCTGAGATAAGTGGAAGTTTGGCCGAATCTAGCATACAGCTAGATAGGTGAAGGGGGAAAGTGGATGTACCCAGACCTTGGGGAACCACTATAAAACATAGTGCAATCTGTGATGTTTTGTTTTCTGTGATTGCTGTGTTTTCATATTAGTTAATAAATTGAATTCTGTCTAGAAGTTTTAGAAAGAGAAGCAGAACCTATTCACCCCCCCCCCCCCTCTAGGTGTTTAGGCTGCCTTGAAAGTTAAACTATCAAGTGGTATCAGAGGGAGGTTCCTCAAAAAGGACTTAACAGTCTGAGGTAGATCTATTAGGCAGATTCAAGAATCAAGAAGATGGGTTCTGGAGAGAATCATAAGGAGCTAGGGTCAATGAAATTACCCATATGCAAGAAGGAAATCTTTGGGATCTGGAAAGAAAGAGTCAGATTGTTTATGGAAGCATCTGACCCAAGGATTTACATCACAGTACAGGAAGGCCCCTTCATACCAATGAAGATATCTGTTCTTGATGCAAATATCCAAACACCAAAGACTTATTCTGAAATGACCAAGGATGAAATCATCTTGGCAACCATGGACAAAAGGGCACAGAACATCATTGTCAGTGCCATAGATGATTCAACATTTCAGAATCTGATTCACTGCAAGACCTCCAAGGAGATGTGGGACACATTGATTGTCTACATGGAGGGATCAGAAGAAGTAAGGCTGGACAGAAAATCTATGCTAAATCAGGAGTATGAAAGTTTTAGACAAGGAAAATCTGATAGCATAACTGAGTGCTATAAGAAATTCTATAGAATTGTGAATGAGCTAATTTCCTATGGAAGAGTCTTCAGTACCTATGAACTGAATGACAAATTCTTAAGATCCTTATCAAAGGATTGGGATACAAAGATCTGTGCCATAAGAGAAGTGGCAAAATTGGCAGAGATATCTCCTCCAACTCTGTTTGGAAAGTTGCTATCCTATAAAATGCAACTTATGGTAAGGAAGGAGGAGGAAAGAAACTCAAGAGGAGAGCATAGAGAAAAGACTGTGGCATTTAATGCTGAAGCCACCAGAAAGAATAGGAGGAAATCACCATCTCCTCCTAAGGAAGTTGAAGAAGGTAGTTCTGAAAATTCAGATAAGGGTTCAGTCAGCAGTGATTCAGATGCAGACTTTGCTGCATTCACTAGGCAATTTCAAAGGTTCTTGAAAAAGAAGCAATGGAAGTCTAGGCCTTCATCATCACAGCAAGTAGATGACTATTATCAGAAAAGAAGGTCATCTAGGAAAGAGAAAAGCAGGTCAAAGCCCAGCAAAGCCACTACTTCAAAGATTGTCTGCTATTGTTGCAATAGGCCTGGACATGTAGTGGCTGAGTGTCCTGACAAAAGGAAGGAATCTTCAGAAAAGAAGAAGACTTATCAGAAAGGCAAGAAGGAGAAATCCTTTGTAGCAAAGAAAGATAAAAGTCTGTCAGACCAGTCAACTTCAGAATCAGGATCTGAAGCTGAAGCATATATTGGATTATATGCTGCATCTGAGGAAGAGGAGTTTATGCAGTTGCTAGACTCCATCAATGAACATCAATGCATGGGGTTGATGACTAGATCAGAAGAGGACCTATGCCAGAATCAGTCTGGTCCTAATGAGGTAAACTGTCCTTCCAGTACATATGTTTGTAGTACAAGTGAAGAATCAGCTACATCTGCATCAAGTGATGAAGATGCATCTGAATCTGAAGGAGATGTCTATCAATTGATAGACAAGTATGGGGACTTGTTGCAGGCCCTTAAGAAAAGCAAGAACCTGGTTAAATCACAGGCTCAGGAAATTGCTGATCTAAGGGTTGCAACAACTGAGTTAGAAAAAGTCCTTGATCAAAAGTTAGCTGAAATTGCCAAGCTGAAGAATATAACTATTATTCAGATGGGCACAATTAATTATACTAATGATCAAGTGAAGAGTCTGGAGGACAGACTGAGAATTGAAAGGGATTTAGTGGCTAGTTACTCTAAGCCAAAATCTGTCTTACCCTTGATAGATGAATTTGTCACTCAGAAGGGTAAGGCTGGATTAGGATTTAAGGGTAACTCCAGGGCTGGCAGATTCAAGAGGAAAGGCAAAGCCCCTATTCAGCCACTAAACCTTTCAGTCCCCATAAGGTTTGGTAAGGAGAAAGTGCCTTCTAACATATATGATCATGAAGACATTCAGGGTCATATCAAGACAAATGTTCTAAAGAACAAGGGTGTTAAGGCAAGCAGGCCTACCTATGGTCATAAGCCCTATGGTTTTAAGAAACCAGTAGGAGAAGTTGCAACAGCACCAGCAATGAACAGAAATGCTTCTGACAAGGATGTATCTAGATCTAGATACAATAAGTTTGAATGTTGGTGCTGTGGCAAGAGGGGTCATTTTGCATTGGACTGCTGGTATAACACAAGTGTTATAAAGAATAAGAGTCTACCTGTTAGAAGAGGTTATGATAACTTTATTAAGGCTAACCTGAACCAAGGACCCAAGACTTACTTGGGTTCTAAGGGTAAGTAATTCTGTATTGCAGGTGAATCCAAGTTACCATGCCCGTATATGGTACTTGGATAGTGGTTGTTCCAGGCACATGACTGGAACAAAGGGGCTGCTGAAAGAGTATTCATCTGTCAAAGATGGACATAAAGTGATCTTTGGTGGATCTGAAAAAGGAGTCATCAAAGGATTTGGTAACATCTCTTCAAACCTAATTACTATCACCCAAGTGGCCTATGTAAAAGGTTTAAAACATAATCTAATAAGCATAAGCCAGCTGAGTGATCTAGGATATGACATTTCATTTGGTAAGGATGGATGTCATATCAAAAGGTCAAGTGATCAAGAGATCATATTGACTGGGTATAGGAAGAGAAATGTGTATTGCCTTAATTTTGAATATGAGAATAAGGCATCCCCCATTTGTCTTGTAGCTGATGACAATGCTTCTCATTGTGTTAAGTGGCACAAGAGATTGGCTCATCTAAACTACAAGACAATTGGCCAACTCTTTAGTAAAGAACTTGTGAGAAATGGGCCTCAAGTTAAGTGTATAAAGGAAGGGGTATGCTCAGCTTGTCAAAAGGGCAAGCAGACAAAAACCTCATTTCAAAGCCTTGAAAACAAGGATTCTGTGAGGTGCTTATACCTCTTGCATATGGATCTTTTTGGTCCTATGCCAGTTCACAGTCTAGGTAGGAAGGTCTACACACTAGTGGTTGTAGATGACTATTCTAGATTTACATGGGTGTTCTTTTTGAGACAAAAATCTGAAACCCCAAGTGTATTATTTAAGTTTGTAAAGCAAATTCAGAATGAACTGAACAGTACAGTGGTCAAAATCAGAAGTGACCATGGTACTGAGTTTCAATCTGAAAGCATGACAAACTTGTGTATAGACTTTGGGATTTTCCAAGAGTTCTCCTCACCTAGAACACCTCAGCAAAATGGAATTGCTGAAAGAAAGAATAGATCATTAATTGAAGCTGGTAGAACTCTATTGAGTGACACCTCTCTCCCAGAATATTTTTGGGCTGAGGCAGTTAACACTGCTTGTCATGTCATAAATAGGGCTTCTATCACCAAAAGCCACAGGAAGACTCCCTATGAGATTGTGAAAGGCAGAAAACCAAATCTATCCTATTTTAGGATCTTTGGCTGCAAGTGCTATATACTTAACAATGGTAAGTCTTATTTGACTAAGTTTGCTGCCAAATCCCAGGATGGGATATTTGTTGGGTACAGCACAAATAGTAAGGCCTATAGAGTCTTCAACTTAACTACTCAAGTTGTTGAAGAATCTGTGCATATTGTATTTGATGAAACAAGATTAATCAATTGTGAATTGTCTTGTAGATCAAATGACTCAACAGGTATAAGCAAGAAGATGGACAAGCTCTCCATTGCTGAAGCTTCAAAGGAAGAGGGAGCATTGGAAAATGAAGGCTGCTGTCCAGGGGGAGTACAAGAGATAATGGAAGCTGATGAAAACCAAGAGGAACAGCAGAATGAAGAAGCTGGAGATGCTCAACCTGAAGGGAATCTACCTCCAGCTATAAGATATCTAAGAGATCATCCTACTGATCAGATAATTGGTGATCCAAGACAAGGAGTGCAAACTAGAAGCAGAAATCAAAGCACAGTTTTGCATTCTAGCTTCTTGTCTCAAATGGAACCTAAGAAGTTTGAAGAAGCTATCCAAGACCAGCACTGGATTGATGCTATGCAAGAGGAGCTGAATCAGTTCAGAAGGTGCAAGGTCTGGGAGCTTGTTCCTAAACCAAGAGGCCACAACATAATTGGGACTAAGTGGATCTATAGGAACAAGCTAGATGAAAGTGGAATAATAATAAAGAATAAAGCAAGATTGGTTGCAAAAGGATACAGGCAGGAAGAAGGGATTGACTTTGATCAAACCTTTGCTCCAGTAGCAAGGCTGGAGGCAATCAGAATGTTCCTTGCCTATGCAGCCTACCAAGACTTCAAAGTATACCAGATGGATGTAAAGTCAGCATTTCTGAATGGTGATCTTAAAGAAGAAGTATATGTAGAGCAGCCATCAGGTTTTGTAGATCCTCTTAAACCTGATTCTGTGTACAAGCTTAGGAAAGCTTTGTATGGGTTAAAACAAGCTCCAAGGGCTTGGTATGAAACCCTGTCTACCTTCCTCATTGAGAATAAATTCTCAAGAGGAAAGATAGACAAAACTCTATTCCTTAGGGAATCCAAAGGAAAGATCATCTTAGTCCAGATCTATGTTGATGACATAATCTTTGGATCTACTGAAAACAACCTTTGTAAAAAGTTTGCCAAACTTATGCAAGGGAAGTTTGAGATGAGCAGTATGGGAGAACTTAAGTTCTTCTTGGGACTCCAAGTAAGACAGACTGATGATGGATTGTCCATATCCCAGTCTAAGTTCACCAAGGAATTAATTAAAAAATATGGTATGGAGTCATCCTCCTCCATGAGAACTCCTATGGGCACAAGTATGCCAATATGCAAAGATGAGGCAGGTAAACCTGTTGATGAATCATTGTATAGAGGAATAGTTGGGTCACTACTATATCTCACTGCTAGTAGACCTGACATTATGTATGCAACATGTGTCTGTGCTAGGTACCAAGCCTGCCCTAAAGAATCTCATTATACTGCAGTAAAAAGGATTCTGAGATATCTAAAGGGCACTCCTACTCTAGGTCTTTGGTACCCTAGGAATAGAGATTTTCAACTAACAGGCTATTCAGATGCAGATTTTGCAGGATGTAGAGAGGATAGAAAGAGTACTACAGGTACTTGTCAATTCCTGGGAGGAAGACTAATATCTTGGAGTAGTAAAAAACAGACTAGTGTGGCAATTTCCACAGCTGAGTCAGAGTATATTGCTGTAGGAAGCTGCTGTGCACAGCTATTATGGATGCAGCATCAGCTTAAAGATTATGGTATTCAGGTAAGTAGAACACCCCTTTTATGTGATTCTAAGAGTGCTATTTCTATTGCTAATAATCCAGTCTCTCATAGTAGAACTAAGCATATAGAAATTAAATATCATTTTCTTAGAGAACATGTAGAAAAAGGTGACATCTCATTGGAATTTGTAAAAACAGATTATCAAATAGCAGATGTATTTACTAAGCCTTTAGATGAAACCAAATTCAATAAATTCAAAATTGAATTAGGTATGTTAACCATTGATTAATGTATTAAACAAAATCATTAACAATGCTATTGAAATGGTTTATAAGTAAGTAAAAGTAGTAACAACAATAATCAAGTGTTAAAAAGGACACATTGAAGTTACAGAAATTGGCTAAGTAAGAATGTGTCGACACATTCAGTAATAATGTGTCGACTCAGAGAAATTATGTCGACAAGTCAGAAATTGTGTGTCGACACAGAGAATATGTGTCGTCACTTAAGAGTTTTATTGTCGACTTAACCAGGAATGTAATGTCGACTCAACCAGAATTATGGTGTCGACACTTACAAAATATGTGTCGACACTTGTCCTTAGTGTCGACACAGAATTTCTGTCTTTCTACTATGTATCCACGGTGTCGACATAACCACATATTGGTGTCGACACATAGTAGGATGAAGAAATGTCGAGTTAATAGAAGCTTGTGTCGACACATTCCGTCTGTGTCGACACATTTAGACTGTTTTTGGCGCCTTTTGAACTTCTTTCAACAGAAGCTATAAATAGGTCAAAAGCTCTTATTGTCGACACGCTTTCAAGGTTTTCGAGACTCAAACCCTGTGTCGACAATCTTTCTTTCTCTCCTCTCTCAAGCCTTCTCGACGACTCGATGGCGCCAAGGATTGAAGACAATGTTAATGAAGGGTATGAATTGGTGCGCCAGGCGTTTGCAGAGGCGCCGCCTGATGTTCAAGGAGTTATCACCCTTCTCTCTGCATCAGGGTTAGAATTTCTTGTCTCAGAACCATCCAAGATCTGGAAGAAGGAGGTGCATGAGTTCTTTATCTCAGCATCAGTCCATTCTACTGAACTCAAGATCAAGTCCATTGTTCACGGGACTAAGATTAAGATTACCCAAAGAGGTTTGAGAAAGCTTTTGCAATTACATGTGGTTGAAAATGAAGAAGAGGTTCCTAGTTCTAAGACAAGGGAAGCCCTTCAATGGTGTGGTTTGGATTCAAACATGAAGATTGGTGCTGCATTCAATAGGAAGGGTATGAATCAGCAAGGAAAGTTCTTGTCTGAAATAGTTGGGAAAGTAATTCTCTGCAAGACAGGTGGACATGATAGGATTTCTGCCTATATGTTCAACCTTATGACCAGGATTGTCTTTACAATTCCTACTGATTGGTCAGTAATCCTATTTGACAAGATTAAAGAAGGGATCAAGAAGCCTAACATGGCTAGGATCATAAGTCTATATCTCAATGGAGCAATTCCTGAAGTGATGCAGCAACTGCCAGGATCTAAAATCAATCATATGAGAAGGATGGACATGAGACTATTCTCCAGGTGGGAAAGGGTGCTGTCTAAGGATGTGCCTGAAGAGAGCAGGCCAGACACCCCTGTAAAATCCCCTTCTCCAGCTCACGAGACTGAGCAACAACAAGAGGACCCACTTAGGATACAGAGTGAAGAACAACCTGCCTCCTCTATAGTTCATCAAGTAGATACATCTGCACAGATGCAGGGGGAGCCAGTTCAATCTCCTGCTCAAAATGTATCTACCCCTACTCAGGTACAAGTGGTACAGGTGTAGGGGGAGCAAATGTATTTTACTATAAAAGACTTTCTAAAAGTTTTTTTTTTTGCACAGGTTTAGGGGGAGCATGTGTCTTCTCCTACTCCAGATATGCAGCTGCCTGAGAATGTGCACAAGGATGCACCTAATGACTTATCTTCAGATGCTCCAGTTCAAAAAGAATATACTCTGGATGAGTTATTTCCTAATGATGACATAGCTACTGATAGAATAGAAGAGGACCAAGATGTTGAGCAGCCTCTTGACATTGAGCTAGAACAAGGAGTGGAGAAAGTTCAAGAGATTGAAAAAGTACAAGAAGTAGAGGAGGAGCACAGAATTGAGGGGGAGGCAGTACATGTTGAAACTGAGCAACATGGCACTGAAGCAGATAGAGTTCACATTGAGAGTACTTCTGAATCTGAAACTGAAGAAGCCAGGTTGGCTAAGAAAAGAAAACTGGTTGTATTTAAAAGAAGAAGCAAGACTTATAAACAGGCTTTACAGACATCACCTCCACCACCACCTCCTGAAGTTGATTATAACAAGTTCTTGGTGGATTTACAGGTGAAATTGGATGACCACAGGGTGGCCATTGAGAAATATGTTGATGAAAGCAACAAAAATCTGCAGTTTGACTTAGCCCAAGATATCAAATCTATCCAATTTCAAGTCAACTTGAATAAAACTGAAATGACAGATTGCTTCCACAAGGGTGGCAATGCTGTAGTTTATCTGGCTAAACAACAGCAGGCTATCTCTACAAAGGTGGATGATATTGCTTTGAAGCAAGGTTATGTTCTGGAAAATCAAATAAGAATGAATGACAATTTAACTGAATCTCATAATGAGATCATTCAAGAGGTGAAGAAGATTGTGCCAGGGATGCCTGCAAATAGAGCCAAAGAAATGGAAGAATTTGATAAGAATTTTCAGGCTGCTATTGCATCTGTTAAGACTGCCATCACAACCTCTCAACAGGAAATATCTGAAAAGCTTCAAAAGTTAAGACCATTTTTCAAGGAGGGAGTGAATTATTTGGATGGCCAAATTCGATTCCAGAAAGAAGATCTTAGAGATCATGTCTCAAGAGAAGCCATAAAGGGGGAGAGGATGCTAATTCATGCAGGCTCTGAGCATGCCAAATGGGTGACCAATAGTATAAGAGCCACATTGGGATATCCACCATTGTGTGATGATAACATGGTGGCTGAGTCAGGTCTACAAACAGGACTACTTGAAGGTGACCAACCTGAGGTTGCCCAAGTCATATACCCCCCTCCAGATTTTGATGTATTGGATCAGCAAGTGCAATATATGTATAGTCCTTCAAAGGAGGTTGTAAATGTTATCTTTGGAAAGGTTGATAAGCCTGAGGTAAATTTGCAAGAACAGCAAGATGCTCTACTATCAAAGAAAAGATTTAGAGAGCAGGCTGAGCTGAAGCCAGATTTTGAGCAGTGGAGTCCTACTTCCAGAAATATAATACTCACTGCATGGAAAGCTGTCAAAGATCAAGTTCATGAAAGGGGCAAGTGGTACAATGAGCAGGAATGGCAGAAGTATGAGGCAAGACAAGAAGCCATTGTACAATTCAGAAGGAAAGCTAAGCTGGGAAGACTTCCAACTGATGCTATGGAGCCAAGCAAATACTTTCCAAAGCCTTTTCACTATTTTGAAAGGCAAAGGCTCAAGGAAGAAGCTAAGAAGAAAGCTGATCTTAAAGGAAAAAAGATGGCTGAAGAATCAGAAGCTCCTGTGACAGCTAAAATTAAATCTGGCCAAGGGATTGTTATTAGAGAGCCTAATCAATCCTGATAATGTTTAGTTCTTTCATAATGTTTTGTAATGATGTAATGTGATCAGTCAAAGAAAAACCATGTAATCAAACATTACCCAGTAATAAACAAAATATTGTTAAATCTGTGATAGATTGTTTTATCCATGATGTTCTTATTATTTTGTTTATAATTAAGTATCCCTGTGTATTGTCATATATCATCATTTTATACTATTTATAAATGGTGTATATCATTGGCTATAAGGGTTATGACTTCTCCAAATAGGGGGAGATTGTTGGGTACATTGGAAAATGTGTACCTGATTTGAAGAAGCCCAACCTAGCTCAATGATATACATCATGTTGTATTTGATGTTGTTTTGAGTTGACATGTGCAGGTAAAGAATTGTTAAAGTTTACAGAAAAAAAATTCTAAGTCCAAGTGTCGACACAAAGGAACATGTGTCGTCACATAGAAGAAAGTTGTCGACACAACACTGGGAAAGTGTGTCGACACAGAAGGTGTAAGTCGACACTACTCTGGGAAAAAGTGTCGACACATAACATAGTCTACAACAACACTGGGAAATTATGTCGACACAGAAGAAGTAAGTCGACACAACACTGGGAAATTGTGTCGACACAGAAGAAAAACGTCAACCTCAACATTGGGAGAATGCGTCGACACTGAAGAGTATAGTCGATCTCAGGTTTGTCGACATCATCTAAATTGTGTCGACACAGAAGAAAATAGTCGACACCTGAAGGCTAAGTCAACACTTATTAAAGTTATGATTCTACAACAACTGTGTCGACACACAGGACTTGTGTCGACACACTGCAGAGTCAAAGACCAAGTTAGTTTCAGAAGAAGATGTGTCGACACAAAGGCAATTTAGTCGACATCACTGAAGGCAGTGTCGACACCAAAGTCAATTGTGTCGACACAAATAGACAGATGGTCTCGACACTTTCTAACAGACTGTTTCAACACTAAGGCACAGGACTTGTTTGAAGACTTGACAGCTGTGGGTTATCACCAGTTAACTGAAGTTGTCAGACTTGTCAGAAAACGGTTAGAAACCGGATCAGCCGGTTACCATGAAGAATGTCTATAAATAGACAGATTCAGAAGGAGAAAACACACACTGAACAACATATAGAACTGACCCTTTAAAATACATTGGATCAGAAAGTGGAGAAGGATTACATTCTACTCATTTCAAGAAAGTGCTAGGCACTTAAGAAGATCTTCTCCGGGAGATCTAAGAAGACTATCTAAGGATAGATCTAAGAAGAGTTCTAATTAGAATTCAGAAGAATCATTCAAAGTTCTGGATAGAGAGAGATCAAGTCAGAATTTGAAGAAGAAGAAGGAATCCACCAGTGGATTCTCAAGAAGCTGTTTGGAATCAACTCAGCTAAGTACATTTTCAAGAAGCTTTGAAGAAGGCTAAGAAACAGTTGATTGCATCAGCTGATTAAGAATTGTCATTGCCTTTTCTCTCTCAACTTGGCAAGACAATTTAAACAATCTTTTCTATATTTCTGTAGGATCTGTTTATACAGATCTGAGTTGTAAGCCTATGTTATAAAGGCTGAGTGTAGGAGTGTTGAACTCTGAGTGGTAGGGCTGATTGCCTGAGTGTAGGAGAAGGATATTCTCTGAGTTGTAGGCCTTGGGGCAAGGCTGAGGTAGGGCAGTTGTGCCTGAGTTGTAGGAACCTGTTGGGTTCTGAGTTGTAAGATCTATTGATCTGAGATAAGTGGAAGTTTGGCCGAATCTAGCATACAGCTAGATAGGTGAAGGGGGAAAGTGGATGTACCCAGACCTTGGGGAACCACTATAAAACATAGTGCAATCTGTGATGTTTTGTTTTCTGTGATTGCTGTGTTTTCATATTAGTTAATAAATTGAATTCTGTCTAGAAGTTTTAGAAAGAGAAGCAGAACCTATTCACCCCCCCCCCCCCTCTAGGTGTTTAGGCTGCCTTGAAAGTTAAACTATCAACACCACCAACCGCGTCATGGTTTCTACCCTTCTTCCCTCTTGGAGGGAGCGGGATTCAAGCACCGACCACGCCTTCGAGCTAGGCTATGGCCTCTACAGCCGGGAGGACACCGACACCTTTGACTGGATGACATCCCGGGACCTCGTGTTCGACGCTGCCCAAGCCCAACTTCGTGCGGTCCAGATTTCGCACATGGTTGGGCGCCGCACCCTCACCATTGAGCGCAATCTCATTGATACGATCAAGTCGAGGGATGCGGCCGTGGCTGAGGTGGCCAGCCTGAAGGCCGACTTAGCGGCCGCCCAAAAGCTTCTCTCCCTTCGCCCGACTGTCGAGGTAAGCGGGACCTTCCAACACTCACGCCCCCTTAGTATGTATATTTAGCACATACATTTTTGCCTAACATGACCTTCTCGCAGGACTCCGTGCAAGCCCAATTGACTCGCACAAGAGAAGTCAGTGTCGAGTGCGAGAACCAGCTGCTGCGAGTCGAGATAAAGCGCCTGGAGGAGGCGCTGGCACTGGTGCTGGCCCGGCCGTCGCCGGAGGAGAGAGTGGAGCGCCGCCACTATTCTGCATACGAGCTCGACGTGATCATCCATGAGAATGCGCAAGCTACGACCGAGATGTTCATTAGGGTGTTGTGGGAGACGGAGCTTTTGAACGAAGGAAGCGAGACCCTGACGGCGCGAGGGGTTTTGCCCTGGTTGTTCGAGCCCATCCCCAGGCCTGTGGGAGAGGACATCTCTCCAACCATCAACACCGCGGAGGTGGTCTTGGACGAGGAAACTGGCGGCAGCTCGCCCGATGAGTCCTCCGACTACATCCCCAGCGAAACTTCCAGCGAGACCTCAAGCGGAAACTCCAGCGGGACCCCCGACAAGCCTGCACAATAGCTTCCAAAATTTTGAGCCTTCATTGTAATCTTATTTTTGTAAACACATTTGGTAAGGGGCGAGATGCCCATGACTTCTGCGCGAACCCTAGGCTCTCAAGTAATAGCTTCCGCCCATTTGAAGAGCTGGCCCCGTAAAACTTGCCGGAATGGACCTGCCAAATGCCTTGCTAAAAGGAGGGTCGTGCCGAGAGCCTTGTCGAGAGATGCTGGTCGGGATCCCAGGCGGGAGGGCTATGACGAGAGCCTGGGAGAGACCCCTGCCGAGAGGGTTATGCTGGGATCCTTTTCGAGACTCCTACCAAGAGGCTTGTAGAATGGGGTCTAGGTAATCACATATGTACTTAGAGTTTGGTGTTAGCTATATGCAGAGCTGTCACGGTTCCAGTTCGGTTCCGGTTCTATTAAAATCATGAACCGAACCTCTAAGGTAACGGTTCTTCAAATTAGAACCAAAACCTTATTTGGTTTGACCGGTTCCGGTTCTGGTTCCGGTTCCAGCTTAATTTTTGGAACCGTCGTGTCAACGGTTCCGGTTACGGTTCAACAAGAACCAAAACCAAACCGGCCACTATCGGTTCGGTCCGGTTCCATGCGGTTCGGTCCGGTTCCAATCGATTCCAACTAAAACAAAAATCAAGCTTACGGAATGAAATAAAAGCGGGCTGCAAATAGTAAAAATCAAAACAATATCAAAAAAAAATAGTTATGTTGCGCACTTCTCGACGGTCTTTTCCGCGATCGGTGGGATAGTATCAATTTCTTTCCTACGCGTGTAGACTTGCCACGAATTCTAATTGGCTTGCGAACGTCTCATCGGCATGCTCAATCATAACAACCGCTTACAATTAGTTGTCTTTCATAATTACTAATAAATAGTAGATGTATATCTTTTATATTTTTTAAATAAAATATTTCAAAAAAAAATGTAAGTAAAATTGAAAATATATTATATAACTGTATAAAAATAAAAAATGTAATGCAAAAATTGACTCCAAACCGCACCAATGTCAAACCATACCATACGGTTTTTATGCGGTGAAGTTTTGTTCGGTCCAAAATCGACCCCCTTTAGTGCGATTGTGGTTTGGGTTCAAACTGCACCAGCTTCACTCGTGATAGTATAAATATTATATATAAATTATAAAATAATAATAATATAATAATAATAATAATAAACGGGTTGCGGTTCGGTTCTACTTCGGTCTGGTTCGGATCGGGTCTAAAAATCTTGAAACCGCTTGGGACTTGTATGTAGCGGTTCCGGTTCCGGTTCCGGTACGGATAATAAAATGTGAGAACCACACCCAGACCAATGTTGTTCACGGTTCCAAAATTCAAACCGGAACCCGAATAATTTATGAATGGTTCGGTATGGTTCTTTGCGGTTCCGGTTCGGTTCCGATTCGATTTGCGGTTTTCGGTTTTAAGTGACAGCTCTAGCTATATGGGAAGTTGCATCAAGAGCATCGTGACTCCATCATGATTTTAACTGCTCTGTCCGCTTGGTGTAAACTTGGTTATCGGGCCCAATTGGGACCACTTGAACAAACATCTCATTCTTCCTTCTTCCCCCCAAGTGATCACACGGTACTGCCAGCTAGTGATAGCTTGACAGCGGGTCCATCTCGGGGTCTTGTTTAGTTTCTCAATTCTTTCTTCCACCTCTCATCATTTCCCCCAGGTGTGCCTATAACCCCACCCAGCTAATGAGAGCCTGGATAGCGAGTCTACCCAAGGCCGAGCGTGCCTTCCAGCCCTGCCAACTAGGAGAGTCTGCGCAGCGGAATCACCACTCGAGGTATTCCCTTACTCCCCCAGGCGAGCCTACGGTCCTGCCAGCTAGTGAGAGCCTTATAGCGGGTCTACTCGGGGCCGAGAGTGCTTTCCTGCCCTGCCAGCTAGGAAAGTCTGCGCAGCGAAATCACCACTCGAGGTATTCCCTTACTCTCCAGGCGAGCCTCCGGCCTTGTCTGCTAGTAAGAGCCTAGTATCGGGTCTACCTGGGGCTGAGCACGCCTTCCAGACCTGCCTGTTAGTGGGAGCCTGAGCAGCGGGATCATCTAAGGGTCTTACTTAGATTCTCAATTCTTTCTTCAACCCCTCATCCTTTCCCCCCAGGTGTGCCTATAACCCCACCCAGCTAATGAGAGCCTGGACATCGAGTCTACCTGGGGCCGAGCGTGCCTTCCTGCCCTGCCAGCTAGGAGAGTCTGCGTAGCGGAATCACCACTCGAGGTATTCCCTTACCCCCCCCCCCCCAGGCAAGCGTACGACCCTACCAGCTAGTGAGAGCCTGGAAGCGGGTCTACCTGGGGTCGAGTGTGTCTTCCAGACCTGCAAGCTAGTGCAAGCCTGAGCAGTGGGATCATCTCTGTTGGATCACTAGTTTGGATTTGGGCTAGGTTCACTAATCTAGGCTAAGTCAGACCCACATTGTATAGCCAGGGTCTAGTCTAGTGTCTTAGGTGTCAGTTAGGTCAACAACTCAGTGAGACAAGACCAAGACATCAGATACTTAGAAGACAACAGAGATTGAACAAGGCAGAAATTTATCTAAGTGAAAAGTCGTTCGACGATCTCTGAAGAGAGCTCCACGATCTTCGTTTTACGTTCGACGATCTCAGAGTTAAATCTCTAAATGCTGAGATCGATGATTGCTGAACTCAGGTCAACGATCTCTGATCTACTTTCAGGATTGAGATCGACGATCAAGCATCTCAGTTGGACGATCTTGAAGCCCAGTTTGGAAAGCAGGATTTCAGGTCAACGATCACAGGGCTCAACTCGACGATAGAGGATGTTTGAGTTCGATGATCTCAAGACCAGATCGACGATTACTGGCAGATCAACATTTTATTCCCTGCAGTTATTGTTTTCCCTATTGACTGATTATTATATTGCTCATATGACTCTGAGTGATTAATGCATATATTCTCTGAATATAGTCGTTCCTTGGCAAGCATTAATTACTGGTATTCACAGAGTTATTATACAGCTATTCTCGGGACAGTTAGGGAAATGAGTTAATTCTCTTATAGCCATTGCACAAGTTCCCGTGATTCCTGCAGTCAATCAATGTGTGTCATTTCAAATTCAGTTTTGAATTATTCAAAGGAAATATACTCAGATAATAAAAGTGATAGAGATGATCATTCAGTAACGACAGACAGACAGATTTTGATAGAGAACACAAGACAGTAAGAAAAAGAAGAATAACTTTCAGTTCTTTACACAAGTGTTCATCCAGGAAGCCTGTAGAGACATTCATCTTCAATTAGTCTCAATTTTCTTGAATTCAAGACCTACACCCTGAGCCAGACTTTGGATTCCTGAACCAATCATGATAATCAGGACAAGCCTTGACTTCATCAGGATCACTCTCAAGTCTTCTCTCATTTGCTTGAGAAAAGAGAAGACAACTCAACTCTTTCTTTCCCCCTATGTGTACATGGTTCTTACTCCCTTCAAAAGTAATTCCTGGTTGTGAGGTCTCCTGATCAAAAGACTTCAAGTGGTTTTCCGACACCTGATCAAAAGCTAGAAGGGTTGCAATATCTCCCTAGAAAAAGATATTACTTGGTGGCAGTCACCTGATCAAAAACCTGAGAGTGATTCCTACCAGGGTGGTAGAAGAGTGGATGTACCCAGATTTTGGGAACCACTATAATTTCTTGTGTCGTCTGGTTGCTCTTTCTCTTATTGTTCTTGCTATTTGCTGTGATATTTAGAATAGCTCTCTAGTTTTCTTTTATATATTTAATTATTGGTGTCACTTTATTCTAACTCAGATATTTTAGTTTAAAACAGCCAAAAGATTTTTTTTATACTCTATTCATCCCCCCTCTAGAGTAGATCTGAATAATTCTCTCCTTTCAATTGGTATCAGAGCATTGTGTTTTTTTGTTGAACAAGCTAACACTTGAACAAAGATCCCTGCTTATTCAGATTTTCTTTTCCTTAGTTATTCATTTATCACATGACGCAGAACAAGGACTATGCAAGCACCATACCTCCAGTCTGTAACTTAAATAAGTTCAGTATCTGGAAGGCAAGAATTAGACTTTACATGAAATCAATTGATGAAGACTTTTTTAACTCCATTTTGACAGGTCCACTTCAACCAACTGCAGCCACTTCTACATCTACTGGCACTCATGCAGTTCCACCACCAAATTGGACTGATGCACAGAAGAAAACAAAGATTGTTAATGCTAAGCCCATGAACATACTAGCCCAGACTATGTCAGATGACATATTCCAAAAGGTTGCTGATTGCACATCAACAAAGGCCATCTGGGACTATTTGAACCAGATGGTGGCTGGCTCAGTGGAAAAAAGAAAGGATAGAAGATTCCTTCTCATTTCCAAGTATGAGAACTTCAGAAAGGAAGATGCAGAAATAGTTGAATAAATGTATGGCAGACTAAGTGCCATCATAAGTGAATTAAAAACATTAGACAAGGACATTTCACTGACTGGGATCAATGACAAGATATTGATGTGTCTTCCCAGCTCATGGGACACAAGGATTTGGCCAATCAAGGATGCCAGAAGTATTACAGAAATTTCCACAGAAACACTTCTAGGAAAGCTCAAATATTTTGAGCACCTGACAAAGACTAGGGAGGCAGAGCAGAAGGCTTTTACTCCAGTCAGGAAAGAGCAGAATATTGCTTTTAAGGCTACAGAAGAAACAGCAGCTCCTGCTGTTAATGAAGAGTTCTTGAGTCTCTTAGAAAAGAGATTCTACAAGATGGGCAAAAGAGACTTCAGGAAGAAGTCATCCAAACAAGAAGATAAACTCAGGTATGACAAAACACCAACTAAAGAGGTTGTTTGTTTTGATTGCAGGAAACCTGGACACTACATCTTTGAGTGTCCAGAGAATCAGAAGAAGGAGAAAAGAATGGACAATGACTCCAGAAAATAGAAGTATAGCAAGACTTCCTCAAGCAAGCATAAGAGGAAAGAGAAACGGTTTGTAGCAGAAACCTGGAGTGATACAGAAGAGGATTCCTCATCCTCTAGCTCCAGTGATGAAGATGAAGATGAAGCAAAGGCAAAGGAAGTTTGCCTAATGGCAATTGATGCTTCCAGCACTCATTCAGAAGATGACTCATTAGATAATGAAGAACCACTCTCTAAAGTGGATCAGGTACTCTCATCCTTTGACTTCAATTCTGAAGATTTTGTATATGAATTCAAAACTGTGTATGAATTTAATTAGCTCAGAGAAAGAAATCAAACTACTTAGAGAGCAATTAAATGATAAAGTAATTTAGTTGCAGAAAACAATCAACTAAAAGATGATATTACACTTGCAAATGAACAAATAATTAAATTAAAAACTGAACTTGCTGAGACAAGGCAACTTGAAGAATCCCTTAATGGGAGAGGCCTCAAGTTGATGGACATTACAAGCACTATTAATGCCAGACTCACTGGCAAGCTGGGCTTGGGTGCTTCATCAAGCCAACCCCTACAGGTCCAGAAAGATATATTAAGGACTCCTGTAAAATTCATTTCTGAAAAGGGTAAAGAACTAAACTATGAAAAACCCTCAACTGCAAGTAAAAACAAACCCAACAAACAGAAAAATAGAAACAAACAAAATCAAAACAAAAATAATGTTCAGCTGTTTTCGTCAAACTCAGATCGACGAAATATGAACAAATCATCGAACCCAGATCGACGATCTTTGAACAAAAATGTTTACTATAATCAATCGTCTTACTGCGATCGACGATTTCTGTATGGATCGTCGAGCAGAGATCGACGAATGTGGGGCACAGAGAATGAGTATTATCCTTCTCTAAGCAAAGATCGACGATCTCAACCTATGTCGTCGAATTCAGATCGACGATCTCACTTTTAATCGTCGAACCCAGTAAGAAGTAATAAAACTTCTAATCCTAATAGAAATCCCAACCTTATCAAAAACTTTAATCAAAAAAGAGAAACAGTTAATCCTTTCACCCTTTGGGAAATACCACCTAGGAGATATCATCCACTAGGATATAAATCTCAGCCAACTAGTTCTATTATCTCAAGCTTCTATTATCAAGAAAACAAAGGACCCAAGGTAATCTGGGTCAAGAACAATTAACCCTTTAATTGTTGCAGGTAAAGAACTGTCCATCATATAACCAACAATGGTATCTGGACAGTGGGTGCTCAAAGCACATGACTGGATGGAAGGATAACTTATCCAGCTATAATTCAAAGCTAGGACCTAAAGTTATCTTTGGTGACTCCAACTATGGCCAGACTGAAGGCTATGGAGAAATCAAAATAGGAGCTGTCACATTCAGGAAGGTTGCATATATAAGTGGATTGAAACATAACTTGATCTCCATCAGTCAACTCTCTGATGAAGGATTTCAGGTAACATTCAATCAGTCCTCTTGCATTATTTCTTCAACTGACATCATAGTTGTTTTAACAGGTTCTAGAGTAGGTAACATCTATATTGTTAACTTTAACTCAGCCATAAATGAAATTTGTTTATTTAACCAATCTAGTAATCAGAATGAACTATGGCATAGGAGATTAGGACATTTAAACTTAAAATACATTGCTAGGCTATTTAAGGAAGACCTTGTGAGAGGATTGCCTTCTTACCCCTATAAGAAGGAAAGCCTATGCAGGGCTTGTCAACTAGGCAAGCAAACTAAAAATAGTTTCAAATCCATTAATAAGAGTGACTCACCTAGGATTTTGTATTTGCTTCACATGGATCTCTTTGGACCCATTGCTGTACAAAGCCTAGGAGGGAAGTCTTACACCTTGGTTATTGTAGATGACTTCTCCAGGTTCACTTGGGTGTTCTTCTTGAAAAACAAGTCAGATAACTTCAAGGTTCTTACAGATTTTATCAAGTGCATACAGATTGAGTTCTCTACTCAAGTTGTATTGATCAGAAGTGATCATGGTACTGAGTTTGAGTCTCTTATTTTGCAAGAGTTCTGTTAAAAGGAAGGTATCAGGCAATTTTTTTATGATCCTAAAACTCCTCAACAAAATGAGGTAGCTGAAAGGAAAAACAGAACCCTGATTAAAGTTGTAGGTACATTACTTGCTGATGCATACTTGCCCCTTTACTTTTGGGCAGAGACAGTGAGCACAACTAACTATGTCCTGAATAGAAGTTTAATACACAAGCTTAAGGCTAAGACCCCCTATGAGCTACTCAAAGGGAAGAAACCTAAAGTAAACTATTTTAGAGTATTTGATTGTGTCTGTTACATACATATTAACAACAAAAAATACACAAGAAAGTTTGAAGCCAAGTTTGAAATGGGAATTTTTCTAGGATATTCCCAAGTAAGCAAAGCTTATAGGGTCTATAATAAATCAACTTTGAAAATTGAAGAGTCTGTGCATGTATCTTTTGATGAAACTAACATGTTTTATAAGGAGAAAAATACTTCTACCAGTCATACTTTACAGGTACCTACATTATGTGAGAATTTGGAAGCTGTGACCCTCACCCCTGAGGCTGCTATATCATCATCTCCACAAGTAGTCAGTTCATCAGAATCTGCGGAGGAAGAAGCCTCTCAAATAAAGAAAAGGAAGTTGTTTGAACTAAAGAAGAGAAGTAGAAGCTATAAGAAGACAATATCTGCTCTTGTAATGGATTCAAGCTCACTTCTGGTTCAACTGCAAATAATGTTGGACCAATAAAGAAATAAATTGAAAAAGTATGTAGATGAAAGCAATAAGGAGGTGCAGTTTCAGCTAGCTCAAGACATCAAATCTATTAGACTTGAAAGTAAATCTACTGAAGAAAGATATGACTGATTTCTTCCAGAGGGGAGCTAATTGTACAACCCCATATTCGCTGGGTGGGACCCAAAGGCACAACGGTTGGGGTTGGACCACCCATAAGTCAGCTCGGGCCTGAAGTCCATAAGAGCTCTCGCGCCAGGGGAGCTCCCACTTAGGAGCAGGAGAGAATTAAGGCAGGGCGCTGAGTGAGCTTCACTCACTCAACGCCGCGGTCATCAACAAGGGCGTTGAGTGAGCTTCACTCACTCAACGCCGCGGTCAGCCGCAAGGGCGTTGAGTTAGCTTAACTCACTCAACGCCGCATCCAGTGGAAAGGGCGTTGAGTGAGCTTCACTAACTCAACGCCGCGGTCAGCAGCAAGGGCGTTGAGTGAGCTTCACTCACTCAACGCCGCGGTCAGCTGCAAGGGTGTTGAGTGAGCTTCACTCACTCAACGCCGCATCCAGCGGAAAGGGCGTTGAGTTAGCTCCACTCACTCAACGCCGCGGTCAGCAGCAAGGGCGTTGAGTGGGATCCATTCACCCAACGCCGTCCAGCGACAGCATCGAGGTTAGAAGATTTCTCACCGGGAGAAGGGAGAGAACATTCACTCTCAGTCAGCCAGGATCCGCTCTCGGCAGAGTCGGCGAGAAGGATGAAGCTGTCGAGAAGGCGGGGGCAGGCCCAGCGTGAGACTGTTGACACTTCATTTTAGCTCCCGCCAAAGGAAGGCGAGAGGGTTCTCGGCACAGAGCTCTCGCCGAGTGGGGCCCAGGGTAAGGGTAAAATATCTTAATTGCCCCCGGGTAAAATTACCCGTATACCCTCAAGGGCTGCATTTAACACTTCTCAAACAGCGGAATTTGGCTATTGGCAGACCAGCCAGGGGTATTTTAGTAACTTCAGGTCAGCAAAAAGTTATAAATAGGCCCATAAGGGCTCCTTAGAAAGCAGACTCTCATTTTTTCTCTAGATCTCAAGTGCTTTCTGAGGAGCTCCTAGCCCAGCTTTTGGCTTTGGAGGGAAAGCTCTCAGAGATCTTCCGGGTGTGAGGTGAGACCTCCCTGCTGAGGCTTTGGGTTAGTCCTAGGTCGTTAGCTACCGGTCGAGGGGCAGGTCTTGAGAGAAGTAGGCGCTGGCTGCACCCCTGTTTTGGACTTTCGTTGAGGTCAAATTTGGCTTCAACAGTTCTGGTGCGGTGAGCGTGGAAGGCAGCCGGTGCAAGAAAGCCTTGAGTTTGGTCCCATGACTGGAGGTGAAGGTGAAGGATCTGGCTCGAGGGGTATCCCCACCACGGGGGAGGAAGCGACGAGGAAGATGTTGGAAGACTATAGGCGAGAAGTCCTGCAAACCATCACCCTAGCCTTCTCAGCAAGGAGTGAGTGGGAGACGCCTCAAGTTCCGGTGCAGACGGTTCTGCTTCTTGGCGAGAACGCACCGGTGCAGCGCCCCGGAAAGGAGGTTCTGGCAGAAGTTGGTGAGAGAGATGTGGCCGTGCGGGAACTCTTCCCAGGCCAGCGCCCCAAAAAGGAGGTTCCAGCAGAAGTTGGCGAGAGGGAAGCGGCTGTGCGGGAGCTGTTCCCTGGGCCCGGTCTCGCGGATCGTTCCAGCCAGCCGAGGTCGCGAGATGTGCCTTCTTGCCATGTAGGGGCGAGACCCCCTTTAGCGAGCTCATCGTCTCAGCCCCGGTGCTAGAGGGGTTCCGGGAGCCGGACATGTCCTACTACTCGGGAAAGGATGACCCGGTGCAGCACGTACAATGGTTCGAGGATGTGGTGTCGATTAGACAGATGTCCGATGCCTTCAAGTGTCGGTTGTTTGCTCTCACATTGAAGGAGAAGGCTAGGGACTGGTTCCACCAGTTACCAGCAAGCTCAATCTACAGCTTCGAAGATCTGCGCAGGGGGTTTCTGTTGAGGTTCTCAACGTCGAAGAAGAGGAAGAAGGAGGCGGAGTGCCTGTTCGCGGTGAGGCAGAAGCAAGACGAGACGTTGGGTCATTACGTTGACCTATTTCAGGAAGAGATTCTCCTAGTCCAGGAGGTCCCGGGGTACGCGCTGATGCTCGCTTTTACCCTGGGGCTGAGACCAGGTTTCTTTAGCATGAAGCTAAAGAGAGTTCCCCCCCTCTCGTTTGAAGAGCTTATGGAGAGGGCGGCAAAGGAGATAGACTTTGAAAGGGCGAACCCGGCGTTCGCTAGGAAGCTGGCCAGGTTGGTAGAGGATGATAAAGAACCAACAGCAGGAAAGCAGAGATAGCAGAGGGAAGAGAGAAGGAGAGAAGATCCCTGAGGGCAGGGGCAATAGCAGGGATGGGGAGCCCGGGAGTCGAACAATTGTTTGGGTTGGAGGCCTCAGGAGGGTCACCCCCAGGGCCAAGGAGGAGGTGTACAGGGAAGAGATAATCTTCGGGAACCGAGAAGGTTTGACCAGCAGGCGTGGAGACAGGGGCCGAGAGGTCACTTCCCACCACCGCAAGAAGCGATGGTGGTCGGTAGAGGGAGAGGGGGAGGAAGAAGAATCCGGGGAGCTGGGAGAAGAGGAGGAGGAGAAGGAAGGGGGGCAGGGTGGCGTTACCCTTTTGTGACTTCCATCAGGAGGAAGGTGTAACGCCCCCGATTTTTCGTCAATTATCTAAATTCTCGTTTGGCATTACGTTGGCGCATTTCCGGCTCGTGCCGTTGTTAGAGTACCTCGTTAGGTGTTCTTAGAGGTTATGGCCTGTTGTATGGTTTCCCCAGCTAGCCGGTGTCTGTTTTGGAGGCCCGGCTGAGCCTCTTAGGGAATCCTTGTGCTTTGGCTTCGGGCGAGGCTAGCCCGATTGTGGGATCGTCGGAAATTGTTTCTGACTTCGCCGTTGTTTTCGTAGCCCGAGTTTTTGGCTACGGTGCGAGTTTGGTCGAAAACCGAGAATGTTAATTTTTGTGTCGTTCCGACGGTCGCTCGTTGGCGAGGCGTCACCTTATGCGAGCGTGTTTGCATGTTTATGATTTTTCGGCACCGCGAGCGGTTTGTGCGAGCCGAAACGTAATTTTCGTGCGTGTTTTGAAGGTCGCTAGTTTGTGCGTAAAGTTTGTGCGTGTCGAGGTTATGCGTCAATTTCTGCGCATGGTAGGTGGTAGAAGCAATTAGTGACTTAGTTTGGGTTATAAGTTTGATTTAAATATTTTTTTTAGATTTGCAAGGGGGCTGCCGTTAGTAGTAATTAGGTAGTAGTTAAGTTAGGGATTAATTGTATATAGGGTATTAAGTAAAATATGTTTTATAAACAAATCTTTATATATAAGTATATGTATACAAATTATTAGGTTAAGTTCTCCCCCCCCCCTTTTTCCTGTTCTTATCCCGAGCGCCAGCAGCAGGACCGAACCGAGCGGCGCCTGTGCGGAAGAAAAGAAGAAAGGCGGACGCCGGCCCTGCTCCGACCGCCCATTTCCCGCGATTCCAGCCTCGAAACCTTCCTCTGAGGCCGGATCCGAACTCCTCTCGCCGCGATCTTCGTTCCGAGGTATCTTATTTGGGATTTCACCGTGGATTTTTCTGAGATCCGGTGTAGTTTTAGTTCGTTTTTGTTTTATTGTTTTGACAAATGTTTCCTCTAGGATTTGTGAAGCTTTACGTGCTTTTGGACGTCCGCTATAGCGCAGTTGTGCTGGCGAAATTTTCGGTGTAATTGCGAGGCAAGTGGTGCTCTTTGCCCTTGCCAACTAGTTCTTTTTCATTTATTTCATTTGGATCCTTGCTGTTAGAAATTCCTCCGGTTTTCTTTTGCTAAAAATGCCCAGATTTTCCTTTTGATTATAGCCGAGCCTGTTGTTCTTCCTGCACAGCTTTTTATTTATAATAGCCTTGTTTTCTACTTTATTTTTTCCTGCTGTTAAAGGTTACTTTTGTTCTCAGGATGGGGGTAGAGAAATGAGGGTGAGAGTTGACCTTCCTATAAGATGGTTGTAGCCAGGTAGGATAGAAAGCTGCAGTTTTTATTCCTAATAACAGCTTGTTGTAGATTTTTAAATGCTGAGCTCTTCTTGGTTAGACTCGGGTTTGGGTAAATTAGGCTTAGTTGGGGGGGTTTTAGGCATTTTTTTTGCCCAAGAGGAGTCAAATCCTCTTGCGCATTCGTCTTGTTTTTTTTATGTTTGGGTGTAGGTGAGCACGCATGACCTATGGTCGCGCGTCTGTGATCGTGCGCCCTGATGTCGGTGCCCATGTGTTGGTCGTAATGTCGAGTGGGAGTACTCACTCGTTGTGGCGTTGCGTAATCGCAACAATGTTTCCCCTAGCTTTGCTTTCTTTTCCGAGTGAATGTCTCGTGTTCGAAGGTCCTTTGTCGGCTGTTGTTTTCCGAAGGCCGAATCGTGGGTTGTGGTTAGTAGTGGTGGTGGAAGGCTTTTAATAGGGGTTGTGTTGTGTGACTTAGCCGTGACCGCACTTTTTACCTTGACCCGAGTAGTTTCTGGGCAAGTGAGTGAGGGGTCCGCAGTGCTTTCACATGTCAACCCTTAAGCATTTTTGTCTTGGAAATAGTGGTCGGGGGTTGAGTACGCCTCCAATCCGGTTCCAAGTTTCTTTTTTTGCTACTACCATATCTCACAATTTAGGGTGTTAGGTGTTTCTTCCTTAGTTGTTGCAGCACACTTTTTTTTTGGCATGTACGCCTTGTTGACTCTGCAGGTTTTTAGCAGGGTAGTTGCTGTTTCCTCGCACTGGGTGCAGGTTTGCTTTTACCTTGCCTTGAGCATGGTTTGCTTCAGTTTTAGTTGCCTTTTCTTACATTCCCTTGTTTTCTTGTTTACTACACTTTCTTGTTAGCACTTGTTTTTTTTTCTTTTGTTTCCTTGCTGAGGTATTCTGCCTTCTGAATGCCTCAGGTTCTGGATAGTAGCCAGTAGGTGGTTAGTGCTGTGGTGCTGTCGGAGATCTCTCAGCCTTTGGAGACCCTCCTGTTCTTCTAGTGAGGTAGTTTTACTGCATTTTCTACAGACATACATACTTGCCAGTGGGTTCGTGTCAGCTGTTGGCGCCCCTGGTAGTTTTACCTTTTTGTACTAGATATGCTTTTCTTCTTACTGCTACCTTTTTTGGGAGATAGTCTATTTGCTCTGGGAATGTTTTATGCTAGGTTGATAGTTACTTTAAAACCTATAATAATTACTATATGTATTACATGATCAGCATGTTTTATAAAAAGCTCAAACATTACTTTCCAAAAGCGTAAAAAGATCGTTTTCTTATAAGTACTATAAATTGAGATCTAGGGTCTTGCATAGCGTAAGTTGTCCTCTTAGGACACTTATGCGCTCATTTAAGGATGTCAACATAAATGAAGTATTTTTCCGCTACGTATAAAAAAAAATGTTTTCGAACCGTGGACTATCTGATCCACTGAGCCGAGGGATACGGCTAATTAATTGAACCAGTTTTATAATCATTCTAACTTATGATTTGAAAGTTTAGAGTGTTGCCTGAGCGTCGGCAGTTATCCCCTGCTCGACGTGGCATCACAGCTCGTAGTTTTCTCTTGCTCTGATTTATTTAAATGGTGAGAAAAATGCGGGTTGTGACAGTTGGTATCAGAGGGAGGTTGCTCGACAAGTTGGTCGGGCAACCTTTCCTTGTTTGTATTAGATGTTTAGAGTCATATCATACACACACCGACATGTCATCAGCACGTCTTAGCTGAAGCACGAACACTGCACTACACTCATAGCATAACATGAAGTATACGGGGCATATTATGTAATATGAACTGCATAATATGTGTTTGTATATGGATCCACCATAGGGGCAACATGCGAGGGTTATGTATTATGGGGTGCATAACCTCACCGCATGGATGCGACTAGCACGTTTTCCTTTTCATTGCATGAGAATGTTATGTATTATGGGATGCATAACATTTTCATGTGTACGCCGCCATGGCATGCATTAGGGCCTTTTTTTTAGAATGCATAGCATAACATTGCATAAGCACAACGCGCCAAGCTAAAGGCTTGCAGGATGACATGTGTACACACATGATTTTTGAGTCAAAAAGAATATAAATTCATGCATTCCCGATCTAGGCACAAGAGTTAGAGTGATGGTGGTGAACCGTCTTAGGCTAAGCATAACATTACTTTTGTATTTAATAAAATAAAATCCCAGAGCAAGTATAGCAGTAGAAGATCATATTTATGTATGTATTGTCTGTACCTTTTGTCTAATCCTAGGAGTTTAGCTAAGTTCTAATCGTTTGTTCTGTTTTAATTTTCCTTATAGTATGCCGCCGAAGCGTAGAGTGACGAGGTCGACTCCCCATTCTGAGGGTGAGTCCTCCGGTGCTCAAAGTGATGCGATGGTGGAAAGTCTGAGGCAGAGCAACGAGGCCTTATCAAGGCAGGTGGTGGAGTTGCGGGCCCAGATGCAGTCCTTTTTATCCGGAGCGGCGGGTCAGACTCCGGGAGTTCAGGACCCCGCCGTGGGTACAGCTGTTCTAGCCCCTCCTGCCCCTCCTGCTCCTTTCGTGCCTCCAGTGGTGGTGCCCCCTGGGATGGCTTTCATCTCCCAGTTCCAGAGGCTGAGCCCTCCCACTTACGATGGGAAGGCGGATTTCATGGTGTTGGACGACTGGCTGATCACTATGGAGGAGATGCTTCACTATTCAGGTATCTCAGATGATCAGAAGGTGATGCTGGGCGTTTATCAGCTGAAGGGTTTGGCGAAGACCTGGTGGTTAAGAGAGAAGGAAGGCATGGTCGGAGGATGTTCCTGGAGTTCTTTCAAGGAGTTGCTGATGAGGAAGTTTCTACCGGTAGTGGAGCGAGACAGGTTGATGAACAACTTTCTTCATCTGAAACAGCGTCAGCTCACCATCAACGAGTACGAGATTGAGTTTAGCAAGCTCAGTCGATTTGCTCCGAGTTTGGTGGCTACCGAGGAGGACAGAGTGAAGCGTTTTCTGGGTGGCCTCAGGAGCGATGTCCAGCAGCTTGCGGTTGCTCACGGCGCAGTTACTTATGCGGGAGTAGTGGAAGCTGCTCTGAAGGTGGAGGCGATAGAGACTGCGAAGAACAGAGGCCAGTTAGTGCGGAATGAAAAGAGGAAGACTGCTGAAGAGAAGAACTCCCTGGTACTTGGTGCTGCTTCTGGGAAGAAGAGCAAGATGGTCTGTAGTTTCTGTGGCCAGTCGGGCCATACTGTGGAGAGGTGTTACAAGAGGGCAAAGGCTCAAAAGAAGGAACATGTGCATGCTATTCAGGGTGCTCCTAGGAGGGATGTTCCTTGCCCTATTTGCAAGCGACCCGGGCATGATGCCGCTCAGTGCTGGTCCAAGGATCGAGCCTGCTTTCAGTGTGGTCAGAAGGGCCATATAAAGGCGAGATGTCCTCAGGTTCAGTCCGCTCTTCATGCAGTCCCACTTCAGGCGTTACCTCCGCCTCAGCCGGTGGACAAGGGTAAAGGGAAGCTTAATGTGGTATCTTCAGCGGAGGCTGAGACTTCGACGCAGGTCATTTCAGGTAAACCTTCTTGCTTGTCTCTTCAATTCGGTAGAAGTTTTGGTGTTGCTATTGTGTGGTTTTCTTAGATTGCTTGTGCAAAAAAAAATATTTTATTTTATTTTTTCTTTTTTGTGTATAGGGAGTTTTAAGGTAAGGAACCGCTGGGCGCGCGTTCTTTTTGACTCAGGTGCTACCCACTCCTTTGTGGCTAGGGCCTTTGTCGAGCGGTGCCAGTGGGTTCTTGATCGTGTTGGTAATGCCTTTTGCGTCAAATTCCCCTCGGGCGATTCCGTGATATCGGATCAGGGCGTTCTGGACTGTCCTATTTTGTTGGGGGATTTTCTGGCCAAGGCAGATCTGAAGGTTATAGACTTGGAGGATTTCGACGTCATCCTGGGTATGGACTGGTTGTCCCGATATGATGCAGTGATCCAGTGCAGGGGAAAGCGCTTGGATTTCAGGAAGGACGGCGGTCAGCCTGGGAGTATTTACGGTGATTCACGTCAGGGCTCTCCGGCGATTTCTGCGGTATGTGCTCAGAGGTTATTTCGTGCTGACTGTTTTGCTTGCTTAGTCTCGGTGCTGGGGACTGTTAGCAGTGTGCCGCGTTTGGATGAGATTCCTGTTGCACGGGAGTTTTCCGACGTGTTTCCTAGCAATCTTCCCGGTCTTCCTCCAGACAGAGATGTTGAGTTCGTGATTGATTTGGAGGCCGGTACGCGTCCCATTGCCAAGGCGCCGTATCGGATGGCCCCGCGAGAGCTGGAGGAGCTTCGTACCCAGCTAGATGAGTTATTGGCGAAGGGCTTCATAAGGCCGAGCTCGTCGCCCTGGGGTGCTCCGGTTCTCTTTGTAAAGAAGAAGGACGGTTCGATGCGCCTTTGTATCGACTATAGAGAGTTGAACAAAGTCACCATCAAGAACAGGTATCCACTGCCCAGAATCGACGACTTATTCGATCAGTTGCGTGGGAGTGCAGTATTCTCCAAGATAGACCTTCGATCGGGCTATCATCAGCTCAGGATTCGGGAGTCGGACATTCCACGGACGGCTTTCCGATCGAGGCATGGGCATTTCGAATTCTTGGTCATGTCGTTTGGGCTGACCAATGCGCCTTCAGCATTCATGGACATGATGAACCGGGTGTTCAAGGACTTTCTGGACAAGTTTGTCGTCGTATTCATTGACGACGTGCTGATCTACTCTCGGAATGTTGCGGAGCATGATCAGCACTTGCGGTTGGTGTTATCTGCATTGAGGGATCATCAGTTGTACGCCAAGCTGAGCAAATGTGAGTTCTGGTTGCCTCAGGTTTCCTTCCTGGGCCATGTAGTGAGCAAGGATGGTATTTCAGTGGATCCGGAGAAGATTTCTGCAGTAATGGATTGGCATAGACCGAGCACACCCAAGGAGATCAGGAGCTTCTTGGGGTTGGCCGGCTATTATAGAAGGTTCGTGGAGGGCTTTTCTACCTTGGCAGCGCCCTTGACTAAGCTGACGCAGAAGCATGCGACGTTCATTTGGAGTGATAAGTGTGAGGAGGCTTTTCTGGAGCTGAAGAGCAGGTTATGTTCTGCCCCCGTGTTGACATTGCCTGCGGAGGGCAAGGATTACGATGTTTATGTGGATGCCTCGCATGTCGGGCTCGGTGGCGTGTTGATGCAGGAGGGGAAGGTGATCGCGTATGGGTCACGGCAGTTGAAGACTCACGAGCGAAATTACCCTACGCACGACCTCGAGTTCGCAGCGGTGATTTTTGCCTTGAAGTTGTGGAGACACCTACTCTATGGAGCTCAGTGGAAGATTTTCACAGATCACAAGAGCCTGAAGTACGTGTTAACACAAAAGGAGCTGAATCTGCGTCAGCGGCGGTGGCTAGAGTATGTGGCTGATTACGACGTTGAGATCCAATATCATCCGGGCAAGGCCAATGTGGTGGCCGACGCCTTGAGCCGGAAGACGGGGAAGATCTTCAACCTCACCGCAGACTGTTTGGTGGAGGAGTTCTTATTGATGGATATCTCCGCAGGATGCTGTGATTTGCAGAGCAGTTTGTCAGTGACAGAACCGTCTTGGATTTCACTCACCAGGCTGCACCAGAAGGAGGATCCGGACTTGCTACACCTGTACCTCAGAGCTGAGAGAGGGGAGTTGCCGGATTTCGCTATCGATGACTCGGGTACTTTGAAGTACCGCGGCAGGTTTTGCATTCCTGCGGTTGGAGACATCAGGGTAATGGTATGCAAGGAGGCTCATGGATCTAGTGTTGCCTACCACCCAGGATCTACCAAGATGTATCATGATCTGAAGCAGATCGCCTGGTGGTATGGTATGAAGGGGGATATAGCCCGGTACGTTTCCGAGTGTTTCACTTGCAAGCGGGTGAAGGCCGACCATGGGAGGCCGGGGGGCAAGTTGGCACCTTTGGAGATCCCGACTTGGAAGTGGGAAAGTATCTCGATGGATTTCATTACGGGCTTGCCGAGATCTCCAAGAGGGTTTGATTCAGTTTGGGTGATCGTGGACCGACTGACGAAGTGTGCGCACTTCGTGCTTTATAAGATCGATTACCCGATGAAGAAAATAGCGGAGTTATATTTGGATGAGGTCGTCAGATTGCACGGCGTGCCAGTTAGCATCATTTCGGATCGAGACTCGCGTTATACATCTCGCTTCTGGAGGAGTTTGCAAGAGGGTCTGGGGACAGATTTGAGGTATTCTACTGCTTACCACCCGCAGACCAACGGGCAGACTGAGCGTGTGAACCAGATTGTGGAGGATATGATCCGGTGCTACATCCTAGACCACGGTGGAGTGTGGGATGAGCGTTTGCGGCTCATGGAGTTTGCCTACAACAACAGTTACCAAGAGAGCCTGCAGATGGCCCCCTTCGAGGCGTTGTATGGGAGGCGCTGCAGAACTCCATTATTTTGGACCGAGGCTGGTGAGAGACCTTTGTTGGGTCCTGATGCACTTGAAGAAATGGAGGTTTCCGTGAAGCTCATTCGAGAGAAACTTCGGGTGGCTCAAGAGAGGTATGAAAAGAACGCCAATCGGCGTAGGTCCGACTTGGAGTTTTCGGTGGAGGATTTGGTCTTCTTGAAGGTGTCTCCAATGGTAGGAGTGAAGAGGTTTGGCAAGAATCGGAAATTGGATCCGAGATATGTGGGCCCGTTCAGGATTTTGGAGCGTATTGGTGTGTCTGCATATAGGTTGGATCTACCGGCCAGCTTCCCTGGTGTCCATAATGTGTTTCATGTGAGCCAGTTGCGAAAGTGTGTGCGGAGCAGTGGACAAGTCTTGGATGATGTGCCCCAGTTGGAGCCTAACCTCTCGTATGTTGAGGTGCCGGTCCGCATCTTGGATACTCAAGATCGAGTGTTGCGGACAAAGTCTTTTCCGATGGTGAAGGTTCTTTGGAAGAATCAAGATTTGGAGAGCGCGACTTGGGAGCTAGAGTCGGCTATGAGGGAGGCTCACCCTCATTTGTTCCCCTGATTTGTCGGGTATGTTTCCTTTCGAGTAACTTGTACTTTATTACTTTCCTTCTATAGTAGAAGTTGTGTGCGTAAAGTTTCGGGACGAAACTTTCTTTTAGGGGGGTGACTGTAACGCCCCCGATTTTTCGTCAATTATCTAAATTCTCGTTTGGCATTACGTTGGCGCATTTCCGGCTCGTGCCGTTGTTAGAGTACCTCGTTAGGTGTTCTTAGAGGTTATGGCCTGTTGTATGGTTTCCCCAGCTAGCCGGTGTCTGTTTTGGAGGCCCGGCTGAGCCTCTTAGGGAATCCTTGTGCTTTGGCTTCGGGCGAGGCTAGCCCGATTGTGGGATCGTCGGAAATTGTTTCTGACTTCGCCGTTGTTTTCGTAGCCCGAGTTTTTGGCTACGGTGCGAGTTTGGTCGAAAACCGAGAATGTTAATTTTTGTGTCGTTCCGACGGTCGCTCGTTGGCGAGGCGTCACCTTATGCGAGCGTGTTTGCATGTTTATGATTTATCGGCACCGCGGGCGGTTTGTGCGAGCCGAAACGTAATTTTCGTGCGTGTTTTGAAGGTCGCTAGTTTGTGCGTAAAGTTTGTGCGTGTCGAGGTTATGCGTCAATTTCTGCGCATGGTAGGTGGTAGAAGCAATTAGTGACTTAGTTTGGGTTATAAGTTTGATTTAAATATTTTTTTTAGATTTGCAAGGGGGCTGCCGTTAGTAGTAATTAGGTAGTAGTTAAGTTAGGGATTAATTGTATATAGGGTATTAAGTAAAATATGTTTTATAAACAAATCTTTATATATAAGTATATGTATACAAATTATTAGGTTAAGTTCTCCCCCCCCCCTTTTTCCTGTTCTTATCCCGAGCGCCAGCAGCAGGACCGAACCGAGCGGCGCCTGTGCGGAAGAAAAGAAGAAAGGCGGACGCCGGCCCTGCTCCGACCGCCCATTTCCCGCGATTCCAGCCTCGAAACCTTCCTCTGAGGCCGGATCCGAACTCCTCTCGCCGCGATCTTCGTTCCGAGGTATCTTATTTGGGATTTCACCGTGGATTTTTCTGAGATCCGGTGTAGTTTTAGTTCGTTTTTGTTTTATTGTTTTGACAAATGTTTCCTCTAGGATTTGTGAAGCTTTACGTGCTTTTGGACGTCCGCTATAGCGCAGTTGTGCTGGCGAAATTTTCGGTGTAATTGCGAGGCAAGTGGTGCTCTTTGCCCTTGCCAACTAGTTCTTTTTCATTTATTTCATTTGGATCCTTGCTGTTAGAAATTCCTCCGGTTTTCTTTTGCTAAAAATGCCCAGATTTTCCTTTTGATTATAGCCGAGCCTGTTGTTCTTCCTGCACAGCTTTTTATTTATAATAGCCTTGTTTTCTACTTTATTTTTTCCTGCTGTTAAAGGTTACTTTTGTTCTCAGGATGGGGGTAGAGAAATGAGGGTGAGAGTTGACCTTCCTATAAGATGGTTGTAGCCAGGTAGGATAGAAAGCTGCAGTTTTTATTCCTAATAACAGCTTGTTGTAGATTTTTAAATGCTGAGCTCTTCTTGGTTAGACTCGGGTTTGGGTAAATTAGGCTTAGTTGGGGGGGTTTTAGGCATTTTTTTTGCCCAAGAGGAGTCAAATCCTCTTGCGCATTCGTCTTGTTTTTTTTATGTTTGGGTGTAGGTGAGCACGCATGACCTATGGTCGCGCGTCTGTGATCGTGCGCCCTGATGTCGGTGCCCATGTGTTGGTCGTAATGTCGAGTGGGAGTACTCACTCGTTGTGGCGTTGCGTAATCGCAACAATGTTTCCCCTAGCTTTGCTTTCTTTTCCGAGTGAATGTCTCGTGTTCGAAGGTCCTTTGTCGGCTGTTGTTTTCCAAAGGCCGAATCGTGGGTTGTGGTTAGTAGTGGTGGTGGAAGGCTTTTAATAGGGGTTGTGTTGTGTGACTTAGCCGTGACCGCACTTTTTACCTTGACCCGAGTAGTTTCTGGGCAAGTGAGTGAGGGGTCCGCAGTGCTTTCACATATCAACCCTTAAGCATTTTTGTCTTGGAAATAGTGGTCGGGGGTTGAGTACGCCTCCAATCCGGTTCCAAGTTTCTTTTTTTGCTACTACCATATCTCACAATTTAGGGTGTTAGATGTTTCTTCCTTAGTTGTTGCAGCACACTTTTTTTTTGGCATGTTCGCCTTGTTGACTCTGCAGGTTTTTAGCAGGGTAGTTGCTGTTTCCTCGCACTGGGTGCAGGTTTGCTTTTACCTTGCCTTGAGCATGGTTTGCTTCAGTTTTAGTTGCCTTTTCTTACATTCCCTTGTTTTCTTGTTTACTACACTTTCTTGTTAGCACTTGTTTTTTTTTTCTTTTGTTTCCTTGCTGAGGTATTCTGCCTTCTGAATGCCTCAGGTTCTGGATAGTAGCCAGTAGGTGGCTAGTGCTGTGGTGCTATCGGAGATCTCTCAGCCTTTGGAGACCCTCCTGTTCTTCTAGTGAGGTAGTTTTACTGCATTTTCTACAGACATACATACTTGCCAGTGGGTTCGTGTCAGCTGTTGGCGCCCCTGGTAGTTTTACCTTTTTGTACTAGATATGCTTTTCTTCTTACTGCTACCTTTTTTGGGAGATAGTCTATTTGCTCTGGGAATGTTTTATGCTAGGTTGATAGTTACTTTAAAACCTATAATAATTACTATATGTATTACATGATCAGCATGTTTTATAAAAAGCTCAAACATTACTTTCCAAAAGCGTAAAAAGATCGTTTTCTTATAAGTACTATAAATTGAGATCTAGGGTCTTGCATAGCGTAAGTTGTCCTCTTAGGACACTTATGCGCTCATTTAAGGATGTCAACATAAATGAAGTATTTTTCCGCTACGTATAAAAAAAATGTTTTCGAACCGTGGACTATCTGATCCACTGAGCCGAGGGATACGGCTAATTAATTGAACCAGTTTTATAATCATTCTAACTTATGATTTGAAGGTTTAGAGTGTTGCCTGAGCGTCGGCAGTTATCCCCTGCTCGACGTGGCATCACAGCTCGTAGTTTTCTCTTGCTCTGATTTATTTAAATGGTGAGAAAAATGCGGGTTGTGACAGAAGGTCACGCGACGGCCACCTGCCCGGAGTTCTTGGAGATGCGGGAAGCCAGAAGAATGGGGGGACAGGACCCGCCGATAAGGATTGAGGAAGTGCAGCAGGGAGGGGAGGAAGATAGATGCGAGGACCGGATAGACGTGGGGACCTGAAGAGGGATCAGAGTGATCCCCGGAGGGGTAGGGATCGAGGCAACCCGAAAGGGAAGCTTGCAGACCATGTTCCGCAGAGGGGTCGCCTCGACCTCCCTAGCCCCCCCTCCGGAAGAAAAAAAATCATCTTTTCATCCGCAGATATGCCGGACTACGAGGACCCTTTCTGCGATGCTCTGGTGATCCAGACAGCGGTGGAGAATTTTATAGTTTCCAGGATACTGGTAGACAATGGGAGCTCAGTGAACTTCATCTTCAAGAAAGCTTTTGATGAGATGAAGGTCGAAGGGAAGAGGGTCCTAGCCTCAGATGGACCGTTGTTCGGGTTTTCTGGAGAGAGGAAGGAAGTAGAAGGGGGAGTAGGACTGCACGTAAAGTTGGGGGGGGTGGGGGGTGTCATGGAACTGTAGGTTCGTGATAGTGGACGCCCTAAGCAGTTACAACGCCATCTTTGGGCGTCCCCTCATCAGCGCATTTCGCTGTGTCCCCTCCTCGTTTAACCAGTATCTCAAGTTCAACAACGGAGGGGTGCAGGTCAGGATCAGGGGGGACCCAAAGATGGCGAGGCAATGCTATGTGACGGCGGTTAACGTTGTGTCTTGGATGACGGAGGCAGAAGAGCTGGAGAGGGAGCTAACAGAGCAGGAGAAGGTGAGCCCGGAGGTGGAGGAGCAAGTGGTAGGAGAAGCTGAGAAGGAGGCCCAAAGGGGTGAGAAAGTTGAGCCACAACAGGAAGAGAGACGGGAGGAGGCGATGGAGATAGAGGAGCTAGCTGTTGGATTTGACCAAGAGGGTCTGGAGGAAAGGATGGATGAAGAAGAGGGCTAGGTTGCGAGAGTTTGGCAGGAGGCCCCAAGAGGCGTGGAGATTTATCAGCTCCAGGAGGAGAAGCCGGAGGAAGCGATGGATGCTGTAGGAGGGGAAGAGTTGGAGTTTGAGGAAGAAGCAAGGGACGGCTGGGAGCAGTCGCGGTTGGAGCCGGCTGAGGAAGTGGTGGAGATGGAGGTCTCCACTAAGGCAGGGCAGGTGTAGAGGGTACGGATCAGCGGGGGCCTGAGCCTCGAGGACCAAGAGCGGATGAGAGCTTGCATCCAGAGATATGTCGACATCTTCGCTTGGAGCGCGGCGGACATGCCGGGCATTGACGCAGATGTATCCTGTCATCGCCTGAATCTGGACCCCCGGACTCACCCCATACGCCAAAAGATGAGGGCCATCGCCACTAAGCTAGAGTAGCCCATCCGCGAGGAGGTCAAAAAGCTCTTGGAGGCAGGCTTCATCTCGGAGGTCCAGTACCCAGGCTGGATCTCCAACGTGGTAATGGTTAAGAAAGGGGGAGGGAAGTTGCGCATGTGTATTGACTTCTCTTTATTAAATAAATCGTGCCCCAAGGATTGTTATCCTCTTCCTCGAATCGACGCGCTGGTTGACTCAGCCGTCGGTTTTTCTGTTATGAGTTTTCTTAATGCTTTTTCAGGTTATTACCAGATTCGCATGCACCCCCCCCCCCCCCCGACGTCAAAGATGTCTCCTTCATCAATAGGGAAGGAAACTTTAGCTATAAGATGATGCCCTTTGGGCTGAAAAATGCAGGGGCCACATACCAGCGCATGATGGATCGAGTCTTCCAGGGGCAGAGGGGGAGAAACTTGGAAGTCTATGTCGATGACTTGATGGTGAAAAGCATATGTGTGAGCTCACACCTGCGGGACCTCGAAGAGACCTTCGCCACCCTCCGAAGGTTCAATATGAGGCTGAACCCCTTGAAGTGTGTCTTCGGGGCTAGGCGCGGGAAGTTCCTCGGACATCTCTTGACCCCGGCGGGGGTAGAACCTAACCCGGACAAGGTAAAGGTCATCCTAGACCTGGAATCACCTCGCAATGCCAAGGAGGTCCAGCGCTTGGCAAACAAGCTGGCAGGATTAAGCAGGTTCTTGTCTCGGTCTGGTGACAAGTGTTCATTGTTCTTTAAAGTGTTAAGAGGCAACCAGAGATTCGAGTGGACAGCCAAGTGTGAGGAAGCCTTCCAAGGGTTGACGAGGCAGCTCTCCCAGGCTCCCCTACTCCAGAGTCCAAAAGAAGGGGAGGACTTAGCCCTATACCTCGGGGTGGGAGCGGAATCCGTGAGCTCTGTCCTAGTAAGAGAGGAGGGGAAGAAGCAACTACCCATCTATTACGTAAGCCGGATCTTGAGGAAGGCGGAGCTCCGTTACCCCATCCTTGAAAAGCTAGCATTCGCTCTGATCATTTCAGCAAGGAAGCTTCGGTCGTATTTTCAAGCGCACACGATTAGGGTGGTAACCGATCATCCTCTCTGTAAGATATTTTAAGGGGTGGAGCACTCGGGGAGGCTGGCCAAGTGGTCAATTGATTTAAGTGAGTTCAACATCTCTTTTTTCCCAAGGAACTCGATTAAGGCGCAAGCAGTTGCGGACTTTCTTGCAGATTATGTTGTTGAAATTGGGGAGGAGGAGCCACGTCAGCAGGGGGCGTTGAAGGTGATGGTTGATGGGGCCTCGGGAAAGCATTCCATGGGGGGAGGAGTGGTGTTGCTAAGCCCCCAGGGGGTAGCTATAGAACAGGCAGTGGCCTATCACTTTCCGGTGACCGACAATCAGGCAGAGTACGAAGCCGTGATAGCCGGTCTTCATTTGGTAAAGGAGCTTGGGATCCAAGATGTGGAGGTCTTCACGGACTCGATGGTGGTGGCATCGCAGATTCGAGGAGAGTTTGAAGCTCGGGAATCTACTATCATAAAGTACCTATCTAAGGTAAAGACAATCATCGGGGGCTTCCGATCATTCTCAATCCAGCACGTTCCTCGGGAGGAGAGCGTGGTTGCCGACCGATTGGCAAAGTTCGGGCCTCGAGGAGGAGGGACCTTAACTGAACTGTTCCGACCAGCAATCGAAGAAGGGGAGCTGATGGAGGTAGGTCGTCGACCCTCGTGGGTAGACCCACTGGTGACCTTCCTATCAACCGATGAACTGACGGAAGAAGTGAAAGATACAAGGAGCTTCAAGCGCAAGGCAGCTCACTACCTGATGTTGGAAGGGTTGTTACATCGCAAGATATCGTCGGGACTCCTGGCCAGGTGTGTGACCGAGGAAGAAGTCCCTAAGATACTTGGGGAGATACATTCAGGCAAGTGCGGCAGTCACTCTGGGGGGAAGACTCTAAAGGCAAGGATGATCAGGCAAGGGTACTTCTAGCAGACCCTGAGGAAGGATGCGAATGAGTTCGCAAGGAGATGTAAAAAGTGCCAGTTGTACGCCCCCCTCCAGCTTCTGCCCGCTCAAATACTAAGGAGCATAACGTCACCATGGCATTTCGCCATTTGGGGGATGGACTTGGTCGGGCCTTTCCCCCCGGTTAGTGGACAAAGCAGGTTCCTTTTGGTCATGATCGATTACTTCTCCAAGTGGCTGGAGGTCAAGGCTCTAGCCAAGGTCACCTCCCAGGTCATCAGGAACTTTGTTTGGGGAGAAATCATATGCAGGCACGGGCTACCCCGAGCGATAGTGACAGATAACGGTCCCCAGTTTGCTAGTGAGGAGTTCATCAGCTTCTGCACCCAGCAGGGGATAGACCTCAGGTTTGCCTCTGTCCATCACCCCCAGAGCAATGGCCAGGTGGAAGCGGGAAATAAGATTATGGGTGAACCTGCTCAAGAAGAAGGTGGAGAACCTGAGGGGAAACTGGGTAGAGCAGCTCCCCTCCATCCTTTGGGCCTTGCGAACGACCCCAAGCACGACCATCGGTGAGACCCCCTTCAAGCTCTCTCATGGGTGCGAGGCTGTCCTCCCGATAGAGTTCGAGGTTCGGTCCCCGCGGGTCACGACCGCAGGCAAAGGAGATGAGGCTTGGAGATTGGGAAACGAAGAAGAGTTGCGCCTCTTGTTAGACATGACGGGAGAGCTGCGGGATGTTACAGCCATCAAGCAAGAAGAGATCAAGCAATGAATGTCCAGGTACTTCGATAAACACGTCAGAGTCAAACAATTCGCCGAAGGGGACCTAGTGTTGAAAAAGGTCGACGCGGCAGGGAGGTCGGCCCCTATTGGCAAGCTCAGCCCAAGCTGGGAAGGGCCTTACATAGTGAAGGAGGTTCTGGCAAAAGGAGGTTACTACCTCAAGGATGTGGAGGGGAGGACCTTGAGCCACACCTGGAGCGGTGACGATCTAAAGCGCTTTTACCCATAAGGGGAGAGGCGGATTGTACTGTTGTAATCAAACATTATCATATGAAAATATTGTTGTTTTCCAAATGCTATCATGATATGACTCTTTCTTTGATCAGTTACCTGCTTTCTCACCTTGATGATATAATAGGTTTGGTTTATGAAATCTTCATCAACACCCCGAGCTCGGCTCGGCCCCAGGTAGACCCGCTGTGCAGGCTCTCATCTAGCTGGCAGGTCTGAAGGCTCGCCTGTGGGGGAGAGGTTGGACATGAAATCTTCATCAACACCCCGAGCTCGGCTAGGCCCCAGGTAGACCCACTGCGCAGGCTCTCATCTAGCTGGCAGGTCCGAAGGCTCGCCTGTGGGGGAGAGGTTGGACATGAAATCATCATCAACACCCCGAGCTCGGCTCGGCCCCAGGTAGACCCGCTGCGTAGGCTCTCATCTAGCTGGCAGGTCCGAAGGCTCGCCTGTGGGGGAGAGGTTGGACATGAAATCTTCATCAACACCCCGAGCTCGGCTCGACCCCAGGTAGACCCGCTGCGCAGGCTCTCATCTAGCTGGTAGGTCCAAAGGCTCGCCTGTGGGGGAGAGGTTGGACATGAAATCATCATCAATACCCCGAGCTCGGCTTGGCCCCAGGTAGACCCGCTGCGCAGGCTCTCATCTAGCTGGTAGGTCCGAAGGCTCGCCTGTGGGGGAGAGGTTGGACATGAAATCATCATCAACACCCCGAGCTCGGCTCAGCCCCAGGTAGACCGCTGCGCAGGCTCTCATCTAGCTGGCAGGTCTGAAGGCTTGCCTGTGGGGGAGAGGTTGGACATGAAATCTTCATCAACACCCTGAGCTCGGCTCGGCCCCAGGTAGACCCGCTGCGCAGGCTCTCATCTAACTGGCAGGTCAGAAGGCTCGCCTGTGGGGGGAGAGGTTGGACATGAAATCATCATCAACACTCCGAGCTCGGCTCGACCCCAGGTAGACCCGCTGCGCAGGCTCTCATCTAGCTGGCAGGTCCGAAGGCTCGCCTGTGGGGGAGAGGTTGGACATGAAATCTTCATCAACACCCCGAGCTCGGCTCGGCCCCATGTAGACCCGCTGCGCAGGCTTTCATCTAGCTGGCAGGTCCGAAGGCTCGCCTGTGGGGGAGAGGTTGGACATGAAATCATCATCAACACCCCGAGCTCGGCTCGGCCCCCGGTAGACCCGCTGCGCAGGCTCTCATCTAGCTGGCAGGTCTGAAGGCTTGCCTGTGGGGGAGAGGTTTGACATGAAATCATCATCAACACCCCGAGCTCGGCTCGTCCCCAGGTAGACCCGCTGCGCAGGCTCTCATCTAGCTGGCAGGTTCGAAGGGTCGCATGTGGGGAAGAGGTTGGACATGAAATCTTCATCAACACCCCGAGCTCGGCTCGGCCCCAGGTAGACCCGCTGCGCAAGCTCTCATCTTGCTGGCAGATCCGAAGGCTCGCCTGTGGGGGAGAGGTTGGACATGAAATCTTCATCAACACCCCGAGCTCGGCTCGGCCCCAGGTAGACCCGTTGTGCAGGCTCTCATCTAGCTGGCAGATCCGAAGGCTCGCCTGTGGGGGAGAGGTTGGACATGAAATCATCATCAACACCCCGAGCTCGGCTCGGCCCCAGGTAGACCTGCTGCGCAGGCTCTAATCTAGCTGGCTGGTCCGAAGTCTCGCCTGTGGGGGAGAGGTTGGACATGAAATCTTCATCAACACCCCGAGCTCGGCTCGGCCCCAGGTAGACCCGCTGCGCAGGCTCTCATCTAGCTGGCAGGTCGAAAGGCTCGCCTGTGGAGGAGAGGTTGGACATGAAATCATCATCAACACCCCGAGTTCGGCTCGACCCCAGGTAGACCCGCTGCGCGGGCTCTCATCTAGCTAGCAGGTCTGAAGGCTTGCCTGTGGGGGAGAGGTTGGATATGAAACCGTCATCAACACCCCGAGCTTGGTTTGGCCCCAGGTAGACCCGCCGCGCAGACTCTCGTCTAGCCGGAAGGTATGAAGGCTTGCCTATGGGGGACAGGTTGTGCCTAGAAATGTTTCAACACGGATGTTCTAAGCTAGGAAAAAATCACCCTAAGGGCAAACCCAGAAGGGTCTCGGCCAAAAGGGTCTCGGCCAAAGGGTCTCGACCAGGAGAGGTCTCGGTCAGGAGAGGTCTCGGCCAAGAAATCTGGGTTGAGGGATCTCGCCAAGCAAATTTCCCGGCGGGCCTAGGTAAGAAGAACGATCATTCGCACAAGGTAAGGAGGGGCGGTTTTCCCTCATCCTATGACACTCATCGTTAATGTTTATCGGCAGAGGGCAGGAATGACGCGTCGGAGCTTTGGGTTCTCAGCAAATTCTCACCTATCGGCCGCTAAGAGAGACTATCCTAGAGGGGGCCAGGGGGCCCGGGCGAAAGCAATCCTGAACAACATTCGTCTTTTAACAGTAAAGAGAAAAGGGGAGAGGGGAACAAAATTATTCTTATATTATAAACCGAAGTCTTACAAAAATTGGAGCATCTCGCTCATTACAAAAAAAAAGAAACCCCTCAGGAGGGAGCACTATATCCGCTCGAGCTCCCGCTTGAGCTCCCGCTGGGGTCCTCACTTTGACTTCTGATGGAGCTCCCGCCAGAGCTCTCCCCTGAGGTCTCGCCAGCAGCCCTGGCAAACTTCAAGACGTCCGAGGGTGGAGAGTCGGGCTCCCCTGGTGGCTTCGGGATAAGGTCGAAGAGCTAGGGGATGAGCTGGGGAGCGGTCAGGGTCTCGCCACCCTCGTCCAGGAAACCCACATCTCGCAGTGTTTCAATCATCAACTTGGCTGTTGCCTGGGCGTTAACCTGCAGGAGCTTGTCGATGTCGTACTCGAAATAGGTCCGGCTCTTCAGTTTTTTATCGAGTGTAGGAGTGGGCGGGACCGCAGCTGCTGCTATCTCCAGGTGCTTGACCTTGTCCTTCAGCAGGGCGTTCTCGCACTCCACTCCGGCCAGTCGCGCGCGAAGCACCATGAATTGCGGAGAGTCCTGCATAAGAACATTTTGTCAGCAGCGAGAATGGAGGTACGGATCTCGTAGGCGAGAGCGAAGGTTGGGAAGGGTCTCACTTACCTCCTCCGCCGGGCGCATGGACAGCAGGCGTCGGGCGTCCTCTAGCTCAGTCTTCAGGGCCACCACCTGAGCCACCGCTTCCTCTCTCGCCTTGTACATGTCGAGGAAGTTCCGGTCGATGGTGATGCTTCGGCGAGCACACATGTGCGCAAGCTCGAACCCACGCATCAGGGCCCGGATGGAATCGAAGGCGAGGAGGCGAGTGGACATCTGGTTGTACAGGCCCGCGAACTCCCGGCTGTAGAGGCCGTAGCCCAGTGCGAAGGCCTCGCCGGTGACTTCGTCGCCCTCTGCCCAGCTCGGGAGCAACGTCGAGAGTGAGACCCGGTTGGCCTCCGGGTCCCATTGCAGCAAGGGCTCCCCTTGGGCATCCAGGGTCTTCACGCCCATGCCAAAGTTCCTATGCCCCTTCGGTACAGGATTTGACGGAGGCTGGGCGGAGCTTGCGGCAGCCACTATCTCGGTACCCACCTCGCCGCCCACCTTGACCGCGGCCTGAGGATTCTCGGCAGGGGCCCCACCACTACTCCTGGGGATGTCCCTCATCTTGCTGACCGTCGCCAGGATCTCGCCAAAAGACCTGCCCGACGGAGGGGGTCGGACTGGCGAAGGTATCTTAGACTTCCCCTTCTCGGCGCCGGATGGCTTCGGCCTCTTCACCCTTTGAGACAAGAAGCCACTGAGTTTCCGCTTTGTGGCACCAGGTGGCGGAGGCGGAGCCGGCTCTTCTCGGCAAGCACAGGCCGCAGACCTCGCGAGAGCCAACGGATCTCCCGCAGTCTTGCCTTTGGCAGTTGGCGTCTCGGGGAAGGGTTGGTACAGGGGGATCTCCCGCTCTCCTACGAAGGCAACGAAAGACATTCAACATTGAGGGACGCGCAAACACAGAGTAAAAAAAAAAGAAGCGAGACCTCACCTTCGCCAGGAGGAACGGGGGGAAGAGAGTCGACGTCCTGCCTAAGGAAGGGGACGTCAAACTCCTTAGTCCCAAAGAACTCGAGGAGCGCGCCCTCGCGGGACCCTAAGGTGGGCGGCTTGTAAGCGGCATCCTCATATTGAACCGGGGAGAGCGGGACATTCCCGAAGTCGCCGTAGACGAAAATGAATTTCTTGCCCCAATGATGGTGCTTGTTGGCGAGACCGGTGGTCTTGAGGAGTTGCCCGGAGAAGAAGACCACCCCGCCCTTCGCGCGGAAAGTAAACAGTTTCCGGAAGATGGGGAGGTTGAACTCGATCTTCTCCGATCTCATGTAGCAGATGAACGCTACAAGGATGGCAACCGAGTTGGGATTCAGCTGAGCAGGAACTACTCCGTAATAACGGAGAGCCTGGCGCATCTCCGGCCAGAGGGGGAGGCGGAAGCCCACCTCGAAGTGCTCGAGAGGGATGGTGAGCTCTCCCGCCCCCGGGGTGTTCATCTTGTCGTGATTACCGGGATTTCTCGCCGTGAAGCCGACGGGAACGAAGCGAGAGGTGATCATCTGATATTCATCCAAGGTCAGGTTGCAAGAAGGGAATAAGTGTTTTCGGAAGGCTTCCGCACAATTGGCGCGACCCTCGTTCTTGCCGGGCATCGTGGTTGGGGGGTGTAAGCGAGAACTGTCGGAAAGAGAAAAAGAGCGAGAGGTGGGCAGAAACGAGAATGAAAGGGCTGAAGCGAGTACGCGAGAACAACAAGAGAAATGGTTGAGGTTCCGAATCAGAGAAATTAATGTGGTGGGTGAATCCGCCTATTTATAGAAAGCTGTGATAATGATGATTTTCCCGGAAAAGGGGGCGGAGGAACAACTGTCACGCCCTAAGTCAACGGCGCCTCGGTTCCCCGCCCAAATTGACAGTGACTGATCGACAACCCTAGCCCGCGCAAGGGACGAACGGCACGGCGGAAGCAAAAGTGAAGAATGTTCTCGCTAAGCGAAATCTAAGATAATAGTGATAACAACGTTTAATCAATAAAAGCAGTTCACAATATCGCAAGCAGTCCATAATCCAAAACAATTAAGAAAAACAGTTGAAAAACATGGTATATGGAGAGAAGGGAAGGCTAGAGGTAAGGAGAGGCGAGATAGCAGGAATCAATAAGGCTCCCAGCGCCAGCGTCCTCGCTCTCGCTGTCGGGTCCTCGGGGGCGCTAGCGGGTTGAAGTAGGAGGAGAGCACGGTGCACCCTAGATTGATCCGGTGAGCTTGGTCTCGTATCCGCGCAAGGCACCTCCTGGGGGAAGATCCCGCAGTAGGGCAGCCCGGCCGCTCCGCCTTGCTTAGAAAGTAGTCTCGCTCCAAGGCCTCCAGCCTCTGCTCCACTAATCTGCGGAACTCTCTCGCCGCATAGGCCTAGGCCCACTCCCACCGCGCAAGTTTAGAGAGGATGGCCGCGACCCTTTTCCCGTGCCTTCTCGCGCTTCCCGCGCCAACAAACATCTCTTCCATCTCGTCGGAGGAGGGGAAGGGAGAGTTGTCGCCATCCTCCTATTGATCCCTGTCGTCGTCCTCATCCTCTTCAGCTCCTGATCGCAGGTCTGGGTCTCCTGAGAAGACAATCGGGCGGTCAGTGCGAGAACAGGATAAAGGCAGCAATGTTGTGGCATACCAGTAACGTGACGAGGGTCGTTGGCCGGGGGAAGGCGAGAGGGCTCGGGTTCTCCCTCGGCATCCCTCCCAAACAAAAGATGGAGGGGCTTTTGATACGCGCAAAATAGAGCTTGAAAATGCAAGTATACGTGTCGTACAAGTAATACAAAGTGAGTGAGATCGTTCCCACGGAGAAGTGATGGGTTTAGCGCTTACAATTACTAGCTACACCGTTTCTATGAATCCAAGTAAAACGGTTAATTGATTTCTGAAAATAGATTGAAATTTTTAGATAAATATTAAAACTAATTTAACTAGATCTTAAAGTAACTTCTTCGCAATTAGAGAAAATAGTCTTGCATTTCTGATTTCATATGTATAACATGATGATGATAAAATAAGTATTTCATTTGGTTTAACTTTGAATTATCTTGCGATGATTTTTAAAGAAGAAATCTTTATCTCTCGATACAAGAAGTCTTAATATCTACGCAACCCTAGTTATCTCTAACTTAGGCGAAACGAAAATATTATGAAGCGCAAAAAAATCTAATTCGCAAGCATGAAAAGGAAATCTCTTTCACTTTTCAAAACTCAAGAGATCTTGTGATGCACGCACGTTTCTCCTCTCTCGACTCTTGAAACGCCGTAAAGATAAAGAAATTTTGGTTAATGATTCACACTGCTCATCTCTCGATTCTCGCACTGCGATAAACTAGCCCTTAAATTAATATTACGACGCTCATCTCTCGATTCTTGCGGCGCAATATAATAAAAATACATGATCCAACAATTTCACCATAAAAATCACAAGATCAATAAAGATAATCACAAGACAAACTCAAAATCAAAGATGTTCATCATCAAAATACACATACTACTCTCATCATGTAAGACTAGAGAGTTTTAGTTCATGACTGCGGAAAAACAACACAAAACTGAAGAGATCTTACTGAGCATCTCGAAAGAAATGCGAATCTTCCCTTCTCCAGTGGCGTGGAAGTGTTTCCTTCAGCCCGAATGCCGAGAACTGGACTGATTTTCCTTCAGAATTTCTTCCCAGATTTTTCCCTCCTCTCTAATGGCCGAATATGGAAGAAGAGATCCCCCTAAACGGCTGAATTATTCCTCTTTTAAACTTTCCTTTTCCTCCTCCCAGTGGGCCCCACATCCAGTCATTTTTAAATGCTGAACGGATGCTAAAAATTAGGATGCAACTGTTGAAAACTTGATAATTTCGGATTTGAATTTCTTGTAACTGTCAGAAATGTTACGAATATGTTGCAATATTTCTGGTTCTGTCTTTTTGCACAATTTGACCTGCCAGATTTGTTGAGAATATGTTGCAACATTTTTCCCAGATTTTCCACAATGCTTAGCCTTCAATCCTTGACTTAAATTCTTCCCGAATCCTATCATAAAGACATATACAAATGAGAGTAACAACCATTTTGACTTCAAATTATGCGGCAATTGGATTTTTATCTACTTTTCATGTATAAATACCACATAACATGACTAAAAATGGTCAAAATAGGGATGAAGATAACTTCTTTTTACGAAGTTATCACACCCCCATGCTTGGTTCTTTGCTAGTCCCTAGAAAAGGTAAATCATTGAAAATCATAACATGACAAAGATTTATGAAAGTATAATTTCATTCCCTTCTACTCTTCATTATAAGGTAACCAAAATAGCTTCAAGTAATTCTCATTAACTGATGTTAGACTTTCTAATCCATAAGAATTTAAACTTTCATAAATCCATCAGATAGATATACGATAAGGCTCAATTGAGAATTCAAGTGTCATATGTGATGCCCTTAACAATTTGTTTACTTCCCTTACAATTCATTTTCGATAAACTTCGTCTCCAATAGGATAGATCAAGAGTAGTCTAAGGCTTTGATATGACCTCTACATGAGTTTGATAGAAACCGATGCCAAATAAAATGACTTGATGAATTTTGGAAAGGTGGGTAGCCATTGATTCTAATTGATTAACTTAGTAGCTTGCCAACTTATGGGGTTTAACTTTCAACAACAATTTTTTTTTTTTGATATTTTCATAGTTGGGATCATTCCAAGTATGCGCGAACATCCTTGGGCCACATATCACTATGATATATATATATTTTTTTTGATCATAGTTGGGATCATTCTAAGTAAGCCGGAGCTAACTTAGGCCACATGTCACTATGATATACATTTTTTTTTATATAACACCCATAAGTGGTCAGTCTACTAGCTAAGGAACATAGGTTATTGAATACTCAAGTCTTTAAGCTTAGAAGTAATATGTGATGGCAACAAAGGTAAGGCTTTAAGTGGGAGCAAGGTTAACTACGTACGCTCAATATATTGGCAACTATCATTGAATTAGAACATACTCGATCTAATCTCATTAGGATCTGAAGTTAATTAAATAAATTAAAAGGGCGTAAACTCTTTTAAGAACTATAGTGCATGAATGTGAGATAGATTTCTTAATCGAGCTTTAACCAATCAGTCTAATTTCAATTTAATAGTCTGACTCATAGGACTGACTCGTCTAACCTTACAATTAATTTGAAAAACTTGAATAGATTTATTAATAATAATAACAAAATTAAGAGCAGACATTTCTAAATTATACCCCATAAAAGATTTGTCATGCAAGGTATAGAAGGACATGCCCCCATACTTGAACCTTTACTAGTCCCTAGTAAAGAAATTTTAGCAAATATAATAGCCATGTATGCGATTTCGAACTTCATAAATCAGAAAAGTGGAATAAAAAGAAATTTTAACATGTCAATCGCCAGCATATAAACATGTGTGAAGTGGAACATAGAGATATAAGATATGACGGGCTGTCCCAACCCACAAAGTAGCAGATTATGATATAGAGTTCGCATTAAAACAACGAATTTATTTAGTAATAGTTAAAGCTTCAAGGCATGAAAACACATAGCAATAATAAATGGAGACAACAATTCAGGAAGAGGAACAATTCAACTTCTAACCCAGTGATCAACCACAGTGAAACAAGTAGCAGTTATAAGGATTAGAGCTAGAAAAGAAATAAGCAAGTAATCTTCATGAAAAACAATAGCAAGCGTCCAGTTCAACAAGTTATTAACATACCAAGCATACAGTTCAGTTAAAACAAACATTTCACCCCCCCCCAGCAAACTTGTTATTAACATACCACAGTGAATCGTAAATGTTACTTAGTATTCAGTTATTAGCATACAGTTCAACAAGTTCAACAGTAATAGAACAAATTAGCATTCAGGAAAACCAGTTCAGGAACGTAAACGTTACTTAGCATTCAGCTATTAGCATATAGTTCCACAAGTTCACATTAATAGTCAACCCAGACATTTCCCAAAATAAACAATTATTTCACCAAAATGTTTAATCAAAACAAACCTTTGGCAATCATCCTTCTCAGAAAATATTTTTCACTCATAACTGTTCAAAATGAGTAAATAAAATAAACAAAACATTTCACCAACTCTTGCATAGTGCACCACAGAAATATCTCAAAATAAGACAAACATTTCACCAGTAATAGAGCAAGGTAAATTTCCCAGATTCTGAGTAGTGGAATATCAACCATCCTCCTCATTGTCGTCAGCGTCATCGACCTCGTCCGAGTCGTCATCGTCCAAAAATTCTTCCATTTCGTTGTCGTCGCCGGATGCAAAGACTGCATCGTCCTCGACCGCTTCCGCTTCATCATGTGGATCCGGCGATGTTGCAGCCTCCTTTCCCTTCGAATCAGAGTGTTTGCGCTCATACCAAGCAGGATTCACATCACGGACCGCTATCTTTTCCTCAGGTACGTTCAAATGGAGCAAAATTTCGACTTGATTGTGATGTAAAATGTCTAAATGTGAAACTAGATGATGATGTTGCTGACGTTGAAATTTGGCAGTGGATTGCAAATATTTAAATATAATCGGCCAATCAGGAGGATTAGGGGAAAGTGGTGGCGGGATTGGAGGTTGAGTGGTTTTGCGCGAAGATACGGGAGAACGTTGTTTCTTGGCGGATTTGGGGGATGTCTCATCTAAAGATACCTTGATATAGGATGAAATGACAGAAAATGTTATTGGCCGACCTACAATGGTGGTAGCGTCCGTGTCGGCGAGAGATACCCCGACATAACGGCACAACGATGTGATGAGTGTGGGAAACCATAACTGAGTTCCCCCTCCGTTTTGACCTTTTTCTGGATTTGACTCGAGATTATATGCCCTATATTAATTGGAATCCCTTTTATAATGCTATAAATTATGCAAGCCCTCTCGAATGAGACATGATTTGGGTGCTTCGTCGGCATAACACTTGAGTTGACGAAGAGAAGCCAAACTTTAGCTTCACGAGTAAAAAGGGTTGAATGCAGGACATGTGAAGATTCGTTCACCCAAGTTATAGTTTTAGTTAGGCTCAATGTGGTGGCTATATCGAACGGGTTAGAAGTCCTGACAGACTCGAAGACATCGCTGTCCAGATTTGTTAAATCAAAGAAGGATTTTATACCTTCCGCGGAGAAATCGACTTCCTTTCCCCGTATAAGAATTTTTCCTTCCACATGGAACTTGGCGTTGGCGTAGAATTCGTACACCCAGGGTAGGACCGCTTCAGTGCGGGGGTGGCAGAAGGACGACCAGCCGAACTTGTCTATTTGCTTCACATAGGCTTGACTCCAACCACGAACTTCCAGTTGAAACCCTCTTTCGTAGATGACTGGCTTTGCTTTCAGGAGTTCGTAACGAGCCGTAGCTTCTTCGTTGATGAATCGTGTGCTCTTAGGTGCCACCACCTTCGCTCGACCTTTCTTAGGAGCCATGACTGTGGAGGGGATTGGTTTAGCGCGAGAGAGAGAATGCTCCAATGATCCAGAGAGAAGAAAATTGATCACTTACCACTTCCGTAAGGTCGGCGACAGATTACGGTGGCCGACTATTGGATCTTTCGCCGGCGGATACTTCCAAGAGGGTGCGAAAATGGGGTTAGGGTTTTCCTGGAGCAGAGGATTTAGGGATAGCAGAATATTTTCTGGATAACGAGCTTTTACCAAGCGGCGGACGGTTAAAATAGTCGGTTCAGGTTATTTCCATTTATGATTAAATTAGTTCAATTAAACCGGTTTAATAAGTTAATAATCATTCCATCAGTCAGCCGGTTTTCATTATTTTAAATGAACCGGTTGTTTTAATTTATTCATGCGTTTGTAAGGGATGCAGTCAGAGGAAATAATGTTGCAACATTCAGAAATGTTGTAACATTCGGAGGAGAAAACCTGTTTTGAGCTTTGACCGGAGCCTAATGAAGGGAAAATGTGTTTTTAAGCGTTCGAGACCATGAGATTGCAGTTATGCATCATTCATTTCATTTTTTTTGATTGAATCTTTACGAAAAACACAAACAAACAAAATATTAATAACGAACTTAACATTAAAATTTGGGGTTGCCTCCCCTAAAGCGCCTTAGTTAATGTCCCGGCTGGACATTCGGCGGCTCGAAGATTTTATTTCAAGTGTATGAACGATATGACTCGTTCATTTTCATTTCCTAAATAAGCCTTAAGACGTCCGCCATTGACCTTAAACTCCGAATGATCCTTTTCATTGATTATAGTAACAACGCCATGAGGAAGCACTTCCTTGACCCGAAACGGGCCCGACCACCTAGACTTTAATTTACCAGGGAAAAGTTTTAGTCGTGAATTGTATAATAGAACTAGTTGCCCTGATTGCAAATGTTTTTCCGTAAGATGACGGTCGTGCCACATTTTAGTATGGTCCTTATAAACCCTTGCACTTTCATATGCCTGCGTCCGGATCTCCTCTAATTCATTTAACTGTAGTAGTCTAGATTTACCGGCTTCTTGAAAGTCAAAATTGATTTTCTTAATGGCCCAATATGCCCGATATTCCAACTCTAACGGTAAGTGACAAGCCTTGCCGTAAACTAAACGATACGGGGTAACACCAATCGGGGTCTTGAAAGCGGTTCTATATGCCCATAAGGCATCGTTAAGCTTTTGAGACCAATCTTTGCAATTTACACTAACCGTTTTAGCCAAGATTTTCTTGATCACTCTATTAGATACTTCTACTAACCCATTTGTTTGAGGGTGGTATGCCAATGCTACCTTATGCCTAACCCCGTACTTTTTCAATAATGCAGCAAATTGGTGATTACAAAAGTGACTTTCCCCGTCACTTATAATAGCTTTGGGTGTCCCAAATCAACTAAATATGAAGTTTTTCAGGAAGTATAACACCACCTTTGCATCATTTTTGGTCGTGGCTATGACTTCGACCCATTTCGATACATAGTCTACGGCTAAGAGGATAAATAAATTACCATTCGAATTAACGAATGGTCCCATAAAATCTATACCCCAGACATCGAAAAGCTCAACTTCTAGAATTGGGCTCATAGGCATAGCTTCATTCTTCTTAATATTTTCTTCCTTTTGACATCGGTCATACCTTTTCACATGTTCTCTAGAATCATGAAATAATGTAGGCCAATAGAATCCGGCCTCAAGGACTATCATTGCTGTCCTATTTCCCTTGAAGTGTCCTCCGTAGGGAGAACTATGGTAATTTTCTAAAATAGGATGCATTTCTACTTCCGGGATACATCTCCTCACTACTCCGTCAGCACCAATTTTAAACAAATAAGGTGGGTCCCAAAGATAAGACCGCACTTGGTGTAAGAACCTCTTTCGTTGTTGGTAGTTTAAATTTGAAGGTAAGATATTACTAACGAGGTAATTGACGTAGTCGGCATACCATGACACTAACTCCTCGGATATAGCTAAGATTTGCTCATCAGGAAATCTCTCCTCAATCTCTGAATGATAATGAGATTCCACTGGTTCGATCCTAGAAAGATGGTCTGCTACAGGGTTATCTATACCCTTTCTATCCTTAATCTCCAAATCGAATTCCTGCAATAATAATACCCAACGAATCAATCTTGGCTTTGTATCTTTCTTTTCCATCAAATATCGGATGGCCGCATGATCAGTGAAAACGGTAACTTGAGTGTATAAAAGATAAGATCGAAACTTTTCGAAGGCATAGACTACTGCCAACAACTCCTTCTCAGTCGTGGTGTAATTGATTTGAGCTTCGATCAGAGTTTTGCTCGCGTAGGCTACAATGTGAAATAGTTTCTCCCTAACTTGACCTAGTACTACACCCACGGCATAGTCACTTGCATCACACATAAGCACAAATGGTTCACCCCAGTCGGGTGCCACCACAATTGGTGTCGTGGTTAATTTCTTCTTCAAATTATTAAATGCACTCAAACAGTCTTCATCAAAATGATATTTCGTATCCTTTTCCAACAATCCACTAAGAGGTTTTGCAATTCTCGCAAAATCTTTGATAAACCTTCGGTAAAATCCCGCATGCCCTAGGAAACTCCTTAACTCTTTCACATTTTTAGGAGGAGGTAATTTCTCAATGACCTCAATTTTGGCCTTATCTACTTCTAACCCCTTGCTTGACACATGATGGCCTAGCACGATGCCTTCGCGTACCATGAAATGGCACTTTTCCCAATTCAGCACAAGGTTAGTTTCGATACATCGCACAAGCACTCTTTCTCAACACTCCAAACAATCCCCAAATGATTTTCCGAAAATGGAGAAATCATCCATGAAGATCTCTATACCATGATCCATAATTTCTGAAAATATAGCAATCATACACCGTTGGAACGTGGCGGGTGCGTTGCATAGACCAAATGGCATTCTTCTAAAGGCGAATGTTCCGTAAGGGCACGTGAAGGTAGTTTTCTCTTGATCTTCCGGGTCAACCGTGATTTGGTTATACCCGGAATAGCCATCTAAGAAGCAGAAGAAATCATTACCGGACAACTTATCTAGAACTTGATCGATAAAAGGCAATGGAAAGTGGTCTTTTCTAGTAGCCTTGTTAAGTTTTCGATAATCCATGCAAATGCGCCATCCGGTAATAGTTCTAGTCGATATTAATTCATTCTTATCATTTTTTATTACGGTCATCCCTCCTTTCTTCGGAACACATTGAACCGGAGAGACCCAAGAACTATCGGAGATAGGGTATATTATCCCTGCATCTAACCATTTTATTATTTCTTTCTTTACAACCTCTTTCATAGGTGGACTGAGGCGGCGTTGAGGCTCAATTGAACCTTTGTAAGATTCTTCTAGGAGAATCTTGTGCATGCATACTGAAGGACTAATCCCTCTTATGTCCGCGATCGTCCAACCTATGGCTAATTTAAATTGCTTCAGCAAATCTATTAGTTGTTGATGTTGATATTGTGATAATTTTGAGTTGACAATGACCGGTAATGTATCATTGTCTCCTAGATATGCATAGGCCAGATGTTCAGGTAATGGTTTCAACTCAAGTGTGGGTGGACTAATGATGGAAGGTTTATTTGTACATGTCTTATCTGTCATATCTAAAATCTTCGGCTTACGAGTGAATGTCGGTGAACGTGCACTTATTTCAAAGCACTCTAGAATGTCGGTCTCACAATCAGATTTCTCTTCTTCCATCCCCTCCTCTTCGTCTTCTTCTAAATTCTCACTTAAGTTGTAATCATGAAGGGTCATACTCTTAACTTCCTCTATGTCATCTTCTTCTAAACGAGGGAATTTCATGGCTTTTAATACATTAAAAGTCACTTGTTCATCGTTAACCCTCATGGTTAACTCACCCTTATGTACGTCAATCAAAGTTTCCCGGTGGCTAAGAAAGGCCTACCCACTATAATGGGGACTTCCTTGTCTTCCTCCATGTCTAATACCACAAAATCTGCCGGAAAAATAAACTTTTCGACCTTGACTAAGACGTCTTCTACAATCCCCTTTGGAAAGGTTAGAGATTTATCGGCTAATTGTAATGTAAGCGATGTTTTGGAAATCTCCCCCAATCCTAACTTCTTATAAATTGAAAGTGGCATAAGATTTATGCTCGCCCCTAGATCGCACAAAGCCTTTCCCTCGAATTGATGCCCAATAGAACACGGAATCGTGAAACTTCCGGGGTCCTTTAGTTTTGGTGGCAATCTCCTTTGGAGAATTGCACTACATTCATGTGTAAGGGTTACCGTCTCGTTCATGCCAAACTTCCATTTTTTATTTAAGATGTCTTTCATGAACTTTACGTAACTCGGCATCTGTTCTAATGCTTCAGCGAAGGGTATATTAATTTGCAACTTCTTAAAGATTTCTAAGAATTTCTGAAATTGTTGGTCTAATTTGCTCTTTTTTAATCTTTGGGGGAAAGGTGGTGGTGGATAGGTTCGTGAGCTCTCCTTCCTTCTTTCCTCTTTTTCTATTTCTATTTCCTTACCATTTTTTTCTGTTAATACTCCTTCCTCCTCACTCTTATCGCCCTCATTTCTTCCTATTATTACTTGCTCACTAGGACCCTTGACTTCTTCTTGGTCTTAATTTTTATTTTGTTCATGTGGAGTAGTGTCTTGACCAACTATTAACTCACGCCCACTTCGTAGTATGACAGCCTTACAATGATGATTATCTCCCTTGGGATTGGGTGTGGTATCTGTAGGGAGTGTGCCTTGCGGTCGCATACTTAAAGCGATGGCGATTTGTCCTAGTTGTGATTTAATCATTCTCATTGACCCTTCCAAACTAGAGAAACGGGCTTCATTCTTTTGCATTGATTCTATGATGAAGTCATCCGTTACCTTTCTAGATGGTCCCGCTTGGTTGGAATGATTGTTTTGATGAGGAGGATTAGCATTAGAATTAAATAAGTGTGGTGGAGTAGGACCGGAGTTGTTCTTCCAAGAAAAGTTAGGATGGTTTCTCCATTCGGGATTATAGTGGTTTGGGTTAGGGTTTGTATTTTGCTTATAATACCCTCCTAAATAATTAACTTCTTCATTACCCCCTACAAGTTGTTCAATTGTTAAGGTGGGGTTAGGAGAAACCATGGGAGTAATAATGCTATTGACTTGAGGATTCATTTGAGTTTGGTTCAACGTCAAAGCTTCTAACCTCTTGTTAATGGTATTAAATTGGGACGTCATTTGGGCTGCAAATGACGTTAATTGGTCAACTTGATACAATCCTGCCGTAGTGGGAGGATGTACTTGACGCTCAATCGTGTGGTAATTATTGGAAGATAGATCTTCTAAAATACCATAGGCATCTTCAGGATACTTGTTCATCAGCGAACCTCCTGCAACTCCATCTACTTGGATCATTGTAAATGTCTGAAGGCCATTATAAAACGTCCATACTTGTTGGTGAATGGCTAACCCATGGTGGGGACATCTACGTAGTAATTCCTTAAAACGTTCCCACGCATCATATAGGGTTTCTCCATTCGCTTGCATGAATGTAGAGATATCCCTCATTAACTTAGCGGTTTTGGATGGAGGGAAATATTTGGATAAAAATTTTTCATTTAATATAGCCCAAGTAGTAATGGACTCATTAGGCAATGAGTTCAACCAGTCCTTAGCTTTCCCTTCTAAGGAGAAAGGAAACAAGCGTAACTTAATGGCTTCATCAGATGCACCATTAATCTTAAACGTGTCACATATATCTATGAAAGTTCTAAGGTGAGAGTTAGGGTCTTCATGATTAAGACCCCCAAACTTGTTGTTTTGAACAAGTTGCATTGCCATGGAATCTATCTTAAAGTTATTGGCCTCTATCGCGGGTTTAGCGATACTAAACTACACCCCTCCCCTAAAAGGCATGTTATAATCACGGCAAGTTCGTCTTGGTTCATTTGGGTGTTCATTATGTTCTACTTGACCACCTAAATCCTGCTCGTTCTTGTGAGGCTCATCGTCTAGATTGGGATTATTCATTGCTAGTTGATTAAGTTGTTCTAGCCTAGTTGACCTTCGATTTCGTCTACAGGTTCGTTCGATTTCAGAATTTAGAGAAATTAATTCAACGGATCGATACCTGGACATACACTATAAGATAACAAAGATGATAAACCAAATACAATAAACTAACAAGTGAAAATAAAACTTGACCTCCACGTACTAAGGTTCACTAATATTGTAAGAAGAAAAACACTAAATCCGTTGCACCTCCCCGGCAACGGCGCCAAAAACTTGATACGCGCAAAATAGAGCTTGAAAACGCAAGTATACATGTCGTACAAGTAATACAAAGTGAGTGAGATCGTTCTCACGGAGAAGTGATGGGTTTAGCGCTTACAATTACTAGCTACACCGTTTCTATGAATCCAAGTAAAACGGTTAATTGATTTCTGAAAATAGATTGAAATTTTTAGATAAATATTAAAACTAATTTAACTAGATCTTAAAGTAACTTCTTCGCAATTAGAGAAAATAGTCTTGCATTTCTGATTTCATATGTATAACATGATGATGATAAAATAAGTATTTCATTTGGTTTAACTTTGAATTATCTTGCGATGATTTTTAAAGAAGAAATCTTTATCTCTCGATACAAGAAGTCTTAATATCTACGCAACCCTAGTTATCTCTAACTTAGGCGAAACGAAAATATTATGAAGCGCAAAAAAATCTAATTCGCAAGCATGAAAAGGAAATCTCTTTCACTTTTCAAAACTCAAGAGATCTTGTGATGCACGCACGTTTCTCCTCTCTCGACTCTTGAAACGCCGTAAAGATAAAGAAATTTTGGTTAATGATTCACACTGCTCATCTCTCGATTCTCGCACTGCGATAAACTAGCCCTTAAATTAATATTACGACGCTCATCTCTCGATTCTCGCGGCGCAATATAATAAAAATACATGATCCAATAATTTCACCATAAAAATCACAAGATCAATAAAGATAATCACAAGACAAACTCAAAATCAAAGATGTTCATCATCAAAATACACATACTACTCTCATCATGCAAGACTAGAGAGTTTTAGTTCATGACTGCGGAAAAACAACACAAAACTGAAGAGATCTTACTGAACATCTCGAAAGAAATGTGAATCTTCCCTTCTCCAGTGGCGTGGAAGTGTTTCCTTCAGTTCAAATGCCGAGAACTGGACTGGTTTTCCTTCAGAATTTCTTCCCAGAGTTTTCCCTCCTCTCTAATGGCCGAATATGGAAGAAGAGATCCCCCTAAATGGCTGAATTATTCCTCTTTTAAACTTTCCTTTTCCTCCTCCCAGTGGGCCCCACATCCAGTCATTTTTAAATGCTGAACGGATGCTAAAAATTAGGATGCAACTGTTGAAAACTTGATAATTTCGGATTTGAATTTCTTGTAACTGTCAGAAATGTTACGAATATGTTGCAACATTTCTAGTTCTGTCTTTTTGCACAATTTAACATGCCAGATTTGTTGAGAATATGTTGCAACATTTTTTCCAGATTTTCCACAATGCTTAGCCTTCAATCCTTGACTTAAATTCTCCTCAAATCCTATCATAAAAACATATAAAAATGAGAGTAGCAACCATTTTGACTTCAAATTATGCGGCAATTGGATTTTTATCTACTTTTCATGTATAAATACCACATAACATGACTAAAAATGGTCAAAATAGGGATGAAGATAACTTCTTTTTACGAAGTTATCAGCTTTCCATAGCCCGGACGGAAGGTCTCACGCACCGTAATCTCCGCAGGGCCCGAGGTCTGGGGAGGATCGTGCTCCCTCTCGGAATTATCCACCTCCGGCGTCAGGGATGGGTCGGCAGGCGCGTCACCCACGGAAGGGTGAGGATTGATTATCGGATCGTCATGGGGGGGGGGGGCAATCTCTGCGATAGTCTCCTGCAAGGTAAGACCCGGGCAGACGGAAGCAGGCGCTGCGAGAGCCCTGCCCAAGGGTTAGAATGACCAAAAGAAAAGCAGACGGAAAAGGAGGGGCTACCTGGAGGTCCTGAACCATCGGCGGGAGCTCTTCTTGGATCCCGTGGCTGATCTTCAGGCGGGCGAGACGTCAGTGGATCCGGGGGCACCGGCGGAAGCCCAGCACCACCTTCCGGGACCACCTGCCAAGGAAGGTTCAGTGGCCAATTCTTAAGAATAGTAACCCGCTAGCCGGCAAGACATATCTTCTGCAGCAGAAGGGGATCGGCCGTGCGGCTTGGTGATGGAATTGGAGAGGCCCGGTACTCCCGCGTGGGGTCCCGAGGGGTTTTCTTCTTCTTCTTCTCTTGCGGCGGCGGTGGAGGCTCCACGGCAGGCGCCTCTCTCGCCAGCCAAGGAGCCACTAGGGCGCTGTTGGCAAGGGCCCGAGCTTGCTCCGCCTTTATGCGGTCCTGAAGATTCTGCGAGAGTGGCTTACCAACTTGTTTGGGGCGCATCGTGAGGTCGCGCGAGCTCTCAGGAAGGCAGCAGTGATCAGGGGCAGATTTACGGCCTCCTATCCGCACATATATATAGTCGTGGCATGGCCCACCAAAAGATTCTCTTTTGAAGTGACACGTGCCCAACGAATATTGCTGGGTTGGACGTGTCTTTTCGAGCGCAGAGCTAGTTCAAAAAAAGTGGGGATTGTGTATAACCCCATATTCGCTGGGTGGGACTTAGAGGCACAACGGTTGGAATTGGACAAGCCATAAGTCAGCTCGGGCCTGAATGCCATAAGAGCTCTCGTGCTGGGGGAGCTCCCGCTTAGGAGCAGGCGAGAAGGCAGGGTGCTGAGTGAGCTTCACTCACTCAACGCCGCAGCCAGCAGCAAGGGTGTTGAGTGAGCTTCACTCACTCAACGCCACAGTCAGCCGCAAGGGCGTTGAGTGAGATTCACTCACTCAACGCCGCATCCAGTGGAAAGGGCGTTGAGTGAGCTTCACTCACTCAATGTCGCGGTCAGCAACAAGGGCGTTTAGTGAGCTTCACTCACTCAATGTCGCGGTCAGCCACAAGGGCGTTGAGTGAGCCATGCCCCATTCACCCAACGCCATCCAGCGACAGCATCGAGGTTAGAAGATTTCTCACCGGGAGAAGGGCGAGAACATTCAACTCTCAGTCAGCCAGGATCCGCTCTCGGCAGAGTCGGCGAGAAGGATGAAGCTGTCGAGAAGGCGGGGGCAGGCCCAGCGTGAGACTGTTGACACTTCATTTTAGCTCCCGCCAAAGGAAGGCGAGAGGGTTCTCGGCACAGAGCTCTCGCCGAGTGGGGCCCAGGGTCAGGGTAAAATATCTTAATTGCTTCCGGGTAAAATTACCCTTATACCCTCAGGGGCTGCATTTAACACTTCTCAAACAGCGGGATTTGACTATTGGCAGACCAGCCAGGGGTATTTCAGTAACTTCAGGTCAGCAAAAAGTTATAAATAGGCCCATAAGGGCTCCTTAGAAAGCAGACTCTCATTTTTTCTCTAGATCTCCAGTACTTTCTGAGGAGCTCCTAGCCCAGCTTTTGGCTTTGGAGGGGAAGCTCTCAGAGATCTTTCGGGTGTGAGGTGGGACCTCCCTGCTGAGGCTTTGGGTCAGTCCTAGGTCGTTAGCTACCGGTCGAGGGGCAGGGCTTGAGAGAAGTAGGCGCTGGCTGCACCCCTGTTTTGTACTTTCGTTGAGGTGAAATTTGGCTTCAAAACTAATGATGTAGTATACATTGCTAATAATTAGAGGAATCAAAGAAAACTTAAGATGAAATAAATGTAAAACAAGGCTATGTCATGACAAATCAAACTAAAATGAATGAGAATATGATAGTTATACATGATACTATATTGTTAAAAATAGCTGAGCAAACTACTGCTTTGGAGACCAAGATAACCTCTTCCTCCAAGGATATTGAAACACAGCTATCTACTCACAAAGCCTCTTTGGTTGAGGAAGTGAAGGCATCTCATAAAGAATTGGATGAACATTTGCTTAAAGTTAAGAATTCTTTAACCTCAGGAATCAATTATCTAGATGGTCAAGTTAGATTTCACAAGAATTACCTCAGAGATCATATAGAAATAGAAGTCATAAAAGGGGAGAGAGTAATGATAAAGTCTAGCTCTGAGCATGCTATTTGGACTTCCAATAGCATCTGATAAACTCTATGTCATCCTCCCATATGGTATGATGAAGATCAAACTACTGAGTCTGGTTTTCAACCAACTCATTTTGAGGTCATTCAAACCGTTGTCCAGACCATGTACAGTCCTCCACCACAAATTCAAAATATAGTATGTGAGGAGGTGGAGATGACTGCTTCTGCATTGTTAAAGGAAAAAGAAGCTCAACTATCAAAGAAAAGATTCAATGAACAGACTGAAGCAAATCCTAATTTTGAGCAATGGAGTCCAACTTCTAGATCCATTATTCTCACTACATGGAAAGCAGTCAATAATAATATAACTAATAGGGGCAAGTGGTATTCAGAATAAGAATGGACAAAGCATATAAAGCATCAAGAGATCATTCATAAGTTCAGGAAAGATCTGAAGGCTGGGGAGATTCCTGCTGACTCTATTGAACCAAGCAAATACTTCCCCAAGCCTTTCATTATTTTGAAAGGCAAAGACTCAAGCAAGAAGAAATCTCTAAGGCTAAGGATGTCAATTGCAAGAAAGTGGTTGATGACAAAGTGCCTGAAATCAAAGTTAAAGTATAATCAGGAAAAGGCATTGTCATCAAAGAGCCAGGACAGCCTTAGAACATAGTTTCTTTTTCTAGGAGCAATGTAATTTTGTTTTTTAAGAACATTGTACAAACTGAAAAGTGTAAGCTTTTAAAAAAATTGAAATGAAAAATTTGGTTGAACTCTGTTATTGTTGTTTCATGTATATTTTTGTTCAACATTTTTCATGAACATCTTAATTATTATATTTTGGTATTGGGGTGTATATCATTGAATTAGAGTAATGACTTCTCCAAATAGGGGGAGATTGTTGGGTACTGAAAGAAAAGGGTTAGACCTGATTTACTCTAGAGGAGGGTGAATAGAGTAAAAATAGGTGATACCAATAATAATATAGAAGGAAATAAAAACAGGCTAAGCTAAACTATCACAGCACAGCAAGAACAGAAAGAAAAATGATCACACACAGATAACACAAGAATTTTATAGTGGTTCCCCAAACTGGGTACATCCACTCTTCTACCATCCTGGTAGGAATCCACTATCAAGTTTTTGATCAGGTGACTGCTACCACAAGATCTATTTACAGGGAGATCTCACAACCCTTTAGGCTTTTGATCAGGTGCCCAAAAACCAAGAATAAACTTTTGAAGGGAGTTAATAAACCCTTTATATAGGAGGTGAGAGAGGTGATTATGTCTTCTCTTTTCTCTATACAATAGAGAATACTTGTGGATTTCTGTTGTCAAGACTCCTTCTGAAATGTTGGGATGATTCAAAAAACTTGGAGCCTTACTCAAGGTGTAGGTCTTCAGCCTTGTCTTAAATTGATCCAAGAATTGTAGACTGATTCAGAGATGTTGTCCTTTAAGATTCCTGGAGGAGAAGTTGAAGAAGACTCTTGATATTGATTGGTTGTTCTTCTTCAGTCTTCAGAAAGAACAAGGGAGAAAACAGAGTGTTTTCTACACTGGGAGAGAGTTCTGTGTATTCTCTGTATGCTCTTGTATTATCACTGGTAGTCTGGTATGTTCTCTTGTCTTTCTAGTATATCTCTCTATCTATTTTTTGTGTATCTCCGCTTGAAAAGGGAAAAACTCTTTAATATTCTACTATCAAAAATTCTCCTTTGAAATTTGAATTCCTCGCATTAATTGCTGATTACCCTGGAGAATGAAACGACTAGAATATTGACTTAAATGAGTTTCCCCAACTGTCCTAACAAAATAAGCAAATAATTAACCCTGATGAAGACCATAATTAATGCTGCCAATAACGACTATATTCAGGAGAAAATGAGCATTAATTACTCAGGAAATTACTACTAAATAATGAATAAGGACAGAAGTAAGGAAACTTCTAAGTCTGGCTTTGGACAGAATTCGTCAAACTCTTAACAGAATTCATCGACCAGAGTTCCAAGTTCGTCAAGCTAATAATTCTTATTTGTCAACCTGAGCTCAGCGAACTACATTCTAGAAATAACTTGTCAAATCTGTGCTCTAAGTTCGTCGAGCTGGGAATCTGTCTGAATTAAGAAATCATCGACCTGAGCTCGAATATCGTCGAGCTCAACTCAGAGAAATAATTCTGAGTTCGTCGATATGAGATCGACAATCGTCGAGCTGAGTTCGAAGAATTTTGAACTGATAATTTTGAACTCTGAATTCTTCTAAGTCTGAATTCTAAAGTCTTCTGCTGGCTGGTCCATGAAGGTTGAACCTAATGACTAGCCTAAACTCTAGGACTCAAAGACTTGACCCTGGCTATACAATGTGGGTTAAACTCATCCTAATTAGTGAACGAAGCCCAAATCCAAACTAGGAATCCAACAATCTCTCCCTATTTGGGTGATGTCACTAATGCAAACAAAAGGAAATAATCACAAAGCAGAAAAAATATATCTGGTAGAAAATAAAACATCCAGCAGATATGTACACAGGTGCTTCATGATTTAAAATAGAGTTTAGTAAAATAAAAACTAAAACACAACAGTTATTTGTTCTTCTTTGGCTTCTCTTTCTCAGATTTTTCAAATTTATCAGAGGGTTGTATGAATTTTATTTCTCTATTTGGATTTGCAGCTTCTCTCTTTGATATTATCATGTCTGATGCTTCAATTATATTGCAAGATGTGGCTCTTGATACTACTGCTTCAGGATGTAAGCTCATATAAGCATCAACATTGAAAAACTTATTAGCTTTAGCATACCTTTTGAGTTCTTCTTTTCTATATGATGACATTGTTGAGTACTGAGATGGATCTTTTCCTTCAGCTTTAGCTTTGTTGATCATAGAAAGTACTACCAGCTCTTGAAATCTGGCCATTTTTGCAGTTGTTTCCTATTCTAGATCTACAAAAGGAATAGGTGGAGATTCTAGCCATTTAGGACTAGAGTCCTTCTTTGAATCATTAATAGTGACTGAAGTACTTCTCTTATCTGTATTTGGAGGAGGCTTGCTTTGAGAGGGTTGTTGCTGGCTACTGCCTTGAGTAATTGGCTTGGAGTGTCTTTGATAGGTTTTGGTGATTGGTGTTGTACTGTGAGTCACACTTCCAGAGTCCCCAACTGATGGAGGAGGAGGAGGAGGGGGGTCTTTCCTGAATTTCCTAGGAGGAGACCTGTACCTCCTTCTCTTCTTCCTTTCTTTTTGCTCATTCTTTGATAACCACATCCATTGTGGCATCTCAGGGTATGGTGTAATATTGTTCAGGATATAATAAGGAGTATCATGTTTAGAATTTTGCTTGGGAGCAGCTTTTCTTTTCTTAGCAATCTTCTTCTTGGCCTTTGGATCATCAGATTCATCAGAATCTTCTTCATCATTATCTTCATCAAAGGATTCTTGTGGATTGTCATACATAGTATCAATTTCCTTCAAGACTTCCTTTGAAATTTGCTTCTCATCTTGAGGAAGCTCTTGAGGTACTGTAATTTTTGGTGGAGCAACAATATCAGTAACCATCTGATTATCTTCTTCTTCTAGATCAGTTAACAACAATTCATCCATATCAGGTAGAGGGGACTCAGCCCAAGAATAGGTAAGGGGAAAGAGCTTTTTGCTCTGGAATAGAACTTGGTTCAGGAACATTCTCAGTCTCATGTTCTTCTGAAATCACTGGAGCTGCAAAACTAGCCTTTAGTTGTTTAACAACTTCAGGACTTATAAGAGAAGTGTAACACAAAGATGGCTCTGGGCAAACTGCTGGAAGGTAATTCAAGTAAGCTGTATTAAAAGAATCTAGCAAATTGAAAATATCTACTATGGGATTGACAAAACAATCACCAGCAGTCAAAACTTCTGGAGCAACTTGATCAACTATACACAACATATCAAAATCAGCTGCCTCAGCTTCTGTAATCATATGTACATCTGCATCTGCATCTGCATCTGCATCTGCTAGCTCAACTAACTGTACATCTGCTGGCTCATCTACCTGCAAAACTAATGTTGCTTCTACTGTTGAAGGTGGAGAGGAGACTGGAGCTTCTTCACTGGATATCTCCCCCTGCCTCAGCTTCTATAATCATATGTACATTTGCATCTGCATCTGCTAGCTCAACTAACTATATATCTGCTGGCTCATCTACCTACAAAACTGCTGCTGCTTCTACTGTTGAAGGAGGGGAGGAGACTGGAGCTTCTTCATGTGATATCTGCCCTTGCCTGGTTTCAGAGGGTCCTGAAGCCAGGCCCCTAGAAGAAGGGACAGTGGGGGCAGTAGAAATGAGGGAAGATAGGGATTAGATTGAATCAGTAAGAGGTTTAATGGCTTTTGCTATAATATTTTTGATTAGGTGAGTGATGAGTTCCATAAGAGAGGGAATGGAAGGGGAATCCATTTGCATAAACTCAGAGGGTGTCTGAGTCGATACAGAAGGATGGGGGATGGATGATGATGGAGGGAATGGTGTGGTGTCTGTTGTTGGCTCATTTGGAGATAAAGTATTGATTGGAGATGATGGGAATAGATTAAAGGATGGAATGGATGAGAGGTTGTGGAAGGGGATGTCAGAAAAATGTTGTGGAAGTGGGGATTGGGGTGGTGTTATATGCTCTGGAGATTGAACCAGTGATGGTGGATGTTCATGAGATTGCGGTGGTGTTGGGTGATGCACTGGAGATTGAATTGGTGGTGTTGGAATATGAGCTTGAGATGTGGATGGTTGTTAGAGGGTTGATGAAGGAATTGAGATTTGTGGAGTTGTAGGTTGTTGAGATGGAGGAGTTGGAATGTGGGTGGATTGAATTCTGATGGAGGGGACATCTTCTGGGGGTAGGGGATCAGCTGTTACAGCTCTTCTACCCTCAGATGCTCTGGAAGAGGAAGAAGCCTTTGATGGCTTTCAGATAGTCCTCTCCCATCTTCCAAATAAGGCACATGTTAATGTCTTGGAATCATTAATGAATATGGTCTGTGAGACCAGGGATTAATTAGCCTTTTCTTGTAGGAAAATTCCATGGATCCTTCCAAAACACACTTCCTTTTTACTATTCTTTGTCTTTATCAAATCAAATAATGTCTCAGCCCAGTTTACTGATTTCTTATTTATAACTGCACACATTACCAGAAACTATTGCCTGGTAATATAATCATGGGCAGTATGCTTACCCAGCAATACCTTACCCACCACATCAGCTAAAAATTTATATTCAGACGATAAATTTTTCTTTAATAACTTATTAGAGTTTTCTCCAATGTGACCCATTTTATTCAACATTTCATCAAATTCGGAACTATCTATCTCCAAATCATCTTCACCATTTAACAGTCCAAAAATTTCAGATAAAACCGCAAGGGTTAAGGAAACTTGATTACCAGATATTATGCCAGTCATTGTGTCGGCGTCTGGAGTTGAAGAGGGGAACACCCATTCTCTAATTTCTGTAGCAGCAACCTTAATCCTGGTTGTCATGAAGTTCTTCAACTGTTGTTCTTCAAATAATTTCAGTATATCCAAGAAGAATTGATCAGAATGTTGAAATGACTCAAAGTCGATGTCAAACCCCGTGTTGAATTTCATTGCAGCAAGAGAGCTCGCCGGAATCGCCATTAATCGCCTGCAAAAGGAAATAGAAAGATCAAGTGTAAGGGGAACAGAAAACGCGGGATGGAGCTCGAAGAAAACCTAGATATAAGGTTTTTTAGAATATGAAGCGGCAAACTCTATCCTATGTAAAAAGGAAAATTCTTCGATCTGGGTTTGACGAAATTTTTATTGACAAAAGAGTTTGTCGATCTCAGTCTGAAGAAGGGAAAGCTTTTCGTCGTTCTCAGGTCGACGAAAATTTTCTGAAGCAATATCGTCGATCTCCGTTCGATGAATAAAACTTCACACACAGAGAATTCGTCGATCTCAGGTTGACGAATTATCTCAAGAACTTTTCTCAGTTCGTCGATCTTCGTTCGACGAATTGTGTCAAATTCTTCGACCACAAACATGAAGCTAAATTAATGCATCTCCATTTATCATATCTAGCTGATTCATAAAGAACATATCTTTCTTCTCATCCGAGGGTTTGGTGAAGATATCTTCCTTTTGCAAATTAGTAGAGACAAAGGTGAGATTAAATTTTTTTTTTATCAACACACTCTCTAATGAAATGATGTCTTACATCTATATGCTCAGTCCTAATATGATGCACTAGATTCTGTGCAATAGAAATTGCACTGGTATTATCACAAAGTAGAGTTGAATTATTTAAGTTCACACCATAATCTAGGAGTTGGTTTTGAATCCATAGCATCTGTGAACAGTAACTGCCAGCTGCTATATACTCAGCTTCTGTTGTTGAAGTAGACACATTTATTTGCTTCTTGCAAAACCAAGACACTAACCTATCACCAAGGAACTGACAGGTCCCTGATGTGCTCTTTCTGTCCACTCTACATCCAGTAAAGTCAGCATCAGAGTATCCAGTTAACTCAAATTCTAACTCAGTTCGATACCAGAGTCTTAAGTTAGGGCAACTCTTTATAAATCTCAAAATCTTTTTTAAGAAAATAAGATGAGATTCTTTAAGGTTCACCTGGAACCTAACACAAAGATATATAGCAAACATAATGTCTGGTCTACTTGCTGTAAGATATAATAGGGACCCAATAATGGCCCTATATAATTTCTGATCTACAGGTTTCCCATGTTCATCAGAATCAATCACAGCATTTGTAGCCATAGGTATTTTCTTAGCTGAAGCATCAGCCATCCCAAACCTTTTTATCACCTCCTTAACATACTTGAATTGGGATATGAAGATGCCATCGTGGGACTGCTTCACTTAGAGACCGAGGAAGTAGGAGAGCTCACCCATGCTACTCATCTCAAACTTGGAATGCATAAGGTTGGAGAACCTTTTGCATAGTTTGGAATCTATAGAACCAAATATAATGGCATCTATATATATTTGTACTAACAAGATTTTATCATGATGATGCTTGATAAATAAAGTCTTATCTACTATGCCTCTAGAAAAGTTATGCTCAAAGAGAAAGCTAGATAAGGTTTCATACCAAGCTCTTGGAGCTTGCTTTAGACCATAGAGAGCCTTATGCAATTTGAAAACATAAGATGGATGGGATGAAGAGATAAAATCTGGTGGTTGTTCCACATAGACTTCTTCCTTGAGATCACCATTTAGGAATGCACTCTTTACATCCATTTGATATACTATGAACCTCTTGTATGCTACATAAGCTAAGAATATCTTGATTGCTTCAATTCTTGCAACATGGGCAAATGTTTGGTCATAATCTATGCCTTCCTCTTGTCTGTATCCTTGAACAACTAATCTGGCCTTGTTCCTTATGATAAGACCTCGAGCATCTAGTTTATTTCTAAATACCCATTTAGTTCCAATGACAGGGTCGTCTTTGGATCTTGGAACTAAATCCCAAACTCTACACCTCTCAAATTGGTTGAGCTCCTTTTGCATTACAATGATCCAGTGTGGATTTTGCTCAACATCTTTAATGGATTGGGGCTCAGTTTGAGAAATGAAGCAGGCATGCATTATGTCCTGGTGGAGTTGATTCCTTGTCTGCACACCTACTGATATATCTCCAATCACTTGAGATACAGGGTGATCTCTAAGTGTGACCAATTTAGTAGGAGTTGGTTGAGCAACAACTTGGGGATTTAATTCCTCTTGTGAAATTATAGGTGTTGTTGGCTCTACACTGAGTTAAGTGTCATCATCTTCACTTTCATCAGCAACATGTGGAGAGAGATGTGTGACAGCCTCATTGGTGAGGGTCAATTCATCCAACATCTCACACAGGTGAGGTTCCTGCAAATTCTCACTGGTATAAGTTATCTTCTCTTTGTAAAACATATTAGTCTCATCAAAAGATATGTGAATAGACTCTTCAATTTTTATATTTGATTTATTATATACTATATAAGCCTTGCTTACTTGGGAATATCCAAGAAAAATTGCAATTTCAGCCTTGGCTTCAAACTTGCTAATATATTTCTAGTTGTTGTTATGAATGTAACAAATGCAACCAAAGACTCTAAAATAATCTACTTTAGGTTTCTTTCCTTTGAGTAGTTCATAGGAGTCTTGTCCTTAAGCTTGTGTATCAAACTTCTATTCAGGACAGAGTTTGTTGTACTCACGTCCTCTGCCCAAAAGGATAGGGGCAAGTGAGCATCTGCAATTAATGTGCATGCAGCTTCAATGAGTGTTCTGTTTTTCCTTTCATCTACCCCATTTTGTTGAAGAGTTCTAGGAGTAGAAAAACAATGCATGATATCTTCCTTCTCACAGAATTCTTGCATGGGAAGAGACTCAAACTCAGTACCATGATCACTTCTGATAAATGCAACTGGAGTAGAGTACTCAATCCTTATGCTCTTAAGAAAATCTGTAGGAACCTTGAAGTTATCTGACTTGTTTCTCAAGAAGAACACCCAAGTGAACCTTGAGAAGTCATCAACAATTACTAAGGTATAAGACTTCCCTCCTAGGCTCTGTACAGCAATGGGTCCAAAGAGATCCATATGGAGCAAGTACAAAATCCTAGGTGAATCACTCTTATTAAGTGACTTAAAGCTACTTTTAGTTTGCTTGCCTAATTGACAAGCCTTACAAAGACTTTCCTTCTTGTAGGGATAAGAAGGCAATCCTCTAACATGGTTGTCCCTAAAGAGTTTAGTAATATTTTTCAGGTTTACATGTCCTAATCTCCTATGCCAAAGATCATTATTATTACTAGTTTGGTTAAATAGGCAAATTTCAGTTTAAGCTGACCTAAAGTTAACTACATATATGTTACCTGCTCTAGTGCCAATTAAAACAACTTGGTTATCTACAGAAGTAATAATACAGGAAGTTTTGTTAAATGATACCTGAAACCTTTCATCACAAAACTGACTTATGGATATAAGGTTGTGCTTCAGTCCACTTACATAAGCAACCTTCATGAAGGTGACTGCTCCAATCTTGACCTTTCCATATCCTTCAGTCTGGCCACAATTGGAATCACCAAATATTACTTTGGGTCCTAGCTTTTTACTTAAAGTTGATTAGGTTGTCCTTGTATCCAGTCATATGCTTTGAACAGCCACTATCCAGATACCACTGTTGCTCTGTGGTGGGATAGTCTTTCTCTTGCAATAAAACAGATTAGCTATTCTTAACCCAGGTTACTTTGGGTCCTTGTTTATTTACATAATTAAAGCTGGAAATATAAGCGTATTCTGGTTGATTTTTATAACGTAAGGGATTAAATCTTCTAGGTGGAATTATCCACTGGGTGAATGGATTAACATATTGTCTAAGTTGATGAAATGATCTGTTGGAATCAAAGTTTTTATTATACTGAACTGTGTTCGACGAATTCTGGTAAGTTCGTCGATCTGAGTTCGACGAATAGGGATGATTTCATCAAACTCCACTCAGAGAATGAAAGTATTCATTTTTTGGGCCCCAATATCGTCAATCTCTGGTCAACGAACCATATTGGTTTCATCGAGCACAGTTCAGAGAATAAGTATAATAGAAGTTTGCGTTCTGAGTTCGACGAATCATACACATTTCGTCAATCTGAGTTCGACGAAATATGCTGAATATTGTTATGGTTAAGATTTTTCTTATTCTTTTTCCTTTTCTTATTCTTTTGTTTTAATTCTGTTTGTTTAACATTAATATCATCTATCTTTTCTTTACCCTTTTCTGAAACAGTTAAAATATTTTTCTGAATCAGTGGAGGTTGGCTTGATGAAGCACTTAAGCCCAGCTTGTCATTGAGTCTGACATTCACTGTGCTTGTGATGTCCATCAGCTTGATACTTCTCCCATTTAGGGATTCTTCAAGTTATCTAGCCTCAGTTAATTCAATTTTTAGTGTGATGATTTGTTCATTAGCTAGAGTTATTTCATCTTTTAATTTGATATTTTCAAAAAGCAAGTTTTCTTGTTCAGTCAATTTTTCTCTAAGTTGCTTAATCTCTTTTTCAGAATTAATTAAATCAATACATAAAGATTTGAACTCAAATATAAAATTTTCTGAATTGAAATCAAAAGAAGATAGTACTTGATCCTCTTCAGATAGAGATTCTTCATTGTCTGATTGCTCAGCTTCAGATAGGCTGCTTGTTGCATTAATGACCATCAAGCAAATCTCCTTAGCCTTAGCTTTTTCTTCATCTTCACTGGAGCTAGAGGATGAATATTCATCTTCAGTTTCACTCCATGTCTAAGCCACAAAGCCTTTCTCCTTTTTTTGTGCTTGCTGGAGGAGGGCTTGTTACAGTGCTGCTTCCTGGTTTCTTTTTCTCTCTTTCTCTCCTTCTTTTGATTCTCTGGGCACTCTGAGATGAAGTGTCCAGGCTTCCTACAACCAAAGCAAATAACTTCTTTAGTTGGAGTCTTGTCATACCTTGGCTTGTCATCTTGCCTTGATGACTTTCTTCTGAAATCCTTCTTTGTCATCTTATAGAATCTCTTGGCTAAGAGACTCAGCAGTTCTTCATTTGTTGTTGGGGCTTCTGATTCTTCAGTTGCTTTGAATGCAATGCTTTGCTCCTTTCTTGCTGATGAAGGAGTCTTCTGCTCTGCAGCTTCTCTAGACTATATTAACTGCTCATAGGACTAGAGCTTTCCAAGTAGAGATTCTGTGGAAATCTCATTTAGACTTCTGGCTTCTTTGATTGGCCAGATTCTGGAATCACATGAGCTGGGGAAGCACATGAGGATTTTGTCATTGACTTCTGTGAGGGTGATGTCCATGTCCAGAGTCTTCATCTCATTGATGATTGAGCTCAGTTTGTTGTACATGTCACTTACAGACTCTGATTCATCTTTCTTTAAGTTATCATATTGTGAGATGAGATTGGATCTCCTATCACTACTAGAAAATAGACTTTTGGCCAGGGCAAATTACCCTGGCAAAAAGTCCAAAACCGTGGCTAAAAAGCTTTAGCCACGGTCTAGCCACGGGAAAATGCCGTGGCTAAAGTCAGCGTGGCTAAAAATTTTAAGCCACGGATTGGCCGTAGCAAATAGTATTAGCCATGAAAAACTGTCGTGGCAAATAAGCCAACTATTAGTCACGGTATGAAACCCTGGCTAAAAGTGAACTCATTATTTTTTAAAAACTATTTGCCACAGTTACAAGCCGTGGCAAATACTAATTTATGTTTTTTTAAAAAAAAACATATTCAAAATAGAGAACTATGTTTTTATATTTACACAGCCTTCAAAACTATGGTTCACCCGAGCAGGCCCGCAAAACATTTATACAGCCTTCAAAACCATCCTAAAACAAAGCAAGCAACAACCCTTAGACTCTCTACTGCATGAACATACTATGAATCTTATGCTTTCATAAATAGTAAACCATGGAACATCAAATAATATTCAACATTCAATTGCAACTTAGAACCAAAAACAAGCTCCTAGGAGAATTCTACTACTAATCAAACATTTATACTTGAACACGAAAACTCGTTCAGGCAGCCTCATACTCAAACATTATACTTGTCATGAATAATATAAATATTGCTTTAAATGCCAATACTACAACACATCAAGCATGTATCTTCTTCGAGCCTGTAGCCGAGACTGGCGTCGAACACATGATGTTACAGAATAGAGAACTGATCGTGAATTAATATTAATAATATTAAGCATCTATGAAGTGAATGTCGAAGGTGTTGGGATGGATTTGTCATACGTTCAAGGCTACGTACTCTTCCAAGCACTCTTTCAGCTGCGCTTCACTGTATCCCTGCACCAACACACAAAATGTCACCATATATGTACATATATATATATAACGCGTGAATCATGTCAAATAAATATGCCAGCTTAAAAATAATGCCATTTTGATCATTTGAGCTCAAGTTAAGTTAGTTTAGAATAATAAATCCTAATAACACTTGAAGTAAAATCAATGCGAGGTCCCGGAGATCTGGGAATGCTGGAAGATGACCTCCGGTTGGAGATATACGACGGGAGATAACTGAAAATAAACTTGGAAAGCTGTATTGCAGTGGAATGGCAGTCAGAAGGTGCAATCCGTCTGGGACAGTCAATGGATGGGCTGGAGTGCGGCTGGCAATCGAGTTCTGGGCCGAGGGAGGCTAAAATCCTACAGGATAAGTCAAAAAAAGTTACCAATTTTAATGAAATTGTGTGTGCATTGTCTAAATATAAAAAAAAGTTACCAATTTTTTTTTAAGTTATTTTCATAGGGAAAAAAAGCTAATTTTGATCATGAAGAATTAAACCCAAGAACTTTCACTTAAATCCATAGCCTTAATATAAAGCCAAAGAGCTATATGAATAGATACAACATATTGTATATATAAGGCTGAAAATAATAATTTTAATACATGAAAATGTGTATGAGAGTGAAGTGAACATAGATTTCAGGCATCAAATGAAGAATTTGGAATTCAGGTTTCATGGGTTTTGGCATGCTGACAATTGTGGAAGAGGATTTTTATGGGATTCAAAATGCATAAAAAAGAGAAGAACTTACAGAAAAGGTGAGTCTCGAGCTTTCAGATTAAGCTGTTTTATGCCCCTCACTAGAAGTTGGAAAGACGAGGGACCAAGATCATGCCAAAACCCCATTTCTAATTCAAAAAGGTGCAAAATTTAAGGAACCACATATTTTTGCCAATTACACAAACAATACACCCAAAGTTGGATTTCAAGGTATGCAACTGTTAAACAAAATTAAACCTGAAGTAGCATGGATGCTTCAAGAATAGCCCCATTAAAGTATTTATGAATGAGGCTTCAAGAAGCACAAAGTCTACAACAGCAACATCTCCTCTACTTTGCACATCATCCACAATCGGTTTAACCTAATACCAGGTTAATCACAATGTCCATTAACAATGCAAAAAGTTGATGTAAGAAACTTGATAATATAAAACTTATTAAAATTCTCACCACACTAAAGATTGAAGTAAAATCAATGCGAGGTCGGGGCTTCAATTTTTAAGATCTGATAGTCGATAAGATTTCATCGTACATTGTATAGTTTGAGGTCTGGGCACTATAAAAGTGATCCAGGCAAAGTAAATAATCAATAAGGAAATATACACAGATACAACTAAAAGAATTTAAAATATATATACATCAAAACTAAAACAAATTCTGTCACAATATGATGCACTAGGCAACCTTAACTTGAACAAACCAGAGGACTCAAAAGTGGAAATATTTCAAAAGAAAGGATAAATTCTAGGGCAAAATCAACCTGGTAACACATGCTTCAAGATGCATTTCTCATGTTTAGGAAAGCAGAAGACTTTGCAGAAACACCATAAAATAGCAAGGGCAGGGTGTAGGATTTACCTGCATGCCCACATATAGCACTATGGAGTTGATCAGTGGCACATTATAAGGAGTTCCTGCCAGTGTTGCTTCACTTGGGGAAAGCAACAACCTCTGCTTCAGCTCGGCTAAAAATGCAAATCCCTCTGGTCTCGTCTACATAAAAAAATAGAGATGCCGAATTAGAGATTTATTTGAAAAGAATTAGTACTCCAATGAGATATGTTGCCTTCAAATATTAATCAAATAAATTAGCCAAAATGCTTCTAAGAAACCAGGGACAAACTGTAGTAGATCATAATAGAGATACTAATCAGCCAATCCTTCTTACATCTAATTAAACTACAAAGGATTTTCAGTCTGTATCTAAACTGGATTTGTTAGATACACAATGCAAACAAAAGAGGCAAAAAAACTCAAGAAAAAAAGAGAGTTCCAATTAATGGAAATCAATTTTACTTTAACTTTACTATACTATAAAAGTATAAAGTAAGGAAATCTACTAGTTTTGTATTTTTTCTTGCCTAAAACGCCCATGCCACTTCCACATAATTACACATTATATTTAATATTTTAATGAGATCTCTTCTTGCTGCTGACCCGTGCATTTTCCGCCAGTTACAAAAGAATACGTACAAGAAGCGCTGAATGAATGCGAGGAATCCAAACTGTTATCATCATATATTGGAATCAATCCTTCATCCTACTCATTAGCTATTACAACTACTTAAGTATTTGAGATCAAAGCTAACAATTTAATGTTTACTTGACACAATACAACTCAAACTGAATTAAACATAAGAAACATAAGCCAAGAACTCATAAGAGTACTTCATCATGCATATGATTTAATCAGAAAAATTATATTACAGTATTGGAAATTATAAACAAATATCCTATTTCTTATTCACGACTGCTGGCTGAATCAGTTTGCATTCAATAAAGTAAGAGCAGTTACAATGAGGTACTCATCAATGTCAGCCTTAATCTGCTTTGACTTGAGAGCACCTTCAACATCAGATAGAATGCGAGGTGGCTGGCTGATTTCAGCTAGAAGATCAATCTGCCAGGGAGATTAAAATTGGGTGCAAATATTAAGTTAAAAAGAAAGCATGCAGATTTAAGCTAAAAAGAAAACACAATCAAACAAAGTGGAAACCTTTTGTTTGGTGTTGATGGATCAGGAAGTCTCATATTTCGAGGAAAAGCACTAAGAATAACATTTCACATTTGGATACAACTTGGCGGGATCACATCACAAAAACTGAAATGGCAGTCACAAAAAAATTCAGGAAAATCATGTAGAAGAAGTAGTAGAACTCTGAGCGTTCCTTTGTAAAAGAATTGAACTTGCATAAAAATTAAACCAGACGGAAATAAATTATCAAAATAGGAAAATTATCACTTCTTAAAATGTCTTCACTCAAAAAAAGTAAAGTAAAAATCTAACCGATTCACTTAGCTCAGCATTTCTTAGATTTGGATCCACAAACTTAAATAGATCAATAAGTAATCGCTGGAAAAATGGCCAGCCCTTTGGAGAATTGACGGTAAGCAATTTTGGAATAAAACTTCTGTGACTAATCAATTCAAGCCATGCAAAACTGAAAAAAGTGTAAGTAAATAAAAAAGTATAAGCCACACACATAAATTAAGAAATTATTTGAAATATATTAACTAGCTAACTCAGGAGTGATGAAATATGTTACAAGATAAAGGGGACATGTTGCAATTTATTGACCCTAAATCACATCAACAATTTGAGGCCATGATCCTAACTTTACTTTTGTTTCCACCTCCTTACATTACTTTCAAACAAAAAGTCATGCTGTAAATCTTGAACTAAAATATAAAATAACTTTGCAGACCAAATTTCATCAATTTTTCGTAACAGTTTATTAATTTCTAAAGCAAGTGATATAATAGGAAGATGCAAAAAAAAAACAACTTCATCAGAATATTAAGAGAAATTATGGTTACTTGACTGTTGAGCTAGTAATCAAGATGTTAATACGTTAAGGTATTGCCTTGCTGAAGTAAAACAGAATGGACAATTTGAATCATCACACACACACACAATACAGTTTCCGTCAAAATCGTTCTTATCTCTACTATTATACCAAAACTACTCTTTGGTGAAACATTGCCTGATGTCCATCAAAAGTAGCCAACACCAGCATGTTTCAATTTCCACAAAATAAACTGTCGAAAAATTCACTCATTCTCGCGCCTTCTTCTCCCAAGTCACGGAGAAGAAATAGATCAGGAAATGCGAGTTAGAACAAGGCGGATTCATTACCTGCGGTTCTGGAACCAGACTTTGATCCGCTTGGGCTCGATGGCGAGTATGGTGCACTAACGGATGAACTGTCGCCGCCTCAGCAAGCTCGGCTTAGGGCACTCGCCGTAGACCCTCTCCACCGCCTCCACCTACTCCGACGTGTACCTAACGTACTTCCTGGCGTCCATCATCCATTACACCGTCGTTATCTGCTTGGAAACGAAGTCGGAGTCGTCATTTGAGAGGTGCGACACTGTCGATTGTCTAGCGCCACAACGCCATTCCAACCAGTGAATGATAGCGGCAGATGAAATGCCGCAAAAATGAAAACCTAGAAAAGTCGGCTCGTGTGTTTTAAAAGCGGGTATTTTTGTCCACGGTTTTTTGCTTTGCATGGCTAATACAAAGTTATTAGCCATACTTTTTTTATAGACGTGGCTAAAACCTAAATATTAGCCACGGTTTTGTGATCATGGCTAATACTGATGTATTAGCCATGATTTTTGAACCCTGGCAAAAAAAATGTAGCTAATACTCATTTTTCTAGTAGTGTATCCTTTCTCTCATCTGCTGAACCAATAACCATCTGGTTAAGTGAATCCCAGATAGCCTTGGCTGATGTGCACTCAGCCACCTTCTGGAAGATGTCATTAGACATTGTCTGAGCCAGAATATTCATGGCCTTTGCATCAGCTATTTTGGCCCTTTTTTGAGCATTTGTCCACTCAGGTGGTGGAATAGCATGAGTGCTAGAGGTTGAGGTAGATGCGGTATTTGGAACTGGTGGTCCTGTCAAAATGGAATTAAAAATATTCTCATCAATATAATTCATATACAACTTGATTCTTGCCTTCCAGATAGCAAACTTATTCAAGTTGCAGACTGGAGGTCTGGTGCTTGCATAGTCTTTGTTCTGTGTCATGATATGAAAATAAAAAAGCAAAGAAAAAGAAAATTAGATCTGACAAGGATTTTTTGGTTCAAGTGTTAACTTATACAACCAAAAAAACACTGCTTTGATACCAATTGAAAGAAAGGGGTTAGCCTGATTTACTCTAGAGGGGGGTGAATAGAGTAATTGAACTTTGCCTGTTTTTTTTAATTTATCAGAGTAAAAATAGGTGATACCAATAATAATATAGAATGAAATAAAAACAGGCTAAGCTAAACTATCACAGCACAGCAAGAACAGAAAGAAAAATGATCACACACAGACAACACAATAATTTTATAGTGGTTCCCCAAACTGGGTACATCCACTCTTCTACCACCCTGGTAGGAATCCACTATCAGGTTTTTGATCAGGTGACTGCCACCACAAGATCTATTTACAGGGAGATCACAACTCTTTAGGCTTTTGATCAGGTGCCCAAAAACCAATAATAAACATTTGCAGGGAGTTAATAAACCTTTTATACATAAGGTGAGAGAGGTGATGATGTATTTTCTTTTCTCTATACAATAGAGAAGATTTGTGGATTTCTGTTGTCAAGACTCCTTCTGAAATTTTGGGATGATTCAGAAAACTTAGAGCCTTGCTCAGGGTGTAGGTCTTCAACCTTATCTTGAATTGATCCAGGAACTGTAGACTGATTCAGAGATATTGTCCTTTAAGATTCCTGGAGGAGAAGTTGAAGAAGACTCTTGATATTGATTGGTTGTTGTTCTTCAGTCTTCAGAAAGAACAAGGGAGAAAACATAGTGTTTTCTGCACTGGGAGAGAGTTCTGTGTATTCTCTGTATGCTCTTGTATTATTACTGGTAGTCTTGTGTGTTCTCTTGTCTTTCTAGTATATCTCTCTGTCTGTTTTTTTGTGTATCTCCGTCTAAAAAGGGAAAAACTCTTTTATATTCTACTGTCAAAAATTCTCCTTCAAAATTTGAATTCCTAGCATTAATTCATGATTGCCCCGGAGAATGAAACGGCTGGAATATTGACTTAAATGAGTTTCCCCAGCTGTCCCAATAAAACAAGCATATATCTCCGTCAAATTTCGAAGAATTTCGAACTAATAATTTTTAACTCTGAATTCTTCTAAGTCTGAATTCTGAAGTCTTCTGTTGGCTGGTCCATGAAGGTTGAACCTAATGACTAGCCTAAACTCTAAGACTCAAAGACTTGACCCTGGCTATACAATGTGGGTCAAACTCATCCTAATTAGTGAACCTAGCCCAAATCCAAACTAGGGATCCAACATGTACATTGGGAATTATGTACCTGATTTTAAGAAGCTCTTTCAACTCAATGATATACACAAATTCGTAATTGATGTATGTAGAGTTTACTTGTGCAGGTTCTATGTTGAAGAAAATAAACTAAGTACAAAAGTGTCGAGACACTAGACAAGTGTCGACACCTTTGTAGAAATAGTGCTGAGATAAGAAATCAAGTTGTGTTGACACTCAGGACTAGTGTTAACACCCTTATTCAAGTAGTGCTTAGATAGGAAGCAAGTTGTGTCGACACCCAGGACTTGGGTCGACACCGTTAGTCAAGAAACCAACAGTATCGACACTCAGGACTAGTGTCGACACCTTTTATACAAATTGTGTTGAGTCAAGAAACCAACAGTATCGACACTCAAGACTAGTGTCGACACCTTTTATATAAATTATGTTGAGTCAAGAAAACAGCAATGTCGACACTCAGGACTAGTGTCGACACCTTTTATACAAGTTATGTTGAGTCAAGAAACTAGCAGTGTTGACACTCAGGACTAGTGTCGACACCTTTTATACAAGTTATGCTGAGACAAGAAGCTAGCAGGTTTAACACACTCGAATGTTGTCGACACCCCTAAAAGAGAAGTATCGACAGCCAGGATTGGTGTCGATAGAATCTAAGTTCAGAAGTGTCAACACCCAGAACTGGTGTCAATACCTTTATGCAGAAGCTCTCAAGACAGAAATTCTTCTAAGTCCAGAATTCGAAGCCTGAAGTTCTGACAACTGTCAGAACTGTCAGATGTCAGTGGATTAACTGGGGCAGCCGATCACTCTTTCCAAAGCCTATATAAGGAGACCAACCCAACATAAACAAACAATAATAATTCTCATTCTTCTCATCTCAGTCAGTTAGATCAATTCAACAGAATTATGAAGGTGGAGAGGAGGCAGATTGTTGATCAACTCCAATCTTCTCCAGCCAAGTTCAACCCTACCTTCTCCTTCAAGAAGCTTTGAAAAAGCTAAGAAGGGTTGAACTATTCTTCTCAATCAAGTTCAACGAAGAAGCTTACTTATCAAGATCAGATCAAGAAGAAGTCACCCATTTCTTTCCTGCTGGGTGATTTATAAAATCTTAAATTATAGTCTACATTAATTCTTGTTTTGTAAGATCTGGTAGCAGATCTGAGGGGTAGGAGATATATATATCTCGGAGTTGTAAGCCTAAATTATAAAGGCTGAGATAGGGCTGAGAGCCTGAGGTAGAAGAAGGTCTTTCTCTGAGTTATAGGAACAGTTGTGTTCTGAGGGTGTAGGGCAACGGTTTGCCTCGGGTGTAGGAGTGAAGGTGCACTCTGAGGTAGGATTCTTGAAGGGAATCTGAGTTGTAGGAGCCAGCTGGGATCTGAGGTGTAAGATTTGAGGATCTGAGGAAAAGAAAGGAGGAGTTTGGCCAAATCTAGTTCATTGCTAGATAGGTGAAGGGGGAAAGTAGATGTACCCATAATTTGGGGAACCACTATAAAATTCCTGTGTGCTGTGCTGTGATTTGTGCTATGAATGTTAGATTAGATCTCTGTTGATCTTAGTTTATCTGTTTTCTTGATTGCTGTGGATGTGTTAACTTCCTCACTAAAGAAATATTTGTGTTCATAAGTAGTCAAGATTTGAATAAATTTGAATTGGACCTATTCACCCTCCCCCCTCTAGGTCAATTAGTTTCCTAAAACATACACTTTACATCACCCTCACTAACTTGGTGGGGGGTTATGGGAGAAACCACCTCGCACACGATTCGCGCGCCCTATCCAAGTGCGATCCACACGTGGGATCCTGCCACCGTCCCAACCACTCGCGGCCGACCATCCAAGACAGTCGACGCCTCTGTAAGCACCTTTCGCAGCCCCAATGCCCCATGCACCGCTACGACCTCTGGCGGGCCTCCACGAGTCCGGTTCCCATGCGGCCTCTGCCAGCCCGGCCCCTGCAATGCCGGTGCGGGCGCTGCTCAGTCAGCCCTCACAAGGCCGATGACCGGGCGACCTCCGCCGGATCAGCCTCCGCGATGCAGGCGCCTGGGCTGCCTCCGTCGGGCCGGCCTCCACGAAGACGGCGCCCGAGCGGCCTCCGTCAAGACGGACTCTGTCCGACCGACCTCTGCGAGGTCGGCGGCCGGCCGGTCGGCCCTCCCCGACTGGGCTCCCCTTCGATCAGCCCCCTTCGACCGCCACCCAACCGTCGTCGTCCGATCATCTCCACATGATGTTCGTCATTCGTTGTGCGAGTAACCACCCGCATAACCACCAGTGTAACTACCTGAAATGTGCAAGTGTAAATAGCCGGAAAAATACTGGTCTGCGTATAGAAAAATTATTAAAATAATATGTGCAACAAACTATATAAATTTGGGTTGTAATTAGTAAAAATGGTGGTTACAGTCTGTGGATAACCACATAACTACCATAACCGCATAATTATCGCAACCACCCTCGTGACCTATAAATAGGATCTCAGACCTCCTTTAATTTTCACATTTTCTACTCTCAGATTCCTCCCCCTACGCGTCAGAGATTTTCGTCGCCTCTTTTGAATATCTTCAAGCACCCAGAGGAATCTTCGAAGTCCACGCTCTCCTACATGCAAAGTACTCTGAACACTCCGCTATCTACACACCACTTGCATAGCACTCAGCTCCTCGCAAACATCACTCATTCACCGCTGTCAAGCACATTCTGCTCCAACTTCTGAGTACAAGAAGAAGTCAGCCAAGGCTCTAGTTTGTGTGCTCTCTACACCGACGAAGACTAACATAAAGCTTCGCGAGCGGTGGCCAGTCGCCCTCCGAGCGACTCTCACTTTCTCCCCAAATTACAACGAAGAGCGGTCTGTCGCACTCACCTTCTCCAAAAATCCCCTCTAAACACCCGCAAATAGTGAAATTTGGTCTGCACTGATCCGACCACGTGGTTTTTCAACCAATTCACGGTTCTCCACGTTAAACAACCTTCTTGTCCACTTTCTATTTTTTCTTTGACTTCTTGCACGCTCGACAGCTCTGCAGGCTAAGGCGATCCAATTTAATTCAGTCTACCAGAAGCCTCAAATTACCCGCAACAAGAGAATAAAAGAAAGATACTTGTAAAATAAAAAAAATAGCTTATATCATGTTGAATACCTAAAGATTAAAAATAAAATATAATACCAGAGTTTTGTCATTTGCTATGGTGATGTTTCTCATGCTTTCTACCATGATGTCGTGCATCATCTAACGAGTAGGAGTAGAGGAAAGTGCCAAAAGGTTGTTGGTTCCGTTGAACATCTAATGCATAGTGGAATGCGAAAAACTCATGCCAATGAACCACGCAAAACGGGTAAATCAAACTAGTTACACATTATGCGACAAAATCAGATTTCATGAAAAATATGATAGATTTGGGAACCAAACACAAAACAAATTCCATGTCTCTATTGCTATCCACATGAACACTGGAAACACCATACAGAAACTGGATAAATCCACATCTATATATTTGAACATCTAATGCATGATTGTGCTATATTGAGTCAATATATGATAACTACTTACGCGAGTGGTTAGTTGAGGCACGTGAATTCGGTATGCCGCGCACACTTAGGACATTATTTGCTGCAATTAAAATACATTGTACCTCTATAAATGCTCGTCAACTGTGGGATTAAAATTACTATAACATGATCGAAGGTTACCCCAACTCGAACAACATGAATAATTTAATTTATATGTATTTACCAGATTAATTCATGACATAGACATCATCCTACATCAACATGACAAAACATTAATCAAGAACCTCGATTTGCCGCATACAACTGATGTACTTGCACATCTAAGCACCTTCTTAAATTTCATTGAACATGAACTGTGTATCCCAATATCAACACAAGATTTAGGGTGCGTTTGCGAAAGCTTATTGCCTCTGGTGCGTTTTGATCATAAGCTTTGTTTGGTAAACAAAAGCTCAAAACGGCGTTTATAATTATCTGCTCCTTTATACCTAGGGCTCAACCGCGGATTATTTCTCCAGCCCCGTCGCGCCGCAGCTCTTCCACGACCCAGTGACATCTTCTTCCGTAGTTCCCTCCCGACATCTTCTTAGACAGCCCTCCGCTTTCTTCCTCCTCGACGATTTCCTCCCGAAGCAAGACCCAGCTTCGGGCGCAGTTCCGACGAAGGCGCAGTTCCCTCCCGACGATTTCCTCCCGAAGCCGCAACTCCTCCACCTTCTTCCTCCTCAACGAAGGCCAACAAGCTTCCGACGAAGGCCAACAAGCTTCCTCCGGCGACCTCCTTTCCGGTAAAGCAACAACCCTCCTACCATTTCTGTACATTTCTCCCATTTCTCTGTACATTTCTGCCATTAGAGTAGAAGATCTTCCCTAAACAAATTTATCTCATTTTGCTAGACCTATAATTTCTGGAGCTCACATTTCATGTTCTGAAGCAAGACCCATGTAACGCCCCCGAATTTTCGATGATTTATTTAAATCCTTGTTCGGCGTTACGTTGACGTTTTCCGTCTCGAGCCGTTGTTAGAGTACCTCGTTAGGTGTTCTTAGAGGTTTAGCCTGTTTGCGGGTTTCCCCAGCTAGCCGGTGTCTGTTTTGGAGACCCGGTTGAGCCTTTCAGGGAATCCTCGTGTTTTGGCTTCGGGCGAGGTTAGCTCGAGTTTTGTTCGTCGGAAGTCGTTTTTGACTTCGCCGTTGTTCTCGTAGCCCGGGTTTTTAGCTACGGTGCGATTTTGGTCGAAATCCGAGGACGTCGCGTTTTCGCGTCGTTTTGGCGGTAGTTAGTTTGTGCGAGTCGTCATTTTTCTATGACGGCATGTCTCTTGGCGCATGTGTCGCGTGGCGCGCGACTCGTGCGAGCCGGTGCGGTTATTGTTCGGTGTGCGTGTTGTACGGGTGAGGTTATTTTATTTGTGCGTGCTCGTGCGCGTCAAAGCTTTTAATAAATTGTGTATGCGCGCTTGCGTTTATAAGTGTATTAGTATATGTATTGATGTAGTTGTTATGAGGTTAGTATTAGAGTTAGATTAGTTATTAGGTTATGAGTTGGTTAGTTTTTTTTAAGTTATTAATAATTTGGATTATTAGATTTAAGTTATTAAGTTTTTATTAATTGAACCCCTCCCCCTTAATAAAATCTATACAGCCGGCTCCCCTCCCCCCTTACTTAAAGCCTAAACCGCCGGTCTCCCATTTAATAAAAAACCAAAGCTGCAGCCTCCCGACCCCGTGCCCTTCCTGTGCGAAACCCCGAGCCGACGGCAAAAGCCCTAGCCGGCCTCCTTCCGCCGCCCGCCGCCGGCAGCCCCGACCCCTTCCTTCCGATCCGAGCCCGGATCCGCACTCCCCTCGCCGAGAGCTTCGAGCCGAGGTAATCTATTCGTCATTTCCTCCATGTTTTCATTTGGATTCGTTTTGGAATTTGTTCGTTGCTTTGGATATCCTTGCTCTTTTGTTTAATTAGAATGCAATCTTAGGTTATATTGGAGGTTTTGGGTGGTTGTTGGAGCCTTCGTGCTCTTGGAAATCCGCCATAGCGCCGTTGTGCCGGCGAAATTTTTGGTGATCCGTGCGAGGCAAGTGCTTCCCCTCTTTTCGCTGTTTGGCCTCTCGTTTGTTCAATTCCTTGTAATTTCATATATTATTGCAATTAAAATTTGTTGATTTAACTTTCCCTTAACCTAATCCCTGTTGGAACGCGTTAGAAAATTAGGATTATATTCCTCCCGCTAGTAGCCTCCGATTTAGGACGGCGTCGCGGTAGGTGTGTAGCGTAGATATGGGTTAGCGTCGGGTTGAGTTTATGTTAGGCCTAGGTTTAGGTCTAGGGTTTGGGATTTTTGCCTAGTTTGCCTATTTGAGGTGTTTAGGTGTAATTGTGCACGCACGGCCTATGGTCGTGCGTCTTTTGAATTGTGCGACCCGATGTCGGTGCTCGTACGCTAGGCTTAGGATCGAGTGAGTGTACTCACTCGCAGCGGCGTTGCGTAATCGCAACGACTAATCCCTTAGCGTTGATTTCTCCCCGAGTGTTTTGCTCGTGTATCGAGAGTCCCTTGTCGGCTGTTACTTTTCGAAGGCCGAATCGTGGGTTGTGGTCAGTAGTGGTGGTGGATGGCTCTTTTAGGGGTTGTGTGGCGTGATGTAGCCTTGACCACACTCTTTACCTTGACCCGAGTAGTTTTCTGGGCAAGTGAGTGATGGGTCTTTTGTGCCTTCACGTGTCAACCCTTGAGCAATTTGTTGACTCGGAATTAGTGGTTGGGCGATTTGGAACGCTTTCAACCTGATTCCAAGTTTCTTGTTTTTGCTACTGCCGCCTCTCACAGTTTAGGATGTTAGGCGTTTCTTCCGTAGGTGTTGCAGCATTTTGGCATCATGGCCATGTTGACTCTGCAGGTTGTTAGGCAGAGTAGTTGCTGTTTACCCGCACCTGGTGCAGGTTTGCTTTTCGCCCTTCCTTGGGCATTGTTGTTTTTACTCTAGTTGTACTCTCTTTACTTTACCTTACCTGCTTTTACCTTACTTTCCTTTTTAGCACTTGCATTCCCTTTTCCTTGCTCTGAGGTGTTCTATTTTTCTTCTGAACGCCTCAGGTTCTGGGCGGTAGCCAGTAGGTGGCTGTTGCTGTGGTGCTGTTGGAGGTCCTTCTGTTGCCTGTTGAGACTCTCTTGAGTCATTGTGAGGTAGTTTTACTGCACTTCCTACAGACATACATACTTGCCAGTGGGTTCGTGTCAGCTGTTGGCGCCCCTGGTAGTTTTACCTTTTGCACTAGATATGTTTACTTTTACTGCTACCCTGTCTTTGGGGACCTAGTTTATTTGCTCTGGGAAGTTTTGTGCTAGGTTGCTAGCTATTTTTAAAACTATAAAACCTCAACTATATTATATATATAAAGCATGATCAGCATGATTTCTAAAAAGAACTCACTTAGCGTACTTTCTTAATTACGTATAACAAATGATTTTTTCTATATATGCATAAATTAAAACTAGAGTTTTGGTTCAGCGTAAGGGTCCTTCGGGATCACTTATGCGCTCATTTAGGATGTTGTCATAAATGAAGTATTTTCCGCTACGTATAAAAAATCAGTTTTGAAACCGTGGACTCTTTGGTCCACTGAGCCGAGGGATACGGCCAATAAATAAATCAAGTTTTCCTAATCAATTAATTCATGATTTGAAGGATTTGGAGTGTCGCCTGAACGTCGGCAGTTATCCCCTGCTCGACGTGGCATCACAGCGCGTAGTTTTTCTCTTACTCTGATTTTATAAATAGTGAGAAAAATGCGGGTTGTGACAACCCAGCTCTTCTGCAACCTCAGGTATTGATCTTCCATGTATCTCCCATTTTAAAATGTATTGATTGGGCATTGTTTGGATCTCTCGATTCTCCCGATTTCTATGTTTGGATCTCTCGATTGGGCATTGTTTGACATTTTTTCCTCGAGCTCTGGTTACATTTTTTCATCAAACTGTGATTATATGTGTATGTGTTTGTATATGAGTGTGTGTGTGTGTGTGATTGCATATGTGTGTGTGTGAAGTTTGTGTTTGTATGTGTATCTGTTTTTATATGAGTGTGTGTATGTATGTGTTTATATGTGTATGTGTGTGCGTGTGTGTATGCGATTGTATGTGTATGTGTGTGAAGTTTGTGAATGTATGTGTATGTGTGTTTGTATATGAGTGTGTGTGTGAGATTGTATATGTGTGTGTGTGTGTGTGATTGTATGTGTGTGTATGTGTGTATGTGATTGTATGTGTGTGTGTGTGTGTGTGTGTGTGTGTGTGTGTGTGTGTGTGTGTGTGTGTGTGTGTGTGTGATTGTGTGTGTGTGTGATTGTGTGTGTGTGTGTGTGATTGTATGTGTGTGCGTGTGTCTGATTGTGTGTGTGTGTGTGTGATTGTGTGTGTGTCTGATTGTGTGTGTGTGTGTGTGTGTGTCTGATTGTGTGTGTGTGTGTGTATGTGTGTGTGTGTGTGTGTATCTGATTGTGTGTGTGTGTCTAATTTTTTGTGTGTGTGTGTGTGTGTGTCTGATTGTGTGTGTGTGTGTGTGTGTTTGATTGTGTGTGTGTGTCTGATTGTGTATGCGTGCGTGCGTGTGTGCGTGCGTAGGTTTGTTTGTGTGTGTTTTTTTGTTTGTTTTTCAAATTTTATAAAATTATAGATGGGAAAACCAAAGGATGGAGGGATATCAGCTATATGGGATCGAAATGATACATTTGTATTTTGTGACCTATGCATTATCGAAATTAAGCTCGGTTATCGGCCGACTACACATTTCAACAAAGAGGGCTGGAACAATCTAGTTGTGAAATTTGAGGAGAAGACCAAAAGGAAGTATGATCGGATTCAAATGAAAAATAAATGGGATCATCTGAAAAAAGAGTGGAAGTTGTGGGTTGAGCTTAAAAGAGGGGAAACTGGCCTAGGGTGGAATGCCTCCAAAAAAACCATTGATGCTTCAGATGAATGGTGAGATGAGAGGCTGAAGGTAAATTTTTAAATTAAACATGCATTGTGTTTAAAGTTTTTCATTAATAAATTTAATTAATTTCTTTTATTAGGTTGTACCAGCCGCAAAAAAGTTCAGGTATGCAGGTATAGTCCCAGAGCTTGAGGAAAAAATGAACATGATGTTCAGTTCAGTTGTCGCCACTGGAGTGCATGTGTGTACCCCAAACACTACTTCCCAAGCTCGTGTGTCAATTGATGAGCGAGCTATGTCTGAGATTGATAATGATCTGATTGACATTAGTGAGCATGTAGACAGTATTGATGCATCAGTTGCATTTGAATCTCGTAAATGTCGGAAGAAGGGGAAAAACAAAGTAACCAGCTCAGTCCTTATTGATTTGGTGGAATCTACTAGGGAGATCGGTGCATCTCTCTAGGAGCCGCCAAGAAGGACTTGCTCATTCTCTATTGCCCAAACCTTAAAGAAAGTTGAATCCTATCCTGAAATATGCTGAGATTATGATTTTTTTGATTTTGCTACAATGTTGCTGATGGATGAGAATCATAGGGAGACCTTTATGTGCCTCAGGGAGGAGATCAGAGTGAAATGGCTACGTACCTGCTACGAGAAAAGGTCACAGTAGGATTTGTTATGTTCTTACTATCTATCTACAATGCTGGTAAATGTGTCTCTGGGGGGAACTTTAAATAATGTGCTCCTGAGACTGTCTTTTTTGTTATTCTAGTGTGGTGTCTCATGAATCTAATTATTATGAAATGACTGTTTTTGTTAGTGAGAATGATCTACATTATTTCATTTGCTATGTTATGATATCTCATGAATCTAATTTTTTTTCATCATAGATATTGAGCACAAGTAATGTTTTTGCATCTTTATGTTCTCATTTGCATATCCTTACACTAGTTTTAATTTACTTTATGTGTGAAGCAGAGAATGTCTAGTGATGACTCAGATTATTCCAGTGATGACTCAGATTATTCTAGTGACGAGTGTGAGACAATTAGGAGACGTCATGTTGCTGTCTACCATCAAGTTTTAATTTCAACAATATATGTATTAGCTGAACACACCGGTTTATTCAATTCTAAAACATCATATATGACATCAAAACAAACCGGTGATAAATGGTTGGCTGAATTAGTTGGTGGACATCTAGTTAGATTTCATGATGCTTTCAGAATGCCAAAACAAATATTTTTTGATCTACTGCAAACTTTAGAACAAAACTATGGATTGCAAGGTTCGCGAAGGACCGCAAGTCGAGAGGTCCTTGCAATTACATTATATGTTTTATCACATAACGAAACTATTAGAAAAGCAACTGAGCGGTTTCAACATTCAACCGAGACTGCTAGCAGATATTTTAGCGAAGGTCTTCGTGCTCTGTTACGGCTCGCAGAAGATATTATAGTGCCACAAGAGATATATTTTGCTACTACTCCACCAGAAATTATACAAGATGCGCGTTACATGCCATTTTTTAAAGATTGCATTGGTGTTATAGACGGAACACATGTTGATACACGTATTCCGGTTAAAAATCAAGTATCATATATTGAGCGTCATGGAACTACTACACAAAATGTAATGGTTGTTTGCGATTTCAACATGTGTTTTACTTTCGGCATGGCTGGTTGGGAGGGATCTGCGCATGATAGTTAAATTTTTAATTTTTCTATAAGCAATCTCAAGTACAACTTTCCACACCCCCCCAGAGGTAATGAAGTTATAATTGTAATTTATATATCATTTTTTCCTTAATATTTCTTCATTAAAATTGTGTGTCGATCATGCAGGAAAGTATTATTTGGTATACGTTGGATATCCACTACAAGAGGGTATATAAAATCATATTCAGATACACGGTACCATCTTCCTGATTTTGCTAGTGGTAATCGTCCAGTTGAAGGAATTCGAGAGATTTTTAATCATGCACATTCTTCCCTTAGGAGTGTGATTGAACGCACATTTGGTGTATGGAAGAAAAAGTAGGCAATACTGTGTGATATGCCAAACTATAGTTTTGAGAAACAGACACATATTGTCCTGGCGACAATGGCTTTACATAATTTTATACGGAGACATCCATCACGTATAGATCCTGATTTTACAGAAAGTGAAAGATTACATATGCAGGGCGGAGTAGACTAACAGAGACAACATGATACATGCATTGATACATCAAGTGGTGTAGACGAGATGATAACACTGCGTGAGTCTATAGCGTAACAACTCTATGATGCCAGAAGGTAATATTTATTTATCATATTTTATATTTTAATTAATTTAATATAAGATTCTAATTAAAATATTTTCAATCATGCAGGTGATACACTGAAGTACTTGCATGCAGCTGATGGATTCATGCGATAAGAGTTTAAAAATTTTGTAACATTAATATCTGAAAAACATTCAAATTTTATTATGTTATGTTAATGTAATGTTGGTCTTATATATTTAAAACTATTTTAGGTATCAAACAAAAAAATTAAAATAATTAGAAAAAAAATTCGTCTATGAAAACTTCATTTTTGTCAAACAGTTTTTTTAAAACAGCTTATCAAAAAGCTCTGCAAACTCTATTTCACCCAAACGATTTTTAAATAAAACTCTGTTTTTCAGAAACAACACTTTTCCTATTAGCAGCTTTTCATCAGCATAAGTTTTCCCAAATGCAACCTTAAATGCAGTTGGTTTACTAAATACGGGCCAATATCATGCATTTTACATTATCTCTGAAATAATATGACAACGCCAACCATGCCTTATTTTAGGGCGTTTATATTGGCAGCCCGTATATTGATATTAGTAGTCCCAAATTTTAAAACAAAACCTAATCTTATAACCTTATCCTCTCTCTAATAGCTGCCCCCCTCTTTTTTCCGCAATCTCGCTCGATACGCCCGGCCTCCCTTCTTCCTCCCCCGCAAATTCCCGACGCCGGCCGGAAAAAACCGCCAGAGGAGCACGATGGACGCCGGCGAGCTACTTTGAAAGGTTGGATCTTCTCTCCCAAAGTCTTTTGCACTATTTTAGAGTCTGTTCTTCTTCTCTCTTCCGGGGTATTAGGGTTTTGTTTCCGCCATGGATTTTGCTCCGACATTTGCTATGAAGGTGGGAATGGAGATTTTTTCTCCTTTTTTGTTTGATTTCCTGGCAGTGGCGACCTAATTTTTTGCTTCTTTTCTCCTAGCTTTAGTGCACTCCATGTGTTTGTTCAAATGCTTCAATGACTTTGCCGAAAAATTTTTGATCTCTTTCTGCAGATTGAAGAACGCCAACAAAACCTAACTCCCGTGCTCCGTGCTGATGCAGTCTCCTCATCAAGCGGAAACACTTTTTTCTGATTCGCTCAAGGTATAATTACAAACTTTAGATATAGGGACTATGAATGTATATTGTGTGGTATTTAAATTTTTTTCGCTTACTATTTAGATTAAAATGAGTTCCGATTGAGAAATGAAATTATTGACGTATGAAGATTGCTCAGAACAAACTTCAATCGATGTTGGTTCGCATTTCATTACAAATCGGTCATTTATTAGCAAAGAGGAGTTGATTGAATGGGCGAGAAAATTGGTAAAGATTTGGGTTTTATCGTAATCATCAGTGGAAGACAGGTATAGATTACAAACTTTTGGAGGTCGTTCCAACTACATTTATATCACAAGTGCAAGACATTGTAAGTTCTTTAGCATTTGATAAATTTAAAATCTCCTTTTTAATAAAATATAATTTACAATATTTTTTTAATTGGATTATGCAGGTGCAACTTATATTGGGACGTGTCAGTTTGATCATCACGAAGACATGAATTTTGACTATTTTGTGTTTTAAAAAATAATGGACTCTTGTTTTATATTTTGATCGTTATGTTGTTGAAAAAAACTACGAAGTTTATTTTGTACTTTGTTTTGTTAATCTAAAATATTATTTGTTTTATAAAAAAAAATGGCCTGTTAATATCGATTTACTTGGCTGTCATTATAATTGAGCTTCCAATATCGATATACGGGCTGTCAATATAAACGCCCTTTTTTTATAGATGGCTCTGGTGACACTGACAAGAACTTTCTATACCGTGCTATTTGTGCGTATCTGTGAAAATTGTAGGGATTTCGGGTCGCAGAAGCGCAATTTATATTATTGAATTGGAGAAATTTATTATGAGTTTCACATTTTATTATTCATTTAGGAATAATAGTCAACTTAGTCGCTTGAGTCGGATCAACTCCGAGCATCTTTTAGAAAGTCTGATTTTCCTCGAATTGAACATCAACTTCGAGAATCATTTAAAAATACGGGAAAATTCCAACCCCCGATTAGAGGTTGACATCGCTCTACTCATAACTCATAATCCTAGTCTCTGATTTGCTCAAAATGCCTGAGAATTACTTTTAAAAAGACGTTTGATAGTTTGCAAGAATTCTCGAAACACTCCGAGCTTGAGATCTGACCTCGATAATTCTCGTCATTTATTTACTTGAAACATAATTCTCAAATTACAACTTAATCGCACACCACGATTTATTTTTCTGAAATATTTGAACGCATCAAATTCAAAGGGCGACCTTAGATTTCGAAAAATTGGAAAATCTTCAATTTTCACCCACAAGTTCCCAACTTTCTAGACAATATCAAAAATGATCTAATTTGAGCCTAATTTTTATTTTCAAAATTTTCCGATCGCTTTTGGGGCTATAAATATGCTAAATAAATCCTAATTAGATTTTTTGAGCTATCAAGTTAATTTATAAAAATTCCACAAAATTTGTAAGAATTGCCCTCATAAAGGGGAACAATTTTTATGTTTAAAGATTTTTTTTCTAAGTGCCTATATTTTCCTCAGGAAAAAATCCCCAAAATTTTGATCACATTTTGGTCTGCATATAGCTATACCAAAAAAGAATTCTACAACTGAGATTGAGCCGGATTGCGGCTGAGATTGCACTGCAGGACTGATGGGTGATGAGGGCTACTTGGAGAGCCTCTTATCAAGGTCGGGAGTTCGAGGCTCCGCGGCAACAACTCGTCATTATGAGAACAGTAATGGAGAGGGGTTGGGCCGGTTGGGCTGCAGCCCTCCAAAAGAGTTTAAGGAAAGCAGGCCTGATATCTTACGAGATGGGTTGAACAACGGTACATCCCTTCTAACAGTTTTGAGAAGCATGCATAGGAGATTAATTGTCATGCCTAAATTTCACAAAATAAAATATTAAAAATTGATATAATGAACTAGAAGCAGCAATTTATATATTTAACTTAAAATTATTGACACCCGCAATCAATTCACAAAGAACATAATAGGGCAATTCAATCATATGCTTCCTTATTATTTTGGCCACCTTGTGGAGGGTAGATCCTAATTGCACTCCATTCCTTCACCGGGGCTCGAAAGATTTTTGATAAATTTGAAATAATTGGAGGTCATCGGTGCATCGGGGTCATTCTTTACGAACACAGTAGTAGAGACAACGCCTGTGTTCCCATCATTGGTACTCTTCACTAAGATTGTAAGAGAATAAACCGTCTGCAGATTGATCGGATTGTTGTTAGCAGCAATCACCCGACATAGCGCCAGCGGCGAGCCATTCGCTTCTTGACGGTTGTACGCCGTCACTGCGAATGATGCGGCTGATAGAACAACCCAATCTGAGTTTGACAAAATCTCACTGCTACTTGCGGAGATGAAGAAGAGGAGAAAGATGGCATGAAAAAGCAAGGGATGGGCGGAGAAAGCCATGGATGTGTTGCTTGTTGTGAGAATTTACTATTGCTTGGAAAGAGGAGGGAGTGCCAATGGCAGCACAGAGACGGGCTATTTATAGATATTTAAATTTGCTGATTCTCCTTAAAAAAAAATCATCAATTTGTCTAATTCAATCTCATATTGGCCTTGAAATTTTACATTTTGTTTGAAAATAAGGCTCGGTTTGGCACCGTGGTGGCGGTCATGAATACGTGGGTTAAATTGTCATTCGTTAACGCCCGTCTAAGGAACTTCATTCACTTTTATGTTGATACGGATGATGTTTGTTAGGTGATCTTTAAGGAATGACGGTTTAATTAGTGCGTTTAAAACCGTCACCATCAAGTCGAACAGGCTCTGTTTGGTGGGATTTATTTTCACCGGTCAAGCAGTTACGATCGAATGAACTGGATCTTAATTTAGATCAGGTTCATGCGATTGTAACCGCTTAACCGATGAAAATAAGTCCCCGCAAACAAAGCCTTTATCTATGGAGCAGCTTCTGTTGAAGTAATCAACGATTTTGGATGACGTCTAAATGTAAAAAATACTCGATGGAAGTTTTGGGGAATAATACAAGAGAGAGAAGTTGATAACAATGGCTTTTCCAAGATTAATTAAACAATACCACAGCCCTAGCCAGCAATCGCACAAACGATTGTTAGTGTGCCATTTGGGAACAAGACTTCAATTGCACCAATTAAATACATGTCTTCAACTTGTTTAAATATATATACATACATACATACACACATATATATACACACACACACACACACGTGGATATATCACAAATGCGAGCAATCTAATATGTAGGCGTACGAACAAGTCATTTTGGGGGTCAAGATGATTTCAAATCGAAAAGTGATCAACATGAAAGTTGTAGATCTCGTTGAGATATACAACTTTTATGTTGATCAATTTTTGATTTAAAGCCGTCTTGGATCTCGATTTGGGCCCCGAAATCTGGGGCGGCGGACGCTTTACTGTAGCAGTTCCGCCGCCCCAGATTTCGGGGCCCAAATCGAGGTCCAAGACGGCTCCAAATCAAAAAAATGATCAACATGAAAGTTGTTCTTCTCATCGAGATCTACAACTTTCATGTTGATCAATTTTCGATTTGAACCCCCTAGATATATATATATATATCTCTACTAATATACGAAAACTACTATTTAGTGAAACATTGCCTGATGTCCCTGTATTGCCCTTATAGTTGTATTCATAATTACACAATTATATCACGCTTTATATTAGTATATTATAAAGACAATGTCCTTTTAGGTAATTATACAACTTTACAATATTAAAATACAAAAAATAAAAACACTAGATACCATAAACCTATTGTCTAAAGCTAGGAATGACAAGAGAAAAATTAATGTTTTGGCGTTAAAATATTATTTGTTTTACAAAATTAAAATTGTATTCTAGATTTATATTTTTTTACGGTCATTATGAGTACTCATATGTATATGTTGCGGAGCGGGCGGAGCCCGCCGGGAGCGGGCGGGTACTGTCGCGCGAGGCCATAGGGGCGGGTACTGTCCACGACAAATGTCGCCGCCCATGACAAATGTCGCCGCCACGACAAATGTCGTCCCCACGACAAATGTCGCACCACCGGCGAATGTCGCATCCCGGCGAATATCGCACCCCGCCAAATATCGCACCCCGCCGATTGTTGCACCCCCGCCGAATGCCCCCAGGGCCGAAGGCCCGTGCTTGTCACTTGTATATATCTATATTAAATAAAGCAACACTGTTTTTCCGTCCCGTCGTCGGTCACGTCTGAGATAACGGCGTAAGCTCCGTCGGTTTGATAAATACCCAAATGCTTCACCAGTTCTGCCAATTCCGCTGCTCCACCGCTTTCGTCGCTTCCGCCGCGTGTTGACGCCTTCGCCGTCGACAACGCAGCCTATACTCCGCCGCTTAACCTGACAACGCCACACCTCCTCTTCGTTTAAAGACCCGGCGTTCTTCCCTATGCATGTACAAATGCTTCACCGGTTCTGCCAATTCCGCTGCTCCACCGCTTTTGCCGCTTCCGCCGCGTGTTGACGCCTTCGCCGTCGACAACGCAGCCTATACTCCGCCGCTTAACCTGACAACGCCACACCTCCTCTTCGTTTAAAGACCCGACGTTCTTCCCTATGCCTGTACGCGTCCGAAAAAATGTCACACCTCCTGCTATTTGCTCGCCGCTCAAGATCTCCGTCAGTACTGCACTCCCCAGCTTTCGATCAGAGACTCCACGTCTTCATCTTCTTCGGCCTCGGCGTCTCCCTCCGGAACTGTGTTTCCTGCACCTCGGCGATCACGGTACAGTAAAACCCCTTCCTCCAGTTTGTGAATGCGCAGTTAACATCTCTGTGAAATTTTCCATGCTTCACTTGATAACATTTACGCATTTTCTTCTTTTATGTAGTGCTCATCTCCATAGTTCGTATTTGCCCAGATTTTTTAATGCTTGCTGTTCAGACCTTTTAGTCAGTTCTTAGTTTATGCACTTCTCTACCGCAAAAACTGTCACACCTCCTGCTGTTTGATAGCCGCTGAAGATTTCCGTCAGTACTGCACTTCCCAGTTTTCGACCAGCGACTGCACGTCTTCATCTTCGTCGGCCTCGGCGTTTCCCTCCGGAACTGTGTTTCCTGCACCTCGGCGATCACGGTACAGTAAAGCCCCTTCCTCCAGTTTTTTATTGCCCAGTTAACATGTCTGTGAAATTTTCCATGCTTCTCTTGATAACATTTACGCATTTCTTCTTTTATGCACTGCTCATCTCCATAGTTCGTATTTGCCCAGATTTCTTACTGCTTGCTGTTAAGAAAATTTACTCAGATGTTGGTTTATGCACTTCTCTACATCTGCATAGTTAATACTTCTCGATATTTCTGAATGCATGCTTGAGTTATACTACCCAAAATTAATGTAATGATGCAACACGTGCTGAACCAGTCTCATGCAATCCAGTTTTTTGAATGCATGCTTGAGTTATACTACCTAAAATTATTGTAATGATGCAACACGTCATCAACCAGTCTCATTCACACATGTTACCACCTGTACATGAATACTTTTTACCCAAACTTTTGCTTCTTTGCATTGTTCTTCACAACTCTTTACAGCGTATTGTACATATAACTTAAAGCCACATTACAAATGTCTACCACTTGACATATATCATCTGTGTGCCTCTGCATATGGTGTTTCATACTTGGAAATTGTGTTGCTTCATCCCAAAATTTTGCTTCTTTGCATCGTTCTTCACAACTCTTTACAGCGTATTGTAGAGATAACTTAAAGCCAAATTACAAATGTCAACCACTTCACATATATCATCTGTGTGCCACTGAATAAAATACATCATGATTCACTGCTGCTACTGCTGACAGCTTCAAACTAGACCTCCACTTATGCTTCGACTCTCCTTAGTTAAAGAATCTGTGCAAAATGAACTGACAGTTCAGATACTTTGACCTGCTTTCACAATGATATTCCTTTGTTGTGTATTTACTGTAATTTTCTGCGCAAAATCGTTAAAATGTCGACGTAACTTCATTCACTTTTATGTTGTACGGAATGATCTTTGTTGTTGATTCATAAAGAATGACGGTTGAACTCAGTAGTTTATGACCGCCACCATCGTTCCAACCGGAGCAACCGTCTATAAACAAACAATGTCTTTCTAATATTTTAAAATCTGTTTCTCTTAATTTAGCATTTCTGTACGAAAAAAATATCGCCTTTTCTGCTACATTTCAATGCTTGCATAATGTTTTTTTGTATTAAATTGTAAATAATACATTATTTATTTCGGTCATTGCATGATGAACATGATGTCATGACCTGGTGATTTCTGGAAACTGCATAACAATTGGGTAGTATAATAATACTTCGCAAATGACATTCACGCACAGTATTATTGTATTATCACAATGTTTGTATGTATAAATATATATTGATTATATAAAAGCAAAATATGTAATTTTATTTTGTGCGCATAACATTGAAAGTTTTTTTAAGATTGAAAAATTAATACATATTTATACTGAGAAATCTCAAGATATACATGGCATAATAATAACTATTCATAGTGCACAGGGGTTTGCGAACACTGAATGCCAAAATCTTGGCTTTGAGAGCTTTGATCACGGGCGTAGCCCGTGCGAAGATTTCCCCACTTCTATGCAGACGAAATAGCATCATGCACGTGTGAATCCCGTGCGCAGGCGGGTCTGCCCCGAGAGCTTCGAGCAGTAAAATGAGCGTGCTCGCAAATATGTGATTTACTGAATTTTTTTTTCTCTTATTCATTCCCTCTAATTCAAAATATGTTTTCAGAATACAAGCATCTTCACACAGGCTACGCCCGTGGTTGATTCTCTTCGCATCAACAGTACCACAGCTGCGACTGTACCTCCGCCTAAACTCGACAGCCTCCAGGCGGACTTCGCCCGTGCTCAATCACTTGACTCGGCGCGTGAGGCCCCCGTGGCGTACGTAACAGTACCCCCACCTCGGCAATGTCCCGTCGCTGCGGCGCGTTTGCACCTCGCAAACCCCCGTGCACACGACCCCTGTGTCCGGTGCTCTCCGACATACCTATTTTATCGTGTGCAGTATTCTCCTCACGCTAGCGTTGCTTGATTGCAATTACTGGTGTTCATGCCTTAGTATTTCAATGTTATTTTGATACAAATATCTTCGCATGGGCTACATCCGTTCTCAATGTTCTTCGTATCGACAGTGTCCCAGCTGCGACGGTACCTACTCCCAAACTCGGCACCTCTACGACACTCGATCATTTGACAGGGTACAGAGATCCCCCGTGTGCTATGTGATAGTACCCCCGCCTCGACAGTGTCCCAATGCGGCTGCGCTGCTGCTACTCGCAAACCCCCGTGCAAAATATAAAAAATGTACATGAAGAGCACCAAGGATAGTGTTTGTGTGCACGACGAAGTCATTTCCGTATATGCCCATTGCCAATTTCATTAAAAAAACCTTTACCATTACAAAAAAAAAATACTGTAAAGCTGCGGATGACCAACGCTGCTTTTCATCCACCGCTTTACAGTTAATATAAACTAATAGAAAGTGTGAGTGCTGTGAGATGGACAAAGGGGGAGAGAGGCAGAGAGTGAGTGGCGAATAGAGAGTGTGAGAAGAGAGACGGAGGGGAAATATACTGAGAAAGATCAACGTTCGTGCGACATCATGCGCCAATCCACCAGTACCAGCAACGAAGGAAAAGAGAAGACATTAGCTAGATCTCAACCTCCCCGCTCTTCTCTGTCGCCCTCTCTGGCAGCTCCCTTCTCAGGCGTCACAAATCCTTCAGCAAAGCTCAAACAACTCTTCCGCCGACGCACCACCCCGTCGGCATCCCTCCAACTTTCTCCGACGTTGTTCGTCACGTCCAGCAAATCCTACCAAAGCACGCCTACCTCCCAAATCCCCTCCACTTAATTACTATAGCCGTTTTAATTAAAGAACATTCAGGCCGCAAGAGTGTGTTCGTTGATGATTGTATGACCTATGCAAATAGCTCTGGTAGATGTTCGTTGCAGCTCCCATGCATTAGCATTTGTTGAGGTGATGTTTGTCCCGCAAGACTGTAGATGTTCATTCATGCTCCCTAAGAGAGGAATTTCTGACCTGTTTCCTGCAGTTGCTGGGATTACTGCCCGTGAACACATAAACAATTTTATTGAGTACTTACGTTACAAAATTTCTTTGTTGTTAGCTTCGGTTACTTCGAAATAGAACCTTTGCTGCTATTTTCTTCTCTTTAGGTGAGCGTGAGTACAGCACTTAGTTACTGTATTGTTATACGAGCATCTTCGCACGGGCTACGCCCGTGCTCGATGCTCTTCGCATCGACATTACCCCAGCTGCGACGGTACATCCACCCAAACTCGCCCCCTCTACGACACTCGATGCTCTCGGGCAGCCTTCGACCGCATTCAGGCAGGCTTCGCCCGCCAGCGCACAAACTTCAACCGTGCTGCATGCTTCAGGCGGTCTTAGGCCGCATCGAATCGGGCCTCGCCCGCTTCCACGTAAATCACATTCTCGACCCTGTACCCGTCACTCGCGTCCCCCGGAGGACATATGCAAACTCAGACCCTCTACGACAATCGATCAATTGCCATGACACAGGGAGCCGCGATGCCGTACGCGATAGTTGCCCCGCCTTTACAGTGTCCCGGCGCAGAGACGTCTATGCAGTTCGCAAACCCAGTGCACACGACCAGGCCCTGCTGCTCTTCCCGTACCTACATTATCATGTGGACGGGGTTTGCAACCTACATTGCAGTCGCTGCGCTGGGACACTGTCAAGGCATGGCAACTATCGCGTACGGCATCGGGGCTCCCTGTGTCATGACAATTGATCGATTGTTGTAGAGGGTCCGACTTTGCATATGTCCTCCGGGGGACGCGAGTGACGGGTACGGGGTCGAGAATGTGATTTACGTGGAAGCGGGTGAGGCCCGATTTGATGCGGCCTAAGACCGCCTGAAGCATGCAGCACGGTTGAAGTTTGTGCGCTGGCGGGCGAAGCCTGCCTGAATGCGGCCGAAGGCCGCCCGAGAGCATCGAGTGTCGTAGAGGGGGCGAGTTTGGGTGGACGTACCGTCGCAGCTGGGGTAATGTCGATGCGAAGAGCATCGAGCACGGACGTAGCCCGTGCGAAGATGCTCGTGTGTATATATATATATATATATATATATATATATATATATATATATATATATATATATATATATATATATATATATATATATATACAGAAATCTGGAAATCCGCGCAGCGTGTAAGGGCCTAAAAAACGTGCTTCCAGAAAAAAACAAGAAAAACACCACCTAAACAGCATTTTTAGAAAAAGTGGTCAACATGAAAGTTGTAGATCTCATCGAGATCTACAACTTTCATGTTGACCACTTTTTCTAAATATGCTGTCTAGGGGGTCTATTTTGAAAAGGCGCGAAGGGGGGTCCGGGCAATAAATATAAATCGTAATATTTACCGGGCGGAACCCCCTTCGCGCCTTTTGAAAATAGGCCCCCTAAACAGCATTTTTAGAAAAAGTGGTCAACATGAAAGTTGTAGATCTCGACGAGATCTACAACTTTCATGTTGACCACTTTTTCTAAACATGTTGTCTAGGGGGTGTTTTTTTCGTTTTTCTGAAGAGCGCGTATATTTGTCAAAAACGCGCTGCGCGTTTTTTCAGTGCCCCCATATATATATATATATATATATATATATATATATATATATATATATATATATATATATATATATATATATATATATATAATCTTATCTTATCTTATATATATAAGGGAATATAGGTGTTGAAACCGGAAAACCGGTCTCTGTGGAGTTCGACCCTTGGGGAAGGGGTGGCCGCGCACCTACTTCGCTCCTGCAAGAAAATGACAAGAAAAAAGAAGAACCAAGGGCTAGACCAAGGGCCCGGCGTGGAGGTCCCACCACACATCCGGAAGATCTTAGAGCGCTTCCCCTCCTTAGCCAAGTGCCGGGCTAAGGTACCTCAGAAAGCGCTAGTAGGCCGGAGAATTAGTAAGCCTGCCTTCTGAGGTACCCCTTGGGTCCTATTTATAGGAAAAGATGGCCTGCCAATATACAACCTTCACTGTTCTCGAGGACTACAGGCAGACCAAAAGGGGACAACATGGTAAAAGTATGTCATGGCCAAGATGCGAGCTGGACCTGAGGTAGCACTCGCTCGGCAGGGGGCCTGACTCGTCTCGCCCTGGGCCTAGGCGAGCACGTACTCGGCAGGCTATGCTCGACTATCACTGAGCTCGGCTCGACTACCGCCGAGCTCGGACTCGGCACGACGATCGCCGAGCTCCAACAGAAACTGAGCTCGGCATGGAGATCGTCGAGCTTGGTTCGACTACAATCGAGCCCTGTTCCTTTACCCGAGCTCGGTCTCGGCATGCCGGGCTCCGTTCAGCCATCGTCGAGCTCGGCTCGACTATCGCCGAGCTCGGCTCGGCTATTACCGAGCTCGGGCTCGGCTCGGCTATTACCGAGCTTGGGCTCGGCATGCTGGGTTCACAGTGCGGTCTGAGCCGGCCGGTTCAACTCCTGTCGACCACTCGCGGGATACGGGGTTGTACAATAGGTATTTGTTGGCACACCATAAAATGAATATTTGTCATTGGATCATGAGAGAGAACATAGGGGGATTTGGAGAGAGAGAGAGAGAAGAGAGAGAGGGAGAGAGGAGTAATAAATTATTTTTAAAGATTAAAATTTGCCAAATTTTATAAAATAAAAATATAATAATAATTCATATTTTTTACGGTCATTTTAAGTACTCATATGTATATGTTTTGGAAAAAAACATTTGTGTGCGTGCGCAGCCCGCTCATAGGCAGGCGCATCCCGCGGCGACGGATTAAGCAAGGGCGAAGCCCGTGCGCAGACGAGTGATGCCCGCCTGGACAGGGGCGGAACTGTTCACGGGCACACCCGGGCACGTGCACGGGTCCAAAATTTCGGAAAAATAAATTAAAGGTATTCATTTGGGTCCAACCAAATACATTTAGAACTAATTTAGGCACACCCAAAACACTATTTGGGTATTGAAATAAGCAGCTAGCTTGCACCTTTATTTTGCGCGGGATTTAAGTTTATATCGAGGTTTATTTTGCACCTAAATTTTCGTTTCCATTTCCGCTCAATCCCAATTTTCGCCCGAACCACTCTGCCTTCGGTCCTTGCCCTAGTTTCTCCTAACAAATCTCACGCTAAGCCGCCGATGCCAAGTTGAGACGGAAAGGATTCACGATGCCTCGACGTCGGACCATCGGTCAGCTGATGCCTTGTTTTTCTTCACGGGATCACAAACCCTCTCTGTCTTGTTCTTCGTACTTCACAAAATCACCATTCGTGACTCGCGAGAGACTGAGAGCCGACGTATGGAAGGAATCACGATTCACGATTTGTAAATCGTGAGAGTTTCAAGTATTCAACAGTTCAACCGCCACTTTATCTGCTGAAAGCCTGAAACTAAGGGTCTGTTTGGGACAGCTCTGGCGGATTGAAAAGCTGCTGTCCGGATAGAGCTGTTTTAAAATAGATCTCTGGGGAGCAGTTTTGAAAAGCTGCAGACTGTTTGGGTGTTCTGTGCAGAAGTGCGCTCGGAATCGCCGGAGGAAGGACGTCGGGGGCTTGGAATTGCCGGAGGAAAGCCGTCCGGGGCTCGAAATCGCCGGAGGAAGGCCGTCCGGCCTCTGAGCATGTTCCAACTGAAGAAACCATTAGATTTCCAAAACATGTGAGAGAGAAAGCTATTTTGCGGGAGCAGAAGCTGGGGAGGGAGAGATTTCTGAAAAGCTGCAAAACAGCTCCAGATTTTTGAAAAGCTCTTCACAGGGAGCTGTCCCAAACAGACTGAAAGCAGCTCTGGCGATTGGAATAGAGATTTTCCAACCGCCAGAGCTGCCCCAAACAGACCCTAACAGGCAACAAGGCAACGCCACTCAGGTATAGTTTTGAAATTTAGTTTTGCCCTAACACTAAAGGCTTTGCATTTTTTAAGTAATCAGCCATCAGGAATTTGTTGTCTGCTGCACTGATAATATATTCTTCTTTTAGTGGTTTGGATTTAGGATTTCAGACATTCAGCAATCAACCAATCAAATATAGTTGTATTTGTATAACACATTTAATCAAAAGTTAAAAGTTATAACAGTGGATTGGATTTTTGTCATTCATTCTTTAGTCTTTTAGATTTTATCATAAGTTATAAGTTGATAAGTTATAATTGTGCTTGATGTTTCACTACTTAATTGATCATAATTGAATCTATAACACATTTAATTCATATTGTTCAATTGTAGTTGTGAGCATTGTCTATTGCAATTATCGCACGTTATCAAAATATGAGTATCCGAAAAGTAGTTTGTTAGTCGGTATGTAATTTGACTTTTATTTTGATTAATTGCATCTTTTTTTAAAATGTTGCATTAAAAAAATTGTATAATTAGTTATTTTTGTATGGTGTCCGAGTCCAACAAAAATCCTAGTTCCGCCACTGCGCCTGGATGCGGCCGAAGGCTGCTCGAGAGCTTCAAGCATGGGCAAAGCTCGTGTTATATATATATATATATATATATATATATATATATATATATATATATATATATATATATATATATATATATGAGGGTTACTCTAGTGCGGGCGTGCGGGCGTACGGGCAAGGGTCAAGGAGGCTTCAAATCGAAAAGTGATCATCATAAAAGTTGTATATCTCGGCGAGACGAACAACTTTCATGTTGATCACTTTTTGATTTGAATCCGTCTTGGACCTAGATTTGGGCCCCGAAATCTGGGGTGGCGGAACTGCTACAGTAAAAAGTCCGCCGCCCCAGATTTCGGGGCCCAAATCGAGGTCCAAGACGGCTCCAAATCAAAAAGTGATTAACATGAAAGTTGTTTGTATCGCCGAGATTTACAGCTTTCATGTTAATCACTTTTCGATTTGAAATCATCTTGACCCCCAAAATAGCTTGCCCGTACGCCTGCATTTTAGGATGCCCGCATTTGAGATATATCCTATATAAATGCTCGTCAACTGTGGGATGAAAATTACTATAACATGATCGAAGGTTACCCCAACTCAAACAACATGAATAATTTAATTTATATGTATTTACGAGATTAATTCATGACATAGACATCATCCTACATCAACATGACAAAACATTAATCAAGAACCTCGATTTGCCGCATACAACTGATGTACTTGCACATCTAAGCACCTTCTTAAATTTCATTGAACATGAACTGTGTATCCCAATATCAACACAAGATTTAGGGTGCGTTTGGGAAAGCTTATTGCCTCTGGTGCGTTTTGATCATAAGCTTTGTTTGGTAAACAAAAGCTCAAAACGACGTTTATAATTATCCGCTCCTTTATACCTAGGGCTCAACCGCGGATTATTTCTCCAGCCCCGTCGCGCTGCAGGTCTTCCACGACCCAGCGACATCTTATTCCGTAGTTCCCTCCCGACATCTTCTTCGGCAGCCCTCCGCTTTCTTCTTCCTCGACGATTTCCTCCCGAAGCAAGACCCAGCTTCGGGCGCAATTCCGACGAAGGCGAAGTTCCCTCCTGGCGATTTCCTCCCGAAGCCGCAACTCCTCCACCTTCTTCCTCCTCAACGAAGGCCAACAAGCTTCCGACGAAGGCCAACAAGCTTCCTCCGGCGACCTCCTTTCCGGTAAAGCAACAACCCTCCTACCATTTTTGTACATTTGTCCCATTTCTCTGTACATTTCTGCCATTAGAGTAGAAGATCTTCCCTAAACAAATTTCTCCCATTTTGCTAGACCTATAATTTCTTGAGCTCTCATTTCACGATCTGAAGCAAGACCCAGCTCTTCTGCAACCTCAGGTATTGATCTTCCATGTATCTCCCATTTTAAAATGTATTGATTGGGCATTGTTTGGATCTCTCGATTCTCCCGATTTCTATGTTTGGATCTCTCGATTGGGCATTGTTTGACATTTTTTCCTCGAGCTCTGGTTACATTTTTTCCTCAAACTGTGATTATATGTGTGTGTGTGTGTGTATAAGTGTGTGTGATTGCATATGTGTGTGTGTGTGAAGTTTGTGTTTGTATGTGTATCGGTTTTATATGAGTGTGTGTGTGTATGTATGTGTTTATATGTGTATGTGTGTGCGTGTGTGTATGCGATTGTATGTGTATGTGTGTGAAGTTTGTGAATGTATGTGTATGTGTGTTTGTGATACGCCCGAAATAGATGTATATTTACGCAAGTGCACGTGCCGGATCAAGTAATATAAAGTGAGAAGTGATCGTTCCCTCGAGGAGGTGATTGACCTAGTGTTCACAATTACTAGCTCTTCCCGTTCTCTAAATTCAAGACGATAATTAAGGTGAATTTCTAGATTTATTTAAATAAGTACTCTTTAGACAAGAACTAAAATGCGCGGACAAGAAAATATTGTTATCCAAGTTTTAGGGAAGCAATCTTGCATGTTGGTTTCCCTTATCTCTTGCGATGATTTTTATAGAAAAAGCTTTCATGAGTTGTATGACTTCTATCTTGCAAGGATTTAAAAGCGGATCTCTTTATCCCTCGATTTCCGAGATCCGGCCACCCAAATTCCTCCAGTTATCTCAAACTTGGGTGGAAAGAAAGTAACGAAAAGCGCACAAATCCGCTATGCTAACTCAAGAGGAAATCTCTTTCTCTCTCGAAGTTATATTAGAAATTAGGTTACACTTACACCGCTCCTCTCTCGAATCTCGCAGTGCAGTAAAAAGATGGAATTTTGACTAAAGAAATACGTGACTCCTCTCTCGAATCTCGCCACGTAATATAAAGGATTCAACCCTAGACTAGCATAACTCCTCTCTCGAATCTCGCCATGCTAACTAGAAGATGAATACTTACTCAAAACATCCACAAATAGAGAACACAATTCCAATAAAGATAGAAAATCAAACAATCATTAAGTCAAAACCTTGAATCAAGTCATCACAACAAGTAAGGTACTCACAACACACAAGATCTAAGAAATTAGTTCATGGCGGAGAGATGAAACCAAATTAGATGGATCTTACTAGACATGCTTCAGAAAATTCAAAAGTTTCAGGAAATAATTCACTCGGAAGTGCAAAATCCGTTGCTCTTGACGATCCGGAGTAGTCTTCTTCTTCTTCTTCTTGCCTAGGGTTTGTCTCCCAAGATGGATCTTCTCCTCCAAAAGCTTTTTTTTTTTCTATTTTCGTCCAGAACTCCTCCTTTTTTCGTCCTTGCAATTGTCCTTTAAAAACGTCTCCCCATATGCCAAGGGATGCCTCCTTCCAAATTTGAAAAGGTGGCAAAATTCGAATTTCAAAATCTGAAAACCGCCCAGGTGTCGTTGCAACCTTTATTTTTGGGGTGTTGCAACCTTTTTCCAGATTTTTATATTTTGGCAGATTTCCGTCCACGAGCTTATTCCTCTTGCACCACTAGTAAACATACAATGAAAAGAGACCAAATTAGCCTTGAATTAGATAATCAAACAATTACTTTCATTTCTATAGCTTTTTGGGTTTAATCATGTCGGATATGCCGAGTAATAAGTCAGAAAACGCGGCTAGATAACTTCTTTTGGGAAGTTATCACACCCCCACACTTGAACCTTTGCTAGTCCCGAGCAAAGAGAAATAATTATTTCAAATGGGTATTCGATAATTATCACTCTCCAAATCAGAACAATCCTATCTTGACCAACATTAGTCCAAGATACTCAAGAAGTTCGCTTTACTCAACTGATAAGCTTGATTATTAAAAGTTCAAACATCACACATCCATTAGCTTGATAAAAGATAAAGCATACTAAAGAATTTTGTGTAGTGTGTGCGCCTTCTTCCAGATTATTTACTCCCCCGTACTTTTTCATTGAAAATCCTCAATAATTCAAAAGGGTAAGAATAAGCTAAGTCATTACGCTAGCCTTGACACGAATTAGCAGCATACGAGAGCATAGGTTTAGCTTTGGCTTGGTTGGCAATTCATGAATAGGCTTAAATAGTGGCATGGTAATTCCCTAGTTAATAATCTCAATCTGTCACCATATTACGAGGTTCAATCCTTAAGCCTTGAATATGTAAACATATTGTGTCTATAGTTGGGATCATTCCAAGTATGTAATTGCCTACCCAGGCCACATATCACTATGATAAAAGTTCTGATTATTTCCTCTTTTTTTTTTATAGTCACAGTTGGGATCATTCTAGATAGGCGTGTACATACTTAGGCCGCATATCACTATGGCAACTCACAATTTTTCTCTCTTTTTTTATATATATATGCTGAATTGAAACACCCATAACTGGCTAGTGGATTAAGATAAAACTAGGGAAATATAGGGAATTTGGTCATTCAGTAGTGGGTAGCAAAATGATACAGAACCAATCAAAGAATCTCATGAAAGTTCAAAATGGTCTAGCTACTAAAACATTATCTTGACTCACATTATTACTTAGTTCTTGCTCACCCCATTTCCTAATTTTAGAAATCAACATCAAAAGTTTTCAGAGAAGTAAACAAAAACTGGAGAAGGATGTGCATGAATCAAATGCCTTAGAGTGCTTTATCAAAAAAAATCTTGCTAATTTCAAATTTAAAATCTGAACTCCTAGGATTCCCTAGCCGTACCAATTAATTATCATTGAACTTCAAGAATAACTTATCACTAAGTACGAGTCAATATACGAAATCTTGCAATTACGAGTGATCAAATCAAATTATCTACCACCACAATTCGAGGGTGATATTAGCCAACACCCCCACACTTAAGGGCTTGCTAGGTCCTAGCAAGGTTAATGTGTTATATAAAAATTAATATTCTTTCTATACTACTCAGCCTTTGCATGAATTAAATAAAGATGAAATTGAAACAGTAAAAACTCCCCTGATAAGGAAATGATTTCCTCTAAGTCTCTTGAGTTTCTTTAATTTGCTCCCCATGTGCTCCGATGATCTACATTACTCCGTACCATATTTACCTGCCCAACTTTTATCTTGGCTATGACAGAAGAGAACAAAACATGGAGGCAATCTAATAAAGTACGCAACTGCATGAATTAGCAACAACAATGAACCAGAATAACTTAATCACCTTCATATTCATGTCATAACTATTAATTATAGCAATAGCCTAAATCATGTTATATCAATTTGAACATAAGAGCAGAGTAAAAAGGTAAATGAAATTTAGGATTTCCAAAAGATCTCGCACTTAATGAGTCCAAATAATTATGCAAGATCATATCATATCTAGCAACATAAGTGCAGAGTAACTATTCACCGTGCAGTTAAACAAAATAGTTCAAAATAAGGTCATCCAGAGCATAAAAGAAACAAAAGAGTATCTATCAACCATTAACACAGTCATCCAAAAACAAAATGAAGCCAAAAAAAGATCTAATCTGACCCCCCTTCATAGTCTTCTTCGGGTTCATTCATTTCTTGATCCTCCTCGCCTTCTGGCTCCGCCTCTTTTTCCTGATTCCCTTCTTCCTCCTGATCCTCGTCTTCTTCATCGAATTCAGTTGGGTCGAGAGTGCTTCCATCAGCTGCTAGCAACTCTCCCTTGTTGTTGAACTGCCACTGATATCGAAACGGTTCTACATCCACCTGCAATTTTGCTTTCTTCAAGAGACTATCAATCTTCCTCTCCATAATATCCAGTCGGGAACTGAAATAGCAGTGCTGGCATCTCAAGTATACTTTTATGTACTCAATACTATCCATAGTTTCATGTAATGTGACCCCTTCCCCGGATGGCACTGCTACATTCTCCAGCTTTCCGGCCGATGACGTTGAAGGTCTACTTCCTATTCTTTTGTGAGGTGTCTTAGAACCGCTGTCCATCTCAGTCCCAACTTTGATATTCACCTCCACCACCTGTCCAGTTATCGGCTTCCGCACTTGGGTAATCAAATCTTCAGTACCGCAGACTACCCCCGCCTGCCTACAAAGTTCCGTGATCAAGATTGGGAACCATAACAGCTTGGCTTTGTCCTCCCGGATTTTCATCTTCAAATGATCGCTGATTATAGCTCCCACATTAATCCTATTCCCCTTCAAAATGTGATATATCAGCTCTGCCCTGTCCAAAGTGACGTTGTTCAGGTGGCGGGTAGGCATAACGGTAGCATTTATGAAAAGGAGCCACACCTTAGCTTCCCTGGACAGTGATGTTGATCTCAGCGCCTTCATCGACCTCTTTGACCATTCCGGGTCTGGTGAATTGCAGATTGCAGCTGCCAGTTCATCGGATGTAATTTCATAGTTCAGACTTTTCAATTCTTCATCAGCACCTACTCCATACAGCTCATTAATTACACTGGAAGATATGTTGATCAGCCTCCCTCGTACCGTCACTACCTCATCCTCCATTTGCTTTGCGTTTGCGTAGAATTCGTATACCCAGGAGAGAATGGCCTCCGACCGGTGATGGCAGAACGTCTCCCATCGCAACTCATGTATTTGGAGAACGTAGGGAAGACTCCACGCTCGCTTCTCCATCAGGAATCCCCTTTCATAAATCACTGGTAACATCTTTAGGTTCTCAAATCTATATGCTGCATCTTTGCCAACAAACCGTGACGCCTTCTTCGCTACCGATTTCCCTTTCCTTTTAGTCGACATTTCTACACGAAGGGCTTAGCAAGATCAGGAACTCCTCACCCTCACACATTCGAGACTCAGGCATGGAGAGGAGAACTGGAATAAGAATGGTGCTAGGTGTTTTCGAAAATTACCTGATCGGGCCTGAGATGCAACGGTAGGAAGGGGTCCGGCGAAGTTGCACTTGTCGTCAGGTAGCGAAATGGCGATGGGCTCGCCGCCACTCACGCCGCCGATTACGTCCCGTAGAACTCACCGACTCCGCTTTTATCCTCCCGGATTTTCGCGATTAGGGCAGGAATCGTCCAGTTAAGAAGAAGCCCGGTCGATGGTATTATAGAGGAAGCCGGTCGACGTTATTATATTAAGGAAGGAGCCCGGTCGACGCTTTTCTTAAAGGAAGCCGGTCGACGCTTTTCTTGAAGGAAGCCGGTCGACGCTTTCGATAAAGAATCCGGTCGACGCTTTAAAGAAGGCCGGTCGACTATTTCTAATAAAGAGGCCGAAACTAAAGTGTTGCAACCATTTATTTTTGCTATCGTTGCAACACCTGCGCGGTTTACACTCTCCAAATAGAAATCTGTCAAAGTAAAAATTTCAGCGCTGCAACTACCACGACTGCTGCTACCAATTTTTCGTCAGCTCTTGAATTCATTCCTCCACCACTACTCTCTTAATCAAAACCAAAGAAAAACTTGAAGAAAAACTACTAAATTCAAACAATAAAGTAAACATAAAGCGATGGGTTGCCTCCCACCTAGCGCCTAAGTTAATCGTCTCGGCAAGACGGCTTTCCTTGTACTCGTCAATGAAATTTTATGACCATCGCATCGCGCTGGTCACCACTCTCATAATAAATTTTTAGTCGTTGTCCATTCACCTTGAAAGTTGATCCGTCCTTCTCGTTACATATTGTTACCACACCATGTGGGAACACCTCAACAACTCGGAATGGTCCAGACCATCTCGATTTCAGCTTTCCTGGAAACAATCGAAGGCGTGAATTATACAAAAGCACAAGTTGTCCACTTCTAAATTCTCTCTTCTGCAGTCTCAAATCGTGCCATTTTTTAACCCGATCTTTATAAAGCTTCGTGTTCTCATAAGCATTAAATCGAAGCTCCTCTAACTCATTCAAGTGCAGCAGCCTTCTTTTACCCGCTTCTTGAAAGTCAAAGTTAAGTCTTTTGATCGCTCAAAAAGCTCTATGTTCCAATTCTATCGGTAAATGACAGCCCTTTCCATACACCATCCTAAAGGGAGTCACACCTATGGGCGTTTTGTAAGCGGTCCTATAAGCCCATAACGCGTCATTTAATTTAAATGCCCAATCTTTCCTGGTTGTACTCACTGTCTTCTCTAAGATGGACTTAATCTCTCTATTGGAGACTTCGGCTAATCCATTGGTTTGCGGGTGATATGCTAGGGCCATTTTATGTGTTACACCATATTTTTTTAAAAGTAATTTAAATTGTGTATTAGAAAAATGTGAGCCCCCATCACTAATTATCGCCCTAGGCGTGCCGAATCTCGTAAATATATTTGCTTTTATAAACTTGAGTACAACCTTAGTATCGTTTTTTTGTGTGACAATCGCCTCTACCCATTTTGACACATAGTCTACTGCCAATAATATGTAGAAATTTCCTCCAGAATTCACAAACGGCCCCATAAAATCTATGCCCCAAACGTCAAATACCTCTACTTCCAGAATATTGGTCATAGGCATACTTGCCCCCCGATGAATATTGCCCGTCTTCTGGCATCTATCACATGCCTTGACAAACAAATGAGCATCCTTAAATAGCGTTGGCCAATAAAAACCAGCCTCTAGTACCTTCATAGCAGTTCGTTCTCCCATAAAGTGCCCTCCGTAAGGAGATGCATGACACTTTTCTAGGATATCACGAACTTCCATCTCAGGTATGCACCTACGAATTGCTTGGTCAGCGCATATCCTAAATACATAGGGGGCATCCCAAAGATAAAACTTGGCCTGATGAAGAAATCTTTTCTTCTGCTGATAATTTAAATCTGATGGCAAAATGTTACTCACAATGAAATTTACGATGTCAGCATACCATGGGGTATTCCCCTCCGATACTGCCAACAGACTCTCATCAGGAAAATTCTCCCTAATCTCAATGTTTACATGCTTCCCATACTCAGACTCTAGACGTGATAGGTGGTCTGCTACAGGATTCTCCGCCCCCTTACGATCTTTAATCTCCAAATCAAACTCCTGCAAGAGGAGTACCCACCTAATCAATCTAGGTTTAGCATCCTTTTTCTCTATCAAAAATCGTATAGCTGCATGGTCCGTATAAACTATCACCTTAGACAATATTAAATAGGAGCGGAATTTGTCAAAAGCAAAAACAACTGCTAATAGTTCCTTCTCGGTAGTGGTGTAGTTTATTTGTGCGTCGATCAGTGTCTTGCTTGCATAGTAGATTGTATGGAAGACCTTGTCGCGCACTTGTCCTAAGACTGCGCCCACAGCAAAATTGCTTGCGTCACACATAATGGTGAATGGTAGAGACCAATCAGGTACAATAATAATCGGTGAAGAAACTAGACTTTTCTTTAATGTATGAAAGGCGGCTAAACACTCCTCGTCCAAATTAAAGTGGGAATCTTTCTCTAACAGCTGGCTTAGCGGCTTAGAGATTTTAGAAAAATCTTTAATGAAACGACGGTAAAAGCCTGCATGGCCCAGGAAACTACGCACTCCCTTAACATTAGTTGGTGGGGGCAATTTTTCTATAACCTCAGTCTTCGCTCGGTCTACTTCCAAACCCTTCTTGGACACCTTGTGTCCCAGAACAATCCCTTCTTTGACCATGAAGTGACATTTTTCCCAGTTTAAAATTAAGTTGGCTTGAATGCATTTGTTCAAGACTTTCTTTAGCACTTCTAAACATTCATCAAATGATCTCCCAAACACTGAAAAATCATCCATAAAAATCTCGATCCTCTCATCAATTAGTTCAGTAAAGATAGCGATCATACAACGCTGAAATGTGGCAGGAGCGTTACATAATCCAAAGGGCATTTTCCTAAATGCAAATGTTCCAAAAGGACAGGTGAAGGTTGTCTTCTCCTGATCCTCGGGAGCTACCATGATTTGATTATACCCCGAGTAACCATCTAGGAAACAGAAATACTCATTTCCTGCTAACCTATCAAGAACCTGATCAAGGAATGGGAGTGGGAAATGATTTTTCCTAGTCGCTTTATTCAACTTTCGGTAATCCATACAAATCCTCCATCCAGTTACCGTTCTAGTGGGAATCAACTCATTGCTCTCATTTCTAACTACCGTAATACCTCCCTTCTTTGGCACACACTGAATAGGACTTACCCACCGACTATCGGAGATAGGATATATAATACCTGCATCCAGCCATTTGATTATCTCCTTCTTGACCACTTCTCTCATGGGTGGGCTAAGTCTTCGTTGGGGTTCTATGGACTCTTTTGACTTTTCCTCTAAAAGGATTTTATGCATGCAAATTGAAGGGCTTATCCCTCTAATGTCAGCAATGGTCCAGCCTAATGCTCTCTTGTTCTCACACAGAACCGCAATCAATTTATCTTCATGCTCCTTTACTAATGATGCATCAATAATAACCGGTAATGTGTTATCTTCACCTAGAAAAACATACTTTAGGTTTTCGGGCAGCGGTTTCAATTCAAGCATAGGTGGCTCTACAATAGAAGGCTTCATGATTTCTGACTCGCTTGACCTGCTTATTAACTCAAACGCGTTAGCGTTTGGTAAATGCTCAAAAGTACATAACGTTTCCTCAGTTTCCTTCGAATCTGGATCCTCTTCGCCTTCTTCATTTGTTAAAGCACTAAGAATTTTGTGCTCCCAATTATTTTCATTATGCATCATCCTTGTAGGTGCACTCACCTCCTCAATGGAGAAACGCTCCTCTTTATCATCTGGAAATCTCATGGCTTTGAGGATGTTGAATGTCACATTCTCATCATTAACTCTCATCGTAAGCTCACCCTTCTGAACATCAATGAGTGTTCTTCCAGTGGCCAAGAATGGTCTACCAAGAATGATGGGGACATCCTTGTCCTCATCCATATCAAGAACTACAAAATCAGCGGGGAAAATGAATTTCTCCACTTTAACCAACACGTCTTCTACAATTCCCTTAGGAAATGCAAGAGACCTATCGGCCAACTGTAGAGTAAGAGATGTAGGTGTAATCTCCCCTAGACCCAACTTCTTGTAGATAGATAATGGCATCAGGTTGATGCTCGCTCCAAGGTCACATAACGCTCTCCCAACAAACTTCACTCCAATAGAACAAGGAATTGTGAAACTACCGGGATCCTTAAGCTTACGTGGCAGCTTTTTCTGCAATATAGCACTACACTCCTCAGTCAACGCCACTATCTCTTTATCAACAAACTTTCTCTTCTTTGTCAAGATATCCTTCATAAACTTAACATAACTAGGCATTTGCTCAAGGGCCTCGGCAAATGGGATGTTTATAGTTAGCTTTTTGAAAATATCCATAAACTTCTGGAATTGTATGTCAAGTTTGGATTTAGCTAGTCTAGATGGAAATGGGGGTGGTGGGTAGATTACGTCTTTCTTTTGATTTAATTTCTCCTTTTGCTTCTCTCCCACCTCTTTCTCTAATGTGCTCGACTCACCCGGCATCTTACTTGCCTCTTCTTCGCTAGCTTTCTCAAGCAACCCCTCCCCACTTGGAATCTCTACACCACTCCGTAAGGCAATAGCGTTGTATTGATTATTATGATTTTCTTTTGTTGGATTTAGTGTGGTATCAGAAGGTAGAGTTCCAATGGGTCTTTGACTTAATGAATTTGCAAGTTGACCCATAGTTGTTTCTAGTGATCTTAACGAAGATTCTATTCCTCCCATTCTTGAGTCATATTTTTGGAACATGCCTAAGATAAACTCATCTGATATCTTCCTTTGGTTTAATTGTTGGGGTTGAGAGTTATTATTGATAGGAGGGTGGTTCATATTTTGATTAAACCCCGGTGGGTGATTTGCCCCTTGATTATTTTTCCAGGAGAAATTGGGGTGATTTCGCCACTCGGGGTGATAATGATTGGCAAATCCAGGTGGACCTTGCCTTTGTGCTCCTCCTACATAATTTGCTTCTTCAGAAATTTGATTTAATTGCTCCACCGTCAATGGAGCACTAGATGAAGGCTGTGATAATGAATCTAATCTCTTATTAATTAGGTTGAATTGTGATGCCATTTGAGCGGCCAAGGAAGTGAATTGGTCCACTTGGTGGATACCTACCGTGTTGTTGTTCCCTTGACGCTCATAGGCTTGATAGTTATTAGCAGTGAGATCTTCGAGGATTGCATACGCATCCTCGGGATACTTCTTAAGTAACGATCCTCCAGCAGCCCCGTCTACTAAGATCATGGTTGCAGTTTGCAACCCATTATAAAAGGTGGAAACTTGCTGATGTAAGGCTAACCTATGGTGGGGACACTTTCTCAGTAGCTCCTTAAAATGCTCCCAAGCGTCATATAGTGTCTCTCCATTTCCCTGTGTGAATGTGGTTATATCTCTTATTAGCTTTGCAGTCTTCGAAGGAGGAAAGTATTTATGTAAGAATTTTTCGACTAGTTGCGTCCAAGTTGTGATACAATCATCAGGTAAAGAATCTAGCCAATCCTTAGCCCTCCCTTCTAGTGAGAACAGAAACAGTCGTAACATAATTGCATCATCGGATGCCCCATTACACTTAAACATATCACAGATGGCTAAGAAAGTTTTTAAATGAGAATTTGCATCCTCATGATTGAGACCCCCAAACTTATTGTATTGAACTTGTTGCATGATTAGTGGGTCCATTTTAAAGTTATTTGCTGCAATTGCCGGACGAGCAATGCTGAAATGCAAACCCCCACCTAGAGGTGTATTATAGTCGTAGCATGTCATGCGAGGAGCATTAGGTTGAACATTTTGTTCAACATGCTCCTCATTATCGTCAACGTTGTTTTGCACATGATTATCCATCGCAGGATGAATAATGTTAACGGTCCTAAAGTCTCTCCTGTTTTGTCTATAGGTACGCTCAATTTCAGAATTCAAAGGCAATAATTCTACTTGCCTATACCTGGACATACACTGCACAGGTTTTCAAATAAACTTGATTCAAACAAACAAGCAAACAAACAAACAAACAAAAAAAAGACTTGATCTCTAAATACTAGGGATTCACTAATATTATGAAAATAAGTAACACTAACTCAGAAGCACCTCCCCGGCAACGGCGCCAAAAACTTGATACGCCCGAAATAGATGTATATTTACGCAAGTGCACGTGCCGGATCAAGTAATATAAAGTGAGAAGTGATCGTTCCCTCGAGGAGGTGATTGACCTAGTGTTCACAATTACTAGCTCTTCCCGTTCTCTAAATTCAAGACGATAATTAAGGTGAATTTCTAGATTTATTTAAATAAGTACTCTTTAGACAAGAACTAAAATGCGCGGACAAGAAAATATTGTTATCCAAGTTTTACGGAAGCAATCTTGCATGTTGGTTTCCCTTACCTCTTGCGATAATTTTTATAGAAAAAGCTTTCATGAGTTGTATGACTTCTATCTTGCAAGGATTTAAAAGCGGATCTCTTTATCCCTCGATTTCCGAGATCCGGTCACCCAAATTCCCCCAGTTATCTCTAACTTGGGTGGAAAGAAAGTAACGAAAAGCTCACAAATCCGCTATGCTAACTCAAGAGGAAATCTCTTTCTCTCTCGAAGTTATATTAGAAATTAGGTTACACTTACACTGCTCCTCTCTCGAATCTCGCAGTGCAGTAAAAAGATGGAATTTTGACTAAAGAAATACGTGACTCCTCTCTCGAATCTCGCCACGTAATATAAAGGATTCAACCCTAGACTAGCATAACTCCTCTCTCGAATCTCGCCATGCTAACTAGAAGATGAATACTTACTCAAAACATCCACAAATAGAGAACACAATTCCAATAAAGATAGAAAATCAAACAATCATTAAGTCAAAACCTTGAATCAAGTCATCACAACAAGTAAGGTACTCACAACACACAAGATCTAAGAAATTAGTTCATGGCGGAGAGATGAAACCAAATTAGATGGATCTTACTAGACATGCTTCAGAAAATTCAAAAGTTTCAGGAAATAATTCACTCGGAAGTGCAAAATCCGTTGCTCTTGACTATCCGGAGTAGTCTTCTTCTTCTTCTTCTTGCCTAGGGTTTGTCTCCCAAGATGGATCTTCTCCTCCAAAAGCTTTTTTTTCTCTATTTTCGTCCAGAACTCCTCCTTTTTTCGTCCTTGCAATTGTCCTTTAAAAACGTCTCCCCATATGCCAAGGGATGCCTCCTTCCAAATTTGAAAAGGTGGCAAAATTCGAATTTCAAAATCTGAAAACCGCCCAGGTGTCGTTGCAACCTTCATTTTTGGGGTGTTGCAACCTTTTTCCAGATTTTTATATTTTGACAGATTTCCGTCCACGAGCTTATTCCTCTTGCACCACTAGTAAACATACAATGAAAATAGACCAAATTAGCCTTGAATTAGATAATCAAACAATTACTTTCATTTCTATAGCTTTTTGGGTTTAATCATGTCGGATATGCCGAGTAATAAGTCAGAAAACGCGGCTAGATAACTTCTTTTGGGAAGTTATCAGTTTGTATATGAGTGTGTGTGAGAGATTATATGTGTGTGTGTGTGAGATTGTATATGTGTGTGTATGAGATTGTATATGTGTGTGTATGTGATTGTATGTGTGTGTGTGTCTGATTGTCTGTATGTGTGTGTGTGTCTGATTGTCTGTGTGTGTGTGTGTGTCTGATTGTCTGATTGTCTGATTGTCTGATTGTCGTATTGTCTGATTGTCTGATTGTCTGACTGTGTGTGTGTGTGTGTGTGTGTGTGTGTGTGTGTGAGAGAGAGAGAGAGAGAGAGAGAGAGATTGTTTATGAGTGTGTATGTGTGTATTTGTAGTTATATATGAGTGTAAGTGTGTGTGTGTGTGTGTGTGTGTGTGTGTGTGAATGCATGTGTGTTCGTTGCATTAAAGAGAAATTGGATTAATGAGTGCGTAGGTTTGTTTGTGTGTATTCTTTTATTTGTTTGTTTTTCAAATTTTATAAAATTATAGATGGGAAAACCAAAGGATGGAGGGATATCAGCTATATGGGATCAAAATGATACATTTGTATTTTGTGACCTTTGCATTATCGAAATTAAGCTCGGTTATCGGCCGACTACACATTTCAACAAAGAGGGCTTGAACAATCTAGTTGTGAATTTTGAGGAGAAGACCAAAAGGAAGTATGATTGGATTCAAATGAAAAATAAATGGGATCATCTGAAAAAAGAGTGGAAGTTGTGGGTTGAGCTTAAAAGAGGGGAAACTGGCCTAGGGTGGAATGCCTCCAGAAAAACCATTGATGCTTCAGATGAATGGTGGGATGAGAGGCTGAAGGTAAACTTTTAAATTAAACATGCATTGTGTTTAAAGTTTTTCATTAATAAATTTAATTAATTTCTTTTATTAGGTTGTACCAGCCGCAAAAAAGTTCAGGTATGCAGGTATAGTCCCAGAGCTTGAGGAAAAAATGAACATGATGTTCAGTTCAGTTGTCGCCATTGGAGTGCATGTGTGTACCCTGAACACTACTTCCCAAGCTCGTGTGTCAATTGATGAGCGAGCTATGTCTGAGGATGATAATGATCTGATTGACATTAGTGAGCATGTAGACAGTATTGATGCATCTGTTGCATTTGAATCTCGTAAATGTCGGGAGAAGGGAAAAAATAAAGTAACCTGCTCAGTCCTAACTGATTTGGTGGAATCTACTAGGGAGATCGGTGCATCTCTCTGGGAGCCGCCAAGAAGGACTTGCCCATTCTCTGTTGCCCAAACCTTAAAGAAAGTTGAATCCTATCTTGAAATATGCTGAGATTATGATTTTTTTGATTTTTCTACAATGTTGCTGATGGATAAGAACCATAGGGAGACCTTTATGTGCCTCAGGGAGGAGATCAGAGTGAAATGACTACGTACCTGCTACGAGAAAAGGTCACATTAGGATTTGTTATGTTCTTACTATCTATCTACAATACTGGTAAATGTGTCTCTGGGGGGGACTTTAAATAATGTGCTCCTGAGACTGTCTTTTTTGTTATTCCAGTGTGGTGTCTCATGAATCTAATTATTATGAAATGGCGGTTTTTGTTAGTGAGAATGATCTACATTATTTCATTTGCTATGTTATGCTGTCTCATTAATCTAATTTTTTTCCATCATAGATATTTAGCACAAGTAATGTTTTTGCATCTTTATGTTCTCATTTGCATATCCTTACACTAGTTTTAATTTACTTTATGTGTGAAGCAGAGAATGTCTAGTGATTACTCAGATTATTCCAGTGATGACTTAGATTATTCTAGTGACGAGCTTGAGACAGTTAGAAGGCGTCATGTTGTTGCCTACCATCAAGTTTTAACTTCAACAATATATGTATTAGCTGAACACACCGGTTTATTCAATTCTAACACATCATACATGACGTCAAAACAAACCGGTGATAAACGGTTGGCTAAATTAGTTGGTGGACATCTAGTTAGATTTCATAATGCTTTCAGAATATCAAAACAAATATCTTTTGATCTACTGCAAACTTTAGAACTAAACTATGGATTGCAAGGTTCGCGAAGGACCGCAAGTAGAGAGGTCCTTGCAATTACATTATATGTTTTATCACATAACGAAACTATTAGAAAAGCAACTGAGCGGTTTCAACATTCAACCGAGACTGCTAGCAGATATTTTAGCGAAGATCTTCGTGCTCTGTTACGGCTCGCAGAAGATATTATAGTGTCACAAGAGATATATTTTGCTACTACTCCACCATAAATTATACAAGATGCGCGTTACATGTCGTTTTTTTAAAGATTGCATTGGTGTCATAGACGGAACACATGTGTTGTAAAATCCGGTACAATTCGCAGGCACAGCTAAAATAATATTGCAGTAACAAGAACGCAAAACGACCACAAATTTATTATAATGAAAATATAAATGAAATACAGGAGAAAAATAGACCGTCCGGTGAAACGCACGCGGATGCGCCAGACGCGCGCGATCCGCAAGGAAATAGTAGATCTGGACTGCAATCCGCCTTGCGGACGCACAAGGTTCACCGAACCTTCAACGTCGAAGTACGACGTTCAACCGCACCACCACCGGAGAACAACGCCGCCACCGGAGAATAACGCCACCACCAGAGAGAAACACCGTCGAGGCTAACTGCACTCGCGCACGCCGTCGACACCGCGCCTCTCCTCCAAAGAACGATCACTGCAACGCCGGCGACAAACTCTGACACGCCCGACGGCAACTAGAGAGAGACGGATCTCCTATCTCCAAGGCGGCTCCTCCACCAAACATACAGGCCGGCCCTTCTCAAGTATGCAGCTTCTTTCTCACGGGATGGATTTCTCCCTACTCATAGGCGGTGCAGCAATCCCGCCCAAAAAAGGAAATAATTCCTTCTCTCCCTTTTTAGCATGCATGTCACGGGATACTCCCAAAATAAGAAAAAACAAACCTTTTTTTCCTTTGATTAAGGGATCCGAATCAAGCCCAAAAACAACAATCACCACCTTGATTCGGGATCCGGAGCCACCACCTGCACAAAGCACCATCTGCATTAGGCATCAACTGCGCGAAGCAACACTGCACGTAGCACGATCTGCACAAAGCACCAGTCTGCACTAAGCATCAGCTCAAGGACCTGAGGCGTCAGCCGACCTGCTCTAGTCGACTCATCCCTACTCGGGCTCAACATCTGAATGTCGACGCAACTGGATCGCTGAATCTGACTCGCCTAGTCAGACTACCAGAAGGGCGATCCACTGCACTACCTCGAACATCAACTCTGTCAGCCGCAGAAATCATGGGCACACCACCTCGCATCGTGGTCCCCATCAGACGGTACAGACTACCGCACTGCATAGCTCGCATGAGCACGGTGCGTCCTCGCGTCACCGTCAGAACTCCACCTCTCGCTGCAAAACTGCATCCTCTGGAGTCTAGTCTACCCAGCGATATCAAATTCCTGCGTTGCTTAGGTACCAGGTGTACCCGCTCAAGCCTACGCACTGCTCCATCCTGCATCCTGATGTCCACCGTCCCTGTCCCCGTGACCTCACAAGCTGAGCCGTCACCCAGAAAGACCGACCCAGTCGTCACCTCCAGTGAACTGAACATCCCTGCATCTGAGCAAATGTGCTGCGAAGCACCAGAATCCAATATCCAGCTATCCGAGTCACATGGACTCTCAGTGATGAGGAGAGATACATCACTATCACCTGCCGTAGCTACCGCAGCCTTGCCCGCACCCTGGACGTCCCCAGAAAACTGCGCACGCTGCGGACAATTTCTCCTGATATGGCCACTCTGCCTGCAATGGTAGCACGTCACTGCCTTCCTCGATGCGGATCTGTCCCGTGCACTTCCAGATCCCTTCTCGAACTGCCTCCCTCGTCGTCCTCCTACTGCCAAAGCATGCTCACCCTCAGGAACGGGATCCGACAGCATCTGACTGGACAGTAATGCAGACGTGATCTGCTCCACGTCTACTGTATCCTTCCCATACAGCAGTGTGGTCTGCATGTGCTTATACGACGCCGGGAGCGAGGTAAGAAGCAATAAGGCCTTGTCTTCTTCCTCCACCTTCACACCAACCACATGCAGTTGACTCAGAAGTCCATTGAACACATTGAAGTGTTCCTGCAGGTTACCACCTTCCTGCATCTTCAGGCCGTACAATCTCTGCTTCAGTAACAGCCTCGTGGTCAACGACTTGCTCATGTAGAGTCCCTCCAGCTTCTCCCACAACGTGACAGCTGACTCTTCAATTCCGATGTTGAATAGCACCTTGTCGTCGACGCACATCCGAATAGCGCTAGTGGCGCGCTCATCCATCTCAGTCCACTCAGAATCCTTCACCGGAGCGGGCAAAGTATCACGCCCCCGCAACACTTGGATCAACCCCTGCTCAACCAGCATATTCTTGACCCGAATCTGCCATAGGCGAAAGTTCCCGCTACCGTCAAATTTCTCCACTGAATATCTGGCCAACGCGGTGTTCTTCGCTGCCATAGCTGTCTGCAGTACCTCTAGATGATCTGATTAATTCACGGATCAGATCTGGGAAGATAGGGAGCGGACCGATGTCGTCACCTACCGTTGACCCAAAACTAATACCGGAACATCCAATCAGTCACCTACACGCAACCTCCCTCTGATACCACTTGTTGTAAAATCCGGTACAATTCGCAGGCACAGCTAAAATAATATTGCAGTAACAAGAACGCAAAACGACCACAAATTTATTATAATGAAAATATAAATGAAATACAGGAGAAAAATAGACCGTCCGGTGAAACGCACGCGGATGTGCCAGACGCGCGCGATCCGCAAGGAAATAGTAGATCTGGACTGCAATCCGCCTTGCGGACGCACAAGGTTCACCGAACCTTCAACGTCGAAGTACGACGTTCAACCGCACCACCACCGGAGAACAACGCCGCCACCGGAGAATAACGCCACCACCAGAGAGAAACACCGTCGAGGCTAACTGCACCCGCGCACGCCGTCGACACCGCGCCTCTCCTCCAAAGAACGATCACTGCAACGCCGGCGACAAACTCTGACACGCCCGGCGGCAACTAGAGAGAGACGGATCTCCTATCTCCAAGGCGGCTCCTCCACCAAACATACAGGCCGGCCCTTCTCAAGTATGCAGATTCTTTCTCACGGGATGGATTTCTCCCTACTCATAGGCGGTGCAGCAATCCCGCCCAAAAAAGAAAATAATTCCTTCTCTCTCTTTTTAGCATGCATGTCACGGGATACTCCCAAAATAAGAAAAACAAACCTTTTTTTTTCCTTTGATTAAGGGATCCGAATCAAGCCCAAAAACAACAACATGTTGATACACGTATTCCGGTTAAAAATCAAGTACCATATATTGAGCGTCATGGAACTACTACACAAAATGTAATGGTTGTTTGCGATTTCAACATGTGTTTTAATTTCGCCATGGCTGGTTGGGAGGGATCTGCGCATGATAGTCAAATTTTTAATTTTGCTATAAGCAATCTCAAGTACAACTTTCCACACCCCCCAGAGGTAATGAAGTTATAATTTTATTTTATATATCATTTTTTCCTCAATATTTTTCATTAAAATTGTGTGTCGATCATGCAGGAAAGTATTATTTGGTAGACGCTGGATATCCACTACAAAGAGGGTATATAAAACCATATTCAGATACACGGTACCATCTTCCTGATTTTGGTAGCGGTAATCGTCCAGTTGAAGGAATTCGAGAGATTTTTAATCAAGCACATTCTTCCCTTATGAGTGTGATTTTAATGCACATTTGGTGTATGGAAGAAAAAGTGGGCAATACTGCGTGATATGCCAAACTATAGTTTTGAGAAACAGACACATATTGTCCTGACGACAATGGCAGGTGATACACTGAAGTACTTGCATGCAGCTGATGGATTCGTGCGATAAGAGTTTAAAAATTTTGTAACATTAATATCTGAAAAACATTCAAATATTATTATGTTATGTTAATGTAATGTTGGTCTTATACATTTAAAACTATTTTATGTATTAAACAAAAAAATTAAAATAATTAGAAAAAAAAATCGCCTATGAAAACTTCATTTTTGTCAAACAGTTTTTATAAAACAGCTTATCAAAAAGCTCTGCAAACTCCATTTCACCCAAACGATTTTTAAATAAAACTCTATTTTTCAGAAACAGCATTTTTCCTATCAGCAGCTTTTCATCAGCATAAGCTTTCCCAAACGCAACCTTAAATGCAGTTGGTTTACTAAATACGGGCCAATGTGATGCATTTTACATTATCTCTGAAATAATATGACAACGCCAACCATGCCTTATTTTAGGGCGTTTATATTGACAGCCCGTATATTGATATTAGCAATCCCAAATTTTAAAACAAACCTAATCTTATAACATTATCCTCTCTCTAATAACAGCCCCCCCCCCCCCCTCTTTTTTCCGCAATCCCGCTCAATACCCCCAGCCTCCCTTCTTCCTCCCCCGCAAAGCCCCGACGCCGGCCGAAAAAAACCGCCGGAGGAGCACGATGGACGCCGGCGAGCTACTCTGAATGGTTGGATCTTCTCTCCCAAAGTCTTTTGCACTATTTTAGAGTCTGTTCTTCTTCTCTCTTTCGGGGTATTAGGGTTTTGTTTCCGCCATGGATTTTGCTCCGACATTTGCTATGGAGGTGGGAATGGAGATTTTTTCTCCTTTTTTGTTTGATTTCCTGGCAGTGGCGACCTAGTTTTTTGCTTCTTTTCTCCTAGCTTTAATGCACTCCATGTGTTTGTTCAAATGCTCCAATGACTTTGCCGAAAAATTTTTGATCTCTTTCTGCAGATTGAAGAACGCCAACACAACCTAACCCTCGTGCTTCGTGCTGATGCAGTCTCCTCTTCAAGCGGAAACACTTTTTTCTGATTCGCTCAAGGTATAATTACAAACTTTAGATATAGAGACTATGCATGTACATTGTGTGGTTTTTAAATTTTTTTCGCTTACTATTTAGATTAAAATGAGTTCTGATGGAGAAATGAAATTATTGGCGTATGAAGATTGCTCAGAACAAACTTCAATCGATGTTGGTTCGCATTTCATAACAAATCGGTCATTTATTAGCAAAGAGGAGATGATTGAATGAGCGAGAAAATTGGTAAAGATTTGGGTTTTATCTAATCATCAGTGCAAGACAGGTATAGATTACAAACTTTTGGAGATCGTTCCAACTACATTTATATCACAAGTGCAAGACATTGTAAGTTCTTTAGCATTTGATAAATTTGAAATCTCCTTTTTAATAAAATATAATTTACAATATTTTTTTAATTGGATTATGCAGGTGCAACTTATATTGGGACATGCCAGTTTGATCATCACGAAGACGTAAATTTTGACTATTTTGTGTTTTAAAAAATAATAGACTCTTGCTTTATATTTTGATCGTTATGTTGTTGAAAAAAACTATTAAGTTTATTTTGTATTTTGTTTTGTTAATCTAAAATATTATTTGTTTTATAAAAAAAATGGGCTGTCAATATCGATTTACTTGGGTGTCATTATAATTGGGCTGCAAATATCGATATACGAGCTGTCAATATAAACGCCCTTTTTTTATAGATGGCTCTGGTGACACTGACAAGAACTTTCTATACCGTGCTATTTGTGCGTATCTGTGAAAATTGTAGGGATTTCGGGTCGCAGAAGCGCAATTTATATTGTTGAATTGGAGAAATTTATTATGAATTTCACACTTTATTATTCATTTAGGAATAATAGTCAACTTAGTCGCTTGAGTAGGATCAACTCCGAGCATCTTTTAGAAAGTCTGATTTTCCTCGAACATCAACCTCGAGAATCATTTAAAAATACGGGAAAATTCCAACACCCGATTAGAGGTTGGCATCGCTCTACTCATAACTCGTAATCCTAGTCTCTGATTTGCTCAAAACGCCTGAGAAATACTTTTAAAAAGACGTTCGATAATTTGCAAGAATTCTCGAAACACTCCGAGCTTGAGATCTGACCTCGATAATTCTCGTCATTTATTTACTTGAAACATAATTCTCAAATTAAAATATAATCACACACCACGATTTATTTTTCTGAAATATTTGAACGCATCAAATTCAAAGGGCGACCTTAGATTTCGAAAAATTGAAAAATCTTCAATTTTCACCCACAAGTTCCCAACTTTCTAGACGATATCAAAAATGATCTAATTTGAGCCTAATTTTTATTTTCAAAATTTTCCGATCGCTTTTGGTGTTATGAATTGGCTAAATAAATCTTAATTAGATTTTTTGAGCTATCAAATTAATTTATAAAAATTCCACAAAATTTGTAAGAATTGCCCTCATAAAGGGGAACAATTTTTATGTTCAAATTTTTTTTTTCTAAGTGCCTATATTTTCCTCAGGAAAAAATCCCCAAAATTTTGATCACATTTTGGTCTGCATATAGCTATACCAAAAAAGAATTCTACAGCTGAGATTGAGCCGGATTGCGGCTGAGATTGCACTGCAGTACTGATGGGTGATGAGGGCTACTTGGAGAGCCTCTTATCAAGGTTGGGAGTTCGAGGCTCCGCGGCAACAACTCGCCATTATGAGAACAGTAATGGAGAGGGGTTGGGCTGCAGCCCTCAAAAAGAGTTTAAGGAAGACAACTCTAATATCTTACGAGACGGGTTGAACCGTCGTACGTCCCTTCTAACGGTTTTGAGAAACATGCATAGGAGATTAATTGTAATGCCTAAGTTTCACAAAATAAAATATTTAAAATTCATATAATGAACTAGAAGTAGTCATTTATATATTTGACTTAAAAGTATTGACACCCGCAATCGATGCACAAAGAACAAAATTTTAAAGGGTAATTCAATGATATGCTTCCTTATTATTTTGACCACCTCGTGGAGGGTAGATCTTAATTGCACTCCGTTCCTTCACCGGGGCTCGAAAGATTTTTGATAAATTTGAAATAATTGGAGGTCATCGGTGCATCGGGGTTATTCTTTACGAACACAGTAGTAGAGACAACGCCTGTGTTCCCATCATTGGTACTCTTCACTAAGATTGTAAGAGAATACACCGTCTGCAGATCGATCGGATTGTTGTTAGCAGCAATCACCCGACATAGCGCCAGCGGCGAGCCATTCGCTTCATGACGGTTGTATGCCGTCACTGCGAATGATGCGGCTGATATAACAGCCCAATCTGAGTTTGACAAAATCTCACCGCTGCTTGCGGAGATGAAGAAGAGGATAAAGATGGCATGAAAAAATAAGGGATGGGCGGAGAAAGTCATGGATGTCTTGCTTGTTGGGAGAATTTACTATTGCTTGGAAAGGGTGGGAGTGCGGATGACAGCACAGAGATGGGCTATTTATAGATATTTAGGTTTGTTGATTCTCCTTAAAAAAATCATTAATTTGTCTAATTCAATCTCTAAATGAACAACTTTCTTCTTTCTCATATTGGCCTTGAAATTTTACATCTTGTTTGAAAAATAAGGCTCGGTTTGGCACGGTGGTGGCGGTCATGAACACGTGGGTTAAATTGTCATTCGTTTACGCCCGTCTAAGGAACTTCATCCATTTTTATGTTTATGCGGAATGTTTGTTAGGTGATCTTTAGGAATGACGGTTTAATTAGTGCGTTTAAAACTGTCACCACCAAGCCAAACAGAGTGTTTGGCTCTGTTTGGTGGGATTTATTTTCACCGGTCATGCGGTTACGATCGAATGAACTGGATCTTAATTTAGATCAAATTCATGCGATCGTAACCGCTTGACCGATGAAAATAAGTCCCCGCAAACAAAGCCTCAGCTTCTGTTGAAGTAATCAACGATTTTGGATGACGTCTAAATGTAAAAAATTATACTCGATGAATGTTTTGGGGAATAATACATGAGAGAGAAGTTGATAACGACGGCTTTTCCAAGATTAATTAAACAATACCACAGTCCGGGCCAGCAATCGCACAAACGATTGTTAGTGTGCCATTTGGGAACAAGACTTCAATTGCATCAATTAAATACATGTCTTCAACTTGTTTAAATATATATATGTATATATCGCCGGAGCTATATGAGTTCCACAAATGTTTGTTCTTCTGGCGCACATTTAGTTTGAGCGGCCTGCATTTATTTTTATATTTGAATTCTAATATTGTTATATTAGACCATACCTATATGAGATGGGTCGTTCCCTGTGAGAGCCTTGAAAAGATTGACATAGTCATAAATCCTAAACACTAGACCCTAATTTTAAGGGTTTAGGGTTTAGGATTTTAGGATTTAGGGTTGTGATTGGACATATTTCTATGATAATTTGACATGCTGTACTGTGTCCTGTTGAAATTTAATTTGTGACTCAAAATCTTTATCATGAGACATGATCGGATTTGACGGTGGCATTTCGATAATGTGATTTAATACAATATCGTGATTTGTTGGATATGTGGAAGTATATATAGGCTGGGTAATCCTTTTGTTGCTTTGATGTGATCGCTTGTGCAAAGGGTAGGAGGTGAGAACTATGATAGATCCTCGCACTATGAACGTCACACAAATTTGATTCAAAACTCGATACGAGTCAAAGATAGATTATGGAATGCGACTAATTGTTGCCGATTATAATACTGAACAAAGATACGGAAGAGCATATTTATTGGTTGAATTGAATAGAGTCGCGGAGTTTGTTGGTTGAAATGAGAGATCCCATATTGTTGAGACCAGAGTGAATCGTGATTCCAAGTTATTTGGTCAATGGAAGGGGTATGAGAGGGGGGTGACACATGAAAAATGTAGTGAGTGTGCTTTGAAACTCTAATCAGCGGGAGTGAGTGTAGTGTCAAGAAATCTAAAATTTAGTGTGTCCTCATGAAACTCTAATGGGTGCGTCAGTGGGTGCAAATGTAGTGTTGAGAAATCTAAATGCAATGAGTGTGACCTAATGGAACTCTAAAGATAGAGATGAGATTATAAAATGCTATGAAACAGAGCACAACTTTAATTTTGAAATTTGTCGTGACTAATTTTAAGATTTCAAGCAATAAAACACTGCCAAAATATTATAGATGACCCGAAAATAGGACGTCATTGATTTTGTGACGTGCAAAAGAGATGCTAAATGAAAGAGTTTAGAGCGTACAAGTTATTCAGAAGTAATGATTATACAAACATGCTGACAATGTTGTAGTGTATTCACTGAAATTGGTTGATATAAGATTGTAAAAACTTGCGATAGCGGAAAACCGGAAATCAGACGCAGGAACACTCAACCTACTCGGGTCCAAGTAACCAGATGCAAATAGAAGAAAAAGAAACTTGTACTATCAAAAAATCTTTACAAGATGATGTAGACATGGCGAGACATGATTCGCCGATGTACCCGATAGAAGCAAATTACAAGACAGAGAAAACAAGCCGCGCGGACTCAAAGAGTAACCGTCGGCCCAGCTGCTAACAGCTACGGAGTCCGCTCAAACCGACAGATCGCAAGACTGCAACCTAGCCGTGCGGACTGCCCGTTATTCCAATGCTGAACTTTAACCGCCGATCTGCAAGCCGCCTAACCGCACGGTTACTAGCCGCCAGATCGCGCAAGCTGCTGTCAAACTGAACCAAGCCGCCAGATACGGACAAGCTTATTGAACTGGGAAACTAGTTGCAGAAGAGAGAGACCGCCTAGTCCCAAACCCCGACCTGTTGTTAACCGCTGATTGCTATCTGTGGAGTCCGCATTGTCCCTGATCGAAGTCAGAACCAAGTCCCTAGCTTTCCAGCGCTATCCGCACAAACTGCACAGCACAAACCGGTCAAACTCTTCAAACCGCGCGAATAGAAAACCCCAACCACTACAACCTCCTGCGAGTTCACTTACTGTTCAGTTGGATTTTAATTGATGTGACAGGGGGTCCTATTTATAGGCGCAGAGAGGAGTGTGATCGCCGCCCTAGCCGATAGGATAACCGCCCTATCTAGCGGCGAGCACTAAGTGTATCCGCCAAGCCGCGGATACACAACCAAACCGCTGTAACTAGGCAAGACAGCCAGTTCACATATCCCGAGCTCGCAGCCAAGGCACACAAGGCTAACTGCCAAACATGGCGGACAAAGATATCAGTCCGCGTAGACCGCGCGTCCTCCCGGATTGAGCCATCTCGCACAACCCGGTGAACACCGGCACCAGTCTGCTCTAACCAGTAAACTCTGCGGTTACCACCAACCGCGCCACCAGAGCTAAACCAAGGCACACGCCATGTCGATCTCCCGATCGCTGGTCCACTCCGCAACCCGGACTCCGCGAACTTCAACCGAGTCTGCACCTCGCCAGTCTTGGCGAACTCGGGGGATAGCAATCATATCCGTCGGGTTACCTTCTGGGAACCAACTGCCGGCTGAACAAAACCCGGCCTTGCAAGCCACCTCCTTTGTCCGCACAGACCGCACGAACAAACCGCCTAGGCCGCTAGAGCACAAGCCGACTGCAGCACCATTACCGACCTGGCTAGTCGCTAATCCTGTCCGCACAGGCCACGCGGATAGGTCGCCTGGTCCACCACTTTCACTTAATAATTTTCAACAAAGATAACTGAACTACTAGCCACACAAACAATTTATCGTCGTGTCATCATCGTCTCCTTCCTTGATTGTGTGGCTCCAAGGTATTGAACTCAATCTCTCTTAAAGATCTGTTACCAAGAGAGAATGAACACAAAATGTCAGAATTGCAAAGCAAACTCATAAGATTTTATCTCATTACAAGATATTTTACACCATAAACATACAAGTCTATTTATAGATCTTGAGAGCCATTAAAGGTGAGGAAGGGATGACTTTAGAGTTCATGAAGGTTGTTGGAGGTTGAACCATCAATATAGTGGTTTTTGGCCATATGTTTGAACGAGAAAGAAAATAATGTGGCCTATAAATACCGCATAACCGCATAACTACCGTAACCATCTCTAGGACCTATAAATATGACCTCAAGCCTCCCTTCATTCTCACCCTTTTTCCTCTCAAATTCCTCCCCCTAAGCGTCAAAGTTCTTCAGAGATCTTCGTCGCCTCTTTTGAAGATCTTCAAGCATCCCAAGGAATCTTTGAAGGCCACACTCTCCTATGTGCAAAGTGCTCTGCACACTCCACACTCTTCGCTATCAATACATCGCTTGTGTAGCACTCAGCGCTCAGCAACCATCACTCATGCCTCCAGCAAGCACATTCTGCTCCAACCTCCGAGTACTAGAAGAAGTCTGCCAAGCCACCAGTTTGCGTGCTCTTTGTGCTGACGATGACTAACATAAAGCTTTGCGAGCGGTGACCTGTCACCCTCTGGGCATCTCTCTCTCCCACCAAATTGTAATGAGCATCGATCTATCACCTTCACCCTATCTTAATAGCCCATGTAAACACCCGCAAATATTGAAGTTTGGACAGCACCAATCCGATCACGTGCTATTTCATGTAATTCACAGATTTTCCACGTTAAAAAACCTCTTGTCCACTTTCTAATTTTTTATGATTACTTGCGCACTCGACCTCTTTGCGGGCTAAAGCGGTCCAATTTTGTCTGTTCTACTAGGACCTCGAGCCACCCGCAACAATTTTCCACATTCAGAAGAAAATAAATGTTGTCACCGAGAGCCTCCAGACTATTGAGGAAGAAGTAACAAAACTTCTGGAAGAAAAGTTTATCTGCGAGGCCAAATATCCAACCTAGCTAGTGATTGTGGTAATAGTAAAGAAGTACTTTGAGAAGTGGAGGATGTGTGTCGATTATAGTAACCTGAACTAGGCCTGTCAAAATCATAGATTTCTGCTTCCAAGAATCGACCAGCTCCTAGACACAATAACCGAGTATGAGCTTCTTAGTTTTATGGACAACTATTCAGGATATAATCAGATTCAAATGAACCCGGCTGATGAAGAGCATAACGCATTCCAAACGGATAAAAGAGTGTATTGCTATAAGGTGATGCCATTTAGCCACAAGAATGTCGGTGCAACCTATCAGAGGCGAATGAATAAGGCGTTCAAAGGTCTCATTGGGTAGACTATGGAAGTCTATATTGATGACATGTTGGTGAAGAGCGTCTACCGATAAAGCCACCTGAAAGACTTAGAGAGGTGTTTTCAACTTCTTCACTGCTTCAGAATACTTCTCAACCCTAGTAAATGTTCATTTAGCATTACAGCAGAAAAGATTCTGGGTTTCATATTAACCAATCGGGTGATTGAGGCCAACCCCTAAACAATTAAGGCACTGGAAGAAATGGCACCTTCTCGCTTGATCAAGGAGGTGCAACAGTTGAATGAAAGGATCGTCACACTCTCGTGTTTCCTAGCTCGAAAAGGAGATAAATTGTAAGATCGCCTTCCCAAACCTTAGCCTAAGTTGGGTCGGAGGGGATCTTACGTGCCCAAGACACCCACTCAGCGCTCCTTAAGTGGTAACAACCCACGCCACTAAATGCTAGTTAGCCGCTTTGCTCGGCTTGAATCACAACATTCACATCTCATCACAGAGTATTGCGGAAGTATTAAAATGAAGTCACAACAAATATATATATATATAACAATATATATATCTAAAAGAGTACGCAAAGGCCGCAATCACTGTTTATACATGAAGTTTGTAGGCTACAAAATTACTACTCCAAACTCCTCGTGCTCTCAATCCTGCTCGCTGGTACTCACGTCTCAAAACTCTGGAGATGATAGGGGTGTCTCTGCTCAGGCAATCCTATCAGCTAGCATATCATCCTGCGGTAGCTGGTCATCATGGAGCTCTGTCTCCTATGATTGGTTATAAACAAAACTGCTAGTCACAAAGATAAGTAAAAACACATTTCCTCCCCAGATCCATATCCTGGGGACAAGCTCACGCACCCAACAAAAGTAAATAGCTGAAGCACTAAAGGGTTAGTACATCATTTCATACATAAGCTAGGAGCAACCATTAATAGAAGGCTCGTCATAGTATAACTGGAATAGTAGCAGCATTATACATTAGTTATAACAAAAACTCCACTAGCTATCAATACAAGTGATATTCACAACCTATATACACACCGCATATGTATTCAAACCTGCCAACACGCCACTTGCATTCAAACCTGCCAATACATCACAGGCATTCAAAGCCGCGCACACAACCTATGTCGACATAGTATGGACCGCTTCTATTCAAGCAGAATAGTGAGCCCCGTGGGCCTTACCGATGTGGTTGTCGGTGACAGTGGCCAGCCCTACCAATCCTAGGGGTGATTGTACTGCATAGCTCAGGCCCCAACATACAACCTAGTGTACTCTTTGATGTGAGTGACATCTAGAGATTCTGCATTTTGGCCGACCAACAAAGGAAACTCAACAAAGAAAAACATAATGGCCAGTCACCCGGGGTACTTATCTCCATGTCGCCTTGAGTTGTCGAACTCCACGCACCGGTATAAACGGTCTGCAAAAGTGACTGACCCGCCATGATTTAGCGCAAGCAATTAAATTTATCAGATTTACAGGCATGCACCGGGTTTACGGCAGCCTGCTCTACTATACTTTAAATAATTCGGCCAAGCGACACTCGTCTCGACTATAAATAAGGAGCATGAGATCTTTTTATTTGGGACTAATCTTGGAAAAATACCTCAACTCCCGTTATCTCCAACTAAGGCTCAACCTAACAGAAGACTGCTCATTAGAGTAGGACCCGTGCTTAAAATGGTAAATTGCAGGAATAAAAGTACGGTAATAAAAGTTATTGAGAATATAAGCTGTAGAATTGAAATGCTGTAATGAAATAGGGCCAGTACAAAATTGGAGTAGTACTGAACTGAAAGTAAGTACTGAAAGGAACTGGACCAGTACGTACAAGACTGGAATAATACTTAAAAGAAATGAATTGAACTTAAAAGTAGATAAGCAGGACTAGTGCGAGACTGGAAGGAGTGCTTAAAAGAAATGAACTGAACTGAAAGTAAATAAACATCACCAGTACGAGACTGAAGTATTGAAAAGAAAACATTGAACTAAAATAAATAAAGGAATTGGATCAGTACGAGACTGGAATAAGTCATAAAGAAAATGGCTAGTAGTACAATCTCTCCATTCAAGAGGCTTCAGTTCAATCTCCATTCATAGGAGGCAAGTTCAGTTCTATCTCCATTCTCAGGAGGCATGTTCAGTTTTATCTTCATTCTTAGGAAGCATGTAACACCCCTATCCGTCGCATAGCATATAGCAATAGGTCCGGCCGGGGCCCGACGCCATATACTACGGACAGACCGGTTGGTTACGCGTTGAAACCATACAACCAATCACAAACGACCTACACAGAGTCATTCTAGCGGAAGCAATTTCTTAAATTGCAAAAATAAAAGAACCCTGCCAAGCACGAATGTCCACTACTTAGATAAAATAGGAATGATTAATACAAAAGTACCGGCCTTAAGGCCTTACAATAGTTCCCTCATACAAGAGTGTCTTTCATACTTCGGCTCGCAGGCCGGCCATACATGAGATAAATGGAAAACATAAAAAGGGTAGGCCTTCGAGGGCCAGCACCGCAACATGGGCTTTAGCCCGATATTTCCCGCTCGGCTTCGCAGCACCTGCAAGCCACAATCCACCGCCCGGTGGTAAACAAAAGCAACAGTCAGCTATGCTGACAAAATTATAACGATCTCGCCCCCGTAATCGGGGCGGCGATGCTCTTTCCCTGCACTTTATTAGTATAGCATCAACATAGTGTAAACACACTTCAACACAGGCGTAGGCTCGCACGGCCACACACCTCATGCACACAGGGCACATTCACGGCGAACCGGCCAACGTCACGTCAATTCAAGCCATAGACGTTCCCGTTCCACCACCGCCCCTTGGACGGCCAATCACATGAGCATTTTGTCTTCCTGGCCTTGGTCACGACAATTTAAGCCATAGACCGCCGAAGACTCTCATCCATGCCAACGGTCCCACCGAACGACATAGATCGGGCACGGTTCCGCCTGACCCGTGCTCATTCCGCAACGGCAATTTAAGCCATATGCGCAGGTCAAGACTCACCGAGTCCCGTTTCTGCCACAACAATCACATAACCCGGTTATGTTCACGTTGGCTCCCCAGCCATCATGTTGGCAAAACCCGCTTTTGCCCAGTTTTTTGGGTGCACCTTGGAGTTAATCCCCAAGGCTCCCTACTGCAATCTACCACGTAGAAAACCCGAAAAATGCCCAAACACCCGGAGTCTTCCCCGGTTCATATGCAATGCAACATCACCGATCCGGCTCTACTTGTCCGGATAGGCTTCACACACAATGCCTATGCCCGTTTTCGCATACGGACTCTATACAAGGGGGACTTTATATATCTACCCCAAGGAACGCTCCAACTCTTCGCTCACTCGCGAGAGAGGGCTTCCTATGCAAAGGGAAAAAGGGCTTCACATGCCCAAGGATGAGAAATCGTTACCCATGCATTCTTCCGCGACGCCATGAGAATCTACGCGGATGAAAAGCACCGCAATCTCCTTGCCTCCGCGGATCCGAAGACGGCTCGCGATTTGGAGCTCCGAAGCCCCGCCGGTGACCGGATCTAGCTTCTCCTTCCACCTCCAAGCTCTCTCCTCTCTCTAACTTTAGAAAGAGAGTCAACCAAGGGAAATGAGGGATTCTAAACCCTATTCCCGGACTTAAGCCCCTCAGGACCAATCCCAGCCATCGGATCCCAAGACAAGAAAACGGACGGCCACGATTAGGCCTAAAATACAAAATCTGGGGCCGAACACGGGTTGTAACATGGCCGTGTGCCTGGCCGTGTCACCCATTCGCCGTCTCGACCGACTCGAAAACCAGCACACGACATTCGACACGGCCTCCGACACGCCCGTATCACATGTGACACGCCCGTGTCGAGGCCCGTGTCACGCCCCCCCCCCCCAATCGGCCAGCTTTCCCAACCCGAGAAGGACACGGTCTGCGACACGGCACCCGACACGCCCGTGTCGCATGTGACACGCCCGTGTCTGGGCCCGTGTCATGGCCCGTGCACAACTGCCAACATTTGTTTCCCGAGGAGGACGCGGCCTGCGACACGGCACCCGACACGCCCGTGTCACATGTGATACGCATGTCTCTGTGCCCGTGTCATGACCCATGTACATGACTCAGAAAACTCCCAAGTGTGGCACGCCCGTGTCACGCCCGTGACACGCCCGTGACACCTGCTCCAAGTCCCAGACTTGGCTTAAAACTTCACCCGTCCCTCCTTTGAGTTTCGGGGTGTTACAACTCTCTCCCCCTTAAAAGAATTTCGCCCACGAAATTTACTAAAGGAAAACCATAGGAACTTAAAACTTTTAACGGTACCTGAGCGGAATAACTCCGGGTACTCCTCCAGCATAGTTTGATCCCGCTCCCAAGAGAGTTCCTCTGGACCGCAATTGTCCCACCGGACCTTGACCATCCGGATCTCCTTATTACGGAGCCTCTTGACCTCAGAGTCTTCGATACGAACGGGCTTGACCCTAGTCGTCAACCCTTCGTCCACCGGTACTTGATCCACTGCGATCACTAGCGAAGGCTCTTGCACCGCCTTCTGCAACACAGAGATGTGGAACACATCGTGTAGCCCACTCAACTCCTCTGATAGCCTCAAACGGTATGCTGCTTTGCCGACTCGCTCCAGAACCTCAAAAGGTCCAAGGTATCTCTGGCTCAGCTTCTTCAAGCGTCTCACCCGCGAAACCCCCTTGAACGGCTTCACTTTCAAGTATACCCAATCGCCTACCGTGAACTCCACATTCCGGTGCTTGGCATTGTAATACTTCGTCTGCCTGTCCTGAGCGATCAACAAGCGCTACCGAATGATCCGCACCAACGAGATAGCACTCTCCACCTCCTGCTTCTTGTACAACCTTGCCTCACCCGCTTCTAACCAAGACAACGGCGTGTGACACTTTCTACCGTATAGGGCCTCAAAGGGCGCCATTTGGATACTTGCCTGGTAGCTGTTGTTGTACGCGAACTCCACCAAATACAGGTGGTCCTCGCAATGCTTCCCGAAGTCTAGAACACACATGCGGAGCATGTCCTCCATCGTTCTATTGACTCTCTCGGTCTGCCCATCCGTCTGCGGATGGAAGGCTGTGCTGAACTTCAACTTTGTCCCCAGCAGCTGCTGCACCAACCTCCAATCGTTGGACGTGAAACGCCCATCGCGATCACTCACAATGCTGCGAGGCATACCATGCAGTCTAACTATATTGTCCACATATAGCTTCGCCAACTTCTCTACCGAGTCGTCCTTCCTATGCGGAATGAAATGCGACACCTTAGTTAACCGATCTACGATCACCCAGATGGCATCGTTCCCCTTCTGCGACCTTGGCAACCCATGCACAAAGTCCATAGATATGTCGTCGAACTTCCACTCCGGTATAGGCAAGGACTTCAGAAATCCTCCCGGATTTTGGCACTCCGCCTTCACAAAGGCGCACGTTTGGCACTTAGCCACAAACAACGCTACGTCTTTCTTAAGCCCCGGCCACCCTCAACGCATCAGCAACCCCCTTCCCGGGTACATAATGAATCTTGAAGGTGTAGTCTCCCAGGAACTCCATCCACCTCCTCTGCCTCATGTTAAGATCCTTCTAATCCAACAGGTACTTCAGGCTCTTGTGATCGGTATATATATCGACTCTTACGCCGTATAGGTAGTGCCTCCACAGCTTAAGTGCAAATATCACGGCCGTCAACTCCTAGTCGTGGACCGGATAGTTCCTTTCATGCACTTTTAGCTGACGCGATCCATAAGCTATCACGCTCCCATGCTGCAACAGCACACAACCCAACCCACTACCCGAGGCGTCACTATAAACCTCGAAGCCCTCGGTCCCACTCGGTGAACTAAGCACTGGCGTCGTGGTCAACCATCTCTTCAGCTCCTCAAAAGCTTGCACGCAATCCTGCGTCCACAAGAATCTCTGATCTTTCCTTGTCAACTTCGTGAGAGGTAGCGCTATCCGCGAGAAGTTCTCTACAAAGCGCTTGTAATATCCGGCAAGCCCGAGAAAACTACAGACTTCCGCGACAGAAGACAATGCAGGCCACTCCCGTATCACAACGATCTTCGCCGGATCCACCGCTATACCTTCCCCACTAATAATGTGACCAAGGAACGCTACTGAGGGTAGCCAGAACTCGCACTTGGAGAATTTCGCATATAGCTCATTCCTCCTCAAAGTCTCCAACACCAGATGCAAGTGCTTGAAGTGATCTTCTTCGCACTGCGAGTACACCAATATATCATCAATAAAGACGATCACAAAGCGGTTCAGGAAATCTCGGAACGTCCTGTTTATCAAGTCCATAAACACTGATGGCGCATTCGTCAGTCCAAACGGCATGACCGTGAACTCGAAATGCCCATACCTTGTGCTGAACGCCTTCTTCGAGATATCACATTCCCGTATCCTCAACTGATAGTACCCCGAGTTCAAGTCCAACTTAGAATATACTGACGATCCGACTAACTGATCGAACAGATCATCAATCCTCGGGATCGGGTACTTGTTCTTCTCCGTCAGCTTGTTCACCTCTCTGTAGTCGATACACAACCGCATACTCCCGTCCTTCTTCTTAACGAAGAGGACCGGTGCGCTCCAAGGCGACGAGCTTGGACGCACATAACCTTGCTCCATCAGCTCCTCTAGCAGAACTTTCAACTCTGCCATCTCCTTAGGCGCTAACCTATACGGAGCACGAGACACCGGTTTGGCCCCCGGTACGAGCTCGATGGTGAAATCAATCTCCCGCTGCGGTGGGGCTCCGGGAAGACTATCCGGGAACACATCGGGGTATTCACAAACCACGGGGATGCTATCCAACGTGGACTTTGGCTCCACAGCCCCCACTATTGCGAAGAACAGCTCTGCACCAGCGCGAACTGCCTTTACCACCTGAAGAGCAGACATCAGCGTCTTGCTCGACCCCTTGAGTCCCCCGAATGTTGTCCCCCTCCCAACACCCAGCTTGACCTCCTTCCGGTCGCAGTCAATCCAAGCTTTCTGCTCCGAAAGCCAATCCATCCCAAAGATAACGTTGAACTCTACTAACGGCAGCAATGACGCTAGCAAGTCAAACTCTTGGCTCCCAATGTGAACCTTTACGGCGCACACTCTGTCCGCACGCATCGAGCACCCATTCGGTAGCAACTCATCCAACTTGTCCTTCGCCATCGAAGAAGGGACTCCGATACGCGATATAAAATTTTCGGACAAGAAGGAGTGTGAAGCTCCCGTATCGAACAGTGCCCGTGCCGGACTATCGCTAATCAAAACAAAGCCTATGCAAACCATATTAGGCTAACAAGCAATAAACAACAGTATCTAAGTTAACTTGCTATAAATTAACTCGTACCTGTCACCACATCCGCTTGTTTAATGGCCTCCTGCTGCCCCAATTTGTAGACTCTAGGCTGAGTCGGAGCATAGTGGGACGCGGTTGACTCCACCGCCTTGCCCTTCTCTTCGTAAGTAGCTCTTTGTTTTCTCTCGGACTTTGGGCGTCCGCTCCAGCAATCGCGGGCAAAGTGCCCCGTCTTTCCACACGTGAAACAAGCGCCCGGGGTTCGATTGGTAGTTGCCCCCGAGGCACCTGTAGAAGAAGCTGGACCTGACATCCTAGCCTTCTTGTAGAATCTTCGATAGCCCGACTTCGACGTAGTCGGTGCTTTGAACTCTGATTTCTTCCCGCCAGATTCCTTCTTAGCTTGCATATTTCTCATGTCCTTCTCCAAGGACCGGGCCGAGTTGACCAAGGTTAGGAAACCCTGCGCCATGGGCCCTGACAGTAGCAACCTCAGCTCATCTCTTAACCCTTCATAGAAGCGGTTAGTCTTTCGCTCCTCATCGGCAAAGGTAGCGCTAGCATATCTCCCCAACCGAGTAAACTCGTGGAGGTACTCGTCTACAGTGCTATCTCCTTGCACCAACTTCTGGAACTCGTTCTCTAGTGCGATTCTCTGCGCTGAGGGGAGGTATCGAGCCATGAACAGTCTCGAAAATTCCTCCATAGATACTTCGTCCAACGGCCTTCCCCTCAACTGGTGTAGCTCTAGACCTTCCCACCATAACCTTGCGTCCCCATCCAATAGGAACGTCGCTATTGTGGTCTTCTGCCACTCTTCCGTTTCAGTTGCTGTCATCACCCTATTGACTCTTGAGAGCCAATCTTCAGCCTGGGTCGGGGTTCCCGTTCCCGAGAACACCGGTGGGTGGAAGCCCATCACATGCTTAAGCTGTCTCTCAGTTGCTCTTCGAGGCAACTCCGGCTTTACCGCCACCTGCTCAACCCTTCTAGGCTCCGCCGCTTGGAGCGGCACTTGCTCCTTCGCAGGAGCAGGCTGCTGCACCTGTCTTGCAGGTTGCGCATTAATTATCGACATGACAGCTTCTGCCACCAACCTAATGGTCTCGGCAGACGGAGGTGTTGCAGGCGCTTCACTTGGCGCACTGCTTGCCTCAGAACCTGGCCGTTCTGACGGCCCAGCATCACTTCTAGTCACCTATAATCGTGCAAAACACCGATAAGCGACAAAATATTATTGCAAACAGCAATTATAGGAACACGCAGGTTCCTCAAACATGTGTATTTTCATTCCTAAGTGGACATTCATGGGTTCTTTTCATGTTATAATGATGACGCACACACATGTGCTCACCACCCCTTAAAGTGAATTCGCCCACGAATTCATTTAAGGTTGACCGAAACCAGTAGTCTGATACCAATTTGTAACACCCCTATCCGTCGCATAGCATATAGCAATAGGTCCGGCCGGGGCCCGATGTCATATACTACGGACAGACCAGTTAGTTACGCGTTGAAACCATACAACCAATCACAAACGTCCTACACAGAGTCATTCTATCGGAAGCAATTTCTTAAGTTGCAAAAATAAAAGAACCCTGCTAAGCACGAATGTCCACTACTTAGATAAAATAGGAATGATTAATACAAAAGTACCGGCCTTAAGGCCTTACAATAGTTCCCTCATACAAGAGTGTCTTTCATACTTCGGCTCGCAGGCCGGCCATACATGAGATAAACGGAAAACATAAAAAGGGTAGGCCTTCGAGGGCCAACACCACAACATGGGCTTTAGCCCGCTATTTCCCGCTTGGCTCCGCAGCACCTGCAAGCCACAATCCACCGCCCGATGGTAAACAAAAGCAACGATCAGCTATGCTGACCAAATTATAACGATCCCGCCCCCGTAATCGGGGCGGCGATGCTCTTTCCCTGTATTTTATTAGTATAGCATCAACATAGTGTAAACACACTTCAACACAGGCGTAGGCTCGCACGGCCACACACCTCGTGCACACAGGGCACATTCACGGCGAACCGGCCAATGTCACGTCAATTCAAGCCATAGACGTTCCCGATCCACCACCGCCCCTTGGACGGCCAATCACATGAGCATTTTGTCTTCCTGGCCTTGGTCACGACAATTTAAGCCATAGACCGCCGAAGACTCTCATCCATGCCAACGGTCCTACCGAACGACATAGATCGGGTACGGTTCCACCTGACCCGTGCTCATTCTGCAACGACAATTTAAGACATATGTGCAGGTCAAGACTCACCGAGTCCCGTTTCTGCCACAACAATCACATAACCCGGTTATGTTCACGTTGGCTCCCCGGCCATCATGTTGGCAAAACCCGCTTTTGCCCAGTTTTCCGGGTGCACCTTGGAGTTAATCCCCAAGGCTCCCTGCTGCAATCTACCACGTAGAAAACCCGAAAAATGCCCAAACACCCGGAGTCTTCCCCGGTTCATATGCAATGCAACATCACCGATCCGGCTCTACTTGTCCGGATAGGCTTCACACACAATGCTTATGCCAGTTTTTGCATACGGACTCTATACAAGGGGGACTTTACATATCTACCCCAAGTAACGCTCCAACTCTTCGCTCACTCGCGAGAGAGGGCTTCCTATGCAAAGGGAAAAAGGGCTTCACATGCCCAAGGATGAGAAATCGTTACCCTTGCATTCTTCCACGGCGCCATGAAAATCTACGCGGATGAAAAGCACCGCAATCTCCTTGCCTCTGCAGATCCGAAGACGGCTCGCGATTTGGAGCTCCGAAGCCCCGCCGGTGACCGGATCTAGCTTCTCCTTCCACCTCCAAGCTCTCTCCTCTCTCTAACTTTAGAAAGAGAGTCAACCAAGGGAAATGAGGGATTCTAAACCCTATTCTCGGACTTAAGCCCCTCAGGACCAATCCCAGCCATCGGATCCCAAGACAAGAAAACGGACGGCCACGATTAGGCCTAAAATACAAAATCTGGGGTCGAACACGGGTTGCAACACGGCCGTGTGCCTGGCCGTGTCACCCATTCGCCGTCTCGACCGACTCAAAAACCAACACACGGCATTCGACACGGCCTCCGACACGCCCGTGTCGAGACCCGTGTCACGCCCCCCCCCCCCCCCCCCCCCCCCCCCGTGTGCAATCGGCCAGCTTTCCCAACCCGAGAAGGACACGGTCTGCGACACGGCACCTGACACGCCCGTGTCGCATGTGACACGCCCGTGTCTGGGCCCGTGTCATGGCCCATGCACAACTGCCAACATTTGTTTCTCGAGGAGGACACGGCCTGCGACACGGCACCCGACACGCTCGTGTCACATGTGACACGCCCGTGTCTTTGCCCGTGTCATGACCCGTGTACATGACTCAGATAACTCCCAAGTGTGGCACGCCCATGTCACGCCCGTGTCACGCCCGTGTCACGCCCGTGACACGCCCGTGACACCTGCTCCAAGTCCCAGACTTGGCTTAAAACGTCACCCGTCCCTCCTTTGAGTTTCGGGGTGTTACAAAGCATGTTCAGTTTCATCTCCGTTCTCAGGAGACATGTTCAGTTCCATTTCAATTTTAGGTGCCTTCTTTGAGTTTCACCCATTATTAAGATCCAAAAATAATTCAGTTGCGTCTTTCAATCACGGCATAATCGAATCGAGAGGCTTATTATGAGTTACACCTTTATTATTCATCTGAGAATAAATATCAACTCATTTGCTAGCGTCAGATCGAATCCGAGAATCTCGTTAAAGAGCACATTCTTCCTCAAATTTTAACCTTGACAATTGTTTCCAACACATGAGGGAAATTTTTCACTCGAAACAAGGTAGAACATTATTTTGCTTGAAGCTCGTTCTTTCAACTTCCGAGTCCACCCAAAACGCCCGAGAGTTATTTTAAAAACGAGACACTCAGTGGTTTAGCAAAAATCTCGAAACACCCAGAGCTTGAAATCTTACCCCGATAACTCTCATTGATTAATCAATTGAACTTAATATTAAATATAGAAAGTGGTCGCGCGCTTTGATTTTCATTTTCCCCCAAGTCAGAAAATCTTTAATTTTTATCCCAAAGTTCCCCTATTTTAAAAAAACATTTCAGAGGGCCTAAAAAGAGTCTAGTAAATTTTCCAAAATTTTCCGAGCAATTTTGGGCCTCTAAATTGACCAAATAATTCTTATTTAGGCTTTTTAAAATAATAAATTAACTCCAAAAATTCCCAAAATTTTTGTAAAGATTGCCCTTATCAAGAGAAATAACTTTCATGTTTAAAACCTTTTTCTTTAGAGCCTAGATTTTCCCCCAAGAAATTCCTCAAATTTTTGAATAAAATATGGTGTGCTAATAACAAAAATCAAACTGATCCTGTGGCTGAGATTGAGCCACACAACGGATTCTGGCATTCTTCCCCCACAGTCGATTGGGCACGGATCCGCTGTGGGGGGCGCTGAAGCTGAGATAGGGGCGGGAATTAAGATGATCACAGCCGTCTGATCTTTTGGTGGAGATCAGACGGCAGTGATCAAATCCCGGCAGTAGAAGATCACGAGCTTTTGAGCTTCTGCCGCCGACGCCCGATGGCCTTCGTGCCGCGACACCGCCCACGATAAATTCACCTGGGGTCGGCGAGTCTCGAGGCGATGGTCCGGTGGCCCAGCACTGCCAGCAGAGTGTTGAATGATTATGAGGCCATGACCATGGAGTTTAAATTGTGCAGGAAGAAGAGGTTGTGGAAAGCATTAACTCCCACTGAAATTCAACAGTGTGCAGCCAAAGTGATGGAGAAGCTTTGGAATGGTGGAGCGAGCTGTTACATTGTGGTCCTAGCAGGTGCAAACCAAGAGAAGCAGGTAAGAGGAAGGGAGACCCTTGAAGAAAAATTACATAAACTGCCCCCACCTATTCGTTGTGTAGTGGAGGAGCACAAGCGTGTGTTGGAGATGCCAAAGGGGTTACCGTCTTCACGCCTGTTTGATCATCGAATCATGACCCATGATGCAGCCGGACCGGTAAATGTACCTCCCTACCGATATGCTCATTTTAAAAAAGAGCAGATAGAACGGCAAGTGGTTGAAATGTTGACCTGAGGGTTGATACGAGCCAGTACAAGCCCATTCTCTTCCCCGGTGTTGTTGGTAAGGAAGAAAGACAGTTCTTAGAGATTCTGTACAGACTACCGAGCCTTGAATGAAGATAATGTCAAAGACCGTTTTCCCATTCCAACGGTTGATGAAATGTTGGATAAGTTGCATGGTGTGAGGGTGTTCTCCAAGCTTGACTTAAGGGCGGGCTATCACCAAATCATGATGGAGGAAGACGTGCACAATACTACCTTTCGGACATATTCGGGGCATTACAAGTACTTGGTCATGCTATTTGGGTTGTGCAACGCTCCCTCCACATTCCAAGCCGTCATGAATGTCGTATTCAAACCATTTCTCCGCAAGTTTGTGTTGGTGTTTTTTGATGACATCCTTGTGTACTCTACGCCCATGGAGGAACACATTAGGCAACTCAAAGTAGTGTTGGAATAGCTGGAGCAACACCACTTCTTCATCAGGCTATCGAAGTGTGAGTTTGTTCTGAAGGAATTGGAATACTTGGGCCATATCATTTCTGAGGAGGGGGTGAAGGTAGATGCGAGGAAGATTGAGGTCATGGTGGCTTGGCCCTTATCGGCCAACATTACATCCTTGAGAGATTTTTTGGGGTTAACCAGATACTACAGGCGTTTTGTGATGAATAACGAGTTGATTGTCAAGTCATTCACCTCCATGTTGGGGAAAGAGACTCTTGATTGGAATGATGGGGCAAGGTGAGCCTTTGAAGAATTGAAGAGGGCAATGACTCAAACTCTGGTGCTTGCCCTACCCAACTTTGAGAAGCCTTTTGAATTATATACGGATGCAAGTTGGGAAGGTATAGGGGCCGTGTTGGTGCAAGAAAAGATGTCATTAGCTTTTGTCACCAAAGCACTGGGGCCTTAAAGAAGGCTTGGAGCACGTATGTCTGTGAGATGCTAGTGATCATACATGTGATAAAGGTATGGCAACCCTATCTTTTGGGCCGCAGAATCACCATTGTGACAGACCAACAACCATTGAGGCACCTATTGGAGCAAAAAAAATTCACCGCGAAGCAATAAAAATTCATGGTGAAATTACTTGGGTTTGAGTATGACATGGTCTAACAATCGGGAAAGGAGAACAAGGTGGTCGTTGCACTTTCTAGAAAGGAAGGGAGCCCGATGCTATGGACGGTTTATGATGAGACAGAGGCCATATTGCAAGCTTTGAGTGGTGTTGAGTTGGAAATCTGGGATAAAATACGTGGGGCGATCAAGCTCGACAAAAGGGCATTGGAGATTTGTTCCAAGTTAGATAAACATGAGGAAGGGGTGGAATGCTACAACATGAGGGGAGGTTTAATATACTACAAAAGTGGAGTCTATGTGCCAAGAGTCTCGATGCTACGCGAGGAGATTTTGGGTCACTTCCATAACAGCAAGGAGGGAGGACATTCTGGGTGGTTGTGGACTTATATCAAGGTGAAGCACATCTTTTATTGGGAAGGCTTGAAGAATGAGGTGAAGGAATGGGTGGCCCGATGTGACATATGTCAAAAGATAAAGTGCGATCAAAGGGCTCCTATAGGGATGTTACAGCACTGCCAACCCCGACAAGGATTTGGGAAGACCTTTCCATGGACTTTGTAGAAGGATTACCTACAGGCAAGGGATTCAATGTTATATTGGTGGTGGATAGATTGAGCAAGTGGGCTCATTTCATTCCTATCTGTCACCCTTTCACGACGAGTAGCATTGCCAAGATATTATTGGAGAGCGTGGTGAGGCTGCACGGGATACCAAGGAGCATTGTTACGAACCGGGGTGCATTGTTCATGAGTTCATTTTGGCAGGAGCTTTTTACTTTACAAGGCAGCAAGCTGAAGGCAAGTTCATCCTACCATCCCCAAATGGATGGACAAACGGAGGTGGTAAATAGAACATTGGAGCAATATCTACGGTGCTACTGTCATGAAGAACAATCAAGATGGAGAGAGTATTTACCACGGGCCAAGTATTGGTACAACACCTCGTATCATGCTTCAATCAATACAAGCTTTTGAGGTGACTTATGTGAGGAGCCCGCCAAGGTTGAGTAGTTATGAGAAATGGACGGCCAAGGATGAAGTGGTGGAAAAGGAGCTACTTGAAAAGGAGTTACTTGAAGAAAAAAAATTTGATAGTGACGGAAAACGAAAAAGCAGGCGCAGGAACACTCAACTCTCTTGAGTCAAATAAATCAAATGCATAAAGCAGAGCAAGAATCTTGTAATATCAAACAATTTCTTTACAAAGTAAGGCATACATGGCGAGATATGTTTTGCCGATGTACCCGAGGACAACAAGAAAAGAACAAGCAAGATGAAACAAGCCGCGCGGACTAAGAGAGAAGCCGCCGACTTTGTAGCTAGCCGCTATGGAGTCCGCTCAACCGACAAGTCGCCAGACAGCAACCTTGTCATGCGGACTGCCTGTTATTCCAAGGCTGAACTCTGTTCGTCGATCTGCTGCTGCCGAACTAAACAAATCGCCAAAGTGGACAGCTTATTAAACTGGAAAAAGTTGCAGAAAAGAAACCGCCTGGTCACAAGCAACCTGCTGTAAACGGTCGATTGCAATCCGCATAGTTCGCACTGACTTATAACCAAATCCCTGGCTCTTCAGTGATATACGCACAACCTATACAGTAGAAACTGGTTAACCTCTTCAACCTGTGCGGATAGAAAATCCAGGCCGCAACAACTAACCGCGAGTAGACTTACTGTTCATTCAGTTACTATAGATGTGTCAGGGGGTCCTATTTATAGGCACGGAGAAAAGTGTGGTCACTGCCCTAATGATAGGAACACCACCTGAGCTCGCAGCAAGAACAGAGTATATCTACAAGCCCCGCAAATACAAAACCAGTCCGGCGCAACAAGCAGGTCAAACAGGCCATCACATATCAACAAGGGCGGATAGAGAAATCTATTTGCCTTGTCGCCAAAACCCAAGCCATGGAGATCGCAACCAACAAACCCTGTGGATACCACCATAGTCTGCACATCTATGCTGACACAGCTCTAGTTCGCACAACTGAGGACAACACACTACACATCGAGTCCGCAGCCAAGGCACCAAGGTAACAGCTGCCAGACTCTGTGGACAAGAAGGGCAGTCTGCAAGAACTGCGCCACAAGATCGAGCTCGCCTGGACTTGGAACCAACACCAAGTTCACCAATAGACTGTTGTAACAAGCAGAATCCAACACCAGTCCGCCAAGCATGGCGAACTCCACCAGAGCACCAATCGCAAATACAAGGCCTATCTGCCATGACTACAGGTGAACTTACAGAATGTTAGCTGACCTGGCTAGTCGCCATCTCTGTCCTCACAGACCGCGCAGTATGACCCAAACATCCAATATTGTCCGCACAGACCGCGCGGACAGTCCGCCCAAGCTGCCACTTTCACATCAAAAAATTCAACACTCCCCCTTGAAGTGGGAAGTGGAAACCATCCCTAGCAATCCCTGTAACTGTAAGAACGGACCCTTCGACAACGGCTTCGTGAAGATTTCTATTATGCTCACTCCGCACATGTCCAACTACTAGAGATCCCTCCAACACCTTCTCTCGAATGAAGTGGTGCTCAATCTCAATGTGCTTGGTCCGCGCATGACAAACTGAATTATTAACTAGTTTAAGGGCACTTTCATTGTCACCGCATTGCAGAGTAGGATCGTGCACTTCTTTATGAACGTCCTCTACAATCCTCCTAAGCCAGATGGCTTCCCGAGCTATCAAAGCTGAAGCTTTGTACTCAGCTTCGGTAGTAGATACAAACACCGAGTCTTTCTTTTTGTTATACCATGAGATACCAATTGATCCAGATGTGAAGACATAATCGAATGTTGACTTCCGATCATCTAAATCTCCCCCATAATCAGCGTCCGAGTATTTGTGTAGATTAAAACTCGTGTCTCACCCGTAGAGGATACCCATATCAGAGGTGGACTTGACATACTTCTGAATGCTCCTTGTCGCCATCAGATGAGGTTTTCGTGGTTCTATCATATACCGACTTAGCCTACAACATAAGCTATGTCTGGTCTTGTAATCATCAAGTAAATAAGGCTCCCAACCAGAGAACAGAATCCAAGAGGATCTGGAAGAATCCTCCCCTCATCTCGCCGAAGTTTGATGCCAACGTCAAGTGGAGTAAAGCTACTTTTCCCCTCCTTCATGCTGAATCGTTGAATGATCTGTTCTGTATAACCTTTTTGGGAAACAAGTATACCGCTCTCTTTCCTCTCCACCTCAAGTCCAAGAAATTGGTGGAGCTCACCCAAGTCCTTCATCTCGAACCTTATAGCTAACTCTGCCCTGAGACTAGCTACCTCCTCCTCAGAGTTTCCCGTGATGATCATATCATCCGCGTACAACAGCACCAAGACTAGAAGCTCCCCCTTCTTCTTAATGAACAAGCTCGAGTCTGAGTTAGAAGCAAGATATCGGAAAAACTTGAGGTATTCTGCGATCTTCTCATACCAAGCTCGAGGAGCCTGCTTCAAACCATAAAGGGCCTTCGGGAGCTTGCAGACGTAGCCTGGATGATCTTCAGACACGTATACATGTGGCGGATCCATAAAAATTTCTTTGTCGATTTACCCGTAAAGAAAAGCATTCTTTATGTCTAACTGTCATATCTTCCAAACTTGGCAAGTTGTCAAGGCCATCACCACACGAACTGAAGTCATTTTAGCAACAGGGATAAACATCTCCTCGTAGTCTTCGTCGTACTTCTGAGAAAACTCTCAAGCTACAAGGCGAGAATTGTACCGCTCGATGCTCTCATCCGCCTTCTTCTTCAACTTATATACCCACTTGCAAGTCACAGGAGTAACACCATCAACCTTGGGCACAAGATCCCAGGTCTCATTTTTCTTGAGAGCAGTCATCTCCTCATCCACGGCATCTTCCCACTCCTTAACTCAAGTGGCTTCATTAAAGCTAGAAGGCTCTTGCTCGTCTAGAGGTCCTACGAAGAAATAAGAGACAAAGCTCACTGTATTTCCTTCGTAGTACCGAGCTAGTGGTTTAATGGTCCTCTTTGATCTCCGAAGAGTCTGACCCTTGCTAACCACCTCTGCAGCTTCTTATGAATTAACTCCATTCTCGGGCAAACCTGGAGCATCGCTCCCCCTGCTTTCTGAACTAGAAGCTTCTGCCTCGGAGCTAGAAACACATGGAGCTCCTAGTGATATAGGCAACTCCACCATAAGATCTTTAGCAGCCTCCTTTTGTCCTTCATCAGACCTGCTCTCCTATAGCTCCACACATGAGCTACCTCCATATGACGTCAATTCGTCAAAGACCACATCCCTGGAGATGACGAAATTCTTCATCACTAGATCCATATACTTCCATCCCTTCTTCCGCTCGTCATAGCCCACAAAGATAAGCTTCCTTGCCTTCGCATCCAGCTTAGTCCTGGGAGCATCCGGGACATGTACATAGCAGGTTGATCCAAACACTCGAAGGTGTCCAATGTCGGACTTCTCCTTAAACATCATCTCAAAGGGAGACTTCATATTGATCAGACTTAGAGGCATCTGATTGATGACATGAGATGCGCAAGACATTCCCTCTGCCCAGAAGGCCCTACGAATGCCTTTTGCATGAATCCAGCACTTGCAGATTTCCATCAGATGACGGATCTTCCGCTCAACTACTCCATTTTGTTGTGGAGTATGAGCACAAGTGAGCTCTCTCTAGATTCTGTGCTTCCTGCAGAAGTTAGAGAACACTGAAGAAATGAACTCACCTTCGTTGTCCGTTCTCAACTTCTTGATCCGCAGGCCAAGCCGGCCCTCCACCAACTCCTTGAACTCATCAAACAACCAGAAAGCATCTGACTTCACCTTCATGAAATACACTCAAGTGTACCTTGAGTAGCCATCAATCAGGACCGGCATATACCTGTTATATCCAAGGCTGGCTGTGACAGTCAGCCCCATCAGATCATCGTGGATACACTCCAATAGTGCTTTACACCTTGTCTGAGACTTGTCAAACGGAAGGTGATGAGCCTTTCTGTATTGATATCTCGCGCAGACATGACCGTCACCAAAGGATGACAACTTAGGCAAGCCTTTCACAAGGCTCTTAACTTCCATGACTTTCATCTTGTCCATCCTAACATATCCCAACCGCTCATGTCATATAGCAGCACTATCGTTGGCTCTCATCCGACCAACATAGGAGCTAGTTGATAACACAAACAAGTCCCTAACCCTTCTCCCAACATGAGCAACATCAGCCTTCACTGCTGATATATTGCGGAGAAACTTCACTTATGTCGGATTGAACAGAACATGATAGCCCGCGTCAACCGCATTGGTCACGGTGAAAAGGTTCTTCTTCATTTCTGGTGTGTGATAGACACTCCTTAACGTGAGTGGACCCTTATCACTACCCAAAGACACTACACCCTTCTTTTCTACTGTATGAACAGTATCATCAGCGGTTATAATAGCTTCTTTACCTGAGAATCATTGCAGCGATGAGAAATTTTACTCGTCTCTAGTGAGGTGATGATCACATCCTGAGTCAATGATCCAGTCATCTTGATAGTTGACGGTCGAAAGAGCGCATACAAATGTGCCCGTCATAAAAGCACTTCCCTATCCAGCTTCCTCAACACTGGACTCAGCCTCCTCCTTGTCTGCAATATGCTCAGGTTGTAGCTTGACCTTGTAGTCTCTCCTGAAGTGTCCTGGCTGGTTGCATCTGTAGCACTTAAGCCACTCCTTATTCTTCTTCCAATCTCGCTTAGGAGAAACGCTCTCCTCTTGCTGATATGAAGTAGAAGGTCCCTCAGCAGCATCATACTTCTTCTTCTCCCACCTCTTGTTCTTCCCTGAAAAGAACGCCTCACTGCCTCCTTCAGAGACAGTGACTCCAGCCATCTGCCTTGCTAAGCTCTCATGCGAAGCCAGCAGGTTCTCCAGCTGCAGCAAGGATGGCTGAGTAATCTAGTCTTAAACTGAAGTGACGAAGGCCACATATTCCTTCCGTAGGCCGCGGATTATATGCCTCTTCAATATTGCCTCAGAAATAGGCTCATCAGGGTCCAATGCTGAAATCTCAGCACACAGATTCTTCATTTTCAAGAAGAATATTAAGATGGGAAGATCACCTTGAGTGGCCCTTGCCAACTCATTCTCAAGAAACTGTAGTCGAGATACATTCTTTCTATTGAACAACCCATCAAGGGAAGTCCAAATATCTGCAGCAAACCCACATCCAATGATGTGGTCAAAGAGCTCCAGTGAAATAGCCCGCTTGAGGGCAAACTCAGCTTTGGCATTAGCCTTCCTCCGAGCTTTTATTGCATCAGCACCCGCAGCAATAGTAATCTCTTGCTTTTCGTTTCCTTTGACGACTTCCCAAAGGTCCTCGCCCAATAGATAACTCTGCATACACGACTTCCACTTCTTGTAATTAGTCGGTGTAAGGAGTTCGATACCAAGACCCCTTACATACCCAGCTTCCATTGCACTATCGTTGGTTAACTTAGACTCACAAAAGCAAAAAAACAAGTTGATGGTTGAACACTGCTCAGGCCTCTGTTCCCTCTGATAACATAAAAAATTTAATAGTCGCGGAAAACGGAAAAGCGGGCACAGGAACACTCAACGCTCTTGAGTCAAATAAACCAAATGCATAAAGCAGAGCAAGAATCTTGTAATATTAAAAAACTTCTTTACAAAACAAGGCATACATGGCGAGACATGCTTCACTGATGTACCCGAGGAAAACAAGAAAAGAACAAACAAGATGAAACAATCCGCGCGGACTAAGAGAGAAGCCTTCGACTTTGCTGCTAGCCGTTATGGAGTCCGCTCAACAGATAGGTCACCAGAACGCAACATTGCCACGCGGACTGCCCGTTATTCCAAGGCTGAACTCTGTTCGTCAATCTGCTGCAGCTGAGCTTAACAAGCCGCCAGAGCGGACAGCTTATTGCTTGGAACTGGTCCACGGCTTTGTGCGCAGGGCTGGCCTGCGGCTTTGTTGCGTGGAACTGGTCCACGGCTTTGTGCGCAGGGCTGGCCTGCGGCTTAGTTGCGTGGAACTGGTCCACGGATTTGTGCGCAGGGATGGCCTGCGGCTTTGTTGCGTGGAACTGGTCCACGGCTTTGTGCGCAGGGCTGGCATGCGGCTTTGTTGCGTAGAACTGGTCCACGGCTTTGTGCGCAGGGCTGGCTCGCGGCTTTGTTGCGTGGAATTGGTCCACGGCTTTGTGCGCAGGGCTGGCCTGCGGCTTTGTTGCGTGGAACTGGTCCACGGCTTTGTGCGCAGGGCTAGCCTACGGCTTTGTTGCGTGGAATTGGTCCACGGCTTTGTGCGCAGGGCTGGCCTGCGGCTTTGTTGCGTGGAACTGGTCCACAGCTTTGTGCGCAGGGCTGGCCTGCGGCTTTGTTGCGTGGAACTGGTCCACGGCTTTGTGCGCAGGGCTGGCCTGCGGCTTTTTTGCGTGGAACTGGTCCACGGCTTTGTACGCAGGGCTGGCCTGCGGCTTTGTTGCGTGGAACTGGTCCACGGCTTTGTGCGCAGAGCTGGCCTGCGGCTTTGTGCGCAAGGCTGGCCTGTGGCTTCTTTGCGATGGGGACAGGCCCCCACGATGTTGGACGGGTTAGGGAGACCCTAAATCTTGTTAGAACATATTGGCAGAAAGTAAAATGCAACTCTTTGAATAATAGTTTGCACGAGATCAGGCTCGCGACTTATATGAATCATATAGTCTTGAATTAAAAACTGCTGCATAAAAGAATCATAATGTATCACTGGTAAAAGCGGCGCAGATTTTGCGCGTTCCACGTGCGAGGGAGAGTTTTTCCTTTGGCGTTTCGTAACTTGTACGTGCCTGATTTTATCATGGCGGTAACAATGAACGGTCCTTCCCATGTTGGAGATAGCTTGTCTCCTTGTGTTCCCTTTCCGGCAGCCTCCAAGGTGCGAAGGACCAGGTCTCCCACGTTGATCGGGCGGGCCTTTACTTGGCGGTTGTAGTAGCGGGCCGTGCGTTGTTGGTAGGCGGCGGCGCGGAGAGCGGCTTCTTCGCGTACTTCGAAAATCGAGTCGAGGTTGTCACGGAGCGCCTCATCGTTTGTCTGGGGATCAAAGTTGGATGTCCGGGGACTAGGGACGTCGATGTCGACCGGGATAATAGCCTTCGTTCCATAGCAGAGATTGTACGGAGTTTCTCCTGTAGGCGTCCTCTCTGTGGTGTGATATGCCCATAACACATTAGGAAGAGCGTCCACCCATTGCTCCCCAGCATCTTCTAGCCGTGTCTTTAATCCCTTTAGGACAGTATGGTTGGTTACTTCGATTTGCCCATTGGATTGCGGATGTGATACTGTTGTGTGCCGCAACTCTATCTTTAAATCTTCACATAACTTGGTAAAGGATTTTCCAGTGAATTGGGTGTCGTTATCGGTAATGATGATTGCCGGTATGCCGAAGCGACATACGATATTCTTCCAGACGAACTATTTGGCGTTCTCTTCGATTATCTTGGCCAGTGGTTCTGCCTCGACCCACTTGGTGAAATAATCAATTGCCATAATGATGAATTTCCTCTGACCAGAAGCTAGGGGCAAAGTTCCAAGGAGATATATCCCCCACTGTGCAAACGGACAGGCTCCTTGTAGTGACGTGAGGGCTACCGGGGGCTGCCGGGGAACGTTAGCGTGCACTTGACAACTCCTACATTTTTGGACGAACTCTGTCGCCTCCTTCTTCATGGTTGGCCAATAAAATCCTTGTCGTAGGATTTTCCTGGCTAGGGCCTTTCCTCCTAGATGCTCGCCGCATACTCCTTGGTGGACTTCGCGGAGCGCGTACTCGGCGTCTCTTTCTGATAGGCATTTTAGGTAGGGTCCTGCGAAGGATCGTTTGTACAGTTCTTCATCTATCAAGGTGAATGATGTCGCTCTCATTCTCAGGCGGCGAGCCTCCTTTTGATCTTCCGGTGGCTGTTGGCCCTTCAAATGGGCGATTAGCGGGGCTGTCCATGACTCTTCTGCTTCATTGACTTCTGTTACTTCCCATGGGCCATGAATACTGGGGAAAACTATTTCTTCTACCCGGCGCCTTCTTGTCTGGTATTGCGTCGAAGATGTGGCTAGCTTTGACAGGGCATCCGCCTTGTTATTCTGCTCTCGAGGGATATGCATAATTTGGAATTGTGGGATTTGGATGAGAAGAGACTTGACGAGCTGCAAGCACTGGGCTAGCTGTTCATTCTTGGCTTCAAATTCTCCTTCTACCTGCGAGACAACAAGTTGTGAGTCAGAGTAAATGGTCAGCTGCTTGACTTGGCAGCTGATGGCGACCCTGATTCCTGCGATGAGGGCTTCGTATTCTACCGCATTGTTTGTAGCAGGGAATTTTAGTCGGAGTCCATATTCTAGGGTAACGAGCTCTGGATTAATAAGGAGCAGGCCTGCTCCAGCGCCTTCTACTCCTGAGGCCCCATCCACGTATAGGGTCCAAGTTTGTCCGACCTCTGCTGGCGCAACTTCTGCTTCCACTGGTAGAGTGTTCTCGACGATAAAGTCAGACAAAACCTGAGACTTGATGACGGGGCGCGGGAAGAAGTGGATATCAAATTCGCCCAACTCGACAGCCCACTTAACCAGTCGACCGGATGCTTCGGGTTTTTGGAGAATGGCTCGGAGTGGTAACTCGGTTAGGACTTTAACGGTGTGCGCTTGGAAGTAGGGACGAAGTTTTCTGGCGGAGAAGACAAGTGCTAAGGTTGTTTTGTCTGCAGCCGGGTAGCGGGTTTCAGAATCAGAAAGGATTTTACTGAGGTAGTATATGGGGCGTTGAATTCCTCCTTCATCCTTAACTAGGACTGAGCTCAATGCTGCTGGTGTGATGGCGAGATACAAAAAGAGGATCTCTCCAGGAGCTGGCTTGGATAGAAGTGGGGGAGAAGCAAGGTATTGCTTTAAGGATTCGAAGGCCAACTAACACTCATCTGTCCATTGAAATCCTGAGCTTCGAGCTCCTCGGAGGATTTTGAAGAAGGGGAGGTATTTGTCCCCCGTCCGAGTCAGGAATCGGGATAGTGCTGTGATTCTTCCGTTCAATCGCTGCACATCTTTGAGCGATCTGGGTGGAGACATTTCTTCGAGAGCCTTAATTTTTTCAGAATTGGCCTCTATTCCGCGCTGGGTAACCATGAACCCTAGAAACTTCCCCGAAGTGACTCCGAATGCGCACTTGCTAGGGTTAAGTCTCATTCCATACTGTCTGAGGATTTTGAAACATTCCTCCAAGTTTTCCAAATGGTCTTCCTGACGAATGCTCTTAACTAGCATATCGTCTACATACACTTCCATGGACCTGCCGATGAGTTCTTTAAAGATTTAGTTCATGAGTCGTTGATAGGTAGCTCCTGTGTTCTTAAGTCCGAATGGCATTACTTTGTAACAATAAATCCCTTTGTCGGTACGGAAAGCCGTGTGCTCTTCGTCGGCTTGGTCCATTCGAATCTGGTTGTACCCGGAGTAGGCGTCCATGAAGCTAAGTAGCTGATGTCCGGCGGTTGAATCAACTAACTGATCTATCCTGGGAAGTGGAAAACTGTCTTTAGGGCAAGCTTGATTGAGGTTTGTGTAGTCCACGCACATCCTCCATTTTCCCGAAGATTTCTTTACCAAGACAACATTAGCCACCCAAGTGGGGTAGTCAACTTCTCGAATGAATTGGGCGCGAAGGAGTTTTTCAACCTCCTCTTCGATTTCATGGAGCCTTTCTGGGGCGAAATTCCTCTTCTTTTGGATGACGGGCTTACATGCGGGGTTAATGTTGAGGGAGTGATGGATGATCTGAGGGTCGATCCCAGGCATATCTTCCGGGGACCCGGCGAAGATATCCTTATTCTTCCGGAGGTAGGCTGTTAACGAGCCAAGTACGCACAAGAGCGTCACTCGCATCCCAGTCATCAAAGAGAGGAGAAGTGGTAGGAGGAGGGTCATCAACGAGATGGTGGCGTTTGCGTTGCGAGCGAAGGAGAAAGGTGAAAGAGACGCTCCAATCCGGGTAGTTGGAGCCGACAAGCTTGGAAACGGTGCCAAGGTTCCCGGAAGGAGTAGGAGGAGGAGCCGGATTGGCTACAGGGGTGGCGGCAGGAGTGGTGGCGGTAGAAGCATCAGAAAGAGCCATAAGAGCAAACAACAGGAAGCCGCGCGGTTAGAAAACAGGCCGCGCGGATAGGCAGAAGAGGAACTGCAGCGGTCAGGATGACAGACACCAACGGCCAGAGAGACCACGACCAAGCCGCAGTAACAAGCGAAGGGGAAGAAGTCGAGCGGCAAGCAGACAGTCCGCTCGAACAGAAGCACAAGAGAGGGCAAGGCACACGGCGATAGGTCGCGGCGAACAAGGCGACAGATCGCAGTGAACAAGGCAACAGGTCGCGCACACAGAGGGCAACGACAGGGAGACCGCGCGGACAGGGCGCAAGCCGGAGAAGCAAGCCGCGCGGACAGAGAGAAGAACAGAATCAGGAGGAAAAGATCGATTCCTCTGATACCATGTGAGAAGCGAACTAAAAACAAGCCGGAAATGGTATAACTGAAATTTTATTATCAGAAAAAGGTCTCTATTACAAAGGTATGGCCTCCCTTATATAGAATGGAGGAGAGAAGAGAGAATACAAATAAGAGATGTGGGACTAAAAACTATACAAAAGAATCTGGGCGGCTAGAATAACAGGCCGGAACAAGCCGCGCGGTTAGACAGAAGGGCTAACCGCTCGGCCACTACCAGAGAGAGAGACAAGCCGCCAAGTGAGACCGTTAGACTGCCCGGTCTCCTAGTCGCCAGTAACAGACCGCTTGGACCTCAGACCTCAACGCAGCAACCAACCCGCTGGAGGCAAACCGCCAGACCGCCCGGTCAATAACCCGCCAAGCCAGACCGACAGACCGCCCGGTCTCAACTTCAACACTAGCTTCTCCACTGGATCGCTCTTTCGATTTGGAATGAAATGCGCAACCTTGGTCAACCGATCAACAATCACCCAAACGGAATCATTTTTCTGCAACGACTTCGGCAAGCCGTGCACAAAATCCATGGAAATGTCATCAAATTTCCACTCCGGGATTGGCAACGATTTCAAGAAGCCTCCAGGTCGTTGGCATTCGGCCTTCACTAGCGCGCACGTTTGACATTTTGCCACGTAGAGAGCTATGTCCTTCTTCATGCCTGGCCACCAAAACAATATCTTCATATCCTTGTACATCTTTGTGCTCCCAGGGTGAACTGAGTACTTGGTATTGTGAGCCTCGTACATCAATTCTTCCCGTAGAGTGTCAGACTTTGGGATGCACAAGCGATCACCTTTCCGCAGAAGACCGTCTTCAACCAAGAACTGGGAATTTGACCCTTCCGATGCATAACGCTTCATGCTCTCATCGAGCTCCAACGCTCTCCGAACTCTGTCTGCAAGGTCGCATTGCACCTCCGTCCAGTTCAAGCATGCGTTTGCACTAGTACTCCTGTCGACACAGGTAATACCCAAGTCTTCCAACTCCTGGATTAAGCGTTCATCATGCCTGCTCAACAAGTTTGCTCGCGCTGGAGTTCTGCGACTTAAAGCATCAGCGACCACATTCCCCTTCCCGGGTGTATAATGAATCTCGAATGTGTAATCTCCGAGGAATTCCATCCATCTTCTTTGCCGCATGTTCAACTCCTTCTGGTTCAACAGGTACTTAAGGCTTTTATGGTCCGTAAAGATGTCAACCTTCACGCCATATAGATAATGCCGCCACAGCTTTAGGGCGAATATCACTGCCGCTAACTCCAAGTCGTGGACGGGATAGTTTCTCTCATGCACCTTCAGCTGGCGCGAGCCGTAAGCTATAGCTTGTCCAAACTGTAGGAGAACGCAGCCTAAGCCGCTCCCTGAGGCATCGCTATCGATTTCATAGCCGTCCGTACCACATGGCGAACTCAAAATAGGCGTCGTGGTCAGACGACCCTTCAATTCCTCAAAAGCTCGTGCGCACTCTAGTGACCACACAAACTTCTTATCCTTTCTCGTCAAGGTAGTGAGAGGTAAAGCAATCCGTGAGAAGTTCTCCACGAACCTCCTGTAGTAGCCGACAAGTCCCAGGAAACTCCGAACTTCCGCCACTGTAGTCAGTACGGGCCACTCCTGTATAGCTGCTATCTTTGCTGGATCCACAGCGATACCTTCTCCACTAATGACATGACCGAGAAATGCTACAGACGATAGCCAAAACTCGCACTTAGAGAACTTGGCATAAAGTCGACTTCTCCTCAGGGTGTGCAAAACCAATCTCAGATGGTTCGCATGATCCTCCTCCGACTGTGAATATACCAAAATGTCATCTATGAAGACAATCACAAATCGGTCCAGATATTCTCGAAAGGTCCTATTCATCAAATCCATGAATACTGACGGCGCGTTTGTCAGCTCGAACGGCATCACTGTGAACTCGTACTGGCCATAGCGTGTGCCAAATGCCATCTTGGGAATATCACTTTCCCTTATACGCAACTGATAATAACCGGACTTCAGATCCAGCTTCGAGTAGACAGTTGATCTAGCCAACTGATCAAATAGATCATCGATTCTCGGAATCGGATATTTATTCTTCTCTGTCAGCTTGTTCAGTTCTCGGTAATCTATGCATAGACGCAGACTTCCGTCCTTCTTTTTCACGAAAAGGACCGGCGCACTCCAAGGTGAACCACTTGGACGTATATACCCCTGCTCTAGCAATTCCTGCAGCTGAACCTTTAGCTCTGCCATTTCCTTTGGCGCCACTCTATACGGTGCACGGGCCACAGGTTTCGCACCTGGCACCAGATCAATAGGGAAATCAATCTCTCGCTGGGGTGGAATCCCAGGGAGATCTTTAGGAAACACATCCGCGAATTCTGACACAATGGGAATGTCGTGCAAACGGGACTTCGGCTCTACAGCCTCCAATAATGTGAAGAACAACTCTGCGCCCTTCTGAACTGCTTTTACCGCTTGGAGAGCAGACATCAGCGTCTTGCTCGATCCTCGCATACCAGCGAATTTGGTCTCGCATTCAGTACCTTGTCCCAAAGTGATTTCCTTCGAGTTGCAGTCAATACATGCATGCTGCTCTGAAAGCCAGTCCATGCCAAAGATCACGTCAAACTCGGATATCGGCAGTAGAGCTGCTTCCAACTTAAAATCACAACTACCAATCTGCACTTGGACACAGCAAGACCTATCCGCACGCAGTAAGCATCCGTTAGGTAGAAAAACATCCAGTCTATTACTTGATAACACGGAAGGCACTCCGATGCGCAATATGAAGTCCTTGGATAGAAATGAATGAGAAGCGCCTGTATCGAACAGTGCTCTCGCCGGATAGTCCCAAATTAGGACGAAACCTAACTCAAACATGTTAAGCATGACACAAAGTAGCAAGTATATAAAGCAGTAGAAACTATATACTACGATATACCTGTCACCACGTCGTTTTGCTTTATGGCCTCCTGTTGGCCAAGGTTGTAAACTCGAGGCTGAGCGGGAGTATAGTGAGAAGCTGTTGACTCCATCGCTTTCCCCTTCTCGGCATAAGATGCCCCTGCCTTCTTCTCTGTCTTCGGAGGGCCGCTGCGGCACTCCCGGGCATAATGCCCCACCTTGCCGCAAGTGTAACAAGTAACCGGGCCTCTACTCGGAGTAGCTCCAGAAGTAACAGTAGAAGGGGCTGGTCCAGACGACCTACCCTTCTTGTTCCACCTGTTGCGGAACCCAGACTTCGAAGAGATATTTGCCTTGAACTCTGGCTTCTTCACAGCCAGATCTTTCTTACTCTGCACTCTCCTCATATCTACATCCAACGATCTGGCAGAGTTCACCAAAACCTGAAAGCCCTGCGTCATCGGGCCTGAGAGAAGTAGCCTCAGGTCATCCCGCAGTCCTTCATAAAACCTGTTGGTCTTTCGCTCCTCGTCCGCAAACGTGAAGCTGGCATACCGACCCAACCTCGTGAACTCGTGCAAGTACTCATCAACTGAACCTTCTCCCTGAGTCAGACGCTGAAACTGATTCTCCAACGCAATCCTCTGCGTGGAGGGGAGGTACCTGGCCAGAAATAGTCTCGAGAACTCCTCCATCGAAACCTCAGATAGCTGCCTGCCAGCAAGCTGGTGCAACTCTACCTCGTCCCACCAAAGCCTTGCCTCTCCATCCAGTAGGAAAGTGGCTATGGTCACCTTCTGAGCTTCATCAGTCTCTGTCGCTGTCAGGGTCCTCTTGTAACACACCCCATCCGTTACAAGTAATATAACAGAAGGTCCGGCCGGGGCCCCACGTCATATTAAGCGAACAGACGGAACGGTTACTAGATTTGAAATACCATAATCCGATACATTTATTTAAAACCGTATCCTAACTCAGAATCATTCTAGCGGAAGTATAAAAAGGAGGTAAAGGAAAAAACCGCACCCAACGGCGAATGTCCACTAAGCAACAAAAGGAATGAAGATACAAACAACATGTCCACAAAATGGCCTTAAGGCCTTACATGAAAGTGTTCAACTAAAAATAAAGATAGCTTGCATACATCGGCACGCAGGCCGGCAATACATGAAACTAGCTAACAAAAAGGGGCTGGGCCTTCGAGGGCCAGATCAGCAAAAAGGGCTTCGGCCCGCTATTTCCCGCTCGGCTCCGCAGCACCTGCAAGCAAACATTCCACCGAGCGGTGGCAAACAAAGTAATGGTCAGCAAAGGCTGACCAAATTATAACGACCCCACCACTTTCTCGGGGTGGCGGTGCCTCTTCCCTGCAAGCGGATTAACATAATCACATAAAGCTAAAAAGTGCATTTAAAGCATCAAAACACCACAAACGTTGGCTCAACCGACCCAACGCCTCGTGCACTCAGGGCACCTTATCGGTGTACCGGATATCCCCGGTCCCACCACCATTCTCAGTCCTGGACTGGATGGCTACATAATGAGCATTCGCTAGTCGTGACTCAAAGGTCTCGACTCTCCCCTATGCCTGTAGCAACCCACCAATTACCTTAGGTGGTCGAACTACACCACATAGTGCAGGTACAGTTCGGTCGAGCCCGCTGCTCAAATCGTCGTACCCAACACGCACGACGCGGGTCGACTTCCCCTTGCCTGTTATCGCGTACATAACCGATTATTATGTAACAAGGGTGGCACTCGCGGCCACTTAAGTTGGGCCCTCAAGGAGCACAACTCCACACACTAGCCATACGGTCTCCGAGAGACGGGCTTCGCACAAATACGACAAAAACCTCTCGAGGGTTGATGTCGACGAACCAACGGCCTAGTGCAAGCATAAAACAACCACAGAGTCTTCTCCGGGCAATCATAAACATCACCAATCCAGACGCATCCGGATGGGCTTCACACAACATGCCTAAACCGTACTCGCGCTTCCGGTACTAATGCGATTAAACTAGTGGGGATGTCAACATCGACCCGTCGGAGAGCACCTTTCCCCCACGCGATGGTGGGGAGACACTTCCATGCAATTATGCTAAATAAGGGCTTCACCTGCCCAAGAAGAAAAGTCGTTACCCTTGACGTGCGTTTCTGAGGCATGACTTGGTCACGAACAACTCTTGTAGCGGCTTCCACGCACGTATCCGGCTTGCTCACGCCGAAGAAATCTCCAAAACAAATACTCCCGGTGCGGCTTCGTCTTTCCAAAGCACACTCTAACCCTAACCCTAACCCTTGGTCGGCCAAGAGGAGGAGGGTGTAGGTTGGCTTCAACCCTAGCCGGCAGCGGCCGGGGCAAGGAAGAGGGAAGAAGAAGCTCGGGCTATCTCCTCACAGCCGGCGGCCAAGAGAAGGGGGAGGAGGAGATCGGGGAAAAATCGCAGGAGGCGGCTCGTTCTCGCCGATCGGGAAAAGGGCGAGAGAGAGAGATCAGGAGAGGGAGGCGAGGGAGATGGAGCTCCGGCCACTCTTGCCTCGCCGGCGACGGGAGAGGTGGAGGGAGGCGGGGCTCCGGCTTCTTCGTTCCGTAGAGAGAGAAAGAACGAGAGAGAGAGAGGGAGACGATCGGGAGTTGGAGTGCGGCTGGGTAGGTTTGGGTTTAGATTGAGTTTGTATTTATATAACTCCCACCTACAACCGGCTATTGGCAGCCCTCACATTAAACGCACACCAAACTCGTTCAAACTCGCGCGCCAAATATACGGGGCGTTACACGTTGTGCGCTCAATTAGCGTGTTGTGCGTGCGCAGTTGGCGCGCTGCACCACGCACGCTGCGAGCGCCAAGTTTGCGGGCGCAGTTCGCGCGTCGCGCGGGCGCCGCTTGCGCGTCGCGAGGGTGCAGTTTGTGCGCTGTACACACGTAGTTTATATGCGTGGTGGGGGCGGTGTGCGCGAGGTGTTTTATTTGGACCTTTTGCGCGCCTGCCGTGATATGCATAACTGCATACGCGACGCACGCTGCATACGCGATGTGCGCAAGGTGTAACATGCATGGCGAACTAAGAGCTCAAGGGAAGAAATTAATGAGATGTGGACTTTCTGTTGCCCCCCGTGTGTATCACCGAATACTTCTTGTACAAGGTCGGAAGGGGAAACTTGCTGCGGCGAGGTTCCCGGATGCAGAGACTGTGCTTCCAGAATGTATCACCGAGTACTTTATGTTGTTTCGCGTGAGTTTGACGTGTAACGTTGTTTTGCGAGACTGACTCGCGACTATTACTCTCACGAGCTTGACTCGTGACTTTTGGTTGCACGAGTTTGGCTCGTGACTTTGCCTTGCGCGGTTTGTAACCGCGGCTTAGTTTGCACGAGGCTGGCTTGCAGCTTCGCTGGCTCGCCGCCGTGCTTGTACTAGGCTGGCTCGCGACTTAATTTGCGTGGTTTGCGACTGGGGCTTAGCTTGCGTGAGAATTTCACGCAACTTAGTTTGCACGAGGGGTTCTCGCGGCTTAGTTTACGCGAGGGTTGCTCGCGGCTTAGTTTGCACGAGGGTTACTCGTGGCTTAGTTTGCACGAGGGTTGCTCTCGGTTTAGATTGCGCGGAGCTGGTCCACTGCTTTATGCGCGAGGCTGGCTCGCGGCTTGGTTGCGTGGAGCTGGTCCATGGCTTTGTGCACGAGGCTGGCTCGTGGCTTGGTTGCGTTGAGCTGGTCCACGGCTTTGTGCGCGAGGCTGGCTCGGGGCTTGGTTGTGTGGAGGTGGTCCACGGCTTTGTGCGCGAGGCTGGCTCGCGGCTTGGTTGCGTGGAGCTGGTCCACGGCTTTGTGCGCGAGGATGGCTCGCGGCTTGGTTGCGTGGAGCTGGTCCACGGATTTGTGCGCAAGGCTGGATCACGGCTTGGTTGCGTGGAGCTTGTCCACGGCTTTGTGCGCGAGGCTGGCTCGTGGCTTGGTTGCATGGAGCTGGTCCACGGCTTTGCTGGAGAAGGGGGCAGGCCCTTCTCAGGTTGCATAAGTTAGGGAGACCATAGATCCTGTTCGAATACACAATATTTATAGAAAGCAAAATGCGATACTTTGAATAAATAATAGTTTGCACGAGATCAGGCTCGCGACTTATATGAATCACATAGTTTTGAATCAAAAAGTTACTGCATAAAGAAAATCACAATGCATCACTGATAAAAGCAGCGCAGGTTCTGCGCATTCCATGTATGGGGAAGAGTCTTTCCTTCGGCGCTCCGTAACTTGTACGTGCCTGGTTTTACCATAGCTGTGACGACGAACGAGCCTTCCCACGTTGGAGATAGCTTGTCGCCTTGTGCTCCTTTTCCGGCATCTTCCAAGGTGCGGAGGACTAAGTCTCCCACGTTGATCGAGCGGGGCTTCATCCGACGATTGTAGTAGCGGGCCGTGCGTTGTTGGTAGGCGGCGGCGCGGAGAGCAGCTTCTTCGCGCACTTCGAAGACCAAGTCGAGGTTATCACGGAGTGCTTCGTCGTTTGCTTGGTGATCAAAATTGGATGCCCGGGAACTAGGGACGTCGATGTCAACCGGGATAATGGCTTCTGTTCCATAGCATAGATTGTATGGTGTTTCTCCTGTAGGCATCCTTTCTGTTGTACGATATTCCCATAGCACGTTGGGGAGAGCATCGACCCATTGCCCCCCAAGTATCTTCTAGTCGTGTCGTCAGCCCCTTCAGAATAGTACGGTTAGTCACCTCAATTTGTCCATTAGTTTGCGGGTGTGATACTACTGTGTGCTGCAACTCTATCTTTAATTCCTTGCACAATTTGGTAATGGACTTTCTGGTGAATTGGGTGCCGTTGTCAGTGATGATGATTGCCGGTTTGCCGAAGCAGCATACGATGTTCTTCCAGACGAATTGTTTTGCATTCTCTTCGGTTATCTTGGTCAGTGGTTCTGCTTCAACCCACTTGGTGAAGTAATCAATTGCCATAATAATGAATTTCCTCTAACCAGAGGCTAGTGGCAAAGGCCCGAGGAGATCTATTCCCCACTGTGTGAATGGCCAAGCTCCTTGCAGCGATGTGAGGGCCACTGGAGGCTGTCGGGGAACGTTGGCGTGCACTTGACAACTTCTATATTTTTGGACGAACTCCATTGCCTCCTTTTTCATAGTTGGCCAATAAAATTCTTGACGTAGGATCTTTCTGGCTAAGGCTTTCCCTCCAAGGTGCTCGCCACATACCCCTCCGTGGACTTCGCGGAGCGCATATTCGGCGTCTTCTTGTGATAGGCACTTCAGATAAGGTCCTGCGAAGGACCGCCTGTATAATTCTCCGTCCATCAAAGTGAAAGCGGTTGCTCTCATTCTTAGGCGGCGAGCTTCCTTGTGATCTTCGGGTAGCTGCTGGTTTTTCAAGTAGGCGATTAGCGGGGTGGTCCAAGAATCCTCTGCTTTATTGATTTCTGCCACTTCTCATGGGCCATGAATGCTAGGGAAGACTATTTCTTCTATTTGGCACCTTCTTGTCTGGTACTGCGTTGAAGATGTGGCTAACTTTGACATGGCATCTGCCTTGTTGTTCTGCTCTTTGGGGATATGTAAAATTTGAAATTGCGGGATTTGGATCAGAAGGGACTTGACAAGTTACAGGTACTGGGCAAGCTGCTCATTCTTCGCTTCGAATTCTCCTTCTACCTGCGAGACGACATGTTGTGAATCAGATTAAACGGTCAGCCGCTTGACCTGACAGCTGATGGCGAGCTTGAGTCCTGCGATGAGGGCTTCGTATTCTACAGCATTGTTTGTAGCAGAGAATTTTAGTCGGAGTCCGTATTCCAGGGTAACGAGATCTGGACTAATAAGGAGTAGGCCTGCTCCAGCGCCTTCAACTCCTGAGGCCCCGTCCACATATAGTGTCCATGCCTGTCCGGCCTCCGCTGGTGTGGCCTCTGCTTCCGTTGGTAAAGTGTTTTCTATGATGAAGTCTGCCAAGACTTGAGACTTGATGACGGGGCATTGGAGGAAGTGGATGTCGAACTCGCCTAGCTCGACGGCCCACTTGACCAGTCGGTCGGATGCTTCTGGTTTCTGGAGAATGGCTCGGAGTGGAAACTCGGTCAAGACTTTAATGGTGTGTGCTTAGAAGTCGGGGCGGAGTTTTCTGGCAGAGAAGACAAGTGCTAAAGCCATTTTATCTGCACCGGGTATCGGGTCTCTGTTTCAGAAAGGATTTTGCTGAGGTAGTAAATAGGGCGCTGAACTCCTCCTTCATTTTTAACTAGGACTAAACTCAATGCAGCTGGCGTGATGGCGAGGTGTAGAAAGAGAATCTCTCCGGGAGCTGGCTTGGATAGAAGCAGGGGGAGGCAAGATATTGATTTAAGGATTCGAAGGCTGACTGGCACTCGTCAGTCCATTGAAATCCTGTGCTTCGAGTTCCTCAGAGGATCTTGAAGAAGGGGAGGTATTTGTCTCCCATCCGGGCTAGGAATTGGGATAGTGTCGTGATTCTTCCATTCAACCGTTGTACATCTTTGAGTGACCTGGGCGGTGACATTTCTTCGAGAGCCTTAATCTTCTCTGGATTGGCCTCTATTCCACGCTGGGTGACCATGAACCCCAGGAACTTCCCCGAAGTGACCCCGAAGGCGCACTTGCTAGGATTAAGCCTCATTTCATACTGTCTAAGGATTCTGAAACACTTCTCCAAATCTTCAAAATGGTCTTCATGACGAATGCTCTTGACCAGCATATCATCTACGTACACTTCCATGGATCTGCCAATGAGCTCCTTAAAGACTTTGTTCATGAGCCATTGATAAGTAGCTCCTGCGTTCTTAAGTCCGAATGGCATCACTTTATAGCAATAGATCCCCTTATCGGTTCAAAAGGTTGTGTGTTCCTCGTCGGTTGGGTCCATCCGGATCTGATTATATCCTGAGTAGGCATCCATGAAGCTGAGAAGTTGATGTCTGGCAGTTGAATCAACTAGCTGGTCTATCCTGGGAAGTGGAAAACTGTCTTTAGGGCAGGCCTGGTTAAGGTTGGTGTAGTCCACACACATCCTCCACTTCCCGGAGGATTTCTTTACCAGGACAACGTTGGCCACCCACGTGGGGTAGCCAACTTCTCGAATGAAATGGGCGCGGAGAAGCTTCTCAACTTCTTCTTCTATTGCTTGGAGTCTCTCGGGGGCAAAATTCCTCTTCTTTTGGATGACGGGCTTGCATGCGGGGTTAATGTTAAGGGAGTGTTGGATGACCTGTGGGTCGATTCCAGGCATATCTTTCGGGGACCAGGCGAAGATATCCTTATTTTCCCGAAGGTAGGCTGCTAATTCCTCCCTCTTGCTGTGGTAAGAGGGTCCCGAGCTGAACAGTGTGATCTGGTTTTGTCGGAGAGAGGGGGACCTCAATCAGGCCCTCGATGGGTGCCCCCCGTTGCAGAATTGCTTCATCTCTGAGGTTGAAGTCATCGATATTCATGGTGGTAGGCTTGCTGGGTTGTGCTTGCTTAGAATAGCAGTTCTTAGCGGCTTACTGATTTTCGCGTACCACTCCAATCCCTCCGGGAGTAGGGAACTTCATAGCTAGATGGGGAATGGATGGGATGGCTGTGAAGGTGGTCTGAACTGGTCTTCCAAAGATAGCATTGTATGCTGAGCTTGATTCTACTACCACGAACTGGACTTCATGCGTGATTTGTTTTGGAAATTCTCCTAATGTGACTGGTAGGGTGACTGTTCCGATGACTTGGACTGGATGGTTATCAAAACCGTAAACTGGGCCAGCTGCTGGAGTCGGCTGCTGCCGGGATATGTTCATATTTTGGAGGGTGGTGGAGAAAAGAACGTCGACTGAACTGCCATTATCGACAAGGATTCGTTTGACGTTGTAATAGGGGTCTCCAATGCCAGCACTGATTACTAGTGGATCTTGATGTGGCGTTCGGATGCCGATGATATCTTCATCTCCAAATGATATGGTGGTGTCTTGCTTACTCCTCTTATCTTCATGGGTTTCCTTTCCCGTGTGCACTAATAGTATTTGTGTAGTCAGAACAGGTGATCCGGCAATGGTCTCGATGTTTACTACCACTTGCCTTCCTCCTCCTCCTGCAGGTGGGGCATTCTACTGGTCCCTGGGATGCCTAGGCGGATCCTGTTGTTCCTGCACCCTTCCCTGCAAAAATCTTCCGAGCAGTCCTAGACGGACTAGACGCTCGATATCCTCTTTCAGGCGAGCACAATCTTCAGTGGTGTGCCCGGTCGTCCGATGGTATTCACAATACTTGGACTGATCGTTCTTAGGATTGTGAGGTGGTTGCCTTGGTCGTTGCTGCGCCGGTTCATTCTGGATGGCATATAACACATTGGTGCGAGAAGTGTTGAGAGGGGTGTAATCTCTAGGTGGATCTCTCTGGCGGTCACGTCGGCGTTGTCCGTTTCGACGTTCTTCGGGGAATCTTTCTTCCTAGCGTTGAGGGGTCGGCTCTTTGTCCCTCTTTCTTTTTTGTACTCCATCGAACTGTCGTCGATGAGCTTCAATGGCTTCGTCTGCGGCTATCTGTGTACAAGATCTGGATAGTGGGGGACGGTTTCTCTCATAAGTGCTGAGTAGAAACCGCTAGGATGGAGACCTCCCAAGAATACCCCCCGCAGGAGCTCGGGGTCGACTCCTGGGATCTGGCCGGCTTCTGCAGTAAATCGTCGGAAGAAATCTTTGAGGGTCTCCCCCTCGTTTTGGCGGATTCCAGAGAGATATGATGGATCGCGAACGATCCTTCGATTGGCGATGAATTGGTCGAAGAACTGTCTGGTCATTTCGGCAAAGCTGGTAATGGTGCCTGCTCTTAAAGAGTGAAATCACGTTCGAGCTTGCCCTTTGAGGGTGGTTGGGAATACTTGATATAGCAGCGGATCAGAGGCGTTGAAAATCCTCATGATAGTGGTAAAATGATTGACATGTTCGAGCGGATCATCGGTTCCATCAAATGTTTCGATGCTTGGGAGTTTGAATCCTTGCGGGATCGGGTGGTCGAGGATTTGTGGGGCCAAGGGGGAGCCTTGGCAAAGCGGCTGATGAGGGTGAAAATCTCTCCTTGCGGCTTGGCGGTATTCTTCAGCAATGACCTCCCTGATTTCTTCGCGAGTGAGGAGAGGGTGGATGCGAGCATCGTTAACTAGATTGTGGCGGGGATGATCCACCCTTGCTCCCCTTGGAGGGGGATGAGTCGAACTGGCGGCATCAGAGTAGTCTTCAAGTTCTTCTTGCCCCGCAGGGACTTCCTGAATCCTTACTGGATTAAGTGGTGGAGGATTGTTAGCTTGCGAAGGTGACCTTGGCGGAGCCGGAGGTGCTCCCAGGTTCCGAAGTAGTGCGAGCATCTCTGTCTGCTGCTCTTCCAATTGGCGGACACGCCCTTCCAAGGCGGTGATAGGGGCGAAAGCTGCTTCAGTGGTTAGTGGCACGTCTACTAGAGAGTGAGATCGTGCTGGTTCAGTGTGTCCGCCAAGTGCAGATCCTTCGGCAGTGCGGGCACTTCTCTTTGCCATCGCGGTGGTAGGGATGATGAACTTGTTCTGCGAAGGATGTTGGGAATGTTTCCCACAGACGGCGTCAAACTGTTGCGGCCAAACTCGGCGCTCCGGCCGATCCGGACTAACTTGGACCGTCTTAGCTCGCGGAGCGGTCGAGCGCGCACACAGTCAGTTGAAAAAAGGGAAATGTACATCGGAAGTTTTAACGTGGAAAACCCTTCAATCGGGTTAAAAACCACGTGACCAGTTCTGTGTCAATCAAAGTCCACTAAGCTGTTGGAGGTTACAAAATGTTAGGAGAATCAAGGGCGACAGACCGCTCCTTGTTACAAAAGTGGAGGTGAGAGGGAGACATGCTCTTCCCACGGGCAACAGGCTGCGCCGTAGAGATGGCTTGAACGGTGGAATCTGCGTGAGTCTTCGGAGATTGGAAGCTGATACGGTGCTCCACGCAAGGGTGTCTTGCAAGCCTTCTTCTTCCTCAAGTTTGGGGACTTAGTCGTTTTCACTTCGGCGGAGCTTTGCGGTGGCTGGAGAATTCTCTACGGCAGGAAACGGGCAGAGCTCTGGCGCAAGGAAGAAGAAGCTGCAGAGGAAAAAAAAGTGAGAAATGAAGAGCTCTAGGGTCATTTTATAGGCTCCAGGGGAGATCATGGTGGGCCCCACCACTAACGTAGTGGGTTAGTGGGTGGTTTCCCCTTGATCGGACGGCCGTGGTAGCGCGCTATGATCGGATGGTGGAGGTTCGGGCGGCGAGCCACCGGCTAGCGGTGGTTAGCGGGAGCGGCCGGCCGATGGCGGTCGACAGGTGGAGGTGGCCGGTGGCGGCCGGCCGGTGGAGGTGGTCGGTGGCGGTCGGTTGCAGCGTTGGCCGGCGGCAGGCAGCGGCGGTCGGTTGCGGCGGCGGTGCTCTCTCTCCCCTCTTTCCCCTTTTTGTGGATCTTATTTTTGGTGGGAGAGAAAGAGGGGGGAATTGGATGAAGGAGATAAAAGATGAGAGAAAGTGGGTAGAGATGAAGAGAGAGAGGGAGGATGAGCGGAATTGGATCTATATATATATACGAGTGCCCGACACGGGGCTCCGCCCCTATGGCCATGCAGGACAGTACCCGACCGACGACGACGGGCTTCGCCCGTCCCATTAAGGCGGGTTTCGCTCGCAACATATACATATGAGTACTCAAAATTATCGTAAAAAAATATACATAAATATTACAATATTTATTTTGTAAAACAATATATGTTTTGACATAAAAAAATTAATTTTGACTTTAATAAAGTTGATTGATTTAATGTCATCACCTGAAAAATATCACTGATATGCCTAATGACAACCTTCCTTGAATAGACCACTGACATCCATTAATGGAAGAGAGAGAAACAATGAGTGAGTAGAGATGAAGAGAGAGGGTGAGGGAATAAGTATAGCCCTCATAATCCTAAAAAGAGTGAAGGAAAGAAAGACCGGGGAGAGAGAGTGGGGGAAGAGAAAGCAGGAGAGATGGCGTGAAAGAGAGAGGGAGAGAGAATATGGTGGCAGGAGAGAGAGAGAGATGGCATGAGAGAGAGAGAGGGAGAGAGAAGATGGTGGCAGGAGATAGAGATGGCGGTGGCAGGAGAAAGCGAGGAAGACAGGGAGGGAGATGGAAGTGGGTCCCACTACATTGAATTAAAAATAAAGAGAGAGACAGAAAGAGAGAGGGAGGATGAGCGGAGGTATTTGAGAGAGAGGATGGCAGGAGAAAGAGATAGAGAGAAAGAGAGGGAGGGGAGAGAGGGGGTTGTGGGTCCCACAATTTTGAATTAAAAAGAAAGAGAAAAAGAAAGTATTATTATTTTATGAGATGGGGGTTGTAGCTGAAAGAGAGAGAGGGATTGTGTGAAAAATATCATTAATTTAATATTAAGAACTCAAATAAATATATAAAAAATGTACTGTTGAGCGGGACCGTATGGCTGGATGCGGGCGAAGCTCGCCGGGGGAGGGAGGGGAGAGAGAGGGGTTGGGCAAAAAATATCATTAATTTAATATTAAGAACTTTGGTGTTGCTGTGGCGCCAGAGTGCTCCGGGGGCCGCGAGCGGCGGGTGCGACGCCCAGCTGGTGCATTACGTCGAAGTGGGCAACTATGTGGTCGAAGGACGCCCGGAGCATCAAGATCAGACGAAGCCCGTGCGCAGGAGGGCGAAGCCCACCTGATGCGGCCGAAGGCCGCCCAGAGCATCTTCGCACGGGCGTAGGCGAAGCCCGTGCGCAGGAGGGCGAACCCCGTCTGATGCGGCTGAAGGCCGCCCGAGAGCATCGAGCTCGGGCGTAGCCCGTACGAAGATGCCCGTACATATATACATATATATATATACACATATACATACATATATATACATATATACATATATGGGTTACTCTAGTGCTGGCGTACGGGCGTACGGGCAAGGGTCAAGGAGGCTTCAAATCGAAAAGTGATAAACATGAAAGTTGTAGATCTCGGCGATACGAACAACTTTCATGTTGATCACTTTTTGATTTGGAGCCGTCTTATACCTCGATTTGGGCCCCGAAATCTGGGTCAGCGGAACTGCTACAGTAAAGCGTCTGCCGCCCCAGATTTTGGGGCCGAAATCGAGATCCAAGACGGCTCTAAATCAAAACGTGATAAACATGAAAGTTGTTCGTCTCGCCGAGATATACAACTTTCATGTTGATCACTTTTCGATTTGAAATCATCTTGACCCCCAAAAAGATTTGTCTGTACGTCCGCATTGTAGCCAGCCTGCATTTGAGATATATATATATATACTAGCATCTTCGAACGGGCTCCGCCCGCTCTCGATGCGTCGCTGCGGGCTTCGCCCGCCCCTGACAAAATTTAAAAGTATTTAAAGCGCTTCGCCCGCGTCCGACAAAATTTAAAAGTATTTAAAGCAACTATTTAAAATTCTATAATATAAAAGTATTCAAATTTTATTAAATAGAAATTTTATTAATTGTATTAATTATTTAAAAACCAAATTATATAATTTAATAAAATATAAAAAAAATGAAAAAAAACCCGATTTCCCCTTCCGCCAAATTCACCTCCGCGGCCTCCTCTTCCGCCGGTGGCCTGCCCGGCGCCCGCCGCCGGCGGTAGAGGAGGCCACGGAAGTGAACAGTGCGCGGAAGCGGGGTATCAGGATTTTGGGATAATGAACAGTGATTTTTTTGGTGATTTGGTTATTGGCAGACCTATTTTAATGAATCCAATGGCCAGATTTTGATGGAGCTTGATCCGACGGACATGGTTCATCTGGTGGTGTGATTGAAGAATGGTATATTGGTTTATATGATAAAGATATATATATATATACTAGCATCTTCGCACGGGCTACGCCCGTGCTCGATACTCTCGGGAAGCCTTCGGCCGCATCCAGGAGGGCTTCGCCCGTGCTCGATGCGTCGTTGCGGGCTCGGTGTGTCGATGCGGGCTCTCAATGCGTCGCTGCGGGCTGCGCCCGCCTATGAGCGGGTTACGCACGCACCCGAATTTTTTTTTTCAAAACATATACATATGAGTACTTAAAATGACGACAAAAAATATGAAGTATTATTCATATTTTTAATTTATACAATTTTATAAATTTTAATCTATAAAAATTAATTCATCTCTCTCTTTATCACTCCCCCCCCCCCCTATCTCTCTCTCCTTCTCTCTCCCCCCTCTCTCCCTCTCCCTCCATTCTCTCCCAAATCTCCCCCCTCTCATGCTCTCTCATGATCCAATGGTCAATATTCAATCTATGGTGTGCCTCCAAATATCTATATTCTCTTATATATATAAGATATATATATATATATACGTACACACACACACACGAGTGACGGGCACGGGCCTCCGGCCCGATGGCTACGCGCCACAATACCCGCCCGGCGATGGCGGGCTTCACCCGCCCCCCCCCCCCCCCCACGGCGAGTGCTTGATACGGGGCTCCGCCCCTGCGGCCAAATGCGATAGTACCCGCCCGTCGACGGAGGGCTTCGCCCGCCCCCGGCGGGCGTGCCCGCAGCATGTACATATGAGTATTCAAAATGACCGTAGAAAAATATTAATCACGATTGCAATTTTTATTTTGTAAAAAAACGTGCGTTTTGACTTACAATAATTAATCTCTCTCCTTCTCTCCTCTCTTTTTCTTTCTCTCTCCCTCTCTTTCTCTCTCCAATCTACGGCCCCTCTCAGCTACTCTCTCTCTCTCTCTCCTCTCTCTCTCCCTCCCTCTCTCTAGCTTTAAGAGCACTATAAGTTTTAGTTTTTTAATGATAAAACGATCTGACGGCTAATAAATTATCAAATCATGATCCGACCGACGGTGAGAATACATGTATATATATATACATACATATATATATATATATATATATATATGTATGTACATATATATATATATATATACATATATATATATGTATATATATATATATACATATATATATATACAACGGCCGAGGGTCTCTCATCGCCGCCGCCGTCGGCTGCGGGCTGCTCGCCGGGCACCGGCTGCGGGCTGCTCGCCGGGCACCGGCTGCGGGCTGCTCGCCGGGCACCGGCTGCGGGCTGCTCGCCGGGCACCGGCTGCGGGCTGCTCGCCGGGCACCGGCTGCGGGCTGCTCGCCGGGCACCGGCTGCGGGCTGCTCGCCGGGCACCGGCTGCGGGCTGCTCGCCGGGCACCGGCTGCGGGCTGCTCGCCGGGCACCGGCTGCGGGCTGCTCGCCGGGCACCGGCTGCGGGCTGCTCGCCGGGCACCGGCTGCGGGCTGCTCGCCGGGCACCGGCTGCGGGCTGCTCGCCGGGCACCGGCTGCGGGCTGCTCGCCGGGCACCGGCTGCGGGCTGCTCGCCGGGCACCGGCTGCGGGCTGCTCGCCGGGCACCGGCTGCGGGCTGCTCGCCGGGCACCGGCTGCGGGCTGCTCGCCGGGCACCGGCTGCGGGCTGCTCGCCGGGCACCGGCTGCGGGCTGCTCGCCGGGCACCGGCTGCGGGCTCGCCGGGCACCGGCTGCGGGCTCGCCGGGCACCGGCTGCGGGCTCGCCGGGCACCGGCTGCGGGCTCGCCGGGCACCGGCTGCGGGCTCGCCGGGCACCGGCTGCGGGCTCGCCGGGCACCGGCTGCGGGCTCGCCGGGCACCGGCTGCGGGCTCGCCGGGCACCGGCTGCGGGCTCGCCGGGCACCGGCTGCGGGCTCGCCGGGCACCGGCTGCGGGCTCGCCGGGCACCGGCTGCGGGCTCGCCGGGCACCGGCTGCGGGCTCGCCGGGCACCGGCTGCGGGCTCGCCGGGCACCGGCTGCGGGCTCGCCGGGCACCGGCTGCGGGCTCGCCGGGCACCGGCTGCGGGCTCGCGTATATATATATGTACATATGTATATATGTATATATATGGGAGAAATCATGTGCGGGCAAGACCACTATGCGGGCGTACGGGCAAGAGATTTTGGAGGTTAAGATGATCTTAAATTGAACAGTGATCAACATAAAAGTTGTAGATCTCGGCGAGACGATCAACTTTCATGTTGATCACTTTTTGATTTGGAGCCATTTTGGCTGCCCTTAATTTCGAGGCCCAAATTGAAAGCCAAGACGACTTCAAATCAAAAGGTGATCAACATGAAAGTTGTTCGTCTCGCCGAGATCTACAACTTTCATGTTGATCACTTTTCGATTTGAAGCCTTCTTAAGTCTTGCCCGCACGCCCGCACATGTTATCTCCTCATATATATAGAGAGAGAGAGAGACACACACACACACACACACACACAAGTGCTCGACACAGGGCTCCGCCCCTATGGCCATGCGCGACAGTACCCGACCGGCGACAATGGGCTTCGCCCGCCCCATCAAGACGGATTTCGCCCGCAACATATACATATGACTACTCAAAATGACCGTAAAAAATATACATAAATATTATAATTTTTATTTTGTAAAACAATATACATTTTGACCTAAAAAATATTAATTTTAACTTTAATAAAATTGATTGATTTAATGTCATCATCTCGAAAATATCACTGATATACCTAATGACAGCCTTCTTTGAATAGACCGCTGACATGCCTAATAACAACCTATCATAATAGATGTAGGAGCTCTACTAAAAAACTTTTTGAATTTAAATGAATTTTCATCCTTGCTTCTAATTTTTTGATAGTGTAATTACTTAAATGGACATTGTATTTTAATTTCTTTGAAATAAATTATAATATATGTCAAGTCATTAAAATATAAAAATGAGGGTATAATTGATATTTTTGAATGTTTCACCAAAGATAACTTTTCCATTATATATAATAGTGATATATATATATATATATATATATATATATATATATATATATATATATATATATATATATATATATATATATAAGTACATTAAAGAAATAATTTTGAATTGTAGAATCAAATCATGACCGTCGAATATAAATCAAATATTTGATCGCGACCGTTGATCACAACAAAGAATTAGGGTCGTTCATATTTTTTCTTAAGTCTACTAAACCTATATAGGGCCTCTCAAATCAATATATTTTTATAGTGCACCCCAACAACCGTCAGCCCATCCCCGTGCGGGGCGGGCGCAGCTCGCCGGGGGGCAGCTGTATTCCCGGCTGCGGACGAAGGGCGCGGGGGGGGGGGGGGGGGGGGGGGGGGGGGGGCACAGCCCCGTGTCGGGCACTCGCATTGATGTGGGCGCTGCCCGCAACGACCCGTTGTGGGCTGGCGAAGCCAGCCGGGTAAGGCCGAAGCCCGTCGGGTGCGGACGAAGCCCGCCGGGTGCGGACGAAGCCCGGCGTCACGGGCCGGGTACTATGCCGCATAGCCATAGGGGGTGAGCCCCGTGTCAGGCACTCGTGTGTATACAATATACCATTCTTGAATCACACCATGAAACGCATTACGGCCGTCTGATCTCCAGGAAATAGTTTCTGGCCATCGTATCTAACAAATGCGGCCTGCTAATATCCAGATCCCAAAGGACTGCACTGTTCACAGCCTCCAAAATCCCGATACCCACAACCATTCCCGTCGCCTCACCCCGCCGCCGTCGGCGACCACCGGCGGGTTCGCTGGCCTCCGGCAAACCCGCTGGGGGTTTTTCGGCGGCTCCGCTGGCGGCGGCCGAGAATGCCACCGCATGAGCAGGCGGAAGCGGGGGGGGGGGGGGGGATTTATCGTTTTTTTTTTCATTTTTTATTAATTATACAATTTATTAAATTATAATAAGTAATTTATTTATAATTTATAAAATTATTAAATTTCTATTAAAATTTTTATTAAAAGTTGGGGAGGGCGGGCGAAGCCCGCTGGAATGCGGGCAATTAAAATTTTTAACTGCCGGGGGGCGGGTGAATCCCACCGGAATGCCAAGCGGGCGAAGCCCGCTTGGTTGTGGGTGAAGCCCGCAGCGACGCATCGAGAACGGGCAGAGCCCGTTTGAAGATGCTAGTCTGTGTGCAAATATATAAATTTGAGCTGCAAATATATTTTGAATGTTTGTAGCGATTATTGATGTGCCTGCTATAACATCACTCTAATTATAACACCAACTTACAAGTAGATTGATTGTCACCCAGAGTTTCACAAAATAAAATCTCCAAAATACCTATAAAAAAAATAGATTCTGCAATCCATTTGTTAGAATTTCAAATCATTTTGGCTTCGTTTGGGAAGACTTATTTTCATCAGTCAAGCAGTTACGATTGCATTAACCGGACTTTAATTATGGTCCGGTTCATGCAATTGTAATCGCTTGACCGGTGAAAATAAGCTTCCGTTTGGGAGGGCTTTTTTACTCTTTTCATTTTCTAGAAAACATTATCGTTCATAATATTATATTTGTTTTACGGACAGTTGATTTTTTAAAAAGACAAAATAATTTCTTTTGAATGAACTGTGTTTTTCACTGATAAAAAAAAACTAACACAATATTATAAACTATAACATTTTTTCAGAAAACAAAATGGAGAAAAAAATCCCTCTCAAATGGAGCCTCTGAAAGGTGTCACACATTCAAACGGAGCCTTTGGAAGGTTTCACACATTCAAAACACAAACAAGGTAAATTTAGAAGGGCAGTTCAATCATTTGCTCGACAAACAGAGCCTTTGAAAGGTTTCACACATTCAAAACACAAACAAGGTAAATTTAGAAGGGCAGTTCACTCATTTGCTCGCCAAATTATTTTTGGAGGACCCCTTAATTGCATTCTGCAGAACCGTCACCGGGGTTCGAAGGATTTATGGAAAATACAAAGTAACCGGAAGACATTGGCGCAGCAGGGTCATTCTTTACGAACACGGTTGTCGATGCGGTGCCTGAGCTGCCATCATTGATAATCCTCACTGTGATCGTAAGAGAATAAACCGATTGTAGATCAAGCTGCTTTTTGGTGAAGGCAATCACTTGGCACAAGGCAAGCGGCGACTCGCCGTCTGGGAGACGCCTATTGTGCTCCGTCACTGCGAATGATGCGGCTGCTACAACACCCCAATCAGACATAGGGGTTTTGACGCCCTTTAGCGGCGGGTATGGAAACACACACCCTCCGGTGGATGCGAAGACGAAGAAAACGAGGGCGATGACATGAAAATACAAGGGATGGGTGGAGAAGGCCATGAATGTTTTGCCTGTTGGGAGGGAGAACTAGCTATTGCTTGGGAAGAGGAGGGAGTGAGGATGGCAAAAGCACAAGAGTCAGGAATTTATAAACATGTAGATTTTGTTGCTTCTTGTCATTTTTTATGGAAGAGTATTTTGTCTCTTGGTGCCATTTAAAAAAATAAAATAAGTAAAAAAATCACAGGCGGCCAATAAGATAAGTATGGCAGGCGAACAATACAAGAATAAAATTAAACAATACCACAGCCGGCAAAAGCAGAGTTGCAGGCTAAAATGAGTCGTACATTTGCAAATAAAGTCATTGTCACACTAAGGGCCTGTTTGGCACCGCGTTTTTGCAGCAGGGTGCCGCCGTTTACTGTGCCGCTCCGCCAAACAAATATTTCGCCCTTGATTCTGCAGTCGCCGCCGTCCTGAAATCGCGAAAAATCAGCCATCTGGAGTCACGATATTTTCTCATGACTCCACATCGCGATTCGCAACTCACCTGCGCCTGCTTCTTCAGCCTAACCTGCGATCCGCCGACCCCGAACTCCATCTCCAGCGAGGAATCTGCGCCTGCACTTCTCCGCTCCGGCGATCGTTGAACTTCTCCACTCCGGCGACGCGTATCACCTTCTCCACCTCCTCCAGAGTCGCTGCCTATCACTTCGTTTGGTTCTTACGTGACAAACTGGATTATTCACCAGTTTGAAAGCACTCTCGTTGTCACTGTGGAGCAGAGTGGGACCCAGAACTTCCTCATGGACGTCTTCTAATAGCCTCCCAAGCCAAACGGCTTCTCAAGCTGCCAAGGCCGAAGCCTTGTACTCCGCTTTTATAGTAGAGACGAACACCGAGTCCTGCTTCTTGCTACACCAAGAGATACCGGCTGATCTGCACGTGAAAACATAACCGGATGTTGACTTTCGGTCATCTGAATCTCCCACATAGTCAGCATCCGAGTATCCTTGAAGAATAAACCTCGTGTCTCTCCCATAAAGAGGATCAGGAAGGATCCTCCATTTATCTCACCGAAGCTTAATCTCGGATTCAAAAGGAGTAGATCTACTCTTCCCCTCCCTCATGCTGAATCGCTGAACAATTCGCTCTGCATAGCCCTTTTGGGACACAAGTATGTCATTCTCCTTCATCTCTACCTCAAGTCCAAAGAAGTGGTGGAGCTCACCCAAATCCTTCATCTCGAATTTTATAACTAGCTCTGCCCTGAGCCTAGATACCTCCTCCTTGGAGTTTCCCGTGACATTCATATCGTCCACGTATAACAATACCAAGACTTAGAGCTCCCCCTTCTTCTTGATTAACAAGCTTGAGTCTGAATTTGAAACAAGATAGCTACAGATCTGGAGGTATTCTACTATCTTTCCATACCAACCACGAGGTGTCTGCTTCAAACCATAAAGAGCTTTCTAGAGCTTGGAAACATAGTCTGGATGGTTTTTAGAAACATATCTCAGACGCTGATCCATGAAGACGTGCTAGTCGATTTCCCCGTAAAGAAAAGCATTCTTTACATCTAGCTGTCACAACTTCCAGCCCTGACAAACCGCCAAAGCTATTACCACCCAAACTAAAGTCATCTTCGCCACGAGTTTGAACGTCTCCTCATAGTTTTCATCATACTATTGTGAAAATCCTCGAGCTACGAAGCGAGCCTTGTACCGCTTGATACTTCCATCCGCATTCTTATTCATCTTATACACCCACTTACAAGTCACAAGAGTAACACCATCAACCTTGGGCACAAGATCTCAGGTCTCATTTTTCTTAAGAGCAGTCATCTCCTCATTCATGACATCTTCCCACTTCTTGACTCCAGTGGCTTCATTAAAGCTAGAAGGCTCCCGCTTATCCAGGGGGCCTAAGAAGAAACAAGAGACAAAGATCACCGTGTTTCATTCGCAATAACGAGCCGGTGGCTTGATGATCCTCTTCGATCTCCGAAGAGTCTGCTCCTTGCTCACCACCACCGCTACTTCTTCTGAATCAGCTCCATTCCCGAGCACACTTGGAGTGTTGCTCCCCTACTTCCTGAACTAGAAGCTTCTGCCCCAGAGCTTGAAGCACCTGGAGCTCTTAGTGACACAGACAGCTCCACCTGAAGATCTACAACAGCCTCCTTCTGACCTTCATCAAACTTGCTCTCTTGTAACTCCACAGATGAGCTGCCTCCATACGATGTCAGTTCATCAAAGACAATGTCTCTTGATACAACAAACTTCCTTATCACAGGATCCATGCACTTACATCTCTTCTTTCGCTCATCATAGCCTACAAAGATAAGCTTCCTTGTCTTTGCATCAAGCTTGGTTCTCTGAGCATCCGGAACGTGAACATAGCAAGTTGATCTAAATACCCGAAGGTGTTCAACACTAGACTTCTACTTGAACATCAGCTCATGAGGAGACTTCATGTTGATTGAACTCAAAGGCATCTGATTGATGATATAAGTTGCGCAGGCCATTCCTTCCGCCCAAAAGGACCTGGGAATGCCCTTCACATGAAGCCAGCACTTGCAGGTTTCCGTCAAATGACAGATCTTCCTCTCCGTCACTCCATTTTGTTGTGGAGTATGAGCACAATAAAGCTTTCTCTGAATCCCGTGCTTCCTGCATAAGTTATAAAATATGGATGATATAAACTCACCATTGTTGTCTGATCTAAACTTCTTAATTCGTAGGACAAGCTGGCCCTCCACCAGCTCCTTAAACTCCACAAACAATTAAAAAGCAGCTGACTTCTCCTTCATGAAATACACCTAAGTGTGTCTTGAGTAGTCATCAATAAGCACCATCATGTATCTGCTGCCTCCAAGACTAGCAGTAGCAGTTGGCCCCATCAAATCACCATGGATGCACTCCAAAGGTGCTTTGCTCCTTGTCCGAGACTTATCAAATGGAAGGCGATGAGCCCTTCCAAACTGACATCCTGCGCAGACATGACCATCTCCGTAGGATGACAACTTTGGCAAGCCTTTCACGAGGCTTCTCATCGGCATAGCTTTCAGCTTGTCCATCCCTACGTGCCCTAGTCTCTCATGCCAAATAGCAGCGCTATCGTTGATCCTCATCCGATCAACATAAGAGTTTGTTGATAAAATAAACAAGTCTCTAACTCTTCTCCTTACATGAGCAACATCAGTCTTAACCGTTGATACGTTGCGAAGAAATTTTACTTCTGTTGGCCCAAACAGAACGTGATAGCCTGTGTCAACCGCATTGGTCACAGAGAAGAGGTTCTTCTTCATGCCAAGTACGTGATAGACACTCCTTAACGTGAGCGGACTCTGATCACTACCTACAGACACCATACCCTCCTTCTCTACTACATAAACAGTATTATCAGCTTTAATAATAGCTTCATTACCTTTGAAACGTCTACAAAGAGGAAAACTTGGACTTATCTCTGGTGAGGTGATGACCACACCCAGAGTCCACGATCCAGTCATCCTTGTAGTCGACGGAGGATAAGGCACTGACACAAGTGTCGGTCATAAAAGCTCCTCCTCATCTAGCTTCCTCAAAGCTAGAGCAAGCTTCTTCCTTGTCTGCAACATGTACAGGCTGCAGCTTGACCTTGCAGTCCCTTTTGAAGTGTCCTAGCCGGTTACACCTGTAGCACTTGAGCCACTCCTTCTTCTTCCAATCCTGCTTAGCAGCAGCGCTTCCCTCTTGTTGATAGGAAGTTAAAGGAACATAACCAGGAACAGTCTTCTTCTTCTGATCCCATTTCTTCTTCTTTCCTGTAAAGAGAGTTTCACTGCCTTCTTTAGAAATAGTAACACCGGCCATCTGCCTAGCCAGGCTCTCCAACAAATATGGCTGAGTAGACCAGCCTTGAAGAGAAGTAATGAAGGCCACATACTCCTTCCGTAAGCCACAAATTATGTGCCTTTTTAACATGGCTTCAGAGATAGGCTCATCAGGGTCAAGAGCTGAGATCTCAATACATAGATTATTCATCTTAAGGAAGAACTTGGAGATGGACAGTGTTGGGTACATTGGAAAATGTGTACCTGATTTGAAGAAGCCCAACCTAGCTCAATGATATACATCATGTTGTATTTGATGTTGTTTTGAGTTGACATGTGCAGGTAAAGAATTGTTAAAGTTTACAGAAAAAATTCTAAGTCCAAGTGTCGACACAAAGGAACATGTGTCGTCACATAGAAGAAAGTTGTCGACACAACACTGGGAAAGTGTGTCGACACAGAAGGTGTAAGTCGACACTACTCTGGGAAAAAGTGTCGACACATAACATAGTCTACAACAACACTGGGAAAAAGTGTCGACACAGAAGAAGTAAGTCGACACGACACTGGGAAATTGTGTCGACACAGAAGAAAAACGTCGACCTCAACATTGGGAGAATGTATCGACACAGAAGAAAATAGTCGACCACAAGTTTGTCGTCACCAGTAGAATGTGTCGACACATAGTGAGTAAGTCGACACATTATAGCAAAGCTAAAAAATGAATGTGTCGACACCTGAAGGCTAAGTCAACACTTACTAAAGTTATGATTCTACAACAACTGTGTCGACACACAGGACTTGTGTCGACACACTGCAGAGTCAAAGACCAAGTTATTTTCAGAAGAAGATGTGTAGACACAAAGGCAATTTAGTCGACATCACTGAAGGCAGTGTCGACACCAAAGTCAATTGTGTCGACACAAATAGACAGATGGTCTCGACACTTTCTGACAGACTGTTTCAACACTAAGGCACAGGACTTGTTTGAAGACTTGACAGCTGTGGGTTATCACCAGTTAACTGAAGTTGTCAGACTTGTCAGAAAACGGTTAGAAACCGGATCAGCCGGTTACCATGAAGAATGTCTATAAATAGACAGATTCAGAAGGAGAAGAAGACAATTAACAACATATAGAACTGACCCTTTGAAATACATTGGATCAGAAAGTGGAGAAGGATTACATTCTACTCATTTCAAGAAAGTGCTAGGCACTTAAGAAGATCTTCTCCGGGAGATCTAAGAAGACTATCTAAGGGTAGATCTAAGAAGAGTTCTAATCAGAATTCAGAAGAATCATTCAAAGTTCTGGATAGAGAGAGATCAAGTCAGAATTTGAAGAAGAAGAAAGAATCCACCAGTGGATTCTCAAGAAGCTGTTTGGACTCAACTCAGCTAAGTACATTTTCAAGAAGCTTTGAAGAAGGCTAAGAAATAGTTGTTTGCATCAGCTGATTAAGAATTGTCATTGCCTTTTCTCTCTCAACTTGGCAAGACAATTTAAACAATCTTTTCTATATTTCTGTAGGATCTGTTTATACAGATCTGAGTTGTAAGCCTATGTTATAAAGGCTGAGTGTAGGAGTGTTGAACTCTGAGTGGTAGGGCTGATTGCCTGAGTGTAGGAGAAGGATATTCTCTGAGTTGTAGGCCTTGGGGCAAGGCTGAGGTAGGGCAGTTGTGCCTGAGTTGTAGGAACCAGTTGGGTTCTGAGTTGTAAGATCTATTGATCTGAGATAAGTGGAAGTTTGGCCGAATCTAGCATACAGCTAGATAGGTGAAGGGGGAAAGTGGATGTACCCAGACCTTGGGGAACCACTATAAAACATAGTGCAATCTGTGATGTTTTGTTTTCTGTGATTGTTGTGTTTTTATATTAGTTAATAAATTGAATTCTGTCTAGAAGTTTTAGAAAGAGAAGCAGAACCTATTCACCCCCCCCCCTCTAGGTGTTTAGGCTGCCTTGAAAGTTAAACTATCAAGTGGTATCAGAGGGAGGTTCCTCAAAAAGGACTTAACAGTCTGAGGAAGATCTGATAGGCAGATTCAAGAATCAAGAAGATGGGTTCTGGAGAGAATCATAAGGAGCTAGGGTCAATGAAATTACCCATATGCAAGAAGGAAATCTTTGGGATCTGGAAAGAAAGAGTCAGATTGTTTATGGAAGCATCTGACCCAAGGATTTACATCACAGTACAGGAAGGCCCCTTCATACCAATGAAGATATCTGTTCTTGATGCAAATATCCAAACACCAAAGACTTATTCTGAAATGACCAAGGATGAAATCATCTTGGCAACCATGGACAAAAGGGCACAGAACATCATTGTCAGTGCCATAGATGATTCAACATTTCAGAATCTGATTCACTGCAAGACCTCCAAGGAGATGTGGGACACATTGATTGTCTACATGGAGGGATCAGAAGAAGTAAGGCTGGACAGAAAATCTATGCTAAATCAGGAGTATGAAAGTTTTAGACAAGGTAAATCTGATAGCATAACTGAGTGCTATAAGAAATTCTATAGAATTGTGAATGAGCTAATTTCCTATGGAAGAGTCTTCAGTACCTATGAACTGAATGACAAATTCTTAAGATCCTTATCAAAGGATTGGGATACAAAGATCTGTGTCATAAGAGAAGTTGCAAAATTGGCAGAGATATCTCCTCCAACTCTGTTTGGAAAGTTGCTATCCTATGAAATGCAACTTATGGTAAGGAAGGAGGAGGAAAGAAACTCAAGAGGAGAGCATAGAGAAAAGACTGTGGCATTTAATGCTGAAGCCACCAGAAAGAATAGGAGGAAATCACCATCTCCTCCTAAGGAAGTTGAAGAAGGTAGTTCTGAAAATTCAGATAAGGGTTCAGTCAGCAGTGATTCAGATGCAGACTTTGCTGCATTCACTAGGCAATTTCAAAGGTTCTTGAAAAAGAAGCAATGGAAGTCTAGGCCTTCCTCATCACAGCAAGTAGATGACTATTATTAGAAAAGAAGGTCATCTAGGAAAGAGAAAAGCAGGTCAAAGCCCAGCAAAGCCACTACTTCAAAGATTGTCTGCTATTGTTGCAATAGGTCTGGACATGTAGTGGCTGATTGTCCTGACAAAAGGAAGGAATCTTCAGAAAAGAAGAAGACTTATCAGAAAGGCAAGAAGGAGAAATCCTTTGTAGCAAAGAAAGATAAAAGTCTGTCAGACTAGTCAACTTCAGAATCAGGATCTGAAGCTGAAGCATATATTGGATTATATGCTGCATCTGAGGAAGAGGAGTTTATGCAGTTGCTAGACTCCATCAATGAACATCAATGCATGGGTTTGATGACTAGATCAGAAGAGGACCTATGCCAGAATCAGTCTGGTCCTAATGAGGTAAACTGTCCTTCCAGTACATATGTTTGTAGTACAAGTGAAGAATCAGATACATCTGCATCAAGTGATGAAGATGCATCTGGATCTGAAGGAGATGTCTATCAATTGATAGACAAGTATGGGGACTTGTTGCAGGCCCTTAAGAAAAGCAAGAACCTGGTTAAATCACAGGCTCAGGAAATTGCTGATCTAAGGGTTGCAACAACTGAGTTAGAAAAAGTCCTTGATCAAAAGTTAGCTGAAATTGCCAAGCTGAAGAATATAACTATTATTCAGATGGGCACAATTAATTATACTAATGATCAAGTAAAGAGTCTGGAGGACAGACTGAGAATTGAAAGGGATTTAGTGGCTAGTTACTCTAAGCCAAAATCTGTCTTACCCTTGATAGATGAATTTGTCACTCAGAAGGGTAAGGCTGGATTAGGATTTAAGGGTAACTCCAGGGCTGGCAGATTCAAGAGGAAAGGCAAAGCCCCTATTCAGCCACTAAACCTTTCAGTCCCCATAAGGTTTGGTAAGGAGAAAGTGCATTCTAACATATATGATCATGAAGACATTCAGGATCATATCAAGACAAATGTTCTGAAGAACAAGGGTGTTAAGACAAACAGGCCTACCTATGGTCATAAGCCCTATGGTTTTAAGAAACCAGTAGGAGAAGTTGCAACAGCACCAGCAATGAACAGAAATGCTTCTGACAAGGATGTATCTAGATCTAGATACAATAAGTTTGAATGTTGGTGCTGTGGCAAGAGGGGTCATTTTGCATTGGACTGCTGGTATAACACAAGTGTTATAAAGAATAAGAGTCTACCTGTTAGAAGAGGTTATGATAACTTTATTAAGGCTAACCTGAACCAAGGACCCAAGACTTACTTGGGTTCTAAGGGTAAGTAATTCTGTATTGCAGGTGAATCCAAGTTACCATGCCCCTATATGGTACTTGGATAGTGGTTGTTCCAGGCACATGACTGGAACAAAGGGGCTGCTGAAGGAGTATTCATCTGTCAAAGATGGACATAAAGTGATCTTTGGTGGATCTGAAAAAGGAGTCATCAAAGGATTTGATAACATCTCTTCAAACCTAATTACTATCACCCAAGTGGCCTATGTAAAAGGTTTGAAACATAATCTAATAAGCATAAGCCAGCTGAGTGATCTAGGATATGACATTTCATTTGGTAAGGATGGATGTCATATCAAAAGGTCAAGTGATCAAGAGATCATATTGACTGGGTATAGGAAGAGAAATGTGTATTGCCTTAATTTTGAATGTGAAAATAAGGCATCTCCCATTTGTCTTGTAGCTGATGACAATGCTTCTCATTGTGTTAAGTGGCACAAGAGATTGGCTCATCTAAACTACAAGACAATTGGCCAACTCTTTAGTAAAGAACTAGTGAGGAATGGGCCTCAAGTTAAGTGTATAAAGGAAGGGGTATGCTCAGCTTGTCAAAAGGGCAAGCAGACAAAAACCTCATTTCAAAGCCTTGAAAACAAGGATTCTGTGAGGTGCTTATACCTCTTGCATATGGATCTTTTTGGTCCTATGCCAGTTCACAGTCTAGGTAGGAAGGTCTACACACTAGTGGTTGTAGATGACTATTCTAGATTTACATGGGTGTTCTTTCTGAGACAAAAATCTGAGACCCCAAGTGTATTATTTAAGTTTGTAAAGCAAATTCAGAATGAACTGAACAGTACAGTGGTCAAAATCAGAAGTGACCATGGTACTGAGTTTCAATCTGAAAGCATAACAAACTTGTGTATAGACTTTGGGATTTTCCAAGAGTTCTCCTCACCTAGAACACCTCAGCAAAATGGAATTGCTGAAAGAAAGAATAGATCATTAATTGAAGCTGGTAGAACTCTATTGAGTGACACCTCTCTCCCAGAATATTTTTGGGCTGAGGCAGTTAACACTGCTTGTCATGTCATCAATAGGGCTTCTATCACCAAAAGCCACAGGAAGACTCCCTATGAGATTGTGAAAGGCAGAAAACCAAATCTATCCTATTTTAGGATCTTTGGCTGCAAGTGCTATATACTTAACAATGGTAAGTCTTATTTGACTAAGTTTGCTGCCAAATCCCAGGATGGGATATTTGTTGGGTACAGCACAAATAGTAAGGCCTATAGAGTCTTCAACTTAACTACTCAAGTTGTTGAAGAATCTGTGCATATTGTATTTGATGAAACAAGATTAATCAATTGTGAATTGTCTTGTAGATCAAATGACTCAACAGGTATAAGCAAGAAGATGGACAAGCTCTCCATTGCTGAAGCTTCAAAGGAAGAGGGAGCATTGGAAAATGAAGGCTGCTGTCCAGGGGGAGTACAAGAGATAATGGAAGCTGATGAAAACCAAGAGGAACAGCAGAATGAAGAAGCTGGAGATGCTCAACCTGAAGGGAATCTACCTCCAGCTATAAGATATCTAAGAGATCATCCTACTGATCAGATAATTGGTGATCCAAGACAAGGAGTGCAAACTAGAAGCAGAAATCAAAGCACAGTTTTGCATTCTAGTTTCTTGTCTCAAATGGAACCTAAGAAGTTTGAAGAAGCTATCCAAGACCAGCACTGGATTGATGCTATGCAAGAGGAGCTGAATCAGTTCAGAAGGTGCAAGGTCTGGGAGCTTGTTCCTAAACCAAGAGGCCACAACATAATTGGGACTAAGTGGATCTATAGGAACAAGCTAGATGAAAGTGGAATAATAATAAAGAATAAAGCAAGATTGGTTGCAAAAGGATACAGGCAGGAAGAAGGGATTGACTTTGATCAAACCTTTGCTCCAGTAGCAAGGCTGGAGGCAATCAGAATGTTCCTTGCCTATGCAGCCTACCAAGACTTCAAAGTATACCAGATGGATGTAAAGTCAGCATTTCTGAATGGTGATCTTAAAGAAGAAGTATATGTAGAGCAGCCATCAGGTTTTGTAGATCCTCTTAAACCTGATTCTGTGTATAAGCTTAGGAAAGATTTGTATGGGTTAAAACAAGCTCCAAGGGCTTGGTATGAAACCCTGTCTACCTTCCTCATTGAGAATAAATTCTCAAGAGGAAAGATAGACAAAACTCTATTCCTTAGGGAATCCAAAGGAAAGATCATCTTAGTCCAGATCTATGTTGATGACATAATCTTTGGATCTACTGAAAACAACCTTTGTAAAAAGTTTGCCAAACTTATGCAAGGGAAGTTTGAGATGAGCAGTATGGGAGAACTTAAGTTCTTCTTGGGACTCCAAGTAAGACAGACTGATGATGGATTGTCCATATCCCAGTCTAAGTTCACCAAGGAATTAATTAAAAAATATGGTATGGAGTCATCCACCTCCATGAGAACTCCTATGGGCACAAGTATGCCAATATGCAAAGATGAGGCAGGTAAACCTGTTGATGAATCATTGTATAGAGGAATAGTTGGGTCACTACTATATCTCACTGCTAGTAGACCTGACATTATGTATGCAACATGTGTCTGTGCTAGGTACCAAGCCTGCCCTAAAGAATCTCATTATACTGCAGTAAAAAGGATTCTGAGATATCTAAAGGGCACTCCTACTCTAGGTCTTTGGTACCCTAGGAATAGAGATTTTCAACTAATAGGCTATTCAGATGCAGATTTTGCAGGATGTAGAGAGGATAGAAAGAGTACTACAGGTACTTGTCAATTCCTGGGAGGAAGACTAATATCTTGGAGTAGTAAAAAACAGACTAGTGTGGCAATTTCCACAGCTGAGTCAGAGTATATTGCTGCAGGAAGCTGCTGTGCACAGCTATTATGGATGCAGCATCAGCTTAAAGATTATGGTATTCAGGTAAGTAGAACACCCCTTTTATGTGATTCTAAGAGTGCAATTTCTATTGCAAATAATCCAGTTTCTCATAGTAGAACTAAGCATATAGAAATCAAATATCATTTTCTTAGAGAACATGTAGAAAAAGGTGACATCTCATTGGAATTTGTAAAAACAGATTATCAAATAGCAGATGTATTTACTAAGCCTTTAGATGAAACCAAATTCAATAAATTCAAAATTGAATTAGGTATGTTAACCATTGATTAATGTATTAAATAAAATCATTAACAATGCTATTGAAATGGTTTATAAGTAAGTAAAAGTAGTAACAACATAATCAAGTGTTAAAAAGGACACATTGAAGTTACAGAAATTGGCTAAGTAAGAATGTGTCGACACATTCAGTAATAATGTGTCGACTCAGAGAAATTATGTCGACAAGTCAGAAATATTGTGTCGACACAGAGAATATGTGTCGACACTTAAGAGTTTTATTGTCGACTTAACCAGAAATGTAATGTCGACTCAACCAGAATTATGGTGTCGACACTTACAAAATATGTGTCGACACTTGTCCTTAGTGTCGACACAGAATTTCTGTCTTTCTACTATGTATCCAAGGTGTCGACATAACCACAAATTGGTGTCGACACATAGTAGGCTGAAGAAATGTCGAGTTAATAGAAGCTTGTGTCGACACATTCCGTCTGTGTCGACACATTTGGACTGTTTTTGGCGCCTTTTGAACTTCTTTCAACAGAAGCTATAAATAGGTCAAAAGCTCTTTGTGTCGACACGCTTTCAAGGTTTTCGAGACTCAAACCCTGTGTCGACAGTCTTTCTTTCTCTCTTCTCACAAGCTTTCTCGACACAACGATGGCGCCAAGGATTGAAGATAACATCAATGAAGGATATGAGTTAGTGCGCCAGGCCTTTGCAGAGGCGCCGCCTGATGTTCAAGGAGTTATCACCCTTCTCTCTGCATCAGGGTTAGAATTTCTCATTTCAGAACCAACTAAGATCTGGAAGAAGGAGGTGCACGAGTTCTTTACCTCTGCATTAGTCCATTCTACTGGCCTCAAGATTAAGTCCACTATTCAAGGGACGAAGGTAAAGATTACTCAAAGAAGTTTACGAAAGATCTTCCAACTGCAAGTGGTTGAGAATGAAGAGGCAGTTCCTATCTCTAAGACAAGGGAAGCCCTTCAATGGTGTGGCCTGGATTCAGGATTGAAGATAGGAGCTGCATTCAACAGAAAGGGAATGAATCAGCAAGGGAAGTTCTTGTCGGAAGTTGTTGGAAAGGTAATCCTCTGCAAGACAGGTGGACATGATAGGATTTCTGCCTATATGTTCAGCCTGATGACCAGGATAGTTTTTACTATTCCTACTGATTGGTCAAGAGTACTTTTTGACAAGATCAAAGAGGGAATTAAGAAGCCTAACATGGCTAGGATCATGAGTCTGTACTTCACTGGGGTGATTCCAGATGTGATGCAGCAGCTGCAAGGGAGTAAGATTAACCATATGAGAAGAATGGATATGAGACTATTCACCAGGTGGGATAGGGTGCTGTCAAAGGATGTGCCTGAAGAGAGCAGGCCAGACACCCCTGTGCAATCCTCTACACCAAATCAAGAATCTGAACAAGTACAAGAAGGGACACAGCTTGCCTCAACTTTGGTCCATGAAGTATCAACACCTGCCCAGATGCAGGGGGAGCCAGTTTCCACTTCTGCTCCAAAGGTTCAAGGGGAGCTAGTGTCCACAGCTACTCCTGCCACTACAAATATTGAGGTGCAAGTCCAAGAGGAAGCACAGTTAAACATATCTCAAGATTTAACTGCTGCAGATGTGACCACTCAACTGGAATTTACTATGGAGGAGTTATTTCCAGATGATGACACTGCTGCTGATAAAGAAGGAGGTGGACCAGATATTGAGAAGTTCATAGGAATGGACATTGATCAGGAAGCTGCTGTGGAAACACAGGTTGAGGATGAGCCAGTGGATGTTGAAGCTGAGCAACAACTCCCTGGCACAGAAAGAATTCATGTAGATACTTCCTCTGACACAGAAACTGAAGAAGCCAGGGTGGCTAAGAAAAGAAAACTTGTTGTCTTTAAGAGAAGAAGCAAGAACTACAAGCAGGCATTGCAGACAACAACTCCACAAGTTTCTCCAGCCTTTGATTACAATAAATTTATGGTAGATCTTCAGGTAAAATTGGATGACCAAAGGATGGCTCTGGAGAAGTATGTTGATGAAAATAGCAAGTCAGTTCAGTTTGACTTAGCTCAGGACATCAAGTCCATCCAATTTCAAGTCAACTTGCATAAAACTGAAATGACAGATTGCTTCCACAAGGGTGGCAATGCTGTAGTTTATCTGGCTAAACAACAGCAGGCTCTCTCTACAAAGGTGGATGATATTGCTTTAAAGCAAGGTTATGTTCTGGAAAATCAAATAAGAATGAATGACAATTTAACTGAATCTCATAATGAGATCATTCAAGAGGTGAAGAAGATTGTTCCAGGGATGCCTGCAGATAGAGCCAAAGAAATGGAAGAATTTGATAAGAATTTTCAGGCTGCTATTGCATCTGTTAAGACTGCCATCACAACCTCTCAACAGGAAATATCTGAAAAGCTTCAAAAGTTAAGACCATTTTTCAAGGAGGGAGTGAATTATTTGGATGGCCAAATTCGATTTCAGAAAGAAGATCTTAGAGATCATGTATCAAGAGAAGCCATAAAGGGGGAGAGGATGCTAATTCATGCAGGCTCTGAGCATGCCAAATGGGTGACCAATAGTATAAGAGCCACATTAGGATATCCACCATTGTGTGATGATAACATGGTGGCTGAGTCAGGTCTACAAACAGGACTACTTGAAGGTGACCAACCTGAGGTTGCCCAAGTCATATACCCCCCTCCAGATTTTGATATATTGGATCAGCAAGTGCAATATATATATAGTCCTTCAAAGGAGGTTGTAAATGTTATCTTTGGAAAGGTTGATAAGCCTGAGGTAAATTTGCAAGAACAGCAAGATGCTCTACTGTCAAAGAAAAGATTTAGAGAGCAGGCTGAGCTGAAGCCAGATTTTGAGCAGTGGAGTCCTACTTCCAGAAATATAATACTCACTGCATGGAAAGCTGTCAAAGATCAAGTTCATGAAAGGGGCAAGTGGTACAATGAGCAGGAATGGCAGAAGTATGAGGCAAGACAAGAAGCCATTGTACAATTCAGAAGGAAAGCTAAGCTGGGAAGACTTCCACCTGATGCTATGGAGCCAAGCAAATACTTCCCAAAGCCTTTTCACTATTTTGAAAGGCAAAGGCTCAAGGAAGAAGCTAAGAAGAAAGCTGATCTTAAAGGAAAAAAGATGGCTGAAGAATCAGAAGCTCCTGTGACAGCTAAAATTAAATCTGGCCAAGGGATTGTTATTAGAGAGCCTGATCAATCCTGATAATGTTTTAGTTCTTTCATAATGTTTTGTAATGATGTAATGTGATCAGTCAAAGAAAAACCATGTAATCAAACATTACCCAGTAATAAACAAAATATTGTTAAATCTGTGATAGATTGTTTTATCCATGATGTTCTTATTATTTTGTTTATAATTAAGTATCCCTGTGTATTGTCATATATCATCATTTTATACTATTTATCAATGGTGTATATCATTGGCTATAAGGGTTATGACTTCTCCAAATAGGGGGAGATTGTTGGGTACATTGGAAAATGTGTACCTGATTTGAAGAAGCCCAACCTAGCTCAATGATATACATCATGTTGTATTTGATGTTGTTTTGAGTTGACATGTGTAGGTAAAGAATTGTTAAAGTTTACAGAAAAAATTCTAAGTCCAAGTGTCGACACAAAGGAACATGTGTCGTCACATAGAAGAAAGTTGTCGACACAACACTGGGAAAGTGTGTCGACACAGAAGGTGTAAGTCGACACTACTCTGGGAAAAAGTGTCGACACATAACATAGTCTACAACAACACTGGGAAAAAGTGTCGACACAGAAGAAGTAAGTCGACACGACACTGGGAAATTGTGTCGACACAGAAGAAAAACGTCGACCTCAACATTGGGAGAATGTATCGACACAGAAGAAAATAGTCGACCACAAGTTTGTCGTCACCAGCAGAATGTGTCGACACATAGTGAGTAAGTCGACACATTATAGCAAAGCTAAAAAATGAATGTGTCGACACCTGAAGGCTAAGTCAACACTTACTAAAGTTATGATTCTACAACAACTGTGTCGACACACAGGACTTGTGTCGACACACTGCAGAGTCAAAGACCAAGTTATTTTCAGAAGAAGATGTGTCGACACAAAGGCAATTTAGTCGACATCACTGAAGGCAGTGTCGACACCAAAGTCAATTGTGTCGACACAAATAGACAGATGGTCTCGACACTTTCTGACAGACTGTTTCAACACTAAGGCACAGGACTTGTTTGAAGACTTGACAGCTGTGGGTTATCACCAGTTAACTGAAGTTGTCAGACTTGTCAGAAAACGGTTAGAAACCGGATCAGCCGGTTACCATGAAGAATGTCTATAAATAGACAGATTCAGAAGGAGAAGAAGACAATTAACAACATATAGAACTGACCCTTTGAAATACATTGGATCAGAAAGTGGAGAAGGATTACATTCTACTCATTTCAAGAAAGTGCTAGGCACTTAAGAAGATCTTCTCCGGGAGATCTAAGAAGACTATCTAAGGGTAGATCTAAGAAGAGTTCTAATCAGAATTCAGAAGAATCATTCAAAGTTCTGGATAGAGAGAGATCAAGTCAGAATTTGAAGAAGAAGAAAGAATCCACCAGTGGATTCTCAAGAAGCTGTTTGGACTCAACTCAGCTAAGTACATTTTCAAGAAGCTTTGAAGAAGGCTAAGAAATAGTTGTTTGCATCAGCTGATTAAGAATTGTCATTGCCTTTTCTCTCTCAACTTGGCAAGACAATTTAAACAATCTTTTCTATATTTCTGTAGGATCTGTTTATACAGATCTGAGTTGTAAGCCTATGTTATAAAGGCTGAGTGTAGGAGTGTTGAACTCTGAGTGGTAGGGCTGATTGCCTGAGTGTAGGAGAAGGATATTCTCTGAGTTGTAGGCCTTGGGGCAAGGCTGAGGTAGGGCAGTTGTGCCTGAGTTGTAGGAACCAGTTGGGTTCTGAGTTGTAAGATCTATTGATCTGAGATAAGTGGAAGTTTGGCCGAATCTAGCATACAGCTAGATAGGTGAAGGGGGAAAGTGGATGTACCCAGACCTTGGGGAACCACTATAAAACATAGTGCAATCTGTGATGTTTTGTTTTCTGTGATTGTTGTGTTTTTATATTAGTTAATAAATTGAATTCTGTCTAGAAGTTTTAGAAAGAGAAGCAGAACCTATTCACCCCCCCCCCCCCTCTAGGTGTTTAGGCTGCCTTGAAAGTTAAACTATCAGACAGATCTCCTTGAGTTTCTCTGGCCAACTCATTTTCCAAGAACTGTAGTCTAGCTACGTTCTTCCTGTTGAATAACCCATCAAGGGAAGTCCAGATCTCCGCAGTAGATTGACATCCAAGAATGTGATCAAAGAGTTCCGGTGATATAGCTCGCCTGAGAGCAAACTCTGCTTTCGCGTTAGTTTTTCTCCAAGATTTCACCTCATCAGTGCTAGCACCAGCAGCAGCAGTAACCTCCTGCTTGTTATCACCATCGACAACATCCCACAGATCCTCACCAAGAAGATAACATCTCATACACGACTTCCACTTCTTAAAGTTAGTCGGTGTGAGCATCTTAATTCCAAGACCCCTTGCAAACCCAGCTTCCATTACAACAAACCTGGTTACTTACTCACAGAAGCAACAAGCAAACTTAGGGGATTCACTGCTTAAGCCACTATTCCCTCTGATACCATGTTAAAATTTGATATAGCGGAGAGCGGGAACAAGGCGTAGGAACACTCAACACACTTGAGCAAGTAAACCAGAAAGCAAGAAGCAAGAACAAGAATCTTGTACTAAAAGAAGATCTTCTTTACAAAGCAGAGCATACATGACGAGACATGTTTGCCAAAAATCTTGACGAAAGCAGAAAAAGTACAACACAAACAAGTCATGCGGACTCAACGAGTAACCGATGGATCTGCTGCTAACTACTAAAGGAGTCCGCTCAGGTCGCCAAGTCGCGAGACTGCAATAAACCACGCGGACTACCCATTATTCCAGTGCTGAAAGGAACTTTGTCCGCCGAACTGCAGACCGCCTGACTGCGAGGCCGCCTATTCGCCAGACCGCACGGACTGCTGCCACCAACTAAGTAAGTCGCCCAGAGGCAAGCAGCTTATTGAATAAAAGAGAAAGTTGCAGAAGAGTAACCGCTGATTAGTCGCATGCGACTAGCAGTAACCTCTTGCTGAAGCCGCAGAGTCCGTATAGACTTAAAACCAAATCCCTGGTCCTTTATCGCTGACCAAACAACCTACACAACAAGTAACCGATTAACCCCTTCAACCCGGGCGGATACCAAAAATCAGCCCGCAACAACTTAAACACGAGTAAGCTTACTGTTCATTCAGTTACTATTAATGTGACGGGGGGTCCTATTTATAGATGCGGAGAGAAGTGTGGTCACCGCCCTAGTGGATAGAGTCACCACCCCAGTCTGCAATAAGAACAGGTCAGTCTGCCAAGTCCGCAAGGATAAGGCCGGACAGGCCAAACACAATTGCCTGGCACAAAGGTTAGAAGCCAGCCCGCACAGGCCGCGAACACTGCACCATCCCGCAAGCTGCACAGTATGCGGACACAACAACAGTCCTCACACTACATGCGGACACAACACCAGCCCGCACACAAGTCCATGACCAACAGGCACACTGCCCGGTCAACTAGTGGACAACGCAGACACAACGAACACACTGGACTTGTCATAAAAAATGACCAAGTCCAACTAAGAACTTGGCGCGAGCTCAGCGGATAAGGACCCAGTCTGCCAGCTCCCAAGCCAGACCGCCAAACCGCTCCAGCATAAGACTAACTTGTCGATCTGCCTGACACCAACAACAGCCCTCAACAAAGGCAGTCCAGACCGCGCCAACAACATGACCATGTCGCACTACCAGTCCACCCAAGCCGCGCGGACAGACTGAACAACTTTCACTTTCACTTCACAAAATTCAACAGTGTTTGTGTATGTTTGCGTGTGTGCGTAAATGTTTATGTGTGTGTGTGTGTGTGTGTGTGATTGTGTAAGTATATGTTTGTGATTGTGTGTGTTTGTGTGTGTTTAGGGTATTTGTGTATGTTTATGCATTAATGTTAATTTTTCCCATATATGGGTAAATCAAAGGACGGTGGCATTTCTGTAAATTGGGAGGCATCGCATGTTCACCTATTTTGCGATCTTTGTAGCCGAGAGATAGATTTAGGGAATAGACTTATCACTCATTTCAATAAGGAAGGTTGGGGCAATTTGGTGAAAAACTTTAAGGAGCACACAGGTTTGGAATACAGTCGCGCACGGATGAAAAACAAATGAGATCAACTGAAGCGTGATTGAAAATTATGGTGTGAATTCAAAAGAGGTTAGACCGATCTTGGTTAGAATTCCACTAAACGGACAATTGACACGTCTGATGATTGGTGAAAAGAACGTATTGAGGTTACATTTTTTATATAATGTTATTATTATACTAATGGACAATTGATTAGGATGTGCATTTATTTTCAATCCTCTTTTAATTTTCTTTGTAAATGATTCTGAATGCAAAGAAATTCCATTTTGGTGGAATAGTGTCCGAGTTTGAGGAAAAACTAGACAAAATGTTTAGCTTGGTTGTTGCGACAGGAGAAAAAATGTATGGATGTCTTCTTCTGGAGAACTTCCTGCATTTTTTTCGCAGTTCGACATCTTATCTGAAGAAGCTGAAGACCACATCAATGAGAGCAATAATACACAGACTTTTGGTAATGAAGATCTTGACTCGGCTACACCTGGGCAAAGTTCACAGAGTGGCGCAGCTTCAAAATGAAAAAGAAGGGGGAAGAGACATGAAATGGGAACCAAACAAGTTTTATTGACACACATAGAGAAGTTATTTTCCTCATCAAAAGCAATTATGCAGCGCGTTACAACACCAATTTTCCGCCTAGTATATATCTGTTGCGAGAGGCGATTCAAAGACTTGAGAAGTACCAAGAAATCTTTGAGGACCGGTTGTTGTACCATTTTGCCACGGTTCATTTTCAAACACCAGTGAATCGCGTGATAGTGAGGTTTTGACAATAACAATTTACAAATTGGGCCACAATGAAACGTTCAGAAAATCAGGTGAAAGATTCCAACATTCCACTGAAACTTTGAATCGGTTGTTTATGATCGGTCTAGAAGCTCTGACTAGTTTGTCCATGCATGACATTGCTCTGATTGATCCCCAATTTCGTTCAATTCCTTCGCACATACAAAATGATGAAAGATATATGTCATTTTTTAAAGATTGTATCAGAGCAATTGACGGTACACATATTGATGCATGAATAGCTGTTGAAAATCAAGTTCCTTATATTGGTCGTCATGGTAGCACGACTCAAAACGTAATGGTCGTTTGCGACTTCAGTATGTGTTTTACATATGTTGTACCTGAATGGGATGGGTCTGTACATGACACACGCATATATCATTGTGTAGTACGGGATCCGCTAAGTAAATTTTCATTTCCCCCACAAGGTACGTAACATGAGCTTTCACCTTATGTTAATTTTATTAAGTTATTTGCATTTAATAAATATCATATCTTCAACTATTTGAACCTTTTCTTACTACTGAAGGAAAATATTATCTTGTCGATGTTGGTTACCCATTGGAAAAAGGGCTATTGAAACCTTTTCCGAAAACTAGATATCACTTGTCGGACTTTGCTCGGGGAAATCGCCCAATTGAAGGGCGACGTGAAATATTTAATAAAGTACTACACTCATCGCTACGCAATGTGATCGAAAGGAGCTTCGGTGTATGGAAGAAAAAGTGGCTCATACTTAGCAAAATGCCTCATTTTGAATTCTCAAAATAGTGTGTTGGTGTGGTCATTACGATATCGCTCCACAACTTTATTAGAAGACATCCATCGAGGGTTGACCAAGAGTTTAATGTATGTGATGGAAACAAAATCTTTATTCATCCAGATGCATATGAGTTGCGACCAAACAATCTTCCAAGAACTATCGATTCAAATCTGAACATTGCACCAAGCTCATTTGAGGAGATGGGAGCTACGGAAATGACCAATATCAGGGACTACATTGCATATCAACTCACTGAGTATCACAGGTATACAACATTATGACGTTTATATTTATAAACATATATATAAAAAAATTCAATAATTATATTTATTCTTGATGTGCAATTAACGATCGATGATCGAGGGATAAGTTTCATCAGCATGACCGAACACGTTTATGATTTTCACGACTGAAATAATACTTTTGAAAACAGTCTGTTATTTTTCAATATTGTTGTTGGGAAGTTAAAATGAATTAAGTTAACTTGTTCTTTTTATGTTATTGTTGATTGTGTTTAGGTTCCAGAAAAATGAATTGTGCATCACACATCTGTTTTGCCAAACAGATTAAACAGCTTCTCCATTTGAAACAACTCTGCAAAAGCTGTTCATCCAAACAGTTTCACAGATTCTGCCACCACTCTGCAAAACAGTTGATTATTTCACTACTGCTTCTGCAGTCGCTGCAACTGAGCAAAACAGAGCTTAACTGCTTCGATGCTGCAGACTAAAAAGTATTGGGCACATTCATCTTTTGACAAGTGAGTGTACTCCTCACTTTGTGCAAAATTGAGGCTTCCCTTGAAGCCCTTTATTATAAATATAATCCATGAGTAACAGCTTACGGAAGATAAGATCTTCATGCAGCTGTGACAGTTGTCTGATTTGTTAAGAAAAGAACTTTGATCATCATTTTCAAGCATGTGTTTTATGACAAGTGTGAAAAGAAAAAACTGTATTTGACCTTTAAACCAATATGTCTTTTTGATCAAAAGAAGTTTCATGCAAGCTTCATCCACATGTCATCCACCACCTCTACCTCTTTGGTTTTTGCCTTATAAATAAGCATGAAGGAGTAGGGTTAATATATCCACTTCTTTTCAAACTCAAGCATTAGAACATTTCTAGAGAGGCTTTTGCAGCAATCGTCTTAATTTGTGAAAGCTTTTGGACGTCGTTGTACAATATTGACGAGCAGTACTTTGACTACACAGATTGGATCTAGAGCAGATTTGGGCAAGGATTCGAAAAGATATCTTGGAGAGGATTTGTGTAATCCGTCTTGTCCGCCGCTATCGGTAACTTGCAGTTTTTCTGTTACTATTTATCGTATTGTGTAGTATGAAGCTGGTGAAGATCATATAAGAGAAAGTCTTATAATTGTCTATTGTTTCATACATTTTAGTGGCGGCTTTGCGGGTTGGACTCCAATCGTCCCGTACTTTTCTCCCTATTGAGTTTCCACATTAAATACTTATGTCACTTTTATTATTCTTATTTTATGTTGTGTTTGTGTATCGGCATACCACTAAGCGGTCGTGTTGGTACTTGCTCGAACTAAATTGCAGGTGATCTACTCGGGCTTGCGTGCTCTCTAGCCTAGCACAAACGTGATAGGGACATAGTGCAACGACACTATCACTGCTCGCAATCCCTCGAGCACACGATTGCAATCCCCTTGGCATTAAGGAGTAGGATATCGCACCTACTCATGGATGTCCTCCACTAACCTCCTAAGTTACATGGATTCTTGAGTTGTCAAGACAGAAGCCTTGTACTCCGCTTCCGTAATGTAGACAGACACTGAATCTTGTTTCTTGGTGCATCACGAGATAGTTGTCAATCCGCACATGAAGACATAACCAGACGTTGACTTCTGATCTTCTGAATCCCCTCATAATCAGCATTTGTATAACTATGCAAATTGAAGCTCGCGTCCCTCTCGTAAAAGAGACTCATATCCGATGTGGACTTCACGTACTTCAGGATATTCTTAGCCGCCACTAAATGAGGCTTCCGTGGCTCCGTCATATACCGACCTACTCGGCCTACAACATAACCAATATCCGGTCTTGTAATCGTCAAATATGTGAGACTCCCAACAAGAGCCTGGAACATCAAGGGATCTGGAAGAACCCATTCCTCATCACGCTGAAGCTTGATACTGACCTCCATAAGAGAATAACTGCTCTTCTCTTCTCGCATTCTGAACTGCTTTATGATTCTTGTCGCATGGCCCTTCTTGGAAACAAGCACACCGCTCTTCTTCTTCTCCACCTTGAGACTACGGAAATGGTGGAGCTCCCCAAGATCCTCATCTCGAATCGGATAGCTAGCTATACTCTGAGCCTATCTACCTCTTCCTCCGAGTTCCCCATGACGATCATGTCATCAACGTACAACAACATCAAGGCTTCAAGATCCCTTCTCTTCTTGACAAACAAACTCAAGTCCGAGTCTGAAGCAAAGTATCTGTAGAACTAGAGGTATTCTGCGATCTTTCTATACCATGCCTGAGGCGTCTACTTTAAGTCATAGAGGGCCTTCTTGAGCTTGCTGACATGTCCATGATGTTCTTGACGGTGATGTCACTGAGAGAAGCTCACTGAAGGAAGACAAAAGGATTAGGTTGCTAGTGACGATGGAGTGGATGAAAGATGAAGACGATCAAGGACGTATACCCCGCTACGACGACAGCCAACTCCAAGGAGTGCCCCTGTCAGACGATCCTGCACATGATAAACAAACTCATCAAAAATAACAAGACAACTGTGAGACGTGAGTTAACTGACGAATATAAGGTTCATGTATAACTTGGGTATGTAAACCACATTAGGAATATAAAAATGGGTGGTATGAAGGAGATCAAGGCTATTATTGGGGAGAATAGTGTCATCGGCTACCATAACACTAAGGGTGGACGAAACAGGCTGACAGGACAAGTGGTGGGTGGCATCATGGGTCATGCAAAAATAGGCTCCAGAGTCAAGCAACCATTCGAAGGAGGAGATACCTGTAGGAGGGGAGGCAGTCAGCTGAGAGGTAGAGGCACCATAAGTACCTGGTGAGAGCACGAATACAGATGAGTGATATAGTGAACCGTGAGATAGCTGCTGAGCAAGCTCAAAAACAAAGAGTGATTGTGCCATTGCAGATAAATGAGCTGGAGGAGCACCAGGAGCACACTGTTGACGAGATTGTTGAGCCATTTGAAGCTTTCGACACTCAGATTTGACGTGGCCAAAACAATGACAGTAGTCGCAGTGGACAGGCTGGCTACAAGGAGCACCAGACTGAGAAGTAGAGCACTAGAGAACGAGCAACATGTCGCACCGGTGCACTATTACCCGGCAAAGGCAGCAGAGGAGTGCTCACAAGAGAGGATTGCTGCGGAAACTAGAGAGTAGCAAGGATAACATGAGTCAACACACCAGAAGGCGCATCACTGTCCAAGGACTGGAGACAAGTCTCTTCAGCGATTATCAAAGCCAACGTATCGCTGAGAGAAGGTTGAGGATTCCAGTACAGAAGCTAGGAACGAACATGCTCGAACTCGGGATGTAAGCGCATAAGAAACTTATACATGCAATGAAAGTCGAGATCCCAAGATATATCGGCACACTGAGGGAAAGTAATGCAGGGGGAAGGAGTCATCTCATCACATTGATGCCAGATGTTCATGAGCTCAACAAAGAAAGCCTAGATAGACTGATGACGCATGTAGAAGACGCCAAGGGTCTGAAATAGAGAGTAGTGCAGAGCATGACTAGAAGGCATGTAGAGACGATGTAGGTGATCCCACATCGCCTTGGTCGTAGGTAGCTGGTAGATGATCCTACAAATGGGGAGCTCGCATGATTGACAGATGACGGATATCGCACGAGAGTCGTTGAAGCGTCATTTCGTCGTATCGGAGAGCTGTAGGGAAGCGGCAATGCTAACAGTGGAAGAATCATCCACAAAAGGGGTTGCAGGTGGGGGCGGAGCAGGCTCAGAGCCGTCAATGTGGCCCCATAGATCTAGACCATGCTTTATAGTTTCGTCAATCGAGAATGACATTCTTCTTCTGTAAAAAAGGCAATGAAGTAAAATGAGTCCATGTGGCTGCAGGAGCAGCCAGAATAGGAGTTCTGGCTGCAGGGAATCAGACGTCGATTGGAAGGAGTCACAGAAGAAGATGCAGCAAAGATCAGAGAGTCCACATGCAGCACAAAAGAAGGTGTCAATCAAAGAGTCAAGAAGCCAACAGAAGATTTCGATGTCGATTTGAAGGAGCCGCAAAAGCGACCGGGTCGGGGGAGCCACCAGGGAGCAACGACGGGATTGGGAAAGCCACCGTGAAGCAACGATTCTACCTCAGCGACGGGATAGGGCGATCAACGAAAATAGCGACGGGGTCGATCAGCGGAAGCAACGGTGGGATCGATCGGCGAAAGCAGCCACGGGAACGATCGGCAGAAGCAGCGTCGACGGAAGCGGCGATTGGATCGATCGACGGAAGTAGCAACGGGAACGATCTGTAGAAGATGCAAGGTCGGAAAGGGCAGCTAGGTTAACCCCGCTCTGATACCATGATAGGAATCAGAATTGAATCATCTATTATTCACATGAGCCACAAAAATATATAAACATGCACAAGAGAGAGGGTGTTCACAACACTCAAGGTGAGCCTAAGTTAACTCTACCGTACAAAGTGTACACTATATCTGTTGAGGTATATTTATTTAAGTGTTAATGGGCTCCTTAACGGGTCGGTTAGGATCCGATAGGAATCCAAACCCGTAGTCGGGGATTTAGGGTTTCACCTATAAATACCCTAGCTAGGGGCAACGAGGAGACCATTCCAAACTTGATGGTCACGCGGATGCTTCGAGCACTCTTACATTCTCGAAGAGTTTCCTCTTGCCCTAGCTGTGCTCCACGCCGCTCCCCCGTGACCTAGGCAATCGAACTGAGCCCCCGCTCGCGTAGCCGTAATCCTCCTTCCCGATTTTTCCGGATCGCCATCGCCGATCACGAAGGAGAGGCGAATCCCGTTTGGGATTTCTAGTCGCCGCTGCTGTTCGCAAACATCGATCAGGGAGATCTTTTCTTCTGTCTGCCCTAGCCGATCACGAAGAACGATCGAAGAAGAAGGTCATCTCCCGATCTCATCGTTTGCCGATTTCACGAAGAACGATCATTGAAGACTCTCGCGATTTCATCGTTTGCCGTCGCCGCTATTCCCGTGAGGTAGATTTGCGCCTCCTATCGCCGATCGCGGGAAATAAGGTTAAACCTGCTCGGGATTCCAGCGGCACTATTCCTGCGCCGACCAAGGAGAAGTCGTCTTGGCCGCTGGAGTTTTTTTTTGCTCGCTGCCGCCGGTTTTTTTTTTCGCAGATCGGGAAGAAATTTTTTTGAGCTCTTGGTCTTTTCCAATCTAGGTTTCATTGTCTTGAAGCTGTATGGTAAGCTTTGTACTGCTCTATGAAGAAAAGCTGGGGATCTGGCCTATAGCCTTCCAGAACCTTCATTTCTCTGTACTTTGATTAAAGCTTTTCTGGAGATATTCAAAGGGAATTGAACCTCAGCACCACTTGGAAGTGGGATCTTGTGGAGTTCCTGCTGCCCCGTGCTAGTCTTCGATGATTTCTTTCAACTAAAGAGGAGAAGCAAGCTAAACTTCTGGATTGGATCCGAAGACTGTCGTCAGCTCACTCAGGTGATTTCTTTCTTGTTTTACTGCTCTTGTTTAGATTGCTAGATGAGCGGAGGTATTTGAGAGAGAGGATGGCAGGAGAAAGAGATAGAGAGAAAGAGAGGGAGGGGAGAGAGGGGGTTGTGGGTCCCACAACTTTGAATTAAAAAGAAAGAGAAAAAGAAAGTATTATTGTTTTATGAGATGGGGGTTGAAGCTGAGAGAGAGAGAGGGATTGTGTGAAAAATATCATTAATTTAATATTAAGAACTCAAATAAATATATAAAAAATGTACTGTTGAGCGGGACCGTATGGCTGGATGCGGGCGAAGCTCGCCGGGGGAGGGAGGGGAGAGAGAGGGGTTGGGCAAAAAATATCATTAATTTAATATTAAGAACTTTGGTGCTGCTGCGGCGCCAGAGTGCTCCGGGGGCCGCGAGTGGCGGGTGCGACGTCCAGCTGGTGCATTACGTCGAAGTGGGCAACTATGTGGTCGAAGGACGCCCGGAGCATCAAGATCAGACGAAGCCCGTGCGCAGGCGGGCGAAGCCCACCTGATGCGGTCGAAGGCCGCCCAGAGCATCTTCGCACGGGCGTAGGCGAAGCCCGTGCGCAGGAGGGCGAAGCCCGTCTGATGCGGCTGAAGGCCGCCCGAGAGCATCGAGCTCGGGCGTAGCCCTTACGAAGATGCCCGTACATATATACATATATATATATATATACACATATACATACATATATATACATATATACATATATGGGTTACTCTAGTGCTGGCGTACGGGCGTGCGGGCAAGGGTCAAGGAGGTTTCAAATCGAAAAGTGATAAACATGAAAGTTGTAGATCTCGGCGATACGAACAACTTTCATGTTGATCACTTTTTGATTTGGAGCCGTCTTATACCTCGATTTGGGCCCCGAAATCTGGGTCAGCGGAACTGCTACAGTAAAGCGTCTGCCGCCCTAGATTTTGGGGCCCAAATCGAGATCCAAGACGGCTCTAAATCAAAACGTGATAAACATGAAAGTTGTTCGTCTCGCCGAGATATACAACTTTCATGTTGATCACTTTTCGATTTGAAATCATCTTGACCCCCAAAAAGATTTGTCTGTACGTCCGCATTGTAGCCAGCCTGCATTTGAGATATATATATATATACTAGCATCTTCGAACGGGCTCCGCCCGCTCTCGATGCGTCGCTGTGGGCTTCGCCCGCCCCTGATAAAATTTAAAAGTATTTAAAGCGCTTCGCCCGCGTCCGACAAAATTTAAAAGTATTTAAAGCAACTATTTAAAATTCTATAATATAAAAGTATTCAAATTTTATTAAATAGAAATTTTATTAATTGTATTAATTATTTAAAAACCAAATTATATAATATAATAAAATATAAAAAAAATGAAAAAAAAACCCGATTTCCCCTTCCGCCAAATTCACCTCCGCGGCCTCCTCTTCCGCCGGTGGCCTGCCCGGCGCCCGCCGCCGGCGGTAGAGGAGGCCACGGAAGTGAACAGTGCGCGGAAGCGGGGTATCAGGATTTTGGGGTAATGAACAGTGATTTTTTTGGTGATTTGGTTATTGGCAGACCTATTTTAATGAATCCAATGGCCAGATTTTGATGGAGCTTGATCCGACGGACATGGTTCATCTGGTGGTGTGATTGAAGAATGGTATATTGGTTTATATGATAAAGATATATATATATATATACTAGCATCTTCGCACGGGCTACGCCCGTGCTCGATACTCTCGGGAAGCCTTCGGCCGCATCCAGGAGGGCTTCGCTCGTGCTCGATGCGTCGTTGCGGGCTCGGTGTGTCGATGCGGGCTCTCAATGCGTCGCTGCGGGCTGCGCCCGCCTATGAGCGGGTTACGCACGCACCCGAATTTTTTTTTTCAAAACATATACATATGAGTACTTAAAATAACGACAAAAAATATGAAATATTATTCATATTTTTAATTTATACAATTTTATAAATTTTAATCTATAAAAATTAATTCATCTCTCTCTTTATCACTCCCCCCTATCTCTCTCTCCTTCTCTCTCCCCCCTCTCTCCCTCTCCCTCCATTCTCTCCCAAATCTCCCCCCTCTCATGCTCTCTCATGATCCAATGGTCAATATTCAATCTATGGTGTGCCTCCAAATATCTATATTCTCTTATATATATAAGATATATATATATATATATATATATATATACACACACACACACACACAAGTGAAGGGCACGGGCCTCCGGCCCGATGGCTACGCGCCACAATACCCGCCCGGCGATGGCGGGCTTCACCCGCCCCCCACGGCGAGTGCTTGATACGGGGCTCCGCCCCTGCGGCCAAATGCGACAGTACCCGCCCGTCGACGGAGGGCTTCGCCCGCCCCCGGCGGGCGTGCCCGCAGCATGTACATATGAGTATTCAAAATGACCGTAGAAAAATATTAATCACGATTGCAATTTTTATTTTGTAAAAAAACGTGCGTTTTGACTTACAATAATTAATCTCTCTCCTTCTCTCCTCTCTTTTTCTTTCTCTCTCCCTCTCTTTCTCTCTCCAATCTACGGCCCCTCTCAGCTACTCTCTCTCTCTCTCCTCTCTCTCTCTAGCTTTAAGAGCACTATAAGTTTTAGTTTTTTAATGATAAAACGATCTGACGGCTAATAAATTATCAAATCATGATCCGACCGACGGTGAGAATACATATATATATATGTATATGTATATACATATATATATATATATATATATATATACACACACACACATAGGGTAAAGATCATATGCGCAGAAGATGAGATGCGAAGGTGCGAACAGTGCCCCATCCGCCGTCCATGGCGCCCGCATCCAACGGCCGAGGGTCTCTCATCGCCGCCGCCGGCTGCGGGCTCGCTGGGCACCGGCTGCGGGCTCGCCGGGCACCGGCTGCGGGCTCGCCGGGCACATGTATATATATATGTACATATGTACATATGTATATATGTATATATATGGGAGAAATCATGTGCGGGCAAGACCACTATGCGGGCGTACGGGCAAGAGATTTTGGAGGTTAAGATGATCTTAAATTGAACAGTGATCAACATAAAAGTTGTAGATCTCGGCGAGACGATCAACTTTCATGTTGATCACTTTTTGATTTGGAGCCATTTTGGCTGCCCTTAATTTCGAGGCCCAAATTGAAGGCCAAGACGACTTCAAATCAAAAGGTGATCAACATGAAAGTTGTTCGTCTCGCCGAGATCTACAACTTTCATGTTGATCACTTTTTGATTTGAAGCCTTCTTAAGTCTTGCCCGCACGCCCGCACATGTTATCTCCTCATATATATAGAGAGAGAGAGAGAGACACACACACACACACATAAGTGCTTGACACAGGGCTCCGCCCCTATGGCCATGCGCGACAGTACCCGACCGGCGACAATGGGCTTCGCCAGCCCCATCAAAACGGATTTCGCCCGCAACATATACATATGACTACTCAAAATGACCGTAAAAAATATACATAAATATTATAATTTTTATTTTGTAAAACAATATACATTTTGACCTAAAAAATATTAATTTTAACTTTAATAAAATTGATTGATTTAATGTCATCATCTCGAAAATATCACTGATATACCTAATGACAGCCTTCTTTGAATAGACCGCTGACATGCCTAATAACAACCTATCATAATAGATGTAGGAGCTCTACTAAAAAACTTTTTGAATTTAAATGAATTTTCATCCTTGCTTCTAATTTTTTGATAGTGTAATTACTTAAATGAACATTGTATTTTAATTTCTTTGAAATAAATTATAATATATGTCAAGTCATTAAAATATAAAAATGAGGGTATAATTGATATTTTTGAATGTTTCACCAAAGATAACTTTTCCATTATATATAATAGTGATATATATATATATATATAAGTACATTAAAGAAATAATTTTGAATTGTAGAATCAGATCATGACCGTCGAATATAAATCAAATATTTGATCGCGACCGTTGATCACAACAAAGAATTAGGGTCGTTCATATTTTTTCTTAAGTCTACTAAACCTATATAGGGCCTCTCAAATCAATATATTTTTATAGTGCACCCCAACAACCGTCAGCCCATCCCCGTGCGGGGCGGGCGCAGCTCGCCGGGGGGCAGCTGTATTCCCGGCTGCGGACGAAGGGCGCGGGGGGTGGGCACAGCCCCGTGTCGGGCACTCGCGTTGATGTGGGCGCTGCCCGCAACGACCCGTTGTGGGCTGGCGAAGCCAGCCGGGTAAGGCCGAAGCCCGTCGGGTGCGGACGAAGCCCGCCGGGTGCGGACGAAGCCCGGCGTCACGGGCCGGGTACTATGCCGCATAGCCATAGGGGGTGAGCCCCGTGTCAGGCACTCGTGTGTATACAATATACCATTCTTGAATCACACCATGAAACGCATTACGGCCGTCTGATCTCCAGGAAATAGTTTCTGGCCATCGTATCTAACAAATGCGGCCTGCTAATATCCAGATCCCAAAGGACTGCACTGTTCACAGCCTCCAAAATCCCGATACCCACAACCATTCCCGTCGCCTCAGCCCGCCGCCGTCGGCGACCACCGGCGGGTTCGCTGGCCTCCGGCAAACCCGCTGGGGGTTTTTCGGCGGCTCCGCTGGCGGCGGCCGAGAATGCCACCGCATGAGCAGGCGGAAGCGGGGGGGGGGGATTTATCGTTTTTTTTTTCATTTTTTATTAATTATACAATTTATTAAATTATAATAAGTAATTTATTTATAATTTATAAAATTATTAAATTTCTATTAAAATTTTTATTAAAAGTTGGGGAGGGCGGGCGAAGCCCGCTGGAATGAACTGTCGTTCATAATATTATATTTGTTTTACGGACAGTTGATTTTTTAAAAAGACAAAATAATTTCTTTTGAATGAACTGTGTTTTTCACTGATAAAAAAAAACTAACACAATATTATAAACTATAACATTTTTTCAGAAAACAAAATGGAGAAAAAAATCCCTCTCAAATGGAGCCTTTGAAAGGTGTCACACATTCAAACGGAGCCTTTGGAAGGTTTCACACATTCAAAACACAAACAAGGTAAATTTAGAAGGGCAGTTCAATCATTTGCTCGACAAACAGAGCCTTTGAAAGGTTTCACACATTCAAAACACAAACAAGGTAAATTTAGAAGGGCAGTTCACTCATTTGCTCGCCAAATTATTTTTGGAGGACCCCTTAATTGCATTCTGCAGAACCGTCACCGGGGTTCGAAGGATTTATGGAAAATACAAAGTAACCGGAAGACATTGGCGCAGCAGGGTCATTCTTTACGAACACGGTTGTCGATGCGGTGCCTGAGCTGCCATCATTGATAATCCTCACTGTGATCGTAAGAGAATAAACCGATTGTAGATCAAGCTGCTTTTTGGTGAAGGCAATCACTTGGCACAAGGCAAGCGGCGACTCGCCGTCTGGGAGACGCCTATTGTGCTCCGTCACTGCGAATGATGCGGCTGCTACAACACCCCAATCAGACATAGGGGTTTTGACGCCCTTTAGCGGCGGGTATGGAAACACACACCCTCCGGTGGATGCGAAGACGAAGAAAACGAGGGCGATGACATGAAAATACAAGGGATGGGTGGAGAAGGCCATGAATGTTTTGCCTGTTGGGAGGGAGAACTAGCTATTGCTTGGGAAGAGGAGGGAGTGAGGATGGCAAAAGCACAAGAGTCAGGAATTTATAAACATGTAGATTTTGTTGCTTCTTGTCATTTTTTATGGAAGAGTATTTTGTCTCTTGGTGCCATTTAAAAAAATAAAATAAGTAAAAAAATCACAGGCGGCCAATAAGATAAGTATGGCAGGCGAACAATACAAGAATAAAATTAAACAATACCACAGCCGGCAAAAGCAGAGTTGCAGGCTAAAATGAGTCGTACATTTGCAAATAAAGTCATTGTCACACTAAGGGCCTGTTTGGCACCGCGTTTTTGCAGCAGGGTGCCGCCGTTTACTGTGCCGCTCCGCCAAACAAATATTTCGCCCTTGATTCTGCAGTCGCCGCCGTCCTGAAATCGCGAAAAATCAGCCATCTGGAGTCACGATATTTTCTCATGACTCCACATCGCGATTCGCAACTCACCTGCGCCTGCTTCTTCAGCCTAACCTGCGATCCGCCGACCCCGAACTCCATCTCCAGCGAGGAATCTGCGCCTGCACTTCTCCGCTCCGGCGATCGTTGAACTTCTCCACTCCGGCGACGCGTATCACCTTCTCCACCTCCTCCAGAGTCGCTGCCTATCACTTCGTTTGGTTCTTACGTGACAAACTGGATTATTCACCAGTTTGAAAGCACTCTCGTTGTCACTGTGGAGCAGAGTGGGACCCAGAACTTCCTCATGGACGTCTTCTAATAGCCTCCCAAGCCAAACGGCTTCTCAAGCTGCCAAGGCCGAAGCCTTGTACTCCGCTTTTATAGTAGAGACGAACACCGAGTCCTGCTTCTTGCTACACCAAGAGATACCGGCTGATCTGCACGTGAAAACATAACCGGATGTTGACTTTCGGTCATCTGAATCTCCCACATAGTCAGCATCCGAGTATCCTTGAAGAATAAACCTCGTGTCTCTCCCATAAAGAGGATCAGGAAGGATCCTCCATTTATCTCACCGAAGCTTAATCTCGGATTCAAAAGGAGTAGATCTACTCTTCCCCTCCCTCATGCTGAATCGCTGAACAATTCGCTCTGCATAGCCCTTTTGGGACACAAGTATGTCATTCTCCTTCATCTCTACCTCAAGTCCAAAGAAGTGGTGGAGCTCACCCAAATCCTTCATCTCGAATTTTATAACTAGCTCTGCCCTGAGCCTAGATACCTCCTCCTTGGAGTTTCCCGTGACATTCATATCGTCCACGTATAACAATACCAAGACTAAGAGCTCCCCCTTCTTCTTGATAAACAAGCTTGAGTCTGAATTTGAAACAAGATAGCTACAGATCTGGAGGTATTCTATTATCTTTCCATACCAACCACGAGGTGTCTGCTTCAAACCATAAAGAGCTTTCTAGAGCTTGGAAACATAGTCTGGATGGTTTTTAGAAACATATCTCAGACGCTGATCCATGAAGACGTGCTAGTCGATTTCCCCGTAAAGAAAAGCATTCTTTACATCTAGCTGTCACAACTTCCAGCCCTGACAAACCGCCAAAGCTATTACCACCCAAACTAAAGTCATCTTCGCCACGAGTTTGAACGTCTCCTCATAGTTTTCATCATACTATTGTGAAAATCCTCGAGCTACGAAGCGAGCCTTGTACCGCTTGATACTTCCATCCGCATTCTTATTCATCTTATACACCCACTTACAAGTCACAAGAGTAACACCATCAACCTTGGGCATAAGATCTCAGGTCTCATTTTTCTTAAGAGCAGTCATCTCCTCATTCATGACATCTTCCCACTTCTTGACTCCAGTGGCTTCATTAAAGCTAGAAGGCTCCCGCTTATCCAGGGGGCCTAAGAAGAAACAAGAGACAAAGATCACCGTGTTTCATTCGCAATAACGAGCCGGTGGCTTGATGATCCTCTTCGATCTCCGAAGAGTCTGCTCCTTGCTCACCACCACCGCTACTTCTTCTGAATCAGCTCCATTCCCGAGCACACTTGGAGTGTTGCTCCCCTACTTCCTGAACTAGAAGCTTCTGCCCCAGAGCTTGAAGCACCTGGAGCTCTTAGTGACACAGACAGCTCCACCTGAAGATCTACAACAGCCTCCTTCTGACCTTCATCAAACTTGCTCTCTTGTAACTCCACAGATGAGCTGCCTCCATACGATGTCAGTTCATCAAAGACAATGTCTCTTGATACAACAAACTTCCTTATCACAGGATCCATGCACTTACATCTCTTCTTTCGCTCATCATAGCCTACAAAGATAAGCTTCCTTGTCTTTGCATCAAGCTTGGTTCTCTGAGCATCCGGAACGTGAACATAGCAAGTTGATCTAAATACCCGAAGGTGTTCAACACTAGACTTCTACTTGAACATCAGCTCATGAGGAGACTTCGTGTTGATTGAACTCAGAGGCATCTGATTGATGATATAAGTTGCGCAGGACATTCCTTCCGCCCAAAAGGACCTGGGAATGCCCTTCACATGAAGCCAGCACTTGCAGGTTTCCGTCAAATGACAGATCTTCCTCTCCGTCACTCCATTTTGTTGTGGAGTATGAGCACAATAAAGCTTTCTCTGAATCCCGTGCTTCCTGCATAAGTTATAAAATATGGATGATATAAACTCACCATTGTTGTCTGATCTAAACTTCTTAATTCGTAGGACAAGCTGGCCCTCCACCAGCTCCTTAAACTCCACAAACAATTAAAAAGCAGCTGACTTCTCCTTCATAAAATACACCTAAGTGTGTCTTGAGTAGTCATCAATAAGCACCATCATGTATCTGCTGCCTCCAAGACTAGCAGTAGCAGTTGGCCCCATCAAATCACCATGGATGCACTCCAAAGGTGCTTTGCTCCTTGTCCGAGACTTATCAAATGGAAGGCGATGAGCCCTTCCAAACTGACATCCTGCGCAGACATGACCATCTCCGTAGGATGACAACTTTGGCAAGCCTTTCACGAGGCTTCTCATCGGCATAGCTTTCAGCTTGTCCATCCCTACGTGCCCTAGTCTCTCATGCCAAATAGCAGCGCTATCGTTGATCCTCATCCGATCAACATAAGAGTTTGTTGATAAAATAAACAAGTCTCTAACTCTTCTCCTTACATGAGCAACATCAGTCTTAACCGTTGATACGTTGCGAAGAAATTTTACTTCTGTTGGCCCAAACAGAACGTGATAGCCTGTGTCAACCGCATTGGTCACAGAGAAGAGGTTCTTCTTCATGCCAAGTACGTGATAGACACTCCTTAACGTGAGCGGACTCTGATCACTACCTACAGACACCATACCCTCCTTCTCTACTACATAAACAGTATTATCAGCTTTAATAATAGCTTCATTACCTTTGAAACGTCTACAAAGAGGAAAACTTGGACTTATCTCTGGTGAGGTGATGACCACACCCAGAGTCCACGATCCAGTCATCCTTGTAGTCGACGGAGGATAAGGCACTGACACAAGTGTCGGTCATAAAAGCTCCTCCTCATCTAGCTTCCTCAAAGCTAGAGCAAGCTTCTTCCTTGTCTGCAACATGTACAGGCTGCAGCTTGACCTTGCAGTCCCTTTTGAAGTGTCCTAGCCGGTTACACCTGTAGCACTTGAGCCACTCCTTCTTCTTCCAATCCTGCTTAGCAGCAGCGCTTCCCTCTTGTTGATAGGAAGTTAAAGGAACATAACCAGGAACAGTCTTCTTCTTCTGATCCCATTTCTTCTTCTTTCCTGTAAAGAGAGTTTCACTGCCTTCTTTAGAAATAGTAACACCGGCCATCTGCCTAGCCAGGCTCTCCAACAAATATGGCTGAGTAGACCAGCCTTGAAGAGAAGTAATGAAGGCCACATACTCCTTCCGTAAGCCACAAATTATGTGCCTTTTTAACATGGCTTCAGAGATAGGCTCATCAGGGTCAAGAGCTGAGATCTCAACACATAGATTATTCATCTTGAGGAAGAACTTGGAGATGGACAGATCTCCTTGAGTTTCTCTGGCCAACTCATTTTCCAAGAACTGTAGTCTAGCTACGTTTTTCCTGTTGAATAACCCATCAAGGGAAGTCCAGATCTCCGCAGTAGATTGACATCCAAGAATGTGATCAAAGAGTTCCGGTGATATAGCTCGCCTGAGAGCAAACTCTGCTTTCGCGTTAGTTTTTCTCCAAGATTTCACCTCATCAGTGCTAGCACCAGCAGCAGCAGTAACCTCCTGCTTGTTATCACCATCGACAACATCCCACAGATCCTCACCAAGAAGATAACATCTCATACACGACTTCCACTTCTTAAAGTTAGTCGGTGTGAGCATCTTAATTCCAAGACCCCTTGCAAACCCAGCTTCCATTACAACAAACCTGGTTACTTACTCACAGAAGCAACAAGCAAACTTAGGGGATTCACTGCTTAAGCCACTGTTCCCTCTGATACCATGTTAAAATTTGATATAGCGGAGAGCGGGAATAAGGCGTAGGAACACTCAACACACTTGAGCAAGTAAACCAGAAAGCAAGAAGCAAGAACAAGAATCTTGTACTAAAAGAAGATCTTCTTTACAAAGCAGAGCATACATGACGAGACATGTTTGCCAAAAATCTTGACGAAAGCAGAAAAAGTACAACACAAACAAGTCATGCGGACTCAACGAGTAACCGATGGATCTGCTGCTAACTACTAAAGGAGTCCGCTCAGGTCGCCAAGTCGCGAGACTGCAACAAACCACGCGGACTACCCATTATTCCAGTGCTGAAAGGAACTTTGTCCGCCGAACTGCAGACCGCCTGACTGCGAGGCCGCCTATTCGCCAGACCGCACGGACTGCTGCCACCAACTGAGTAAGTCGCCCAGAGGCAAGCAGCTTATTGAATAAAAGAGAAAGTTGCAGAAGAGTAACCGCTGATTAGTCGCATGCGACTAGCAGTAACCTCTTGCTGAAGCCGCAGAGTCCGTATAGACTTAAAACCAAATCCCTGGTCCTTTATCGCTGACCAAACAACCTACACAACAAGTAACCGATTAACCCCTTCAACCCGGGCGGATACCAAAAATCAGCCCGCAACAACTTAAACACGAGTAAGCTTACTGTTCATTCAGTTACTATTAATGTGACGGGGGGTCCTATTTATAGATGCGGAGAGAAGTGTGGTCACCGCCCTAGTGGATAGAGTCACCACCCCAGTCTGCGATAAGAACAGGTCAGTCTGCCAAGTCCGCAAGGATAAGGCCGGACAGGCCAAACACAATTGCCTGGCACAAAGGTTAGAAGCCAGCCCGCACAGGCCGCGAACACTGCACCATCCCGCAAGCTGCACAGTATGCGGACACAACAACAGTCCTCACACTACACGCGGACACAACACCAGCCCGCACACAAGTACATGACCAACAGGCACACTGCCCGGTCAACTAGTGGACAACGCAGACACAACGAACACACTGGACTTGTCATAAAAAATGACCAAGTCCAACTAAGAACTTGGCGCGAGCTCAGCGGATAAGGACCCAGTCTGCCAGCTCCCAAGCCAGACCGCCAAACCGCTCCAGCATAAGACTAACTTGTCGATCTGCCTGACACCAACAACAGCCCTCAACAAAGGCAGTCCAGACCGCGCCAACAACATGACCATGTCGCACTACCAGTCCACCCAAGCCGCGCGGACAGACTGAACAACTTTCACTTTCACTTCACAAAATTCAACAGTGTTTGTGTATGTTTGCGTGTGTGCGTAAATGTTTATGTATGTGTGTGTGTGTGATTGTGTAAGTATATGTTTGTGATTGTGTGTGTTTGTGTGTGTTTAGGGTATTTGTGTATGTTTATGCATTAATGTTAATTTTTCCCATATATGGGTAAATCAAAGGACGGTGGCATTTCTGTAAATTGGGAGGCATCGCATGTTCACCTATTTTGCGATCTTTGTAGCCGAGAGATAGATTTAGGGAATAGACTTATCACTCATTTCAATAAGGAAGGTTGGGGCAATTTGGTGAAAAACTTTAAGGAGCACACAGGTTTGGAATACAGTCGCGCACGGATGAAAAACAAATGAGATCAACTGAAGCGTGATTGAAAATTATGGTGTGAACTCAAAAGAGGTTAGACCGGTCTTGGTTAGAATTCCACTAAACGGACAATTGACATGTCTGATGATTGGTGAAAAGAACGTATTGAGGTTACATTTTTTATATAATGTTATTATTATACTAATGGACAATTGATTAGGATGTGCATTTATTTTCAATCCTCTTTTAATTTTCTTTGTAAATGATTCTGAATGCAAAGAAATTCCATTTTGGTGGAATAGTGTCCGAGTTTGAGGAAAAACTAGACAAAATGTTTAGCTTGGTTGTTGCGACAGGAGAAAAAATGTATGGATGTCTTCTTCTGGAGAACTTCCTGCATTTTTTTCGCAGTTCGTCATCTTATCTGAAGAAGCTGAAGACCACATCAATGAGAGCAATAATACACAGACTTTTGGTAATGAAGATCTTGACTCGGCTACACCTGGGCAAAGTTCACAGAGTGGCGCAGCTTCAAAATGAAAAAGAAGGGGGAAGAGACATGAAATGGGAACCAAACAAGTTTTATTGACACACATAGAGAAGTTATTTTCCTCATCAAAAGCAATTATGCAGCGCGTTACAACACCAATTTTCCGCCTAGTATATATCTGTTGCGAGAGCGATTCAAAGACTTGAGAAGTACCAAGAAATCTTTGAGGACCGGTTGTTGTACCATTTTGCCACGGTTCATTTTCAAACACCAGTGAATCGCGTGATAGTGAGGTTTTGACAATAACAATTTACAAATTGGGCCACAATGAAACGTTCAGAAAATCAGGTGAAAGATTCCAACATTCCACTGAAACTTTGAATCGGTTGTTTATGATCGGTCTAGAAGCTCTGACTAGTTTGTCCATGCATGACATTGCTCTGATTGATCCCCAATTTCGTTCAATTCCTTCGCACATACAAAATGATGAAAGATATATGTCATTTTTTAAAGATTGTATCAGAGCAATTGACGGTACACATGTTGATGCATGAATAGCTGTTGAAAATCAAGTTCCTTATATTGGTCGTCATGGTAGCACGACTCAAAACGTAATGGTCGTTTGCGACTTCAGTATGTGTTTTACATATGTTGTACCTGAATGGGATGGGTCTGTACATGACACACGCATATATCATTGTGTAGTACGGGATCCGCTAAGTAAATTTTCATTTCCCCCACAAGGTACGTAACATGAGCTTTCACCTTATGTTAATTTTATTAAGTTATTTGCATTTAATAAATATCATATCTTCAACTATTTAAACCTTTTCTTACTACTGAAGGAAAATATTATCTTGTCGATGTTGGTTACCCATTGGAAAAAGGGCTATTGAAACCTTTTCCGGAAACTAGATATCACTTGCCGGACTTTGCTCGGGGAAATCGCCCAATTGAAGGGCGACGTGAAATATTTAATAAAGTACTACACTCATCGCTACGCAATGTGATCGAAAGGAGCTTCGGTGTATGGAAGAAAAAGTGGCTCATACTTAGCAAAATGCCTCATTTTGAATTCTCAAAATAGTGTGTTGGTGTGGTCATTACGATATCGCTCCACAACTTTATTAGAAGACATCCATCGAGGGTTGACCAAGAGTTTAATGTATGTGATGGAAACAAAATCTTTATTCATCCAGATGCATATGAGTTGCGACCAAACAATCTTCCAAGAACTATCGATTCAAATCTGAACATTGCACCAAGCTCATTTGAGGAGATGGGAGCTACAGAAATGACCAATATCAGGGACTACATTGCATATCAACTCACTGAGTATCACAGGTATACAACATTATGACGTTTATATTTATAAACATATATATAAAAAAATTCAATAATTATATTTATTCTTGATGTGCAATTAACGATCGATGATCGAGGGATAAGTTTCATCAGCATGACCGAACACGTTTATGATTTTCACGACTGAAATAATACTTTTGAAAACAGTCTGTTATTTTTCAATATTGTTGTTGGGAAGTTAAAATGAATTAAGTTAACTTGTTCTTTTTATGTTATTGTTGATTGTGTTTAGGTTCCATAAAAATGAATTGTGCATCACACATCTGTTTTGCCAAACAGATTAAACAGCTTCTCCATTTGAAACAACTCTGCAAAAGCTGTTCATCCAAAAAGTTTCACAGATTCTGCCACCACTCTGCAAAACAGTTGATTATTTCACTACTGCTTCTGCAGTCGCTGCAACTGAGCAAAACAGAGCTTAACTGCTTCGATGCTGCAGACTAAAAAGTATTGGGCACATTCATCTTTTGACAAGTGAGTGTACTCCTCACTTTGTGCAAAATTGAGGCTTCCCTTGAAGCCCTTTATTATAAATATAATCCATGAGTAACAGCTTACGGAAGATAAGATCTTCATGCAGCTGTGACAGTAGTCTGATTTGTTAAGAAAAGAACTTTGATCATCATTTTCAAGCATGTGTTTTATGACAAGTGTGAAAAGAAAAAACTGTATTTGACCTTTAAACCAATATGTCTTTTTGATCAAAAGAAGCTTCATGCAAGCTTCATCCACATGTCATCCACCACCTCTACCTCTTTGGTTTTTGCCTTATAAATAAGCATGAAGGAGTAGGGTTAATATATCCACTTCTTTTCAAACTCAAGCATTAGAACATTTCTAGAGAGGCTTTTGCAGCAATCGTCTTAATTTGTGAAAGCTTTTGGACGTCGTTGTACAATATTGACGAGCAGTACTTTGACTACACAGATTGGATCTAGAGCAGATTTGGGCAAGGATTCGAAAAGATATCTTGGAGAGGATTTGTGTAATCCGTCTTGTCCGCCGCTATCGGTAACTTGCAGTTTTTCTGTTACTATTTATCGTATTGTGTAGTATGAAGCTGGTGAAGATCATATAAGAGAAAGTCTTATAATTGTCTATTGTTTCATACATTTTAGTGGCGGCTTTGCGGGTTGGACTCCAATCGTCCCGTACTTTTCTCCCTATTGAGTTTCCACATTAAATACTTATGTCACTTTTATTATTCTTATTTAATGTTGTGTTTGTGTATCGGCATACCACTAAGCGGTCGTGTTGGTACTTGCTCGAACTAAATTGCAGGTGATCTACTCGGGCTTGCGTGCTCTCTAGCCCAGCACAAACGTGATAGGGACATAGTGCAACGACACTATCACTGCTCGCAATCCCTCGAGCACACGATTGCAATCCCCTTGGCATTAAGGAGTGGGATATCGCACCTACTCATGGATGTCCTCCACTAACCTCCTAAGTTACATGGATTCTTGAGTTGTCAAGACAGAAGCCTTGTACTCCGCTTCCGTAATGTAGACAGACACTGAATCTTGTTTCTTGGTGCATCACGAGATAGTTGTCAATCCGCACATGAAGACATAACCAGACGTTGACTTCTGATCTTCTGAATCCCCTCATAATCAGCATTTGTATAACTATGCAAATTGAAGCTCGCGTCCCTCTCGTAAAAGAGACTCATATCCGATGTGGACTTCACGTACTTCAGGATATTCTTAGCCGCCACTAAATGAGGCTTCCGTGGCTCCGTCATATACCGACCTACTCGGCCTACAACATAACCAATATCCGGTCTTGTAATCGTCAAATATGTGAGACTCCCAACAAGAGCCTGGAACATCAAGGGATCTGGAAGAACCCATTCCTCATCACGCTGAAGCTTGATACTGACCTCCATAAGAGAATAACTGCTCTTCTCTTCTCGCATTCTGAACTGCTTTATGATTCTTGTCGCATGGCCCTTCTTGGAAACAAGCACACCGCTCTTCTTCTTCTCCACCTTGAGACTACGGAAATGGTGGAGCTCCCCAAGATCCTCATCTCGAATCGGATAGCTAGCTATACTCTGAGCCTATCTACCTCTTCCTCCGAGTTCCCCATGACGATCATGTCATCAACGTACAACAACATCAAGGCTTCAAGCTCCCTTCTCTTCTTGACAAACAAACTCAAGTCCGAGTCTGAAGCAAAGTATCTGTAGAACTAGAGGTATTCTGCGATCTTTCTATACCATGCCTGAGGCGTCTACTTTAAGTCATAGAGGGCCTTCTTGAGCTTGCTGACATGTCCATGATGTTCTTGACGGTGATGTCACTGAGAGAAGCTCACTGAAGGAAGACAAAAGGATTAGGTTGCTAGTGATGATGGAGTGGATGAAAGATGAAGACGATCAAGGACGTATATCCCGCTACGACGACAGCCAACTCCAAGGAGTGCCCCTGTCAGACGATCCTGCACATGATAAACAAAATCATCAAAAATAACAAGACAACTGTGAGACGTGAGTTAACTGACGAATATAAGGTTCATGTATAACTTGGGTATGTAAACCACATTAGGAATATAAAAATGGGTGGTATGAAGGAGATCAAGGCTATTATTGGGGAGAATAGTGTCATCGGCTACCATAACACTAAGGGTGGACGAAACAGGCTGACAGGACAAGTGGTGGGTGGCATCATGGGTCATGCAAAAATAGGCTCCAGAGTCAAGCAACCATTCGAAGGAGGAGATACCTGTAGGAGGGGAGGCAGTCAGCTGAGAGGTAGAGGCACCATAAGTACCTGGTGAGAGCACGAATACAGATGAGTGATGTAGTGAACCGTGAGATAGCTGCTGAGCAAGCTCAAAAACAAAGAGTGATTGTGCCATTGCAGATAAATGAGCTGGAGGAGCACCAGGAGCACACTGTTGACGAGATTGTTGAGCCATTTGAAGCTTTTGACACTCAGATTTGACGTGGCCAAAACAATGACAGTAGTCGCAGTGGACAGGCTGGCTACAAGGAGCACCAGACTGAGAAGTAGAGCACTAGAGAACGAGCAACATGTCGCACCGGTGCACTATTACCCGGCAAAGGCAGCAGAGGAGTGCTCACAAGAGAGGATTGCTGCGGAAACTAGAGAGTAGCAAGGATAACATGAGTCAACACACCAGAAGGCGCATCACTGTCCAAGGACTGGAGACAAGTCTCTTCAGCGATTATCAAAGCCAACGTATCGCTGAGAGAAGGTTGAGGATTCCAGTACAGAAGCTAGGAACGAACATGCTCGAACTCGGGATGTAAGCGCATAAGAAACTTATGCATGCAATGAAAGTCGAGATCCCAAGATATATCGGCACACTGAGGGCAAGTAATGCAGGGGGAAGGAGTCATCTCATCACATTGATGCCAGATGTTCATGAGCTCAACAAAGAAAGCCTAGATAGACTGATGACGCATGTAGAAGACGCCAAGGGTCTGAAATAGAAAGTAGTGCAGAGCATGACTAGAAGGCATGTAGAGACAATGTAGGTGATCCCACATCGCCTTGGTCGTAGGTAGCTGGTAGACGATCCTACAAATGGGGAGCTCGCATGATTGACAGATGACGGATATCGCACGAGAGTCGTTGAAGCGTCATTTCGTCGTATCGGAGAGCTGTAGGGAAGCGGCAATGCTAACAGTGGAAGAATCATCCACAAAAGGGGTTGCAGGTGGGGGAGGAGCAGGCTCAGAGCCGTCAATGTGGCCCCATAGATCTAGACCATGCTTTATAGTTTCGTCAATCGAGAATGACATTCTTCTTCTGTAAAAAAGGCAATGAAGTAAAATGAGTCCATGTGGCTGCAGGAGCAGCCAGAATAGGAGTTCTGGCTGCAGGGAATCAGACGTCGATTGGAAGGAGTCACAGAAGAAGATGCAGCAAAGATCAGAGAGTCCACATGCAGCACAAAAGAAGGTGTCAATCAAAGAGTCAAGAAGCCAACAGAAGATTTCGATGTCGATTTGAAGGAGCCGCAAAAGCGACCGGGTCGGGGGAGCCACCAGGGAGCAACGACGGGATTGGGAAAGCCACCGTGAAGCAACGATTCTACCTCAGCGACGGGATAGGGCGATCAACGAAAATAGCGACGGGGTCGATCAGCGGAAGCAACGGTGGGATCGATCGGCGAAAGCAGCCACGGGAACGATCGGCAGAAGCAGCGTCGACGGAAGCGGTGATTGGATCGATCGACGGAAGTAGCAACGGGAACGATCTGTAGAAGATGCAAGGTCGGAAAGGGCATCTAGGTTAACCCCGCTCTGATACCATGATAGGAATCAGAATTGAATCATCTATTATTCACATGAGCCACAAAAATATATAAACATGCACAAGAGAGAGGGTGTTCACAACACTCAAGGTGAGCCTAAGTTAACTCTACCGTACAAAGTGTACACTATATCTGTTGAGGTATATTTATTTAAGTGTTAATGGGCTCCTTAACGGGTCGGTTAGGATCTGATAGGAATCCAAACCCGTAGTCGGGGATTTAGGGTTTCCCCTATAAATACCCTAGCTAGGGGCAACGAGGAGACCATTCCAAACTTGATGGTCACGCGGATGCTTCGAGCACTCTAACATTCTCGAAGAGTTTCCTCTTGCCCTAGCTGTGCTCCACGCCGCTCCCTCGTGACCTAGGCAATCGAACTGAGCCCCCGCTCGCGTAGCCGTAATCCTCCTTCCCGATTTTTCCGGATCGCCATCGCCGATCACGAAGGAGAGGCGAATCCCGTTTGGGATTTCTAGTCGCCGCTGCTGTTCGCAAACATCGATCAGGGAGATCTTTTCTTCTGTCTGCCCTAGCCGATCACGAAGAACGATCGAAGAAGAAGGTCATCTCCCGATCTCATCGTTTGCCGATTTCACGAAGAACGATCATTGAAGACTCTCGCGATTTCATCGTTTGCCGTCGCCGCTATTCCCGTGAGGTAGATTTGCGCCTCCTATCGCCGATCGCGGGAAATAAGGTTAAACCTGCTCGGGATTCCAGCGGCACTATTCCTGCGCCGACCAAGGAGAAGTCGTCTTGGCCGCTGGAGTTTTTTTTTGCTCGCTGCCGCCGGGTTTTTTTTTTCGCAGATCGGGAAGAAATTTTTTTAAGCTCTTGGTCTTTTCCGATCTAGGTTTCATTGTCTTGAAGCTGTATGATAAGCTTTGTACTGCTCTCTGAAGAAAAGCTGGGGATCTGGCCTATAGCCTTCCAGAACCTTCATTTCTCTGTACTTTGATTAAAGCTTTTCTGGAGATATTCAAAGGGAATTGAACCTCAGCACCACTTGGAAGTGGGATCTTGTGGAGTTCCTGCTGCCCCGTGCTAGTCTTCGATGATTTCTTTCAACTAAAGAGGAGAAGCAAGCTAAACTTCTGGATTGGATCCGAAGACTGTCGTCAGCTCACTCAGGTGATTTCTTTCTTGTTTTACTGCTCTTGTTTAGATTGCTAGATGAGCGGAGGTATTTGAGAGAGAGGATGGCAGGAGAAAGAGATATAGAGAAAGAGAGGGAGGGGAGAGAGGGGGTTGTGGGTCCCACAACTTTGAATTAAAAAGAAAGAGAAAAAGAAAGTATTATTGTTTTATGAGATGGGGGTTGAAGCTGAGAGAGAGAGAGGGATTGTGTGAAAAATATCATTAATTTAATATTAAGAACTCAAATAAATATATAAAAAATGTACTGTTGAGCGGGACCGTATGGCTGGATGCGGGCGAAGCTCGCCGGGGGAGGGAGGGGAGAGAGAGGGGTTGGGCAAAAAATATCATTAATTTAATATTAAGAACTTTGGTGCTGCTGCGGCGCCAGAGTGCTCCGGGGGCCGCGAGTGGCGGGTGCGACGTCTAGCTGGTGCATTACGTCGAAGTGGGCAACTATGTGGTCGAAGGACGCCCGGAGCATCAAGATCAGACGAAGCCCGTGCGCAGGCGGGCGAAGCCCACCTGATGCGGCCGAAGGCCGCCCAGAGCATCTTCGCACGGGCGTAGGCGAAGCCCGTGCGCAGGAGGGCGAAGCCCGTCTGATGCGGCTGAAGGCCGCCCGAGAGCATCGAGCTCGGGCGTAGCCCGTACGAAGATGCCCGTACATATATACATATATATATATATACACATATGCATACATATATATACATATATACATATATGGGTTACTCTAGTGCTGGCGTACGGGCGTGCGGGCAAGGGTCAAGGAGGCTTCAAATCGAAAAGTGATAAACATGAAAGTTGTAGATCTCGGCGATACGAACAACTTTCATGTTGATCTCTTTTTGATTTGGAGCCGTCTTATACCTCGATTTGGGCCCCGAAATCTGGGTCAGCGGAACTGCTACAGTAAAGCGTCTGCCGCCCTAGATTTTGGGGCCCAAATCGAGATCCAAGACGGCTCTAAATCAAAACGTGATAAACATGAAAGTTGTTCGTCTCGCCGAGATATACAACTTTCATGTTGATCACTTTTCGATTTGAAATCATCTTGACCCCCAAAAAGATTTGTCTGTACGTCCGCATTGTAGCCAGCCTGCATTTGAGATATATATATATATACTAGCATCTTCGAACGGGCCCGCTCTCGATGCGTCGCTGTGGGCTTCGCCCGCCCCTGATAAAATTTAAAAGTATTTAAAGCGCTTCGCCCGCGTCCGACAAAATTTAAAAGTATTTAAAGCAACTATTTAAAATTCTATAATATAAAAGTATTCAAATTTTATTAAATAGAAATTTTATTAATTGTATTAATTATTTAAAAACCAAATTATATAATATAATAAAATATAAAAAAAATGAAAAAAAACCCGATTTCCCCTTCCGCCAAATTCACCTCCGCGGCCTCCTCTTCCGCCGGTGGCCTGCCCGGCGCCCGCCGCCGGCGGTAGAGGAGGCCACGGAAGTGAACAGTGCGCGGAAGCGGGGTATCAGGATTTTGGGGTAATGAACAGTGATTTTTTTGGTGATTTGGTTATTGGCAGACCTATTTTAATGAATCCAATGACCAGATTTTGATGGAGCTTGATCCGACGGACATGGTTCATCTGGTGGTGTGATTGAAGAATGGTATATTGGTTTATATGATAAAGATATATATATATATATATACTAGCATCTTCGCACGGGCTACGCCCGTGCTCGATACTCTCGGGAAGCCTTCGGCCGCATCCAGGAGGGCTTCGCCCGTGCTCGATGCGTCGTTGCGGGCTCGGTGTGTCGATGCGGGCTCTCAATGCGTCGCTGCGGGCTGCGCCCGCCTATGAGCGGGTTACGCACGCACCCGAATTTTTTTTTTCAAAACATATACATATGAGTACTTAAAATGACGACAAAAAATATGAAGTATTATTCATATTTTTAATTTATACAATTTTATAAATTTTAATCTATAAAAATTAATTCATCTCTCTCTTTATCACTCCCCCCTATCTCTCTCTCCTTCTCTCTCCCCCCTCTCTCCCTCTCCCTCCATTCTCTCCCAAATCTCCCCCCTCTCATGCTCTCTCATGATCCAATGGTCAATATTCAATCTATGGTGTGCCTCCAAATATCTATATTCTCTTATATATATAAGAGATATATATATATATATATATATATACACACACACACACACAAGTGACGGGCACGGGCCTCCGGCCCGATGGCTACGCGCCACAATACCCGCCCGGCGATGGCGGGCTTCACCCGCCCCCCACGGCGAGTGCTTGATACGGGGCTCCGCCCCTGCGGCCAAATGCGACAGTACCCGCCCGTCGACGGAGGGCTTCGCCCGCCCCCGGCGGGCGTGCCCGCAGCATGTACATATGAGTATTCAAAATGACCGTAGAAAAATATTAATCACGATTGCAATTTTTATTTTGTAAAAAAACGTGCGTTTTGACTTACAATAATTAATCTCTCTCCTTCTCTCCTCTCTTTTTCTTTCTCTCTCCCTCTCTTTCTCTCTCCAATCTACGGCCCCTCTCAGCTACTCTCTCTCTCTCTCTCCTCTCTCTCTCCCTCCCTCTCTCTAGCTTTAAGAGCACTATAAGTTTTAGTTTTTTAATGATAAAACGATCTGACGTCTAATAAATTATCAAATCATGATCCGACCGACGGTGAGAATACATATATATATATATATATATATATATATATACACACACACACACATAGGGTAAAGATCATATGCGCAGAAGATGAGATGCGAAGGTGCGAACAGTGCCCCATCCGCCGTCCATGGCGCCCGCATCCAACGGCCGAGGGTCTCTCATCGCCGCCGCCGCCGGCTGCGGGCTCGCTGGGCACCGGCTGCGGGCTCGCCGGGCACCGGCTGCGGGCTCGCCGGGCACATGTATATATATATGTACATATGTACATATGTATATATGTATATATATGGGAGAAATCATGTGCGGGCAAGACCACTATGCGGGCGTACGGGCAAGAGATTTTGGAGGTTAAGATGATCTTAAATTGAACAGTGATCAACATAAAAGTTGTAGATCTCGGCGAGACGATCAACTTTCATGTTGATCACTTTTTGATTTGGAGCCATTTTGGCTGCCCTTAATTTCGAGGCCCAAATTGAAGGCCAAGACGACTTCAAATCAAAAGGTGATCAACATGAAAGTTGTTCGTCTCGCCGAGATCTACAACTTTCATGTTGATCACTTTTCGATTTGAAGCCTTCTTAAGTCTTGCCCGCACGCCCGCACATGTTATCTCCTCATATATATATAGAGAGAGAGAGAGAGAGAGAGAGAGACACACACACACACAAGTGCTCGACACAGGGCTCCGCCCCTATGGCCATGCGCGACAGTACCCGACCGGCGACAATGGGCTTCGCCCGCCCCATCAAGACGGATTTCGCCCGCAACATATGCATATGACTACTCAAAATGACCGTAAAAAATATACATAAATATTATAATTTTTATTTTGTAAAACAATATACATTTTGACCTAAAAAATATTAATTTTAACTTTAATAAAATTGATTGATTTAATGTCATCATCTCGAAAATATCACTGATATACCTAATGACAGCCTTCTTTGAATAGACCGCTGACATGCCTAATAACAACCTATCATAATAGATGTAGGAGCTCTACTAAAAAAATTTTTGAATTTAAATGAATTTTCATCCTTGCTTCTAATTTTTTGATAGTGTAATTACTTAAATGAACATTGTATTTTAATTTCTTTGAAATAAATTATAATATATGTCAAGTCATTAAAATATAAAAATGATGGTATAATTGATATTTTTGAATGTTTCACCAAAGATAACTTTTCCATTATATATAATAGTGATATATATATATATATATATAAGTACATTAAAGAAATAATTTTGAATTGTAGAATCAGATCATGACCGTCGAATATAAATCAAATATTTGATCGCGACCGTTGATCACAACAAAGAATTAGGGTCGTTCATATTTTTTCTTAAGTCTACTAAACCTATATAGGGCCTCTCAAATCAATATATTTTTATAGTGCACCCCAACAACCGTCAGCCCATCCCCGTGCGGGGCGGGCGCAGCTCGCCGGGGGGCAGCTGTATTCCCGGCTGCGGACGAAGGGCGCGGGGGGTGGGCACAGCCCCGTGTCGGGCACTCGCGTTGATGTGGGCGCTGCCCGCAACGACCCGTTGTGGGCTGGCGAAGCCAGCCGGGTAAGGCCGAAGCCCGTCGGGTGCGGACGAAGCCCGCCGGGTGCGGACGAAGCCCGGCGTCACGGGCCGGGTACTATGCCGCATAGCCATAGGGGGTGAGCCCCGTGTCAGGCACTCGTGTGTATACAATATACCATTCTTGAATCACACCATGAAACGCATTACGGCCGTCTGATCTCCAGGAAATAGTTTCTGGCCATCGTATCTAACAAATGCGGCATGCTAATATCCAGATCCCAAAGGACTGCACTGTTCACAGCCTCCAAAATCCCGATACCCACAACCATTCCCGTCGCCTCACCCCGCCGCCGTCGGCGCCCACCGGCGGGTTCGCTGGCCTCCGGCAAACCCGCTGGGGGTTTTTCGGCGGCTCCGCTGGCGGCGGCCGAGAATGCCACCGCATGAGCAGGCGGAAGCGGGGGGGGGGGGGGGGATTTATCGTTTTTTTTTTCATTTTTTATTAATTATACAATTTATTAAATTATAATAAGTAATTTATTTATAATTTATAAAATTATTAAATTTCTATTAAAATTTTTATTAAAAGTTGGGGAGGGCGGGCGAAGCCCGCTGGAATGCGGGCAATTAAAATTTTTAACTGCCGGGGGGCGGGTGAATCCCACCGGAATGCCAAGCGGGCGAAGCCCGCTTGGTTGTGGGTGAAGCCCGCAGCGACGCATCGAGAACGGGCAGAGCCCGTTTGAAGATGCTAGTCTGTGTGCAAATATATAAATTTGAGCTGCAAATATATTTTGAATGTTTGTAGCGATTATTGATGTGCCTGCTATAACATCACTCTAATTATAACACCAACTTACAAGTAGATTGATTGTCACCCAGAGTTTCACAAAATAAAATCTCCAAAATACCTATAAAAAAAATAGATTCTGCAATCCATTTGTTAGAATTTCAAATCATTTTGGCTTCGTTTGGGAAGACTTATTTTCATCAGTCAAGCAGTTACGATTGCATTAACCGGACTTTAATTATGGTCCGGTTCATGCAATTGTAATCGCTTGACCGGTGAAAATAAGCTTCCGTTTGGGTGGGCTTTTTTACTCTTTTCATTTTCTAGAAAACATTATCGTTCATAATATTATATTTGTTTTACGGACAGTTGATTTTTTAAAAAGACAAAATAATTTCTTTTGAATGAACTGTGTTTTTCACTGATAAAAAAAAACTAACACAATATTATAAACTATAACATTTTTTCAGAAAACAAAATGGAGAAAAAAATCCCTCTCAAATGGAGCCTCTGAAAGGTGTCACACATTCAAACGGAGCCTTTGGAAGGTTTCACACATTCAAAACACAAACAAGGTAAATTTAGAAGGGCAGTTCAATCATTTGCTCGACAAACAGAGCCTTTGAAAGGTTTCACACATTCAAAACACAAACAAGGTAAATTTAGAAGGGCAGTTCACTCATTTGCTCGCCAAATTATTTTTGGAGGACCCCTTAATTGCATTCTGCAGAACCGTCACCGGGGTTCGAAGGATTTATGGAAAATACAAAGTAACCGGAAGACATTGGCGCAGCAGGGTCATTCTTTACGAACACGGTTGTCGATGCGGTGCCTGAGCTGCCATCATTGATAATCCTCACTGTGATCGTAAGAGAATAAACCGATTGTAGATCAAGCTGCTTTTTGGTGAAGGCAATCACTTGGCACAAGGCAAGCGGCGACTCGCCGTCTGGGAGACGCCTATTGTGCTCCGTCACTGCGAATGATGCGGCTGCTACAACACCCCAATCAGACATAGGGGTTTTGACGCCCTTTAGCGGCGGGTATGGAAACACACACCCTCCGGTGGATGCGAAGACGAAGAAAACGAGGGCGATGACATGAAAATACAAGGGATGGGTGGAGAAGGCCATGAATGTTTTGCCTGTTGGGAGGGAGAACTAGCTATTGCTTGGGAAGAGGAGGGAGTGAGGATGGCAAAAGCACAAGAGTCAGGAATTTATAAACATGTAGATTTTGTTGCTTCTTGTCATTTTTTATGGAAGAGTATTTTGTCTCTTGGTGCCATTTAAAAAAATAAAATAAGTAAAAAAATCACAGGCGGCCAATAAGATAAGTATGGCAGGCGAACAATACAAGAATAAAATTAAACAATACCACAGCCGGCAAAAGCAGAGTTGCAGGCTAAAATGAGTCGTACATTTGCAAATTAAGCCATTATCACCAGCTTCAAAAGCCCAGAATTACAAATATTACATCTTGTAACAGCACACAAAAGATAAGTGTTGAAATAAACAGGTCTCTGAATGCGGATAAAATTCTCCTGTTCAAGTGAAATTTCTAACAGCCAAATTTATTGTTACGAAAGATAATATTAATGTGCAAAAAAAATGATAAACACCACAAAAAGAAGAACACCGAGATTTAAGTGGTTTCCCGAAAAATCACATGGCTCGTCCACTGTGCAGGCAGAGATCAATAATATTATTAATTGCCTCAAACATACAATACGGCTAAAATGGAGGGAGAAAATAAAACGAGAGAAAATGGAAAAATCTCGAACCCTCCAAGATCCGGCCGTAGACGTTGCGACGAGAAATCAAGACGGCGACTAGAGACGAATGCCGACTATACAGAAAGAAGGACCTCCGATTCGACGGCCAACATGAAGAGAAAGTCGGCGGTAGGTGCTTCGAAGAGAAGCCGACGATCTTCGGCCGAAACTTGACTGCTGCGCTGCACTCCATGGATAGTCTCCACACCACTAAATATAGATGGTGGAAGAAGCCCAAAATAGGTATGACGGCCACCACATGAAAAATGAGATGAAATCCTTTCCAAAAATCCTCCATCATCACCAGAATAATGTGGATGCCAAATTTGAAGCGGTCTTCAAAACGGGATGACGGTAACAATAAAAGGTTATCAAAGATCCTTTCAAGAAAATCCTCCATTAATATCAGAGTAATGGAGATTTGATTGATTTTGGAGCGAATTGAGGGGGGGTGCCAAAAATGGAGGTATTAATAATTTTTTCTACATAAGAGAGATCATCATATTAATGCTGGCAGACTCCAGGAGAGGCGACATCATTCACGCAACAATCTCCACTTTGACGTCTCTCCCAAGAAAATCTCCACCTGGCTGAAAAAACTCCAAGATGCCCCAACGATCACCAAGATCAAAAAACCAAAGAAACCAATTGAATGTGCTTTGGCTAAGAACGGATCATAAGAAGAAACTCCTTCTATCCTGAGTAGCACACAAATTGGACTGACGTGGCTATCTCAGAAATGATCCACCTTGAAGATAAATTTCAATTGTTCCACCTCCAGCAGTGGTCTCTCATAGCAAAACTAAACCTGTCAAGACTCCTGACATTTGATATGCGCGCGGGAGAGAAATTGATAGATGCAGATACGCCAAGAAAAGAATGCAAACAACTGACTTCAGCATGAGAAGATGAAATCCCTATAAGAACTAATCAGAAAGGGATTGATTAGACACACTCTAAGCCCATGTATAACGAATAAGTAACAATAAAAGGGCTAAGGTAATAGAGGGACAAGATGCATTCAAAATGAGATCTTTGACCAGGAAAAAATAACTCAAAATAAGAGTTATATAAACACAAATATAAGAAATAGCATGACTAGGAAAAAGGGAAAAATGATGGTAAGCAAATGAAGGGAAATGAACAAAAAAAGATGAAAATTGCAGGAAAAAAAATGCAGAAAAAACAAGAAAGAAGAAAAATATGTGAGAGAGGTACTAAAGGACGTCCTCATCGACATCCTCAAGGCATAGGGATGCGACGGACTTTCCCTTATCATCACCAAGGGATTTTTCTTTCTCCTTATTCTGAAGCTTCCAGTAGTCTTTTATTCTGTGACCCTTCTTTTTGCAGTAATTGCAGTGGCTATCTAAACCTTTCTTGAACTTGCCTCCTCTGCTTGAACAAGACTGACCCCTAGAGAGTAACGCTGAATTTTCAGCAGCATCTGAGCCAGAAGACTTCTTTCAGATGTCGTCGGAGAGTAAGGCTGTCATGACCTCTTCCATGTCCAAAACGTCCTTACTATAGGTGAGAGTGGTAACCATGCTCTCGTAAGACTTTGGAAGAGAGTTCAGTAGGATAACTGTCTTGTCCTCTTCCTCCACCTTGATATCCATGCTGAGACACTCTGATAACAGTTTGTTAAAACGGTTTAGGTGATCGTGTAGATAGGAACCCCCCTTCATGCTGAACATGTACAACTGCTGCTTGAGGTAGATGCGATTGGGGAGATACTTCGTCATATAGATACTCTCCAACTTTGCCCAAAGACCAAAAGCAGTTGTCTATGAAAGAACTCCATACAGAGCACATCATCGTGTAAGCAAAGCTGTATGGTGGACAGAGCTTTGAGATCCAAATCCTCCCACATGCGATCGGTAACCTCCACCTCCTTATTGTTCTTCCCTAATAGGACATGGTGTAAGTCTTTCTTGATTAAAAGTGCTCGGACCTTGACCTGCCACAGGCCAAAATTGTGTTTTCCATCAAACTTCGTAACTTCAAACTTCGTACCTGGTGTGGAGGTCGCCAAAGAAAACAAGCTGAAGAAATTTTCTCGGAGACCGAAGCGACCGAATAAATTCGCGGATTAAGATTGGGAAGATAGGGAGCAGACCGATGTCGTCACCTACCGTTGACCCAACTTGAAACGGAATGTCCAAACGGTCGTCGATCGAACCTCTCTCTGATACCACTTGTTGAAGTAAACAGGTCTCCGTGTGCGGATAAAATTCTCCTATTCAAGTGAAATTTCTAACGGCCAAATTTATTGTTACGAAAGATAATATTAATGTGCAAAAAATAAACGATAAACACCACAAAAAGATGAACACTGAGATTTAAGTGGTTTCCCGAAAAATCAAATGGGTACGTCCACTGTATAGGCAGAGATCAATAATATTATTAATTGCCTCAAACATACAATACGACTAAAATGGAGGGAGAAAATAGAACGAGAAAAAATGGAAAAATTTCAAACCCTCCAAGATCCGGTCGTAGACGTTGCGACGAGAAATCAAGACGGCAACTAGAGACGAATGCCAAGTACAAAGAAAAAAGGATCTCCGATTCGGCGACCGACATGAAGAGAAAGTCGGCGATAGGTGCTTCGAAGAGAAACCGATGATTTTCGGCCGAAACTTGACTACTGCGCTGCACTCCATGGATGGTCTGCTACACCACTATATATAGGTGGTGGAAGAAGCCCAAAATTAGTATGGCGGCCACCATAGGAAAAATGAGATGAAATCCTTTCCAGAAATCCTCCATCATCACCAGAATAATGTGGATGCCAAATTTGGAGCGGTCTCCAAAACGGGATGACGGTAACAATGGAAGGTGATCAAAGATCCTTTCAAGGAAATCCTCCATTAATATCAGAGTAATGGAGATTTGATTGATTTTGGAGCGAATTGAGGGGGGTGCCAAAAATGGAGGTATTAATAATTTTTTCTACATAAGGGAGATCATCATATTAATGCTGGCAGACTCCAGGAGAGGCGACATCATTCACACAATAGATAAGATCTTCATGCGTCTACGACAGTAGTTCGCTCTGTTAAAATAAATTTCTCCTAAATGTGAAAGAGGCTAGTAAATTTTGATCATGTTTTTCAAGTATATGTTTCATGACATGTGTGAAAAGAAGAAGCCAGCTTTGACTTTTAAACCAACATGTGTTTTTGACCATATGAAGTTTCATCCACATGTCATCTACCACTTCTACGTTCTTGATTTTGCCTCTATAAATAAGCATGAAGGAGTAGGGATAAGACATCCACTTCTTTCCCAACTCAAGCATTAGAAGATTTCTAGAGAGGCCTTTGCGACAATCGCTTTAGTTTGGGAGAGATTTCGGACATCGTTGTACGACATTGACGAAAAGTACTTCGGCTACACGAATTGGATCTGGAGCAGATTTGGGCAAGAATTCAAAAAGCCATCTTGGAGAAAATTTGTGTAATCTGTCTCGTCCGCCGCTATCGATAACTTACAGTTTTTCTGTTACTATTTATTGTATTGTGTGGTGTGAAGCTGGTATAGATCCTATAAAGATCGAGAAGGAAAAGTCTTGTAATTGTCTATTGTTTCATACATTTTAGTGGTGACTTTTTAGGTTGGACTCTGATCGTCTCGTGATTTTCACCTTATCGAGTTTCCACATTAAATCTTTGTGTCACTTTTATTATTCTTTTTTGTGTTGTATTTGTGTATCGGCATACAGTTAAGCGGTCGTACAGGTACTTGCTCGAACTAATTTGCAGGTACTTTGGTCGAGCTTGCGTGCTCTCTAGCCCAACATGACCGCGATATGGTCATGGTGCGACGAAACTCTCACTGCTCGTGCAACATCTCACAAATAACCAAACTCTTAGGAAGTTTTTGTTATGTTTAGGTCATGACAAAGCTCTAAGAAGACCAACAGGACCATGAATGCCTAGGTAAATAGGTGAAAGCACCTTGTTCTGCAAATAGTAATTTCTGGACACCTAAGCTAGGGTTTGGCCTTTGGCTCCCAACATGACTACTTGACCCCCGCCATACCACTCTCAATCTCATTGGTACCCTTTAGAGCTCATACAAGCCATTTGGGGTCAACCTAAGGGGTCAAGTTAACTAGGGTCAACCCTAACCCTAGTTAAGTAAAATTGCCCTAATTTGATTTAAGTTGATTACCCCAAGGCACAAATGAACTTGGGAGGTGACAAGGGACTCAAGACACTTAGTTGACCAGTCAACCCACTCATTTGACCAAGCCAACACCCCCCAAGTCAACCTTGGTCAAACCAAGCTCAAATGGGGAGGAAAGTTAAGCCTAACTTCAATCCTATTGGGATAGGCCCAATTGTGATGGCACACTAGCTACAACAAGTGGAAACTACCTAAAGAGTCACTCAAATTCTGGAGGTGGTGATTAGGAGAGAGAAAGTGGAGATTTCATTTAAGGGAGGAGAGATAAAGAGGTGGAATAATGGGGAATTCAAAGAGGCCTCCCCACTCTCCTTCCCTAAGCCTCCATTCATCTCCTCTAACCTTTGGGAGGAGTTTGCCATCAATTTCAGTCAGCCCATCATAGGAGAGGGCACAAATCCACCATGGTTGAGCACCTCCTTCATGGTCATTAATGGTCATTCAAGGATTGTCCCTCCCACTCCCCAAAACAACCCCTCCATCATTTTTAAAAGCTCTCAAGCAATCAAACGAATCTTTACATCACTAGTTTAGGTGGAGAACTAAGAATTCGGCCAGGAAAAAGCTTGGGATCGTCGGCCATGGCACACCACCACCACACTTGTCGTCAAGCTTGTCTGCAGCTAGTCCTCTTCCTTCTCCTCTGTGCTAGATCTGTAGATCTTTAGGTGGAGAAATCGGGCTCAATCGAGCCCGATTAGTGGGGAGAAAATGTTAAATTTTCCATGAAAACTCAACCCCTCGGGTTCACCGGAAACGGCCCCTCCGGCGGTCGTGCCGCCATCAGGCGATAGTCGTCACCTCAACGAAGGTGGTGGTGGTGGTGGCCGGTCAGGGAGGTGGCGGGGTGGCCGGGAATTGGATTTACAAAAGCTCCATGTAGCTTTGATCCTGGCCCTTGGCTCATCGGGGACGATGATCTGTGGTCGTTGGATTGGCGCGATCAGTAATACGCAGGCCGTATATATATATATATATATATATATATATATATATATATATATATATATATATATATATATATATATATATATATATATATATATATATATAAATTCATTCTGTCACACTTTATTAGCTACCTTGTTTTAATTATTAAAAATAGTTAGATACATTTTTTTGTAAATTTGTCGAATATAGAAAATCTATCCCTTGGTGTCTAGTTTAATACAAAATTTGAATCATCTCATTTGGATCACTGGATTTGCCTCAGCACACTTTTTGGTGCAATATGTCCAAAGGCTAACCAAAAATTAAAATGAGTGCCCCCAGTGTCCCACTCAATAAAATGGCCTGAAATTTTGATCATAGTCTAGTCTGGCCATGACCCACAACATATCTACAAATCAGAATTTTTGGAGATGCTTTTCCTATAGTTTTTGTAAAAAATTAATAATCCATACATGAGATTAAATTAGGGTCTATGGACCTCAAATTTCCCCTAACTCTGGTGGATGACAAGAGAGGTCATTGTATGCCTATGAAAAAAATATCAACCAATTTGGAGTTGATTTGATGGGACAACTTGGTGAGCAAAATTGGCCATCTAAAGGAAATAGACCTAGTTCTTCAATCGTGCATATGGTATAGTTGAGTAGTCAACCCCTCCACCAAACAAGATGAAATCTTGGTCACTGAAATATTATCACTCTAAACATCCCTTGAAGTAGTTTTAGAAATATTTAGGGTAGGAATACCATGAAACTCTAGTTCAAGCCTTAGGGTTGCCAATTAAGGTTAATGAAGTACATAGGTCCATACCTCCAAGCCTTGGCACAAGACCATGTAGGTAGTTTCATTGGATGGGGAAACACCTTGGATAATTTAATTTGAATTTTTTGGGCACTTCTCCCCCACAAATCACTTATTATTTAAAATATGAACCTTCCTATCAAGTGCAAAATACTTGTATATACAGCATTGAATGGTCATGAAACTTGGGTAATAGGTCTTTACTGGTGTTACTTATGCCTGCAAATTTTATTGTAATTTTTGGTTGAAGAATTATAGTACTTTCTTTGTAATGTTAGAGATTGTGGAAATAGAGAAGTTAATTATTTCAGGACAAACTAAGTACTGAAAAATTATGAAACTTGGATAGTAAATATTACAGGTCACAATGAGGCTTTGTTAATTTTTTTGCAATTTTTAGAAGTAAATATGAAGAGGTTCCTTCACCAATTGCCCTAGGTGAATTTTTCTTCATTAATTTATTTATGTTGCTAAAATAATTTGGAAGACTATGAAATTTGAGTAGTAATATTTTCTGATCATTATAGGCCTTTGGTAATTTTATTATAATTTTTAGATGATAAAAACGTGTACTCTCTTTGTTAAGTATCATTTTGATCAAAAGATTTGTAGTTTGTTATATGATAGAAATCATTTTAGAAAAATCATGAAATTCATAACTTATTGTTATATAGTCAATAGGAAGCTGTGAAAATTTTGGTGAGATCATTTCATGACAGAATCTTATACTTCATGTTCAAAGTCATAAGAGGCATGATTTTACAAAATTTTTTTAAAAAAGCAGATTTAACTAGGAAAATTACTAAACTCTGGAATTGGGCTCGATATGTCATGGTAGATCCCCAGTAATAATCATAAAGTTGTTGACAAAGTAAATTGGGGTGTTCACTTTCATACACTTAAGCTGGTCCATTTGGTCTGTATTCAGCGAAATGAAGTATTCAAGATATAAGTGTATGTCTCATATGGGGAAAATATAGTGGGTGCACCGAGTTGGGTAGAGTCTTGATGAGGTCACCCTTAGATACAAATGCAAGGTTGTCTGGGTACCAAGGGGATGGGGTTGTGCTCGGGGCCGATGAAGTATCGTCTTCGCTCTGAAAGTAGTAATTCACTTGGGATTAGCTAAAGAGTAATGGGAGAAAAGGGGGTTTGACAATAAATAGTTACCCATAAAAGTAAGTGCCTTGAGAAAGGGAACTTTGGGTTTCAGCCCATCGTAGTTCCTAGTACCCTCGAGAGCCCTTCACCGGACATTCCCTGGGCAGTCCAAGGTTAACCCTAAATTGTAAGAATAAACAGACTGAAAGAGTAACCAATAATAAACCACTGTCACATACACTCACCCCGTTATTTCGGGAGGATAGATGGTTTAGATTCACGAGCGGTGGACTCGATTTTTGATAAAATTGATGGCTTAGATTGGTGAGCTGATGGCTCGGGAGCTCTTTATAGCATGTGTGCATGTGCATTAAGTGGTGGGTCCTCGTTATTGGACGATCGTTCACACCGACGTCGATACATTGACTCGGCAAGCGTAAGTATTCACTTAGCCCATAAAAGACTGGTGGTTTTGCCAGCACTAGTACAAGAGACTCCGTAGCACCAGATTGTGGGTGTACCAAGTAGTACGTAGGGTCTAGACTGGGTAGTGTGAATACCGAACTAGGAGTGGGGATGCCCAACCCACTGCCTCTGTTTGCCGCTATGGAGGTACCTGAGAGTTTAGCTAACTCCAAATGGGAGAACTAAAGGTTTGTGCTCATATAATCGGGTAGGTGCGTTGCACTTGTTTGAAACATATCATCAAGCATGCATAACATTTCATGTCATATATAACTTTCATAAAACCTCTACCCCTAACGTATAAATTATTATGATATCTTTTATATGAGCATTCTTATAAACTGAGATTACCATCTCTGTGATGATTAGTTAGTTGTTTACCTTCACTTTAATCTATTGTTTTTATTATGCTGCTACTTTTTTTATTTGTTCATTTATATACCTGTCATTACTGTGATAGATACTTCTAGCATATGATAGTTAGAGTTACTTTCACCTGCTTTTGTTTAGGAGGTGAATCATCCTAGTCCGGGTGTGGCAGCAGCAAGAGTCAGGGGATTAAGTGAGTGACTAGTAGCTTTACTTTCGCTAGCATTTTGTAGTGAGGATTATGCACTGGGCAGGTATCCCTTTTATCTTTCCTTTCAAACTTACTACTTCATGTTGATCAGCTTTTACATTATGTGGACTCACTTATATGGCATTGTGATTGTGGACTCGCTACTTAAATATGATTATTTCTATTTCTTCTATGGTCATGGTTGTGTCATTGCCGACAGAATCGGTGATTTGTGGCGACAACCTTCTCGATAGTCGGTGTCATCACAAAGCGGAGGTTCTGGGCATAAGACCCGGTGTAAAAATAAAAAAATGTGGTCTTATAACTCGCAATCCCTCGAGCACGTGATTGCAATCCCCTTGACATTAAGGAGTAAGACCTTGCACCTCCTCATGGATGTCCTGCACTAACCTCCGAAGCCACATGGCTTCTTGAGCTACCAAGGCTTCAGCCTTGTATTCCGCTTTCATAGTGTAGACAGACACTGAATCTTGATTCTTACTGCACCACGAGATAGCTGTCGATCCGCACATGAAGACATAACCAGACATTGACTTCCGATATTCTGAATCTCCCTCATAATTAACATATGTGTAACCATGCAAATTGAAGCTCGTGTACCTCTCTTAAAAGAGACTCATATTCGAGGCAGACTTCACGTACTTCAGGATATTCTTAGCTGCCACCAAATGAGGCTTTCGTGGCTCCGTCATATACCAACTTGCTCGGCCTACAACATAAGTAATATATGGTCTTGTAATCGTCAAATATATGAGACTCCCAATGAGAGCCCGGAACACCAAGGGTTTTGGAAGAACCCTTCCCTCATCACGCCAAAGCTTGAGACAAACATGATCGAACTCGGGATGTAAGCGCATAAGAAACTCATATATGCGATGAAAGTCACGATCCCAAGATATATCAATACACTGAGGGCAAGTAATGCAGGGGGAAGGAGTCATCTCATCACACTAACGTCGGAGGTCCATAAACTCTGCAAAGAAGTCCTGGATAGACCGATCATACTGGTAGCAGATGCCAAGGGTCTGGAACAGAGAGTAGTGCAGAGCCTGACTAGAAGGCAGGTAGAGACGACGCAGGTGATCGCACATCGTCTTGGTCGTAGGTACCTGGTAGACGGTCTTGCGAATGGGGAGCTCGCAGGACTGACAGATGACAGCTATTACACGAGAGTCGTATGAGTGCCATTTCACCATGTTGGAGCGCTGGATGGAAGCGACAATGCTAACAGTGGAAGAATCATCCACAGAAGGGGTTGCAGGTGGAGGCGGAGCAGGCTCAAAGCCGTCAATGTGGCCCCATAGATCTACACCACGGTGAATCACGCTGACAGTGGTGGACCATGCCTTGTTTCTCCCATCGAGAATGATATACGTCTTCTAGAAAAAAGACAAAGAAGTAAGATGAGGCCATCATGACTGTAGGAGCAGCCAGAATAGGAGTTCTTGCGGTAGGGAATCAGACGACGATTAGAAGGAGTCACAGAAGAAGACGCAACAAATATCAGAGAGTCCACCTGCAACACAGAAGGTGTCAATCAAAGGAGTCAAGAAGCCAATGGAAGATGTCGATGCCGATTGAAGGAGTCACAGAAGTGACCGGATCGGGGAGCCCCAAGGTAGCAGCGACGGGATCGGGAACGCCGCCAGGAAGCAACGATTCTACCTCAGTGACGGGATCAGGTGATCAAGGGAAATAGCGACGGGGTCGATCAGCGGAAGCAACAGCGGGATTGATTGGTGAAAGCAGCCACGGGATCGATCAGCGGAAGCAGCATCGACAGAAGCGGCGACTGGATCGATCGACAGAAGTAGCAACGGGAACGATCGGCGAAAGATGTGAGGTCGGAAAGAGCGGCTAGGTTAACCCAACTCTGATACCATAATAGGAATCATAATTGAATCATCTGTTATTCACATGAGCCACAAATATATATATATATATATATATGCACAAGAGAGAGGGTACCCACAACACCCAACATGAACCTAAGGTAACTACACCGTATAGAATGTACACTATATCTAACCTTACGATCGCGCACTCCAATGTAACCGTGTAAAAAAAATCTGTATACCATGATTCGTTGCTACATGTCGTCTAGCGGATCAACTGAAATTGTCAACCTTTCTCTGCAAGCCTCAATCACCCTACTAAGCCTTTGCACTAAGGCCTCGCAAGTCGCACCATATGTCATGACTATTGCGGGCACAGCATGACCTCTTCTCTTGTACGTCCTATGACAATTCTTGGTTTGGTTGTGCCCCGCTCCATTTTTGCAGATGCATACATAGTGCTCGCCATCTCTGGCATCGTTGACGTCATCATAATGTTAAGATCATGTAACGCCTTTGTTGTAATCTCTCCAAGCCGTGATTTGTCCTAGCCATACCTACCTAGTGCATGAACCTCTCGAGTAAAACACATTTAATTTGAAGGCATGCCGCCACACTATGCGGCTCATCAGGCCGTAACACTTAAATAAAACTTGGAAAAATTATCTTTACGGGCGTGCACTCCAACATTGGGTGCGCTTAGGAGCAACCCACATATGTGATTCACAACCAATCAAGAGCAATCGAGCATGGCCCCATGCACGACCAGTCCACGCACTCGTCCCAGGGGTTGGAAAAATTAAAGCCGACAAAGGTCGGTTTATAGCTCACACATCAAAGTTCATGAATTGATTCCCTATTTGAATCCATCCGAGCCCGGATTGTAAATCAAAAATTGATTGACAGAGTTTCACAAAACAAAATCTCCAGAACACATATAATAAATTAGAACCAGCAATCCATTTATTAATTTAACTTCAAAATCATTTCGTAAGCCTCTCGTCACACAACATAAATTTAAAAAGGCAGTTCCACCATATGCTCGCAGAATTATTACTTGCATTCGGGAAAAACTTCACCTGGGCCGGAAAGATTTTGGGAAAACTCGAAGTAATTGGAGATCATCTTTGCATCGGGGCCATTCCTTACGAACACAACAGTGTCGGCGATTCTTAGGCTCCCGTCGTGAATACTCTTCACCACAACTTTAAGATTACAAACCGTCTCCAGATCAAGCCACTTTGTTTCGGCGCCAATCACCCGACACAAGATAACCGGCGAGTCGCCGTTTGCAAGATGTCTGTTGTGTTGCGTAACTGCGAATGATGCCAATGCATCAATAGTTGGATCAGTGTTTATGGCCTTGACATCCTTAACTAGCGCGGAAGGAAATACACGCCCGCCGGTGGATGTGGAGATGAAGAAGACGAGCGCGATGGCATGAAACAACAGGGGATGGGGGGAGAAAGCCATGGATGATGTGTTGCAAGTTGGGAGGAAGGAAGAACTGGGAATTATATTGCTTGGGAAGAAGAGGGAGTTAGGATGTCAAAAGCACAGAGGTGGGCTATTTATACATATAAATAGGAATAATTACCAAAATTCCACTGTAAGATAGCATAACTACAGATTGCACCCATCTTACTTTTTGAAATTATAATAACAACCTCTGGAAGTTGTTTACATTTCATAGCATCCTTGTATAAAAATTGTTAGGTTTGGCATAACTCAACCTGAAAAATCGGCTCAACAGGTGAGGATTGTCTTGTCATATAAACAGATCAGATAAACAGATCAGAGCAGAGTGGATTGACAATGTGGGACTATTATTAACAAAAATACTCACTTAGAGTAAATGTTCAAAGGGATCTTTTTGTGCATAGATGTCATGAAATGTAAACTTACAGAGAGGTAGTAGAGGTGCAACCTGTAATTTAGTAAACTTGTAATTTCGTAAGGATTGTTGTGTTGCCTACTACTGTTGTTCTAAAAAAACAATAGGCAAAATATCACAGGCGGACAATAAGATAATTATGGCAGCCGAACGATACAACAGTAAGGCTTCGTTTGGGGTGGATTATTTGCTCCATTGAGTTTGGCCAAAAACATCATTACCATAGAATGCATGTTTGGCAGGACAAAGGTTATTATGACCACTACCAAGAAAATAAGCTAGTCTTGAACATAAAATGCATGAATTTTTTAGGTAAGATTGGGCGTTCATGAACGACGGTTCATGACAACGACTGCTAGCACCGCGCCAAACAAAGCCTAAGTTTGGTGGCCAAATTGTGGATGGAATTGGTCACGGGAGACAGTGCAGTGGGGGGGGGGGGGAGGGGGGGTGAATTGGTAATGGTTAATTGGGTAGTTGCAAGGCAACTTTAGTGAAGGAAGAGGAAGGGTCTGGTGGCCGAATGTATGTAGGGGGACAAGTTGGCCCGGCCAAATGAGAGAGGAGAGGGTTTATATTACAAATAAATCGGCACCCCTCCCCTCTAAGTTTCCCAGTTTATAAAAATGTGTGTTCCGTTAGAAGTATTGATGGAAAATGATATAATCAACCAAATAATTTTTCAATTTTTCAATTTTATCCTTCTTTGATGATTCTAAATTCATTACAAAGGATAAAATGGAACACATCATCTTCAACGTAGAGTTAGTACAATGCATAAAATTGGAAAATCATAAAATAATTTGACATATTTGATCATTTCTCATCTGTATTTTAAAGTAAAATGTCACACACCTTTCAACTTTTAGTCGTTACAAAGGATAAAATTGAATATCATAAAATAATTTGGCTGATTTTATCTTTTTGCATTCATATTTCTAATGAAAGGGACATTTTTGTAAACTAGAAAAACTTTAGAGGGGGTGGTAAATTTAATTTCATAAAATACAACTTGTAATTATGCAAACTTCCAGGGGAGCTCAGGATAATTAAACCTTAAACATAATAATAAAGGAAGATATAAAAAGCTGAACAGACATTTAACTCATTTAAGAGCTGCAAACAGACATTTAACTCATTTTAAGCCGGTATAAAAAGAATGATGGCTAATAAGTACAAATGACTTCAAAGTTCAAATACAGAGAGTTGAAGGAAACCTTTCAAAACCAGCAACAAAAAAATGCTTTACAACTTGTTGATTCAGTCTTGACAGGGATTAACCCTATTTTATAGAAAATAAGGGATGTACATAGCCACACCCCCATGATCTTCACTCAAAAAGAATGGAGATCATGGGTTTGATCACGCACGCGATCCCCACACCTGATCCCCGCGTGCCGATCCCACTCCGCATGGTGGGGTAACCGCCGCACCTCGCCGGCGACGGTCGGCCGGCCTCCTCCCCGGACGCCGCCCGCCCGCCCCCGTTCGCACGGCCGGAGGGGGCGGCCAACCAGGCCGCCCCCTCCTCGGCCGCCCGAGCGACCAAGGGGGCGGCCGAACGAGCCGCCCCCTCCTCGGCCGACCCAAGCGGCCAAGGGGGCGGCCGGCCGGGCCGCCCCTCTCCTTGGCCGCCGGCGACCAAAGGGGCGGCCGCCCCGACCGCCCCTTTGCCCGGCCGCCCGTGCGGCTAAGGGGGGCGGCCAACCGGGCCGCCCCCCTCTCCTTGGCCGCCGGAGACCAAAGGGGCGACCGCCCCGACCGCCCCTTTACCCAGCCGTCCGTGCGGCTAAGGGGGCCGCCCCCCTCTCCTTCGTCGCCGCCGGCCGAAGGGGCAGCCGCCCCTCGCCTTGGCCACCAGTGGCCAGGGGGGCGACCTCCCTGGCTGCCCCCTCCCTCGGCTGCCAGCGCGCGGCCGCGAAGAGCGACCGCTCCTCCCCGACCGCTGCCAGCGGCCCTCTCTCGCCGGCGAACTTGGCGGCAAGTTCGTCGGCCGCCCGTGGAGGCCCGCCCTCGCCGTCCGATCAGGTAGGAGCGTTCTCGGCCGTTTGATCCGCGCGTAACCACTCACTAACCACCAGGTTAGCGGGGGAATTTAATTAATATTTTACTATTTTATTAATGGCGGCCTCCAAATACCAGGATATGCGCATCAGAAACTATAGTAAAAATGTTCATGAAGGTGATTACGGTGTGCGGATAACCCCATAAACACCGTAACCATCCCCTGGAGCCTATAAAGGAGCCTCAAGCCTCATCATTTTTCATCCTCTTCTGACTCTTCTCCTTGGAGTCTTCTTCTTCCTCAGGTCGAAACTTTGTCAATTATCCTCATACGAGCCACCTTTGAGCCGCCTCCAAGCCACACCCGAGCCACAAGCGGTTCAAGTCGCAACCACCCAACAAAGTCAAATTGTTCAAGTCTCAAGCGACTCAGCAACTGCAAGACCAAGAGCGCCGTCTCTCACCCAGAATCAACAAGTCGCTATCCGAAAACCACCGGCGCAAAGCGCAATCTGTAACAATTCTCGGCGCGACGGTCTGTCATCCACCACGTGCAAAGTGTTCTCTCACCCCATAATTGTAACGAGAGGTGGCATGTCACCCTCGACTTCACCAACTAGCTGTAACCACCCGAGAATAGTGGATTTTGACCGGCACAGATCCGGTCACATGGTTTTTTACCAAGTTGAGGGATTTTTCCACGTTAAAACTGCTTGTGTACAATCAACCTATTCATTTGACTGTGTGCGCGCTCGACCGTCCCGAGAGCTAAGATGGCTCAAGAATTCCGGCCCGACCAGGACGTCGAGTTAGTTCGCAACAGTTTGATGTCGTCTGTAGGAAGCGAGTTCCCAACATCCTCGGAAGATTGTACCCTCGGCATAGTGGTACGAAGAGACGAAACCTCCCATTTGACAGATCCCAAGGAATGGCTTCAATGGCAAAAAGAAGCGTCCGGACAACAGAAGTATCCGTCACAGGGGGCATACTGAGCCATCCCACTCCTATCTACTTGTAGACGTGCCTCTCGAGGCAGAAAGTGTTCTCTCCCCAGTAACAGCATTGGAGGGATGAGTTCGTCAGATGGAGGAACACCAAACTGAGATGCTCACTTTGCTCAGGAATATGGGGACACCACCCGCTCAGCTACCTGCACCAACCAACCTCCCACCTCCGCCAAGCCATGACCAACCAACGGAAGCTCTGCAAAGAGAAGCATCAGAAGAATACTCTGAGGCCGCTAGTTCTACTATCTCGGTCCTCAGAGCAGTCGGAACTGGTCGTCGCGACAGAGTCTTGGAAGAAGAGCCCCGTTTACCCCCGCTCGAAAGATTTACTCGGGAAGAAATATGGGAAGTGATCGCCGAGGAATACAGACAGGTTGGCCGCCCTGGTATTCAACCCCGTCGACCGCTTCACCAAGGTTCACCACTCGCGCCCCCAGTTTTGGCCCATCCGATCTCGCATGGCTTCAAACTGCCCAATATCTAAACTTTTGACGGGACAGACGACCGGCTAGAACACGTCAACCACTTTACCGCGATCATGGGGATCTATAATGCACCCGATCAGCTACTCTGCCAAGTCTTCCCAGCCACTCTCAAAGGACAAGCTCGGACTTGGTTCCACTCTCTAAGGGAAGGAACTATCACAAACTTTACAGAATTAACAAGACAATTCGCTGACCAGTTCATCTCCAACTGAAGAATCGTCCGAGACCCTTCACATTTGTCAGGAATCCGTCAAAATGAAGGCGAGTCTCTGAATGAATTCTTCTACCGGTTTACCACGGAAGCACGACAAATTCCGGGGGTGGACCCCATATTGGATATTGTATCCACAATAACCTAGATTTGTATGAAGTCATCCTTAAACTAAGATGAATTAAGTTGTATTTGATGTCTTGTTTGAGTTATGTGTTTGTAGGACTTAATTGTCAAGTGTAGACCAATGTCAGTCTACAGTGGGTCACCAAACACAGGACCATACAATGTAATCCCTCATTGTGTGATCCATGGTGTTGACTCATGTGTAGCCTCTTTATTGGGATACACTTCATTTTCAAGCACTATACTTACTGGAGAAAGATATGTTGCTGATTTCATTGAAGGAAGAAAATTTTTCAGGAAACAAAATTTTTTCTAAGTATTTTACTCGAGAAGAACTTAAATACTCGAGTAGATTCTTTGATAGTACTCGAGTAAGTTAAGTCTGTATTTCGAGTAAGGGAAATGGTTCTCGAGAAGATTGAACATAGTTATCGAGAAGCCAGTTTCATTACTCGAGTAGATCATTTCTTATTCTCGAGTTAACAGATTTTCTATCTCAAAATTTTCTAAGTCTTATACTCGAGTAGTTAAATTCATTACTCGAGTAGATAAGTACTTTGACTCGAGTAACAGAAGACAAGTACTCGAGAAATGTCTATCTTACTCGAGTAGCGAAATACCAGTACTCGAGAAGCCTATCTACTTCTCGAGAAGTCAAGCTCTAATACTCGAGTAGCCCGATTTCTTCTCAGAATTTTGTCTAAGTCCTTTACTCGAGAAGATTACTTCCATTTCTCGAGTAACATATTTAGTACTCGAGTAATCCTCATTCAACTCGAGTAATGACGAGTTCTTTCCTGAAGTTTCCTTAAGTGCTTCTTCTCGATAAGCTTGAAGATGTCTTCTCGAGACCCTGAAGTAGTGCTCGAGTAATCCTTTATTCACTCGAGTAATGAAGTTGGTTTCTCTCTGAAAATTACTAAGTATCCGGACGCGTTTTTCAAAATGATTTCCTTAATTATTGGTCCACGTGTTCCAGTCATTTATGATTATGATCGTTGGTTAAACTCCAATAAAAGATCTAATCGTTTTTTTGACTAACCCTAAGAAAGATAACAGAGAGAAATTGGTACTTTCTGAATCCGTATTTTCATTCTATTTCAGGAAGATCGGCCACTGTTCTTCGTCTTCATCGATTTTGATCGTCTCGATCCTAACGATTCAGAGTAGTTGATTCACAGGACAAGATATTCTTCAATCGACAAATCCCCTTCTTGATCTTGTAAGTCCAGAAATTTCAAATCAAGGATCTAGCCGAGTCTTCTTCAATATTTTCTGACAGAGCCGCAAAGTTCAAGAAAGAAGACCTAGGCAAAAGTTTTCAGATCTGAGAGATATTATTGTTTGTATTTCTTATTTCATTCTATTCTTGTAGGAGATTATTCTCTGAGTGTAGGACCTTTGTTCTTCGAGTTATTGTAGGAAGTTTTTATCTTCCGAGTGTATATCTTGTTTTGTGGATCGAGTTGTAGGAACGTTGTTCCGAGTTGTAGGATTTTTTTTCAATCCGAGATTAGTGGAGTAGCCGAGTCTAGTGCTTTGCTAGATCGGTGAGTGGGAAGTGGACGTATCCAAGATTGGGGAACCACTATAATTCTTGGTGTCATCTGTGATTGCTTGGTTTTTTGTGCACAGCTCGCTAAATTTTTATTCCGTAAAAAGACGCACAACTCACCTATTCACCCCTCTCTAGGTGATTTAGGTAGACAACTTAAACTTTTTTCAATTGGTATCAGAGAGAGATTGATCATTAAAAGGTTAACACCTTGATCAGATCTGCCCCAAGTTGTCTATTGAGTTATCCAAGCATGGACAAAGCCAAGGATTTTTCTAAGCTTCCTTTGTGTACAAAGGCCAACTTTTCCATGTGGAAAGAAAGGATTAAATTTTTCATGGAAATTGTGGATCCAAGGATCTTGATAATTGTTGAAGAAGGTCCTTATGTTCCCATGACCGTCTCCACTATTGATCCTACCAAGAAGGTTCCTAAGAAGTTAATGGATCTTGACAAGGATGAGATTGCAATTATCTCTTTAGACAAGAAGGCCAAAAATATCATCGCAAGTGCAGTCGATGATTCTATGCTGCAGAACCTGATTCACTACCAATCCGCTAAGGAAATGTGGCAGTCTCTCATCAACTTGATGGAAGGCACTAAAGAAGTTAGGGATGACAGGAGATCCCTTCTAAATCAGAAATATGAAGCTTTCCGACAAGGACCCAAGGATTCAATTGCAGATACATTTGAAAGTTTCTTCAAGATTTTTAACGGACTAAGAGTATATGGTTGGGTCTTCACTAATGGAGAGCTAAATGATAAATTTCTAAGGTCCCTGACTAAGGAGTGGGACAACAAAGTCTGTGCTATCCGGGACTTTGACAAGTTGGCAGAGACTGACCCTCGGAATCTCTTCGGAAAGCTAATGTCATATGAGCTGCAAATCAATTCAAGAAAAGTTGAAGTCACGTCATGATATTGATCGACACAAGAAAGGCTCAAGTGGCAAAGACAGGTATCATACTAAACAGAACAAACATATTTCTGCTGACATCGTTTGTTATTATTGCAACAAGCCAGGTCACGTTATTGATGATTGCCCTCATAAGAAGAAGGAGGGTGGAAAAAGTGAGGAGAAGAAATCTTCTTACCACAAGAAGAGAATTGAAAGAAGCCTAGTAGCCAAAAGGGCAAGACTCTCAGCAACTCTGACTCATCTGAATCAAGTGAAGAAGAGAAAACCTACTTTGGGCTAATGGCACAAACTGATGAAGAAGAAGAACCCCAGTTCACTGGGAAGGTAAACTCTCATACTCCTCTTTCTGAATCAGATGTTTCTGATCATGATCATGAGGACAGCTCTTCTGATGATGAGTCTGAACTCATGACTCAATATAAGGAGTTAATCAAGACTTATGACAAATGCCGAAAAGTCTTGAAAATTCAGGCCAAAGAGATCAAATCTCTAAAGGCTGAAGAGAGCACTCTGAGAAAAGAAGTCGTCAAGATGGACTCACTCAGAGAAGACTTAATTGCTGCTATTGTAGAGTATAATAAGGCTCTCGAGCACCTAGATCTGAAGGATAAGATCATCAAAGAATTGGAAGAATAACTTGAAGCGGAAAAGAAACTTGTTGAAAGTTTCTCCAAGCCCAAGACTATCCTTCCTTTGGTTGCTGAATTCTCAGCTCAGGCCAAAGGTGTTGGGTTAGGCCATGTGGATGCTCCTAGTAAATCCTCTAGGAGAAATAAGGCTCAAAGAAAGAATAAGGCGGTCAAGAAGGCTCTGTCCAAGAAAAAGTAAAAAGCTCCTCAAGATCAGACGTCTTTCAAAAAGTTTGTCTTTCCAACCAACAAGTTTGATCTTGATTCATCCTATGGTCACTTCCCTAGGCCTACTTATGTAGAGCCCAAGTATCGTTACCAAGGATGGACCCGTCCCCGAAACTTTGGTGAAAGTGTCTTCAAGGCACCTTATGAAGAGATTACTCTTCAGAGCTATGGCCCTTATAATCATGGTCATAACATCACGAAGGCACCAAAAGTAAAGCTCATTATGGAAAAGCCTCTTAAGGAGAAGAAGCCATGTGAATGCCATCAGCACCTCCAAGACTGTTGCCCCTGCTAGACCACACACTCAAAAGGTCAAGCAGGAGAATTTTAGGCAAAGATACAACAAGTTTGACTGTTGATGCTGTGACAAAATTGGTCATTTTTCCATTGAGTGCTGGTTTAACATCAGAAATTATGTAACTCCTCAGATTAATAATGTGAGAAAGATCCCTCAAAAGGTTAATACATGTATGGGAGTATACTAACTAGAGAACAAGGACCCAAACGAGTTTGGGTTCCTAAGACAAACTGATTTGTGATTGCAGGTATATCCAAAGACCACCAAAATTCCTATATAGTACTTGGACAGTGGATGCTCTCGGCATATGACCGGGACAAGAAGCCTTCTTCAGAGTTACTCAGCAGTCATGAACGGGCCAAAGGTCATCTTTGGAGGTTCTAACCAAGGAATTACTAAAGGCTATGGTATGATTATGAATGGCAGTGTATCCTTTTAAGATGTGGCTTATGTTGAGGGATCGAAACACAATCTCATAAGCATAAGTCAACGTTATGATAAAGGATACATCGTAGAATTTCATGCAGATAAGTGTTTGATAAAATCGGTTGATAATTTAGTAACGATTTTATCAGGCACTCGTAGTAGGAATATCTTTTGTTTGAATTTCATTTGCATAGACTCTTCTACACCAGTGTGTCTTTTGGCAAAAGACACACTGGTGTAGAAGAGTCTATGCAAATGAAATTCAAACAAAAGATAGTGCGTCTTTTAGTGATTAATGGCACAAGAGATTAGCACATATTAATTTCAAAACTATTGATAAATTATTTTCTCTTAATTTAGTACGTAATATCCCAAATGTCAAGTGCGCTAAAGATAGACCTTGTCACACATGTGTAAAAGGCAAGCAAACAAGGGCTACCTGTAAAAGCATTACTGGCAAAGACTCTAATAGGTGCTTACACCTACTTCATATGGACTTGTTCGGTCCACTGCAAGTTAGAAGTTTGGGAGGTAAGGATTATACATTGGTTATTGTTGATGATTACTCACGCTTTGTGCGGGTGTTCTTCCTAAAACACAAGTCAGATACTTTTGACATCTTTACAAATTTTGTCAAGCAGATCCAGAATGAATATAACTATTCCGTAGTCAAAATCAGAAGTGACAATAGAACTGAGTTCAAGTCTAGGGCCATGACAGAATTTTGTGAAAGCCTATATATCTTTCATGAGTTTTTCTCTCCTCGTACTCCACAATAAAACAGAGTAGCTGAGAGAAGGAATAGAACACTTATAGAGGCCTGCAGGACCATATTGGGTGATGCCTCACTACCAGAATATTTCTGGGCTAGCTGAAGTCATCAACACTACATGTCATGTGTGATGCGCGAAAATTAGATATATAAAATGCAACGCAAGTATACATGTCGTGTCAAGTAATAAATTAGAAAGTAGAGTGTCGAATCCACAGGGACACTATTTTTATTTAAGCTTATGAGTACTAGTAATATTCTTTTCTACTAAGTCAAGCAAAATATTAATTTTTGTAGAGAGATGAAAATAAAACTAACTTAGGTAAAATATCAATTTTGTAGGAAAATGAAATAAAACTAACTTGCGAATTCAAGTTTCTGAGATTAGATACTGATGAGAAATACGAGCTTTGTATATTGATCATTATCCTTAGCTTGTCTTTGTGTGAAAATACAAATGAACTTAAATTAATTATTATCTTGTGAAAATCCTAAACTTGTGAAGAGCATCTCTCGATTTCATCTTCATGTTATATATATTTAGTGAGTGGCTTTAAATAAAAGTTACACAAGTAAATATATGTATAAAAGCGAGGATCTTAACTCTATAACTAGAATGATAGCGATACGCTAAATCATATGTAGCCAAATTAAATTCTCGAGACTTGTGATCACAGCTCTCGCATATAGACATAGTAAAAAGCATAAGATGGTAATCTCTTATCGTCATCACTAAAGAAGAGAATATAATTTAAGATAAAAACTAATATAATTCATTTGCTCATGAAAGCATATAGGCAAACTTCAGAAAATTCACAACATACAAAACTCGTTAGAGGATTAGTTCCTCATAGTCGGAAATACATGATTTTGCAATAGGAATTGAACAGTCATGGTAACAAAAAGAATTATGATACGCAAACCAAAGAGTCGCCGAGGATAGCCTGTAGAATTCTGTTGCCCAAGCCACTGTACTTCGCCTTCAATTCTCCTCTCTCTGATCTACTCTCAATCCCTCACTCTCTCTCTCTCTCTCTCCTCCTTTTTTCTCTTTTTCCCTCCTCCTTTTATAGTAATTCGTCCCTTAAAGAGCTTTTAATTTGATGAAGAAACACCTCCTTTTGGTTTTGTAACCGCCACCAATTTTGAATTCAAAATCCCAGATTTTCGTCGGCATTTTATTGCAGCAATTTTGTCTTTAAAGAGCATTTAATTTGCTGAAGAAACGCCTCCTTTCGAACTTGTAACCATCCCCAATTTTTGAATTTCAAAATTCCAGATTTCCGTCAGTAATTTGTTGCAATAACTCTGCCTCTGAAAACAAATAGAAATAATTAGGTAATAAATAATCTGTTCTTAACAATTTTGTCTATGGATAAATAGACATAACGCAATAGTAACCAATTTGTTGCAACATCATTTCTGAGGACTGGAGCTAATTATATTTTATTCTTCCAACTTGATTCATTTTTTTATATTTTTTTCAAAGAAATATCATTATTTTATGTTTAAAACCTAAATTATATCAGAACATAGTTTAAACCCTACTTTTACTTGATTTCATAATGATTTGCTACTTATATAGGATGAAAACTTATAAATAAAATGATGGAATAACTTCATTTTGAGAAGTTGTCACACCCTCATACTTAAACTTTTGCTAGTCCCTAGCAAAGATGATTTAATGTCTCAAATTAGGGAAAAGAATAACCATTAAGATATTAATTTAAATGACCCTTCTTTTCAATTTATTCAAAAATTGCTAATTCAAGAATTTCACTTCTGCCAATTGGTAAACACATCAATCATTTAAGATTTCAAACAATCACTCATGAATTAGTTTGATAGACGATAAAGTTCAATTATGATTTCTAGTGAGTGTGTGCTATTCCAAAGAATCATTTACTTTCTTGCAACTTCTTCTCACTGGCCTTCCACAACATTAGGCTAAGGTAGAAACATAAACCAAAGTTGTGACTTAGCTTCCACAAAAGTTTGGAGTTCAAATAAGAGAAAGTCATAAGAGCCAACAAAATTGAGATTAGAATTGAATGACTGGAAATTGGATAGTGGAAATGTATTTTCCTGGATATTTTATCAAAGAGACTCTCCAAATTATGGGGTGTACAAATATCTTTTCTTTGCTACTTGCCATAGTAGGGATCATTCCAAGAGTGTATAAACACTTTTAGGCCCATATCACTATGTCAATACACATTTTTATTTTTATTTTATTTTATTTTTATTTTTATTTTTATTTTTACTTGCCATAGTAGGGATCATTCCAAGAGTGTGTAAACACACTTAGGCCCATATCACTATGTCAATTTATTTTCCTTACACACCCATTAATGATAGATAAACCAAAGTAGGGAACTTTTTGCGTGGAATAGTAGGTATCAAAAATGATAAGACAATCTCAAGAGGGTAGGTGGATGATATAAAAGGTTGCCTTATTTCCTTCTCCCACTTAATTACCAAAACCCACGTCTTAGCATCAATCATCACCTTAATTCTTATTTTACCCGGCGCCATTATTTTTGAAAAGCCAGCAAAAATATGTTAACAGAGGTCAACTTTCTAAGGAATATTGTGAATGGATAAAAATATATAAAAGAACTTTAACGTATCTTATTAATTTTAAGTTCCAAGTTTAAAATCTTTAAGATTGATGAAACCACCAATCAATTAAATATGAAATTTTTAATAGCAAAAATTGATTAACACTAGGCATAAGGATACTCAATCTAACAAGATGACGAGTTATTCTTTGTCCTAATTAACAGAGGTGAACCCACCCCCACACTTAAACTTTGCTAGACCCTAGCAGTGTATTCAAATATAGAAAGAAATCAAGCAATATTTTCATCAAATCATGGGAAGCATTCGACAAACAGAAAATCAAATGAATGTGAAATCAAGTGCCAAGATAAAATAGAATTTACTACTCCCTTGGGGTCATTCTCTGAATCATTGACATAGCTGTATCATCATCTCCGTGGCCTGAGATTGGCCTCCTTGACCTTAATGCCCTGGAGCTCAAATGTGTCATGCCACAAATATGCCTTTTATATGAAATTGTAAATCATAATGAACTAAAATGCACCATAGCAAAATCAGAGAAACATGAATATCCATGTATTCCAACAAAATCCGACAGTTAGAAATGTTTTTAATGAAGAACGAGAATTGATAAGAGGCTTAAATTGTTCACAAAACATTATATAACCAAAATAGTCAGAGGATTTAAATTTATTGTCAAAGTTCAGCCATCGTTGTGGTCATCAGCACCGTCGTCCTCTTTGCCGTCTGCACCGCCGATTTCTTCTGTTAGATCAGCGACCTCTCCATCTGAGTCCAAAAAGTAGCCAACGCTGTTGAACCTGTTTTTCTAAGGCGAAGTAACTTCAATGGCCGGGATCTTGGCCTTCTTCAACATCTTTACCTAGTTGCAATGCAATGCGTCCAATCTTGATTCAAAATACAGGTGTTGGGCTCGGTGATACTTCTTTATATATTCTAGATTAGCCATGATGACTTCCTTTTCATCTTGATTAAACACACCAGCGGCTGGCTGCATGGAAGGGGGCATAGGAGTCTCTATGCCTGCGTCTACCTGAACTGAGGGGGGATCACTAGCAAATTCTGGGACTTTTATGTTCATAACCTTTGTCTCGACATCGTCCTTCATCGCTTCTACCCTTTCTACTCTACAAAGCTCGGTGATCAAAGTGGGAAACCAAAGCTGTCGCACATTTTCCTCCTTGATCTTAATGTTTATTTGCTCTGAGATGATCTTTCCTATGTTAATGCCAATCCCTTTTAAGATTTTGAACAAGAGAGTTGCCTTAGTTAAGGATGTAGTGTTGGAATGCTTGGTTGGCATTAAGCTTGCGTTAAGGAAATATAACCAAACATTAGCTTCTCTACTTAAGCTAGTAGACTTTAGAGTGGCAGATAGTGGCAGCCATTTCTTCGGGGGTTGCAGGAGTAATGGTCCAATCTTCTTCCTCCGATTCTGGGGTAGGAATATTGAAGTACGCATTGATCCTCTCAGCCAAAACATCAATTTGTTTGCCCCGTACTAAAACAGAGTTCCCCTCTAACATTCGGGTATTGGCATAAAACTCATACACCCAAGACAAAACAGCCGAGTAGCGAGGTTGGCATAACGAATCCCATTTGAGTTTATGTATTTGATCGACATAGCTAATACTCACTCCTCTGGCTTCCACCTTGAATCCTCGCTCAAAGATGAAGGGGGTGGTTCTTAATACATGTACTCGTCATTTAGCATCCATGTTGACAAACCGTTCCGGATTGTGTCTGGACTTTTTCTTTCGCCCTCTTTTTGTTCTAACTTTCTCGGTCATCGAGTCTTGCTTGTCTTCAAGCTCTTCCCCCTTTTGAACCATCGTCTCCTCAACTTCTTCGCTTGTGAAATCTGTCGGCCGATGTGCCAACTCCTTCTTTCTCCCTCCGCGCGGAATCGGTGAATCGACTGCAAGTTCAAGCTTGACATCTATCTCATTCCCTTCCAGAGCACTAGGTATTTCAGCAACATCTTTGCTGGCTTTTGTTATTTCTGCTTCAAAGCTCGCACTGTCCGCCGATGGCTTCGCCAACGCATTCTTCCTCCTTCCTCACTGAATCGGCCCTTTTGCCTTCTCCGCGGCCAGCGATTCCAACTCTTTCCCCTTCCGAGTCTTCGGCATACCTTCGTCTTAGCCTCGGCCGGCCGAAACACACCACCGCAGGAATTTCGATGGGTTTTTGGCGCAACCTAACTTTTGTCGCAAGGAGGGAAGGAAAAAAATCTGCGCACAGGAAGTAATGATGGATTGATAAGCGCGGATTTAGACAGCTCGACAAAATTAATTTAGATCGACGACCCGAGATTTTGACAGCTTGTCAATTCCTAATTAAGCTCGACGAACGCGGTTTATGACAGCCCGACAATTTTAATTGAGCTCGATGAAGGCGGGATTTTCAAATATGATTGACTATACATCTAATGACGTTCCGGCTTCGTCAAACTCAATTGGAGCGAATAACCAGTGATCAAAATGATGCAACAACCTCGTGTTCTGTTTCAACATAGCTTTAGACAACCCTACTTGACGAGATTTCTGGCTTAAAATAAAATTTTACAACCTAATAATCAAATGCGGACAAACAATCAATCAAAATAAAACAACAAACAACCTAAACTAGTAGAAAGAATTGGGTTGCCTCCCAATCAGCGCCAGAGTTTTAGTCCCGGCATGACCTGTCTTCCTTGTCAGTTTTTGAAGATAAACGATGATTTCATTAAACCATCTTTGTTGCCCATATAGATTTTTAGTCTTTGCCCGTTCACCTTGAATTCTGATCCATCTACTTCATTATAGATTGTGACAGCGTCGTAAGGGTGAACTTCTTTAATTAAAAATGGTTCGGACCATCTAGATTTCAATTTACCGGGAAACAATCTCAATCTCGAGTTAAATAACAAAACCGATTGTCCTGGCTTAAATTCTTTCTTCTTTAATCGTGAGTCATGCCTTTTTTTTGTTTTCTCTTTATATATTACAGCATTATCATATGCATTCATTCAGATCTCTTCCAATTCATCAAGTTGAAAAAGTCTTTGTTTACCAGCATTGTGAAAATAAAAATTTAGCTTTTTAATAGCCCAATATGCCTTATGTTCTATCTCTACTAGTAAACGGCAAGCTTTTCCATAAATTAATTTGTAGGGCGTTAAGCCTAAAGGTGTTTTAAAAGCCGTTCTATATGCTCATAATGCGTCATTGAGTTTATGGGACCAATCCTTTCGGTTTATATTCACTGTCTTTTCTAAGATGCTCTTAATTTCTCTATTAGAAACCTCGGCAAACCCATTGGTTTGTGGATGATACGCAAGGGCAATTTTATGATTCACACCATATTTCTTTAATAATAATTTAAATTGCAGATTACAAAAGTGTGATCCGCCATCACTAATGATTGCCCTTGGCATACCAAATCTATTAAAAATGTTCTTTAGAAATTTTAAGACAGTGGCGGAATCATTTTTCTACGTAGCTATTGCTTCTATCCATTTGGACACATAATCTACCGCTAGCAGGATGTAATAGTTTCCATTTGAATTTACAAATGGACCCGTAAAATCTATTCCCCAAACGTCGAAAATTTCAATTTCCATAATATTATTCATAGGCATACTATCTTTTTGGCCCATACTCCCAGTTTTTTGACAAGCATCACAATGCCTAGCAAAATTGTGTGCATCTTTCAATAAAGATGGCCAATAGAAACCTGCCTCTAAAACTTTTAATGCAGTCTTTTGTCCCATGAAATGCCCTCCATACGGGTAAGCATGACATCTTTCCAAGATGCTTGGCATTTCAACCTCAGGAATACGTCTTATAATTTGATCAGCACAATGCTTAAATAAATAAGGTGTACCCCAAGAATATATTTTAACTTGATGTAAGAACCTTTTCTTTTGTTGATAATTTAAATCAGGTGGGGAAACTCTACTTACAATAAAATTTACTATGTCGGCATACAATGGTGGGCTATTTTCCGTAACTGTTAATATTGTTTCATCCGAAAAAATTTCCTTGATTTCTATTTCCTTATTTTTCTCATCTTTTTGCTCTAACCTAGATAGATGATCCGCTACTAGATTTTCCGACCCTTTTCTATCTTTAATCTCAAGGTCAAATTCTTGTAAAAGCAAAATCCATTTAATAAGCCTAGGTTTGGCATCTTTCTTATCTACCAAATATCTTATTGCAGTATGGTCTGTATAAACTATAACTTTCGAGTTGATTAAATAAGAGCGGAATTTGTCGAATGCAAACACTATCGCCAATAATTCCTTCTTCGTAGTTGTATAGTTTATTTGGGCTTCATTCAAAGTTTTGCTTGCATAATAGATAGTATGGAAGATTTTATTATGTGTTTGACCCAAAACAGCCTCTAAAGCGTAATTGCTAGCATCACACATTAAAACAAAAGGAACATTCCAATCAGGAGATACAATGATAGGGGATGATGTCAAACTTTTCTTTAGAGTGTTGAAAGATTCTAAACATGTTTGATCAAAGTTGAACGTGGTATCCTTTTCAAGAAGATGACTAGGAGGTTTAGATATTGCAGAGAAATTTTTTATGAACCTCCTATAAAAACCTGCATGCCCTAAAAAACTTCTTATTCCTTTAATATTTGAAGGGGGTTGAAGCTTTTCTATTACTTTGACTTTTGAATGATCTACTTCTAGGCCCTTGTTGGAAATTTTATGGCCAAGCACTATGCCCTCTCTTGCCATAAAATGGCACTTCTCCCAATTTAAGATCAAATTAGTTTGCACACACCTAGCCAAAACCTTTTTTAAACATTCTAAGCATTCATAGAATGATTTGCCAAACACAGAAAAATCATCCATAAAAATCTCCATACCTTCATCCTTCAGATCAGAAAAAATAGAAATCATACAGCGCTGAAAAGTAGCAGGCGCGTTACATAATCCAAATGGAATTTTACGGAATGCAAATATACCATATGGGCAAGTAAAAGTTGTCTTTTTATGGTCTTCCGGGGCTACCATAATTTGGTTATAACCTGAATACCCATCCAAGAAACAAAAATATTCATTACCTGCTAACTTATCTAACACTTGATCTATGAATGGCAAAGGGAAGTGATCTTTCCTAGTTGACTGATTTAATTTTCTATAATCCATGCATATACGCCAACCAGTCACTGTCCTAGTAGGGATTAATTCATTATTTTCATTTTTCACAACGGTCATCCCGCCCTTTTTGGGCACACATTGGACAGGACTAACCCATTTGCTATCAGATATTGGATAAATTATTCCTGCGTCTAACCATTTAATGATTTCTTTTTTAACTACCTCTTTCATTGGAGGGTTAAGCCTTCTTTGATGTTCGATGGAGGTTTTTGCGTTATCTTATAATAAAATTTTGTGCATGAAAACAGTGGGACTAATGCCTTGAATGTCGACAATAGTCCACCCCATAGCTCCTTTGTATTTCTTTAGGACCTCTAACAATTCTTCTTCCTTACTATGCTCTAAAGAGGCATCAATTATTACCGGTAAGGTCTTACTTTCACCTAGAAAAGCATACTTCAGATTTGTGGGTAAAGGTTTTAATTCTAATTAAGGTGGTTGTATAACTAATGGTTTTAAAATTTTAATCTCACTTGATCTTTCAAGTGCTTCAATTGTCCTAAAAGTTCTCCACCTTTCACTAGTATTAAAAACTTTGGCACAATCATCCATCTCTTCTACTTCATCCCATTTTTCATTATTAAGGATTGCAAATAATGTTTTCTCCCAAATTTCATTCTTTTAGTAAGTTTTAGTTGGAATTTCTAATTGATCAATAGAATGACATTCTTCTTTATCATTAGGATATTTAATTACTTGTAAGATGTTGAAAGTTACCTCTTCCTCATTGACCCTCATTGTAAGTTCTCCTTTTTGGACGTCAATAAGAGTCCTTCCTGTAGCTAGAAAGGGTCTACCAAGAATAATGAGTACCTCCCTATCTTCTTCCATGTCCAATACTACGAATTCAGCAGGGAAAATAAACTTCTCTACCTTTACTAATACGTCTTCCAAAATACCTTTAGGGAATGCTAAAGTTCGGTCAGCTAGTTGAAGAGTAAGAGAGGTAGGAGTTATTTCTCCAAGGCCTAGTGTTTTATAAATAGAAAGTGGCATGAGATTAATACTAGCCCCTAAGTCACATAAGGCTTTGTCCGAAAATTTTACTCCTATGGAGCATGGTATGGTGAAGCTTCCTGGGTCTTTTAATTCAAGGGGTAGTTTCTTTTGTAATATAGCACTATATTCTTCAGTTAAAGCCACAATTTCTTTTTCAACGAATTTTCTTTTTTTGGAGAGAATATCTTTCATGAATTTTACATAACTAGGCATCTGCTCCAAAGCCTCAGCAAAGGGTATATTTATGGTCAACTTTTTAAAGACTTCCATAAACTTCTGAAATTGTTTATCAAGCTTAGTTTTAGTGAGCCTGGACGGAAAAGGTGGAGGTGGGTAAATTTTTCTTTCCTTTTCTAGATCTATAATTTCTACCCATTTTTATGTTAGAGTTCTCGCCCTCTTTTATTTTGCTTTCTTTTTCTTTCTTTTCATCTTCCTTAAATTTTTCAAATAATAAATCTCTGTCCGAAATTTTATTTCCACTTCTTGTGGTGACAGATTTACATTGATTAGTTGAGTCATCTCTCTTTGGATTTGGAGTTGTTTCGGTTGGCAATGTGTCAACTGGCCTTAGATTTAATGCATTGACAATCTGTCCTATGGAGGTTTCTAAGGATCTAAGAGATGATTCTATCCCTACCACTCTTGCATCATTTTTCTGAAACATTTCTAGGAATAATTCATCTGATAATTTCCTTGAATTTCCTTGATTGTTGGGAGGAATGTGATTAAATCCTGGTGGATGATTAAAATTTTGATTGTTTCTCCATGAAAAGTTAGGGTGATTTCTTCATTCAGGATTATATTGATTAGAAAAAATATTTTGTCTTTGGCCACCTACATAATTAACTTCTTCCGGAACTTGATTTAATTGTTCTATGGTGAGAGAAGTGTTGGGGTTAGGTAAATGAATACTACTAACAGATGGCATTACTATATTTTGACTCAACGAATCTAGTCGTTTATTATCGTGTTGAATTGTGTTGCCATTTCTACATCTAATGAAGTGAATTAATCAACATGATGGACACCCATTGGATTGTTATTCCCTTGCCTTTCAAATGATTGATAATTATTAGAGGTAAGGTCTTCTATAATAGCATAAGCATCCTCCGGGTACTTTTTCATCAAAGATCCCCCCGCAGCTCCATCAACTAAGATCATGGTAGCTATTTGTAATCCATTATAGAATGTAGATACCTGCTAATGCACTTCTAACCTGTGATGTGGACATCGTCTCAATAACTCTTTAAAACGCTCTCATGCGTCGTAAAGAGTTTCCCCATGATTTTGTATAAAAGTGGTGATGTCTCTTATTAACTTTGCGGTTTTAGAAGGAGGAAAGTATTTGTTTAGAAATTTCTCTACCAATTGCTCTCATGTGGTTATAGAACCATGTGGTAACGAATTAAGCCAATCTTTACCTTTTCATTCTAACAAAAATGGAAATAACCTTAACTAGATTGCTTCATCAGTAGCCCCATTTACTTTAAACATGTCACATATTTCTAAAAATGTTCTTAGATGAGAATTTGCATCTTCATTGTTTAGACCTCCAAACTTATTATGTTGAATTAATTGTATAGTAGTGGAATCTATTTTGAAGTTATTAGTCACTATAGTAGGCCGAGCTATGCTAAAGTGCAACCCTCCCAGTAAAGGTGTATTATAATCACGGCAAGTCATTCTATGTGCATTCTGTTGGCCGTTTTGGTCCACTTGCCCATTAGGATCTACATGACCCTCATTGTTGTGCCTATTGTTTTGTCTGTTATCACTCATCTCAAGATGTGTAATATTGTGATTCCTAAAAACTTTTCTATTTTGCCAACAAGTTTTTTCGATTTCTGAATTTAAAGGCACTATTTTTGTGTCTCGATATCTAGACATACAATAACGCACATAAATTGAAAAAAAAAAAACAACACTTGAACTTAGATTACTAAAAATTACTAATATCACAAGATTATTCTTAAATAAGAAAAATTATCCCCGGCAACGGCGTCAAAAACTTGATGCATAAAAATTAGATATATAAAATGCAACGCAAGTATATGTGTCACGTCAAGTAATAAAGTAGAAAGTAGAGTGTCGAATGCATATGGACAATATTTTTATTTAAGATTATGAGTACTAGTAATATTCTTTTCTATTAAGTCAAGCAAAATATTAATTTTTGTAGAGAGATGAAAATAAAACTAACTTAGGTAAAATATCAATTTTGTAGGAAAATGAAATAAAACTAACTTGCGAATTCAAGTTTCTGAGATTAGATACTGATGAGAAATACGAGCTTTGTATATTGATCCTTATCCTTAGCTTGCCTTTGTGTGAAAATACAAATGAACTTAAATTAATTATTATCTTGTGAAAACCCTAAACTTACGAAGAGCATCTCTCGATTTCATCTTCGTGTTATATATATTTAGTGAGTAGCTTTAAATAAAAGTTACACAAGTAAACATACGTATAAAAGCGAGGATCTTAACTCCACAACTAGAATGATAGTGATACGTTAAATCATATGTAGCCAAATTAAATTCTCGAGACTTGTGATCACAGCTCTCGCATATAGATCACAGTAAAAAGCACAAGATGGTAATCTCTTATCGCCATCACTAAAGAAGAGAATATAATTTAAGATAAAAACTAATATAATTCATTTGCTCATGAAAGCATATAGGCAAACTTCAGAAAATTCACAACATACAAAACTCGTTAGAGGATTAATTCCTCATAGTCGGAAATACATGATTTTGAAATAGGAATTGAACAGCCATGGTAACAAAAAGAATTATGATATGCAAACCAAAGAGTCATCGAGATAGCCTGTAGAATTTTGTTGCCCAAGCTACTGTACTTAGCCTTCAATTCTCCTCTCTCCAATCTCCTCTCAATCCCTCACTCTCTCCTCCTTTTATAGTAATTCATCCCTTAAAGAGCTTTTAATTTGATGAAGAAACGCCTCCTTTTGGTTTTATAACCGCCACCAATTTTGAATTCAAAATCCCAGATTTTCGTCGGCATTTTATTGCAGCAATTTTGTCTTTAAAGAGCCTTTAATTTGCTGAAGAAACGCCTCCTTTCAAACTTATAACCGTCGCCAATTTTTGAATTTCAAAATTCTAGATTTCTGTCAGCAATTTGCTGCAACAACTCTGTCTCTGAAAATAAATAGAAATAATTAGGTAATAAATAATCTGTTCTTAACAATTTTGTCTCTGGATAAATAGACATAACACAATAGTAACCAATTTGTTGCAATATCATTTCTGAGGACTGGAGCTGATTATATATTATTCTTTCAACTTGATTCATTTTTTTATATTTTTCAAAGAAATATCATTATTTTATGTTTAAAACCTAAATTATATCAGAACATAGTTTAAACCCTATTTTACTTGATTTCATAATGATTTGCTACTTATATATGATGAAAACTTGTAAATAAAATGATGGAATAACTTCATTTTGAGAAGTTATTAACGTGCAAAATCGAGCACTCATAAATAAGAACCATAATAAGATATCTTACGAACTACTAAAGGGCAGAAAGCCAACTATTTCATATTTTAGAATCTTTGGTTGTAAGTGCTTCGTCCTTAACAATGGCAAGTATCACACTACTAAATTTAGTGAAAAGAGCTTTGAAGGTATTTTTATAGGTTATAGTAGCCATAGTAAGGCATATAGAATATTTAATAAGGAAACCCTGGTTATAGAAGAATCTATTCATGTCGTATTTGATGAGATGAGCTTGTTGCAAGGCAGCTCTTCTAGTGTGTTTGTGAAGATGCGAGTTCAAAGATGAAAGAACCAAACTTGGGTGAGCCGACTGAAGAAAAGGGTGAAAAGTTCATCAAGATCACCACTCCAACCCCGATTGGAGAGGTTGATGATCAAGATGAAGAAAGCATCCAAGTTGATGAAGTCACTCCTGTGGTTGAAGACACTCCAGATGCAAGGACTCTACAGCTCAGACATCTGAAAGATCACCCAATGGACCAAATCATAGGAGATCCCTGGGATGGTGTTAGAACTCATAGAGGTACGGCTACGAGAATTTATATTTGAGTTTTCTCTCACAGGTTGAACCAAAGAAGTTTAAGGAAGTAAACTCAGACGCATCATGGATAATGGCTATGGAAGAAGAGTTGAATCAGTTCAAGCATTGTCAAGATTGGAAGCTTGTTCCAAGACCCAAAGGCAAGAATGTTATCGGAACAAAGTGGGTCTATAGAAATAAGATGGACGAGGATGGGACAATCATAAAGAACAAGGTCAGACTCGTCGCCAAAGGATATAGACAAGAAGAATGAATCGACGTCGACCAGACGTATGCTTTAGTGGCAAGGCTGGAGGCAATCAGGTTGTTCCTAGCATATGCTGCACTTAAGGGCTTCACTGTCTATCATATGGACGTGAAGTCTGTCTTCCTTAATGGTGACATAAAGGAAGAAGTGTATGTGGAACAACCTCCAGATTTCGTTGATTCTAACTTTTCTGATCATGTCTATCTTTTATTTAAAGCCTTATATGGTTTGAAACAAGCCCCTCGAGCTTGGTATGAGACGTTGTCTAGCTTTCTTCTTGAGAATAAGTTCACAAGGGGAAAGATAGATAAGACACTATTTCTTAGGGAAATAAAAGGCAAGATTTTGCTAGTGCAAATCTATGTCGACGATATTATTTTTGGCTCTACTAACAACAATTACTTCAAGAAGTTTTCAAAACTTATGCAAGGGAAGTTTGAAATGAGCAGTATGGGAGAGCTGAAGTATTTCTTAGGGCTTCAGGTGAAACAATCTGAAGATGAAATTTTCATCTCGCAGATAAAGTTCACCAAGGAGTTGATTAAGAAATTCAGAATGGAGAACACAACCTCTATGAGGACTCCAATGGGTTCAGCTGTGTCTCTGGACAAAGATGAGAAAGGGAAACCTTTTGATGAAACCAAGTACATAAGCATAATTGGATCCTTGCTCTATCTAACTACTAGTAGACCAGACATAATATTCTCCACATGTGTATGTGCTAGATTCCAAGTGAACTGTAAGGAATCTCACTATGCTGCTGCAAAGCGAATTTTGAGATACCTTAAAGATACACCAAATCTTGGCTTATGGTGCCCAAGAAGTAATGGCAGCCAACTAATTGGTTTCTCAGATACAGATTTTGCAAGAAGTAAGGATGATAGAAAGAGCACTTCAGGGACTTGCGAATTCCTTAGAAGAAGACTCATTTCTTGGAGCAGCAAAAAGCAAAATTGTGTCGCAATTTCAACGGTCGAATCAGAATACTTTTCTGCCGGCAGTTGATGTGAACAATTGCTATGGTAAAAGAACCAACTGAAAGATTACAATATAAAATTCAAATACATTCCCTTGTTTTGTGACTCCTCCAGTGCGATTACAATAGCCAACAACCCAGTCTCTCACAGCCGGCCAAAGCACATAGAGCTGCGATACCACTTCATACGGGAACATGTCGAGCATGGAGACATAAATCTACAATATGTCCCAACTGACAGGCAGATTGCAGATATTTTCACGAAGCCGCTGGATGAGACCAAGTCCTCGTTCTTCAAAACAGAACTTGGAATGCTCAACAAAGAAGAATAGAGAAGGAGGACTCACAACATAGCTCAGAGATCAAGGAACACTTAAAAAAGTCAAAATTTCTCCAGTGCAGACCTCATTTCTCGAGTAAGAATGTGACTACTCGAGTACTTCCTTGGACTACTCGAGAACTCAGTAAATCACTCGAGTAATACCACTCGAGTAATCAGTCTCTTCTCGAGAAGTGCCAAGATGTCACTCGAGTACTATCATTCTCTCACTCGAGTAATGCTGGTCCACTCTAGAAATAAGACGAAATTTTCTCGACTTCAGTTCAAATTTCTATATCCGCAGCCAGAAGTTTATACCGTCATATTCTAAGGTATGTTACATTATTTATTTCCCTAATCATCAATAATTAGGGTTATATAAATAGAAAATCCGGAATTTCCGTTCCACACGATTTCAAAATCCCTTTCTCGACAAGAGAGAAGAGTCTGTTCGTTTTCCGCCGTAGTCGCAGAGCACGCTGTCTTTGTCATTCCCTCAGTCGATTTCTCGATTTTCTCTGGACAAATGGCACCAATTTCAAAGATTGGCATTGGTAGTGAGCTTATTGTGACTGGAATTGCAGAAATTTCTGACGATTTCCGAAACCTTCTTCTTCTCCTCCTCCTGAACACCGTCGGATTAACTTTCGTTCTACAGCAATCCTGCAAAATTCTCTTTCCTGAGGTAGAAGAGTTCTTTCAAAATGCCAAAGTGATAGGGAATAGTAAAGTTCTTAAGTCCAAAGTTAAGGGAATTAAAATCAAGCTCACTAAGTCCAATGTCTCTACCCTTCTTCGGCTACCCTTGGTTGAAGAGGAAGATGACCTAATTTCTGAAGACTATGACAGAACTTGCGGTTTTTGTGGTATTTCAGTAGAAGGTAGCTCCATTCGATGACCTGATCTTAATCCTGAAAGCAAATTATGTGTTGACATCATTGGTAAGGTCCTTCTATGTAAGACAAGTTCTATAAGTTTCATCTCTACTGACCTATTTGACATCATGACAGCCATTATTTGTAGAAAGAAGTTTCAATTTGATATGATGATACTTGATAAAATAAGGCAAAGCATCAAGGCTCCCAACTATGCCAGGATTATTTCTCTTATCCTGCATGAGTTGAACCCAGAAGTCTTTGATTTCTCCAAAGAAACAACACTTCATCATATGAAGAAGGTATCTATTTCTTCCATTCAGAGATGGGAACTCAAACTACGGAATCCAGCCCAGGTTGCCAAAGCTCATGACCATCCAATCATTGAGGACAAGACTCCATCTCCCTCTCTACCTCATGTTGCTAGCACATCTGGTGCAATTACTGAGGGGGGAGCCTACTCCTTCAGTTCAAGAGGAAAGGATTCCTACCTCTACTATTGTTGCTTTCCACCCATCCACTCCTGATGAGGCACTATCAGATGCTCAAGTGCAAGAGAACATTCTCTCTACTGAAGAGGACATCAATCAGATGATAGAAGAACTAAGTTCTATAGAGCCTCTTTCTTCCCTCCACCAAGAAAAATCTCCAAAACCATCCAAAGAACAAACTCCAGAACCATCACCTTCTCCTCCTCAATCTGAACCAGAATCCCCTGTTCACCATTCTACTACTGCTGACACATAACAAGAAGAGACTACTTTGATCTCTAATGAGAAAGAACAATCCCCTGAACCAGCTGAAGCTCCCCTTAAGAGCCTAGACTTTACTCTTCCCACCATCCTTGGTGAGGAAGGAGATATTGTGATTCACACTTCAAGGTCTCAGAGTTCAGTGGTCATTAAAGAGATTTCTCCTTGGACCGCTCCTCCTCCTCCTCTAGTTCCTCAAGCTTTCACTCCAACACTTGCTACAAATGACATTCTGGGTAAGATAGAATTGATGCTCATAGAACAGAGAAAGTACTTTGATGATTCTTTAAAAGCTGTCACAGAAAAGGTTACTGCTCTTGAGAAAGAAATGGGCAGAGGTTTTGCTAAAATCCAGCACAATACTGATGAGCTGAAACACTTGTTCAAAATAGGTGGAAAAGCTTTGGACCACATCATTACCAGTATTGGTCAGGTGATGGACCAGTCAGTAACTCTGCCAAGTAATCAAATATATTTAGAAAAGAAGGCCCAAGAGCACAACCTCAAGATTTGTGAAGAGGTGGGCAAATTCAAAGATGATGCTATAGCAACCCTCTCTGTAGAAATCAGAAAGGGGGAGGGTATAGTGAAAGAGTATTTAGAGAAATCAAATACAAATGTGGAAACTCTTTGCACAGCTAAGATGGATGAGATTCATGTTGATGTACAGAATCAGATAGTTTCAGTGAAGTTCCATACATATGATACTACAGTGTGGATACACAATCGGATTTTCCCTGACTTTCAGGCAGACCCAAATATTATTCCTCATAATCTCAACCCCACTGCACAGCATCAGCCAGTCCAAATGCCTGCTCAACAGCCTATATTTTCTCCCATGCCTGAAGGGTCAGAAGCTCCTCCTCCAAAAACTTATGCACAGGTTTGGGAAACAGATATATCTCAAGAACAACCTGAAGCACATATATCCAAGAGAAGAAAGTATGATGACGGAGCTTCTGCCAGCAAGTCCTTTCCAAACCCAGAGGCAGAAAAGAGAAAAACTCGAGAATTAGCAGAGATCTAGAGCCCTACATCCAAGTCATTAATCCTTGATACTCTAAAATTGGTAATGGATTATAATGAAAGCAGTAATGCCCACTATAGATCTCAAGAATGGGAACTGTATAAAAAGTCCATGACCAAAAGAAGGATCTATGATCGAGAGTATGGAAGGAATAATCCTAATGCACCTCCAAGACCTCCCAAGTACTACCCAAAACCTTTCAGCTATCAAAGAAGGCAGCAAGAGAAGAAAAATAGACAACAACATCAACATCAAGCCAAGGAATGAACAAAGATTTAGATTGTGGATTGAAATTGTGTGGAAATGAAATTTTTGGATAATTTTATATATATATATATATCTTTAATTTTGATGATCTATTCTTTGTCTTGATACTCAGCATGTTACACTAATTTTCTCTTTGACATCTAGTCCTTTTATTTGTTAATGTTGATATAATTTACCTTAATGTAGAGAGTTCTGGCTTCTATTTGTTAATGTTTGAGTTATGTGTTTGTAGGACTTAATTGTCAAGTGTAGACCAATGCCAGTCTATAGTGGGTCACCAAACACAGGACCATACAATGTAATCCCTCATTGTGTGATCCATGGTATTGACTCATGTGTAGCCTCTCTATTGGGATACACTTCATTTTCAAGCATTGTACTTATTGGAGAAAGACATGTTGTTGATTTTATTGAAGGAAGAAAATTTTTCAAGAAACAAAATTTTTTCTAAGTATTTTACTCGAGAAGAACTTAAGTACTCGAGTAGATTCTTTGATAGTACTTGATAACTTCGCAAAAAGAAGTTATCTTCATCCCTATTTTAACCATTTTCAGTCATGTTATGTGATATTTTTACATTAAAAGTAGATAAAAATCTAATTACCGCATAATTTGAAGTCAAAATGGTTGTTACTCTCATTTTTATATGTTTTTATGATAGGATTCGAGGAGAATTTAAGTCAAGGATTGAAGGCTAAGTATTGTGAAAAATCTGGAAAAAATGTTGCAACATATTCTCAACAAATCTGGCAGGTCAAATTGTGCAGAAATACAGAACCAGAAATGTTGCGACATATTCGCAACATTTCTGGCAGTTACAAAAAATTTAAATTCGAAATTACCAAGTTTTCAACAGTTACATCCTAATTTTTAGCATCCGTTCAGCATTTAAAAAATGACTGGATGTGGGGCCCACTAGGAGGAGGAAAAGGAAAGTTTAAAAGAGGAAGATTTCAGCCATTTAAGGGGATCTTCTTCCATATTCGGCCATTAGAGAGGAGAGAAGACCGGTGAAGAAATTCTGTCAAGGGGAAAACCAGTCCAGTTTTCGGCATTCGGGCTGAAGGAAACACTTCCACGTCATTGGAGAAGGGAAGATTCGCATTTCTTTCGAAATGTTTAGTAAGATCTCTTCAGTTTTGTGTTATTTTCTCGCAATCATGAACTAAAACTCTCTAGTCTTGCATGATGAGAGTAGTATGTGTATTTTGATGATGAACATCTTTGATTTTGAGTTTGTTTTGTGATTATCTTTATAGATCTTGTGATTTTTATGATGAAATTGTTGGATCATGACTTTTATTAAATTGCGCCGCGAGAATCGAGAGATGAGCGTCGTAACGTTAATTTAAGGGCTAGTTTATCGCAGTGCGAGAATCGAGAGATGAGCAGTGTGAATCATTAACCAAAATTTCTTTATTTTTATGGCGTTTCAAGAATCGAGAGAGGAGAAACGTGCGTACATCACAAGATCTCTTGAGTTTTGAAAAGTGAAAGAGATTTCCTTTTCATGCTAGCGAATTAGATTTTTGCGCTTTATAATATTTTTCGTTTCGCCTAAGTTAGAGATAACTAGGGTTGCGTAGATATTAAGACTTCTTGTATCGAGAGATGAAGATTTCTTCTTTAAAAATCATCGCAAGATAATTCAAAGCTCAACCAAATGAAATATTTATTTTATTATCATCATGTTATACATATGAAATCAGAAATGCAAGGCTATTTTCTCTAATTGCTAAGAAGTTACTTTAAGATCTAGTTAAATTAGTTTTAATATTTATCTAAAAATTTCAATCTATTTTCAGAAAATCAATTAACCGTTTTACTTGGATTCATAGAAACGGTGTAGCTAGTAATTGTAAGCGCTAAATTCATCACTTCTCCGTGGGAACGATCTCACTCACTTTGTATTACTTGTACGACACGTATACTTGCGTTTTCAAGCTCTATTTTGCGCGTATCAGTACTCGAGTAAGTTATGTCTGTATTTCGAGTAAGGGAAATGGTTCTCGATAAGATTGAACATAGTTCTCGAGAAGCCAGTTTCATTACTCGAGTAGATCCTTTCTTATTCTAGAGTTAACAGATTTTCTATCTCAGAATTTTCTAAGTCTTATACTCGAGTAGTTAAGTTCATTACTCGAGTAGATAAGTACTTTGACTCGAGTGACAGAAGACAAGTACTCGAGAAATGTCTATCTTACTCGAGTAGTGAAATACCAGTACTCGAGAAGCCTATCTACTTCTCGAGAAGTCAAGCTCTAATACTCGAGTAGCCCGATTTCTTCTCAGAATTTTGTCTAAGTCCTTTACTCGAGAAGATTACTTCCATTTCTCGAGTAACATATTTAGTACTCGAGTAATCCTCATTCCACTCGAGTAATGACGAGTTCTTTCCTGAAGTTTCCTTAAGTGCTTCTTCTCGAGAAACTTGAAGATGTCTTCTCGAGAATCTGAAGTAGTGCTCGAGTAATCTTTTATTCACTCGAGTAATGAAGTTGGTTTCTCTCTGAAAATTGCTAAGTATCTGGACGCGTTTTTCAAAATGATTTCCTTAATTATTGGTCCACGTGTCCAAGTCATTTATGATTATGACCGTTGGTTAAACTTCTATAAAAATCTAATCATTTTTTTACTAACCCTAAGAAAGATAACAGAGAGAAATTGGTACTTTCTGAATCCGTATTTTCATTCCATTTCGGGAAGATCGGTCGCTGTTCTTCATCTTCATCGATTCTGATCGTCTCGATCCTAACGATTCAGAGCAGTTGATTCACAGGACAAGATTTTCTTCAATCGACAGATCCCCTTCTTGATCTTGTGAGTCCAGAAATTTCAGATCAAGGATTTAGCCGATTCTTCTTCAATATTTTATGACATAGCCGCAAAGTTCAAGAAAGAAGACCTATGCAGAAGTTTCCAGATCTCAGAGATATTATTGTTTGTATTTCTTGTTTCATTCAATTCTTGTATGAGATTATTCTCCGAGTGTAGGAGCTTTGTTCTCTGAGTTATTGTATGAAGTTTTTATCTTCCGAGTGTAGATCCTGTTTTGTGGATTGAGTTGTAGGAACGTTGTTCCGAGTTGTAGGATTGTTTTTAATCCGAGATTAGTGGAGTAGCCGAGTCTAGTGCTTTGCTAGATCGGTGAGTGGGAAGTGGACGTACCCAAGGTTGGAAACCACTATAATTCTTGGTTTCGTCTGTGATTGCTTGGTTATTTTTGTGCATAGCTCGCTAAATTTTAATTCGCAAAAAGACGCCCAACTCACATATTCACCCCCCCCCCCCCGCTAGGTGATTTAGGTAGACAACTTAAACTATTTTCGCCCCGAGCTTCTGCGAGGTGTCTTCCTTGGTGGACTCCGCCCCAGCGATTTCTATTCAACCCTCATGAGGGAAATCGTGCCCAGTTACCCAGATCTTGTGCATCACGTAGAAGCGCAAATAGCAGCTGACTAGGCCATCGAAGCGCATCGCCAGTAATTCGAGGGCAGACAGAAAAGGAATAAAGGGCAGGAACTAGCCCTTGTAAGGCAAGAAGGGCGATGCCAGAACGACCGCTGGAGTGATAACCATCAACGGGACTCGCCAAGGAATGCGGGTTAGGGTCCGCCTCAAGAATACACTCCACTAAATACAACCCGCACCAACGTGATGTATGCAATACAGGACGATCCAACATTCCGACGACCAAGGAAATCGTTTGCAAACCCCAGAGCCGACCAAACAAAACACTGTGAGTTTCACCGCCCAACCGGTCACGCTACTGAGGAGTGTTCCGGACTGAAAAACGAAATCTAGCGACTCGTCTGCCATGGACTCCTCAGAAGATTTCTACAAGGACAAGCGCAACAAAGCCGCCACACAACTTGAAAGCTCCTCGTAAAGGAAGAAGGCCCTGCACCAGTTGGGGGAAAGACTTCACTTTAACTATGTTTCTATATTTGTCCTTTTATTTTCTTAAACTCCGAGGGACGTAAAAGTTGTGAGTCATGACTCGCACAGACTATCTTTGACGTAATCATAACGCATTATGTTTCTCTTATTTTCACTTTGAGACTTCTTTGGTCAGGCTAGGTCACTCGCCGGATTGAACACTTACATTCTCCGGTGAGCCATTTCCGACCAGGCTCGGACACTTCCAGATTGAATCTTTACATTCTCTGGAATCCGCTTCTTCTATCAGGCTAAGTCGTGCAACCAGATTGATTTCTTACATTCTCCGGGTGTTTAATTGAATACTTACATTCTCCTCCGTTACTGCAGGCCAACGCCCCGCCATCGCCAGGGCCTGCCCCCCCTTGCGATCACACCTCCAGATTGAATACTTACATTCTTCGGTGATCGTTTCATAGTCAGGCTATATAACGTCCCGGTTTAGAGCTCAGGGACTGCCGCACCCTATCATGGTTTGTATAGTATGTCTCGCCCCGGTGTCCAGTTAATAAGGTCTGCAGGCCGTACACCCCAACCAAATCACTGTGCCTGTTTCTCAGCACAGTAGGTTGTTGTCTGTGGTTTCGAACCCCCAACCCTTGATATCTAACCACCAACAGCAGACATCGCCAATAACCTACTGTGCTGAGAAACAGGCACAGTGATTTGGTTGGGGTGTACGGCCTGCAGGCCTTATTAACGGGACACCGGGGCGAGACATACTGTGCAGCCGTGAGGGGGGAAGGCCCTCACGGGGTGTGGGGCCCCGGTCATAAACACAGTCATTATATTGATGAAATCGGCGCAGGTTCTGCGTGTTCCAACTGCGGGGAAGAGTCTTTCCTTTGATGGTTGGCAGCTTGTACGTTCCTGGTTTCACCATTGTTGTGACGACGAAAGGACCTTCCCATGTAGGAGAGAGTTTGTCTCCTTGCGTCCCTTTGCCTACGGCCTCTACGGTGCGAAGGACCAAATCCCCGACATTGATCGGTCGGGGTCTCATCTTGCGGTTGTAGTATCGAGCAGTCCGTTCTTGGTAGGCCGCAATGCGGAGGGATGCCTCCTCGCGGACTTTGGGGACCAAATCTACGTTGTCTCTGAGTACTTCGTCGTTCTTCTCGAGGTTGAAGTTGGAAACTCGGGGGATTGGAATGCCGATGTTGACCGGGATGATGGCTTCGGTGTCGTGGCAGATATTGTATGGCATTTCTGCTGTGGGAGTTCTCTCGGTTGTCTGGTATGCCAACAACACATTGGGGAGTGCATCGACCCACTGCCCCTCAGCATCTTGTAGTCGCGTCTTCAACCCTTTTAAGATGGTACGGTTGGTCACCTCGATCTGCTCATTTGTTTGAGGATATGACACAGACGTATGTCGCAACTCGATCTTTAAGTCTTCACATAGCTTCGTAAAATACCTTCTCGTGAGCTGAGTTCCGTTGTCGGTGATAATGATTGCGGGAATTCCAAAACGGCAAATGATGTTCTTCCATACAAACTGCTTTGCGTTCTCTTCGGTGATCTTGGCCAGCGGCTCTGCTTCCACCGATTTAGTGAAATAATCGGTGGCCATTATGAGGAATTTCCTTTGCCCCGAAGCTTGAGGTAGAAGGCCAAGAAGGTCTATTCCCCACTGTGCGAACGACCATGCACCTTGCAACGTGGAGAGGGCGACGGGAGGTTGCTGCGGGACGTTGGCGTTCAGCTGGCAACTCTTACATCGGTGGACGAAGTCGGTTGCTTTCTTCTTCATAGTGGGCCAGTAGAAGCGTTAACGTAAGATTTTGCGTGCTAAAGCCTTTCCACCTAAGTACTCACCGCATACCCCTTTATAGACTTCACGCGGAGTATACTCGGCATCTCTTTCTGTTAAACACTTTAGGTATGGTCCTGAGAAGAATCGCTTATACAACTCTTCATTGATCAGCACAAAGGTGGTTGCTCGCATCCTTAAGCGTCGTGCTTCTGTTGGGTCTTCCGACAGGCTGCTAGTACTTTAGGTAGGTAACTAGTGGACTAACCCAAGATTCTTCTGGTTCGTCAATCTCTGCAACCTCCCACGGTCCCTATACACTGGGAAAGACAATTTCCTCTACTCGGCGTCTCCTTGACTGATACTGGGAAGGTGGCGTGACTAGTTTTGACAGGGCATCTGCCCGAGAATTCTATTCCTGGGGATGTGAAGGATCTGAACCTGCGGTATCCTGAGCAGAAGGGACTTCACAAGTGGGAGGTACAAGGCTAGCTGCTCATTTTTCACCTCGTAGTTTCCTAGCTTCTATTTAGGAGACAATGACCTGAGAATCTGAGTAGACTATCAATCCTTTGACGCGGCAGTCGATGGCGAGCCTGAGTCCTGCAATTAAAGCTTCGTACACAGTGGCGTTGTTGGTGGCAGGGAACTTAAATCGGATCCCATACTCTAAAGTGACAAGTTCTGGGCTTACAAGGAGCAATCCTGCTCCTGCGCCTTCGAGTCCAGACGCTCCATCAACGTACAGAGTCCACCACTGATCGGGTTTGACTTGTGTTCTCTCTGTCTCTGCTGGTATTGTATTTTCAACAACAAAATCTGCCAGGACTTGCGACTTGATGACGGAGCGCGGCAAAAAGTGATTGTCGAATTCGCCTAACTCGACCGCCCACTTAACCAATCGGCTGGATGCTTTTGGTTTCTGGAGAATTGCGCGGAGAGGTAGCTCGGTCAACACTTTGATTGTATGGGGTTGGAAGTAAGGACGAAGCTTCCTGCCTGAGAAGACAAGTGCTAGGGCTGTCTTGTTTGCAGCTGGATATCGAGTTTCTGCATTTGATAGGATCTTACTGAGGTAATAGACAGGGTGCTGGATTCCTCCTTCTTCCTTTACTAACACCGAACTTAGCACCGCGGGCGTGACAGCGAGGTACAAAAAGAGTGTTTCTCCGGGAGTAGGCTTTGACAGAAGCGGAGGGGAGGCCAGGTATTGCTTCAAAGCCTCAAAGGTGGCCTGACACTCGTCCGTCCACTGGAACCCCGTGGTCTTGGCTCCTCTGAGAATCTTGAAGAAAGGGAGATACTTGTCCCCAGTCTGTGCCAAGAACCGGGAAAGCGTTGTAATTCTCTCATTCAAACGCTGCACTTCTTTGAGGGACGGAGGCGGTGACATCTCCTCAAGAGCTCTGATCTTTTTCAGGTTAGCTTCTATTCCCCGCTGCGTTGTCATGAATCCTAGGAACTTCCCAGACGTAACCCATTTATTTGGGCGGAATTGGAAGTTTGGAATTAGGATTCAAAACAGTTTGAATATGGAGTTTTACTCGCAAATTATAGCAAAGTAGGCATAAAAGTAACCAAGGTTGGGGTGAGGAAAATGAGGAGAGCGTTGGTTGTCGTGGAGGAGGATGCTTCCACGCAGGCTGAGAAAGAGAAACATAATGCGGATAAAACGACTTAGAAATTCTAAGGCCCCATTTATTTGGGCGGAATTGGAAGTTTGGAATTAGGATTCAATTATTAATTCCAATTCCGTCATTCAGCAGCCTAGAAGTTGCTTTGGAATTGAAATTATATTGAATTCCCATACGAATTCCATATAGGGACCTCAGAATTTGCGGCTCTCTCGCTCGTGATCAGCCTTCCCCTCACGAATCCTTCTTCCTCAACAATCAAGTTTGTATCCCAATCTTGCTCGTGGCCCTGGCTTTGTAGCTTGCCGGGTTTTGTAGATCTAGGTTTTTTTCATTCCAGTTTCGAGTTTTTAAGCTTGCTTGTTTTGATCCTGACAAATGAGACATGATTGCTGGTTGCCTTCCCCTCTCCTTAAGCTTTCTGCTGACTCTAACAATGGCAACAACTCTTTCTCCTCCTCTTGGAAGTGATGCTTGCAGTGTTCCTGGATTACACCCATGGCAGCAACTCTCCCTCCATCACAAAACTGAAATCCTCACTCATGCAGTTTTTCTCAGCTGTTATTTTAAATCCTCTCCAATTAGTTAATCTGTCATTCATCTGGAGCTTGCTTGCTGCTCCGACAAAATTATGTTAAATCCATACATTACAGAGTTCAGTTAATACTATTTTATATCAGGAAGAACCTTGTTACTATGTTGCTTGGATTATAACACAATTTGTATTAAAACAACAATGAATGTTGAATTTGCTATTCTCTATTCTCTTTAATCCATCTGTGTTCATGTTAATGTGTGTGCAATTGTGAGTAGGTGTGAATGAAAGTGTTTGTGCACGCGTGCTTGTGTAAACTTGTAATATCATAAATAATTTGGCATATTTGATCAATTCCCATCTATATTTTTAAAGGAAAAAAGTCACATACCTTTCAATACAGAGTCATTACAAAGGATAAATTTGAATAATATAAAATAATTGGGCTGAATTATCATTTTTCATTCATATTTCTAACAGAATGAGCATTTTTATAAACTGGGAAAATTTAGAAGGGGAGAACTGTAATTTTGAAAAATAGAGGGGTGCAACCTGTAATTATGCGAACTTCCAGGGAAGGTCCCCGTAATTAACTCTTAAACATAATTGTTAGAAGATAGCGGAAAATTATGTAAAAGCTCATTGTAATTGTGGCTCTTTTATGAGTTCATGTTTGTCTTAGGTTTAATCTCACATTGTTAGTCTTGGGATTTTCTTCTCCTCTCTTCCTATATATGTGTATTCATACTTTCTGTTTATACACGTACAGCCTACAAGGTTCTGTGCATCTTTTTCTGCATGGTATCAGAGGGAACGGTCCGACCTGTCCGTCTCTGTCCGCAGGGTTCTGCTACTTAACCGAGCGGCCTCTTCTTGTCTCAAATCGCGGCTTCCCGCGCGGTTTGTTTCTCTACCCGCTCCTCTTGCTCTCTCTCTTTTTCCTTCTCTGTCCCCGCCCCCCTTTCTTCCCCCCACTCCCTTCTATAGAACTCTCGGCTTGCGGGCCCTTTTTTTCCCTGACTGGGCAGTCTCCTTCGGACTCCTTGCGGTCTGCTCTACGGGCCCTTCCCGCTTCTTCTCTTCCCGCTCCTTCTATACCCGCTGCTTCCCTACCCACTGCGAGTTGTTCTCACTACCCGCTGCGGGCTCATCCCTGCCCGCTGCCTCCCTACCCGTTGTTTGTATCTCACAGCGACCTCTTTTTCTTCTCGCTGTGGCTTTCCGTCCTGCTGCGCCCACCGCATCTTGGTCGTGGCACCTTTTTGTGCTGCTGGTATTCACATCGAGACCGTGCGGTTTCCCTGTTTATTTTTAAGCCGATGCGGCTCCTCGTGCTCAAGTCACTGCGGTTTTCCCTCTCTTCAATCTGCGGCTTCTCTACCCACTGGGGATCTGCACCTTGGTCGCGGTCTCTTACCGCTAGTGTGTCCACACCGAGACCGTGCGACTTCGCTTTCTCTTCGCCCGGTTTCTTCCGGCTGCGGGTTCTCTCCCTTAGCCGTTGCGGCCTCTCAACCCGCTGCGGCCCCTCAATTCGATGTGGTCTCTCAATTAGCCGCTGCGGCATCTCAACTCGTTGTGGTCTCTCCCCTCACTGCGGCCTCTCAACCCACTGTAGGCTTCGCATCTTGGTCGCGGTCACTTGTCACTGGTGTAGTATCACCGAGACCATGCGGCCTATTTTATGTTCCGCTCCGCATTCCTCCATTGTGGGCTTCCCTCTGCTGTTGTCCGAGACCGTGCGGCTAGTTTAGACCGTCGTGGTTTCCCTTTGCTTCTGCTCTCTGTCCACTACGGCTTCATGGATTCAGCCACTGCTTCCGGCGAGTCCGCTGGTACTTCATCTCTACCATCTCGAGCTACTTCCTCTGCTATGGAAGTTCGAGATGAACTCAGGATTACCACTATATCTCTCTCTGGAAAAAGGAACTTTGTAAAATGGGTCTATTCAGTTCGTCGTGTGCTCCAAACCAAAGGCATGCACCATCACTTGACTCGGGCTACTCCTACCGTTCCAACTGACGACTGGCTTCGTGATGACGGTCGTGTGCAATCCTGGCTCCTCAACTCCCTGGATACTGAGCCATACAGGATGGCCATGTTTCATGACACAGCTAAGTCCATGTGGGAGGAACTCCACTCTTTTTATTCTGGCCAAAACAGCCTTCAACATTTGTTCGACGTCATCACTGATCTTCAATCCCTTGATCCCGGGATACCTGGCGATCTGACTTCCTTCGTTGCTAAGGCCAAGACTCTTGTTGAGGCATGGATACAACACCAGCCGCCTACTACTGATTTGGTTGCCCAACGGGCACATAAAGAATCTGTCGGGATTGCCATGATAACGGCAAGGGTTCCTTCGCATATGCACAGTGTTCGAGCTCAGATACTCTCCTCTGCCACTACTCCCTCTCTCTCTCTCTCTCTGATGTTTGCTTCATGCTTTTGAAGGTCACTCCACCACCCGAGGCACCTCTGCCTCCCTCTCCAGCTCTGCTCCAGTTACCTTCATCACATGTCTCATCACATGCCTCCACTGGAACCCCCCCCCCCTTAAATGCACTTTCTGCGGTCGGGAGAATCATTTGGAGGCTACCTGCTATTGTGAGCATGGTCTGCCACGCCACCTTGCTGCTTCTACAAAGGTTTTCTCTGGCCTTTCCTACTCCTTCGACTTCTTCAAATGCTCAGTCTGATATTGATGTTATCCGCACCCAGCTCGAACACCTCCAAGGGGTAATTGCCCACTCCTCGGGCTCTGTGGCCTCCATTGCAAATAAAGGTATAACCTGTCTATCTCAAACCTCCCACTGGATTGTGGACTCTGGTGCCACCCACCACATTACTTGTCAGAAGCCGCCGCAATATTTGGCTGCTCCTCGTCCCAAGTTCATTACTGTTGCCAATGGTGACTCCACACCTGTCTTAGGAGCTGCTAATATCAAACTCACACCCACCCTCTCTTTAACCTCGGTTCTTCATGTTTCGGGCTCCCCGTTCAACTTGCTTTCTATTAGCCGACTTACTCAGGACCTTAATTATCATGTTACATTCTCACCATCTTCTTTTGTTGTGCAGGATCGGCAAATGCAGAATATTATTGGTAGCGGGCGGCTGTCTCATGGGCAAACACATTGAGGTTGACTGTCACTTTGTTCGGGAGAAGGTGCAACTGAAGAAACTTGAATTGGAACATGTTCTAGCTTCTGCACAAGTTGCTAACATCTTTACTAAGGCTCTACCTAGGCCATTGTACCAGCAGTTTCTATCCAAGCTTAGTGCTTACGATTTGTATGCTCCAGCTTGCGGGGGAGTGGTAGAAGATAGTGGAAAATTACGTAAAAGCTCATTGTAATTGTGGCTCATTTATGAGCTCATGTTTGTCTTAGATTTAGTCTCATATTGTTAGTTTTGGGATTTTCTTCTCCTTTCTTATATGTGTTTTCATACTTTCTATTTATAAAAGAAATGCAGCCTACAAGATTACATGCATCTTTTTCTAGAATAATAATACAGAAGATATAATCTATTTGGCCCAAAAAATAAAGAATTACAGACAGACATTTAACTCATTTTAAGCCCGTAAAAAAAAGAATATGTATGTTAGGAGCAAAAAAAAATGATGACTAATAATTACAAATGACTTCAAATAAAGGGAAAAATTTTAGATAACTGTGATATACCTAAAGGTATGTGCGTGAATCATAATTTTAGGTCAAAGTACAGTCATTTTAAAAAAAAAATCACAAAATATTAATATATGCATTTTTAAGGTTATTTTAAGATCTCATATATATATATATTTTGGAAAAAAATACAAAATTATTTTACAAACAAAATTATAGTTGCAATTTCTGATAAAATTATAGTTCTAATTAACAGTACAAAACCATTTTACAGACAAAAATGGCGTTACAACAGTAAATTTGTCTACCAAAAAGATCCCGCACCTACAATATGGATTATGGAACATTACACGTACCTAAAATTTTCGCCAAAATAAAGAGAGATGAACGAAATCATTCAAAACCAACAACAAAAATACATTCAAACTTGTTGAATAAGGCTCCGTTTGGGGGGACTTATTTTCACCGGTCAGGCGCTTACGACCGCATGAACCTGACCTTAACTAAGGTCGGGTTCATGCGGTCGTAACCGCCTGACCGGTGAAAATAAATTCCTCCAAATGAAACCTAAGTCTTAATACCTTCATTTTTTTAAAGAGCACCCTAGAGGCCTAGACTGAGTAATATCTGTAAAAAAATATCTCAATTTCAATTATTAAAGGTGTAAATTAAAGGCCTCAAGCTTTAAATTCTCTGACTATTTGTAGCATAGACAACAACAAAAGTTAACAAAAACAATTCAAAAACACGTCAGGACCAAATATTAGAAATAATAAAGACCAAACAAGAGATCCAAAAATTTTGAAATAGGATATAGAAACACCAACATGAACAAATACTCAATGGAGGAGAATTAAGGGAACAAAAGTGTTAGCATGGATATTATTTCAGATATTTTAGCGAACAAAAGTGTTCGTTTAGATATAAGAAGATTTTTGATATCCCGGCAAACAAAAGCGTACTCTTGGATACATATGGGAAGACTTCTGATATCCATATGAACAAAAGTGTTCGCTTGAACATAAGACTTTTGATATCCCGACGAATAAAAGCGTTCGCTTTGCTATCACTTCTGATATCCAAGCAAACAAATAGATCTCTTGGATGTCAATTTTAATATCCAAGCAAACAAAATTGATCTTATGCAATATAATGTTGATAACCCGGCGAATAAAACACGGGAATTCAATGTGTTTGCAGGCTTCCAGGAGATCAACTTTTTTTACATGTTGTAGAACTACAAAGACTTTACGAATGTTGTCGCGTGAAAAAAAAAATGAATATAGTCACACATCTTTTCAGCATGTTTGACTGTTCAGTTCATGCAGTCGTAACCTCTTGACTAGTGAGAATAAGTCCCCCAAAACAGCGTCTAAGCTCCTCCTACGGAACAGTATCGGACATTATCTATCTGATGAAGTTTCTGTGGTGGAACAATGTCAACTAGATGGAAAAAAAACTGTTAGAAGCAGGAAAAGCAAACAAATTATCAACCTATCAGTGGCTAAAAAGGCACTTCTTTTCAAGTAAAGTTGAGCGAGAGAAAATTCTGTAAAGAAGCAATATTTATATAAGAAAAGAATGCCACATGTAATAATCACGAGTTCGCGACGCCCCGTTTCAAAATTTAGAGAAGAAAAATTTCCGGTCTTAGGGCAACATTGATAGGTAAAATTTTTCTTACTCCAAATCTTTGCTCAAATAATAGGTAAAATTTCCCTCTTATCAGTACAAAAACGTCGAAAAAAATTGTAATCACGGGATCAATAATACCTCAAATAACACCAATGATGCAGAATCAAAGAAGTCTTCGGATGAAGGATTTCTTCTCAAGAACCCTATGCACACCCATGACAATTTATGCATGGGCAAAGCAACCAAGAGTGTACCCAAACCACGCTACAATACATCATCCACGTGATACTTTTTATCACACGGAATACAAAACTCAACAAAAATTAAGAGAATGAGAGCACTTTGCTCACTTTGATGGACCATCAAATTAATCATAACCCTCCATTTAAGCTCACCATCACTTTGATATATTTCACATCTCTACCTCAACTTAAATAAAACTTTCCTCAAGCACGTGCACTCCAACTTTGGATGCGCACTGGAGCACCATATGATTGTGCAGAGTCCCTTCACAAGCAAGAGCAATCAGAAATGGGTGTTGCCCCGTGCACTGATACCACACCGACCCTCACGGCTAGCAAAAAATGGAAACTGAACGACATTTTACAGTTCACTCATCAAAGCTGATGAATTGATTCCTTATTGAATCAATCCGAGCCGATATCTTAAATCAAAGAATGATTTACACGCTGTGTTTCGCAAAATAAAATCTACAAAAATACATATAATAAATTAGAACCAGCAATCCATTTATTAATTTCACCTCAAGATCATTTTGAAAGCCTTCACACATTGGAAATAGACAACATAAATTCTCTCAGAATTATTTTGGCCAGCTCGAGGGCAGTGGACCCATTAATTGCATTCTGCAGTAGGTTCTGCTCTTAAATTTACAGGGCATGGCTAAAGACAAGCAAAAATGCCCTTAAAACAGAGCATGGGCAAGAAGGGAAGCTTTCATTCATATTCTCATTACCATTTGATCAATACATCCTTCTATTTATATTAATTGATTACTTAATTAAATGCAGAATACTAAGAGAAAAAGTGACTGCTTCGACTTCATAACAGTTCCTGCTTCATCTTCTTCAATTACTTCATAACAGTTCTTGTGGCAGATTAAGTCTTCAACATGTTCCCAAATGCTAGAAAGAATTTCGGAAAATACAAAGTAATTGAAGAACAACTGCGCATCGACAAAGATCACGGAAATTCTCACACTCCCATCGCCAGTGGTCTTCACCAAGACTATAAGAGTACAAACTAACTCCAGATCAACCGACTTTACGCTGGAGCCAATCACCCGACACAAGGTATGCGGGGACATGTGCCGTTTGCGAGGCACATGTGTGGTGTCACTGCGAATGATGCGGCTGTTTCAATAGTCAGATCAGTGTTTGGGGCTTTGTCATCCTTTACTAGCGAGGAAGGAAGACGACGCGGCTGTTTCAATAGTCAGATCAGTGTTTGGGGCTTTGTCATCCTTTACTAGCGAGGAAGGAAGACGACGGCAATGGAATGAGAAAACAGGGAATGGGCGGAGAAAGCCATGGCTGTGTTGCCGGTTGGGAGGAAGGAAGAACTCGTTATTGCTTGGGAAGACGCGGATGGCAAAAGCACAGGCGGGCTTTTTATAAATATATAGATATAGATTTTGTTGCTTCTTGTAATTTTGTAAGGGCGTGTTGTGTTGTCCTCTGCTGTCATTTAAAAACTATTAGGTAAAATATTACAGCCGAACAATAAAGTTGTGCTAAAATGTGACAATGGCGCAGAAGAATTTCAACTGATTGTTGTGACATGACACTTGCAAAGAAAGACATTATCATAATAACTGCTGGGATGTTGCAGGCTAAAAAGTGCTGGACCTGTTCTGCTGGGCGTTGGGATTAAGTTTGGTGGCCGAATTGTGGATGAAATTGGATGCCAGGGACAGTGAAGGGAGAGGGGGTGAATTGATAATGATTAATTGGATAGTTTGCCGTTGGGTAGTGGAAGAGGGTGATTGAGGGAAGGAAGGGGAAGGGTCCGGCAGCTGGATGAAGGGGTGGATCCGGTGGCTGAATGTATGGAGGGGGAGAAGTTGGCCAAGACAAATGAGAGAGAGGAGGGTTCTATGCTTTGGCATCTAGAGTTCCACAGAATCGGCACAGCAGAATGATAACAAGTTGAAATTGTCTGTCCAACTTCCGCAGAGCCTAGAAATCAGCCCTTTATTTTGACATCCAAAAAAGGATATCTTATTTGATAAAACTAACCGAACTAAACATAATAACAAAGATACAATCTATATGACCAAAAAAAAATCAAGAGCGCTACAATCGGGCATTTAACTCATTTTAAGCCCGTATAAAAAGAATATATACGTCGGAACAAAAAAAATGATCGCTAATAAGTACAAATGACTTCAAATAAAGAAAGTAGAACAAACCCTTTCAAAACCAACAACAAAATAATACATTCAAACTTGCTAAATTCAGTCTTAAATCCTTCATTTTTTAATGAGACCCCTTGATTGAGGTGTAAAAGGGTACAAGTTTAGAATTCTCAAACTATTTTTAGCATAGACAATAAACAGTTTAACAAAATCTTTCAAAACAAGCAAGGACCAAATATTAGAATAATAAAGAGCGAGGGAGCAAATAAATACTCATTGTAAGGATTTCAAGGATCAGCAATGGTGACCTCAACCTCAACACCAGGCTCAATGGTGATTGAGGTAATCTGCTTCACCACTTCAGACGAGCTGATGAGATCGATCAGCCGCTTGTGCACCCTCAGCTCAAACCGATCCCATGTATTTGTACCTGAATAATCAAAAGTACGGAGCACGTTAAAATGGATTACCCACACGAATGTTAAGTGACTAAAACAGTTTGAATATGGAGTTCTACTCACAAATTGTAGCAAAGCAGATACAAGAGTAACCGATGTGGAGGACAAGAAAATGAGGAGAGCGTTTGATGTCATGGAGGAGATTGCTTCCATGTGGGTTGAGAAAGAGAAACATAATTGGGTAAAACGACTTAGTAATTCTAAGGGTTCTGCTAACACTCTGAGGTCCTTAGTCGAAGGTAAAATCAATAATGTTTCTTATCCACATTATCCATTCAACTATTCATTATCCATCATTGGAGAACTCTTGGCACAAGAAGAGGCGATTTGTAATAAGGAATATGTGAATCTTATTTTAGAAAAGGCATGATGTGCCTCCAAGTCCAAGGAAAACACTCGCAAGAATGAGCAAAATATTATAATATTCATAATCAGTAGAAACAGAACTTAGATCATCAAATGCGAACTTCGATAAATGTCCTTAAAAACTATAACATTAATTTTAAACTAAACATGTGAAATCAGTACAAAAATATCAAATCAGAATTAAAACAAATATTCACAGGAAAGAAGGAAAACAATGTAAACACAAACAGAAACCATTTTTCTGCTGTACCCAAGGAATCCTCAAAGAACCTTTTCAAAAAAAAACACAAATTGAGAGCAACTTCAAACAACAGCAGTCCAGAAAACGGCTTTGAACCTTAGCAAGGCTCTGTTTGGCTCAGCTGCAGCAACTGCAGAAGCAGTGGTGGAATAATCAACTGTTTTGCAGAGTGGTGGTAGAATTTGTGAAACTGTTTGGATGAACAGCTTTTGAAGAGCTATTTCAAATGGATAAGTTGTTTGGCAAAACAACTGTGCGGTGCACAGTTCATTTTTTTAAAACATAAATTCAAACAACAATAACATAAAATTAACATGTTAACTTAATTTATTTTAAGTGCCCCATAATAATAAAACATCTATAATGGCTGATTATAGTAAGTGGATTATACACACATAAGTCAAATTCCAAACAAAAAACAATAAGCTGATTATACACACATAAATCAAATTCCTATCTAAAAAAATTTTCTTGCACAATGTATGTGATGAATATTATTCAAGTATATTGGTATGTTTAAACAGATAACAGTTATACCTGCAGTGGGAGAAATCTTTGGGGGAAATTTTTAACGACGGAAACTCTGCTTGGCTGGAGATGTGGGTGAAGAACGGTGGTGATCAGTGGTCATCTCCTCCGACAAAAAGAGAAGGCTGGATAAGGAGGTTCGAAGATTTCCAGCGGCGAGTCGAGATTCGATGGCGAATAGTGGAAATAGGGCCGGAGGAGGTCGACGGTGAACGGGAAATCAAACCTAAAGCGGCGGCGAAACTGGAGCAGGCCGGAGAAATTGGAGGGCGCGATTTCTGCAAAAAGATGGGGAAATTGGAGCGCCGGCGCGATTTTGGGTAAGATTTCTTCAAGGCGAGGGGAATCGCACCTCTCCGCAATTCACAAGTCGCGAAAAAATTTCACGACTGGAAATCGCTATTATCCCGCGATTTGGAGCAGCAGCGGATGCGCCACTGCGATGCTATTGCTGGGCTTAAAAATTATGTTTGGTGGGGCTACTCCAAAAACTGCTGTGTTGCTATGAAAACGCACCGCCAAACAGAGCCTAAGTAAATCACAAATTAGACTGTGGTATAATACAATTAAACGCATATAATTTATGGATATGCAAAATACTTGGAATAAAGCTTCTGAATAGCATATGTTTCAAAAGTACAAATAATAAGAATACATTGAACTCCAAAAGGACAATACATTATATTATGAATTATCCCTTGGAAGTTCAAATTATTCTTATTAGTATAAGCTATACTACCATAGCTATGATAAACACACATCTATATGTATCATTTGGCAAGCACGTAATGGATTTTGATTACATAAATTTAAGACTCCAAAGTCGATTCACGCGGATAAATTTATAACTGTTTCATCGCTGTTCAGTGCAATCCTAAGTTATCAAAGGCGCAAGGCGCACCGAGGCGCAAAGGGCCCCTGGAGCCTAGGCGCAAGGCGCAAGGCGCAGGCGCGCGCCTGAGGCACGTGAGGCGCAAAAATTGGGGGAAAAGGAAATTGAGCGAATTGGGCGCCCAATTCGCTGAAATTGTGCGAATTGGGCGCCCAATTCGCTGAAATTGAGCGATTTCACTGAATTTCAGTGAATTGGGAGCCCAATTAGCTGATTTTCAGCGAATGGGAGCCAAATTCGCTCAATTTGAGCGAATTGGACGCCCAAGTGCGCCTAGGGGTGCGTCTAAGATCATGTTTTTGCCCATATCAATTTTTTTAAAAAAAATAAATACCTTGAAAGGCCCGGGCGCGCCTGGGAGTCTGTAAGGGGCGCGCCTGGGGCACATCGCCCGCCTCAGCTGTGCTGAGGCGGGCGGGCTGCGCCTGGTGCGCCCGGCGCCTCAGGCACGCCTAGGCGCGCGCCTTGACAACTATGGTGCAATCATGGCATTTGTTGAACATATGACTCAATCTACATAGCCCGTATGTGCATGAACAAGATTTCAATAAAAACTATTATGTTATTACACATTAATCATATGGACATTTTTATTCGAAAACTTAGACTCCTGTTTTACTAACTATGCACCGAACTTCTATGAGACTAAAAATTCCATCAAAAAATAATGACCGTTGTCTAGATGAGTATCAGCTTTAAAATACTCAAATAAAAAGTCAAAAGCGAGTGGCCATTATGTTATTTGCATGTACACAAGTAAAAAAATCCACAGAGAGAAGAAAATAAATAGTAATACCGAGAATCATTTTGGCTGGAAAAAAGTACGACAGATTTATGTGACACCAAAAAAATTACTTGGTGGAAATGATCAGATAGACAAAATAATCAAATCCATCACCATTTCATGCAATGCTCTCCCAATTTAACATGCTGTCATTTCATTGTCTAATGCATTTTCATGAATCAAACATTTTTGCAGGTTATTGAATGTCATTGCATTGAGCACCAGCTTTAAAAAACCCAAATTATAATTTCATAGGAAAATCTCATAACTTTATCAACTTGATCAAATTGTGCTCTAACAAATCATGTCTGGTGATCAAAAAGGCCATCAATAATGATCAGACCAAAAACAAGAACGAGACATAACTGCATCATTGATTACTTTTTCATTGAAAATTGTTAGACTGATTGGTCTCACATCATGTGTTTTTGATTGTTTGTTTTCTCCTCTTTATATATATATATATATATATATATATATATATATATATATATATATATATATATATATATATATATATATATATATATACCGTGGACCTCTATTGGAGGTATCAAATCATTCCAATACCGAGTAACATAGTATCAAAGCCGGTTTAGGGCATCCTCGCTCGCTCGGACTCGCAATTCGCCGCGTCCCACTCTGTCCCGCTCCGTCCCGCTCGATCCCGCTCCGTCCCGCTCGATCCCGCTCCGCTCCATTCCGCTCGATCCCGCTCAACTCCATTCCGCTCGATCCCGCTCCGCCGTCGACATCTCCTTTACGCTCCTCTGGGCGCATCTCTCATCCGGGATGGGTGGAGCATGCATTCGTGATGACGCTGCCTACCGTCGAAGTGGCTTCCTACCACCGGCTTCTTGTTCACTGATGCTTCCGCAATCAACCTAGATCTTGTGGGTTCCTCTATGTCGTTGATTTCTGCCGTCGACCAGCACCCCTTCTTCCTTCGTCGTGGATCTTGGTCATGGGTTTCTCAGTTGCGAGAACCACTCAGACGACTGTTCCCTCAGGGGATTCTACCAATACCTTTCCTCTTAATGTGAGGCTTGCTACAGCTATCCTTACCTCCTCCAACTTCCAATTATGGAAAAAGGGGTTACTATGTCCTTATCGGGTATCCGACGTACGCACCACCTTACCTGTCTCCCAACTCATGTTGTGGGAAGTACAGAATATGAAGATTGGTATAGTCATGATTGCTGCATCTTTGCTCTTCTCCTAAGCTCCATGGATCCATCCGCTCAGCAAATGAGCAAGAATTGTGACAGCACTAAGGAATTATGGGATACTCTGCATATGATGTTCTCTCAAGCGAACAATCTTTCTCGCCTTGGTGAACTCTTCCCCAAGATGGCTGAGCTAAGACAAGGGGTGCGCCCTGTCACCGAGTACTTCGCAGAATGGAAGGTTCTTGCTGATGAATCTTGGATCTTTGGGAGATCTCCTCTACTAGAGACGAGCATCAGGCTACACGTGAGCATCTTGTACTTCTTTGACTTCTAAATGGACTAGATCCAAACTTCTCGACAACGAAAACTGAAATACTAGCGAGTCCTTCTAACCTGCAAATTGCTAGTGCGTACCATCGTCTGACTAAAGTCGGTTCAGCATGTACTCCATCTGCTCTACATATTTCCTCCGGAGAGTCGATGGCTCTTGCTTCTCGGGGTGGAAGAGGAACTAGTGGGGGGGCTCTGGTCGTGATTGTGATACCGACACGAGACATTGTACTCATTGCGGGGGTCAGGGCCACACGAAGGATACATGTTGGGTGGTTCATGGGAAGCCAGACGGGGCCTCCAAACCTCCTTCATCTCGCTCTGCGCACTTGGCCGACTCTACTTCTACATCTCTGAATCTGAGAACTGTTGAAATATCTGAGGATGAGTAGTGTTGCTTGCAGGCTCTCCAGATTGACTCTCCGACTCATAGTGATGTTGTGATCCAAACCATTCAGCCTGTTTGCACCTCACAGCGTCCGGTCTGGTGGTTGGCAGACTCTGGTGCTTTTGATCACCAGACTAGTACCTCAGGTATCTTACACTCATACAAACCTCATAGTGGATGGATCAACTGTACCCATTGTCGGGTTTGGTAGCTGCAATGTGACACCTGACATGACTTTATCCTCCGTTGCTCATGTCCCTCAATCTGCTTACAACTTATTGTCAATTAGTAAGCTTACTCGTGATTTAAATTGTATTGTTACCTTCACATCTTCTGGTTACATTTTTCAGGAACAGTCGACGAGCCGTATTATTGGTAGAGGAAAGTTGTGTGATGGGGTCTATGTTCTGGACGAAGTCTCACACCTTGCTTGTTCTGCTGCCTCAACCAAATTCTGGGATCTTCACTATCGTCATGGTCATCCGTCTATGCAGGTCATGCGTCGTATGTATCCTGAGTTTGGGAAGGTTTCCCATCTCAGCTGTGAGTCTTGTTTGTTTGTTAAACTCCACAGAGTTAGCTATGTTCCTCGTCTTGATGTTTGTGCTTTTACACCTTTTGATTTACTTCATTTTGATGTTTGGGGACCGTGTCATGTCCCTACGATGTTAGGACGCAAATATTATGTTACGTTTATTGATGATTTCTCTCGAATGACTTGGGTGTATGATGTAAACCTAAAACGTAGAGCTGCAGTTTTAAAATAGAAAATAGCGATCTTTCAAAATATTTGTGGCGCGGGAAACATTTGCGAGTTATTTCAAACGAACTAAACGGTCAAGGCGTCGCTCGCGAACGCAAGACTACCGCTCAAACGTAGTAACGTCACAAAACATAATTCCACGGACACAGAAATAAGATGGTGGCATGCGCGTGTAACAAAATAGCGGTAATCAGGAGAAAACAATTGATTAGGGCAAGCTCTAATTAATTGTTATTACTTTAACATGCAAGCATAAAATTTGTTAAGTTCGCAAGTGAAGAAAATGAGAGGTATACCATGGAAGAAGAGGTCGCAACGGTTTTGTCTTCAAGTAGAAGGCCAAGCAGGTGGAAGATCTCCAATGGCTCGAAACTCTACGTGAAAGCTGGCCTGGAATCGGGACAGCTGAGGGAAACAAGCACTGGCCGGAGATGTCAAGGAAGCTGCTGGTGTGGTCGCTGGTCCCCAATGGACCCTCTGGTGTCCTTGTCGATGACAGATGAACCACACGATGGCGTCGATACTGAGGAACGGCACTGGAAGGAGTGGGGGAGTCTGCAGGAAAGCTTCCGTCGGGGAAGAAGCGCGCAAAAGTGTTGCTGGAGGAGGCTTCGTCCGAGCGAGTGCTGGGGGTGCGGTTTCAGGCCGGAAGGACTCGTCGCCTCGTCGGCGCAGGACGGGAAAGACGAGCGGGGTAGGTCGGCGCTGGGAGAAATCAACCGAAACCAAAATAGGGTTCGGTCAATTCATTTTTCAGCCCCCTCAATAGGAAGGGGAAGGCAGATTTTATAAGAGGGGGATTAGGGTTTCTCAATAGGAGCTTAGGCTATTAGCACACCAAGGGGGAATTTTAAAACATACAAATTTAAAATAAAATAGTTAACTAAACTAAAGCTTGCCCTAAGCTAACTCTTCTCCTAATTAACGGACCTATGCATTTAAGGACACGTTGGCCGGTCACACCAACGCGCCAAACAAAATTGCGCGAACAATATGCGTGATACCAAATTACATCAAAACGCTAATAACATGGGCGACAAAGCAAAAATACAGGTACGATAAAAATAACAATAACAAGATGCACCACAGGTTGCATCAGAGTACTTAATGAAAAATAATTCTGAGCTGCCGTCTATTTTTCAAAATCTATGAAATGAAATTTTTACTCAATTCTCTGTTCGTCTTAAGTGTCTTCGAACTGATAATGGTCGGGAATACCTATCTCAGTCTATGTCTAACTTTCTCTCTGACAAAGGTATCCTTCATCAAACCAGCTGTCCTGATACCCCTACAACAAAATGGTGTTGTCGAAAGGAAAAATCGACACCTCCTTGAGGTCACCCGGGCCATTCTTCATCATAGGCACATACCCAAACACTTTTGGGGTGATACAGTTCTTACCGCTGCACACCTCATTAATCATCTTCTCACACATATCCTCGAGGGGGAGACACCCTATCACACTGTTTACCCAGACCTTGTTGATCCCCTTCTACCTTAAAGGGTCTTTGGGTGTGTTTGCTACATTAGGGATGTTCGTCTCTCTGTCTCGAAACTTGATCCTCACTCTTTGAAATGTATTTTTCTTGGCAATTCTCGGACAACTAAAGGATATCGGTGTTATTCTCCTGATCTCCACAAATACATTATCTCATCGGATGTTGTCTTCCTGGAATCGCACTCTTACCTTTTTAGTGGATCACCATGTCTTCACCCATCTCTTGATGTCATCTTGGTTACTCGTCCTGCACCTGCAATCCTCTCTCTGACTGACCTTCTGTGTTCCCTTTGGGGGTAAGTTTACTCTCGTTCTGATAATACATTAGTGCCACCACCTCAGTCTACCTCTCCCACCGATGATATGTTGGTTGTTCCTACGGAAGCACCTGCTAGCGTGTCTGCTGCTCTCATGTCAGTCAGCCCAGATCTCCTTATTGCAATATAGAAAGGAAGTCGGACTTGTCAGGATAAACCTCTATATGTTAGTTCTTACCATGGATTGTCAGCCTCTCATACTGCCCTGCACTCCACTCTGGATCAATATCGTCTCCCCTCTACCATTGCGGAGGCCAAAGCTCATCCTGGCTGGGCGACTGTTATGCACGATGAATTGACAGCTCTTCAACTTAACAACACATGGGTCTTGGTCTCCTTACCTACTAGCAATCGGGCTATTGGATGCCAATGAATCTATTCTATCAAAGTCTATGCGGATGGTTCCCTCGATCGCTTGAAGGTCCGCTCGGTTGCCAAAGGTTATGCTCAGACTTATGGCGTGGATTATGATAAAACATTTGCCCTCGTTGCTAAGATGTCCTCTATCCGCATCATGCTTTCTCTTGCAGCCTCTCATCAATGGCCCTTGTACCAGTTGGACATCAAGAATGCATTTCTTCATGGATCCTTGGATGAAGAGGTGTATATGGAACAACCACCTGGGTTCGTTATTGAGGGGGGCGTAACAAGGTGTGTCATCTCCGAAAGTCGTTATATGGACTAAAGCAATCCCCTCGAGCATGATTTGCTTGTTTCCGATCTGTGGTCACTCAATTCGGGCTTACCAAGAGTACAAAAGACTCATCTCTCTTTTATCAGAAATCTTCAACTGGTATTGTTCTTCTAGTGGTTTATGTCAATGATATTGTCATCACAGGTAAAAATTCAGGTAGCAATTCTGAAGGGATAACAAATCTCAAGGAATTCTTACACTCCAACTTCCAGACAAAAGATTTGGGCTCATTATGATACTTCATAGGGATTGAAATTGCTAATTATGATGATTCCCTCTTTATTTGTCAATGAAAATATGCTCTCGATCTTCTATCCGACCTTGGAATGTCTAACTGTGGCCCTATGGATTCTCTACTTGAACCAAAGGGAAAAGGTCTTCATTTCGAAAGCAAACCCATTTGATTCACCAGAGAAGTATCGTAGAATAGTGGAAAACTTAACTACCTTACCATAGCTCGTCTGGACATTGCTTGTGTTGTAAGTAAGGTCAGTCGGTTCATGGCTGCTCCAACTATCTCTCAATGGAAATCTGTTTTCCGGATCGTCAGGTACATAAAGAAAGATCCGGGTCTCGGGATATCATACAAGAATCGAGGTCATTCTAATATAGAGGCATACTGTGACTCTGACTGGGCAGGCTGCTTAGCCACCCGAAAGTCAACCACGTGATTTCCTATCTTTATGGGTGGAAATCTCGTCTCCTGTAAGAGCAAGAAACAGACCACGGTTGCTAGATCTAGTGCTGAGGCGGAATATTAGGCTATGTCTCACTTTGTTGCTGAGATCATGTGGGTTAGACAGATTCTTGGTGAAATCGGGTACCCTATTCAAGATCTCACTCCTCTATGGTGTGATAATCAGGCTGCGATACAGGTAGCTACTAATCATGTGTTTCATGAACGCACAAAACACATAGAGGTCGACTGCCATTTTGTACGGGAGAAGTATGAAGGTCTTATTCTCTAAGTCACATGAAGACCGGAGATCAGGTTGCGGATATTCTTACCAAGAGTTACGGGGGTTAGAATGAACTTTATATGTAACAAGTTAGGTCCAGGAAGTTCACACTTCACACGCCCCAACTTGAGGGGGAGTGTTAGACTCATTAGTCCTATATCATGTATTTTTGATTGTTTGTTTTCTCCTCTTTATATATGTCTATCATGGACCTCTATTGGAGGTACCAAATCATTCCAATACCGAGTAACAAAAATCAAAGTCAAGTGACGAATACTTCCTTGAAGGCAGCGTACCCGTACCGGATACGTATCCAATACCGGTACGTACCCAATACTCAATGGATATGCCTATACAGACACTTCGGCTTAGCACATCATTCTGCATATTGTGCTATGAGTCTGTTTTTCTAGAATAAAGAAAAGATGGCACCATGCTAGGAAGCGTTGGTACGTCAAATTAAGTTGTGCATCTGTACCGAGTATGCATCTGGTAATAGTACATTTCTGCCACAAGTACGTGTATTGAACGTGTTGATACGACGCAAGTTACTAACAAAATGGTTAACTTGTCTCTAGACTAACCGGAGATTGAAGATGTTGATCTCCAATAATGAAGAAGAAGAAAAAGACCGGTGAGTAGACTTAAGTTAAATTTTATCTCTTTTGATTAAACATATATGATGTTAAATTTTATAATACTTACGAATACGTAATATCTAAAAATTTCACGTTATGTTGCATTGATTTATGGACTAGTACTTCATTTTATTATTTATGTTTCGATGTTTTGAGAACTATTTATTGCACTTATGATGTAAATTATATTTGTTATATAAATTATATTTGTTATATAAATTATATTTGTTATATAAATTATATTTGTTATATAAATTATATTTGTTATATAAATTATATTTGTTATAACGTATCATGACGTACATGTATCCTTGTTTTATAAACTTTGTCGAACCGCCATACCAGGCGCATATCGTACCCGATACCCATACCCGTACCGGTGCTTCCTAGGTAGAAATTGATGAGCATTTTATGAATAATTTAGCATGCCTAGCAATGAGTAAGGAACATCAAGATAATATAAGCAATTTGAACCAACCAGAATAGGTGATTAAATAGATAATGCAGAAGTTCAGACTAATTGCAAATCAAAAGGAACAGTCAGCCAAAAAGAAAGAAATCAAAGAATGTTGACGAAGAAGAGTATACAAGACGTTCATGAAGAAGAGTATACATCAAATAGCACTATAAGGAACATAAACTCAATTTCTTTAATTTTAAAAAAAAAAATAAGTAGGGAATGAAAGCATTATTATTAACATATCATTATTATTTTAATACCATGATGAAATAGACTGATAAATGATTACTATTACTGGTTTGTGCATGGCTAGAAATTGTGGAGCCACATGGATCAAAATTGATCATGACAGAAGCTATATCATGCAAATCATGGTATGAACTCTCCCAATATAACTGATGCTCGGTGTCAACCTCACTGTCCCCACAAGAGTCTTAACATGGGTAGGTTGTAGGTATATGTTCAAGAACAGAAGTCAGAAGTGACTGTATGTTCATGGTAAGAAAGAAAGGAGAAGATACTAAATTCAAGAATAATTTAAATTCTAATATAATATGTTAAAGTTTTGATCATACCGAACTGTCTAGCAGAAATTTGGAAGTTAGTTGAGGTAAAATTGTTTTTTTTTTATTAAACAAACCATTACATGCACTAAATCTTGTACATAATGGTAAATTGTATTTTATTCGTTTAACATGTACACAGGCATATTAATTTCAAAGCCGGTTATCTGGGTCAATACAGAAAGCAACCGTGGGGATGGATGTACAGTGAAACAATAACAATACAATTGAGATAGAGCCTCAACGTGGCAAAACTAGACTGCAAAAAAAAAAAATAGAAGAAACAAGTGTTAAGACATCAAGATGCACGATCAATGTAGGATGGCTTACACCAAAATTGGGCTAGTGAGTGTAAGAAGGAAAGGTTGTCATTGCTTGCCCCTTCAAGCTAAGGAAAATAGAAACACAAGACATTCAAAAGACTTGGGCCCTGTTACTTTAAATGATTTTATTCCATTTCAGTGTCGCCAAAATGCAATGGGAATTTTTTGGGTGTTGGAAAACTTCCCATCGACTCTATTTATTATGCCTGTTCCAATTGGAACAAACAGGTCCATTGGACTGTGGAGTCACAACTCCATTCCAATACAACTAGCTTTGAAACATTGATGTTTAACTTTAAGTAATATTTCAAAACAGTAGATATAATATTAACAGTTGAGCGACCACATTTATCTCTATATTAATAATTAAACTCCACTCATATCTGTCTTACGCCTAAAGAAGGTAAATAATTAGCATAAAGTTTGTCTTTAATATTAACAGTTAAACTTAAAAAATATTAATAGTTATTATCAACAATTGAATTCCATAATAATTTATCTAGGGTTGGTGCAGTTGTTTTTTTAAACAAAATTTTATATTAACGAGCATAATAGATGTAAGAGTGGTGAAGATAAGGTTACCTCACAGACGTGACCACAGGACATATGCTTATATATTTGAGTTGTGAATATTCTATTAGGGCCTCTACAATCCTTGCCCACTGGGAAGTGAATGGCTGTAAGAACCGAACGTAGTTAGTTATATATATATTTTTTCGCATAAAAAATTACGTAAATATCCCCGATGATGAAATATGATTTCAGTGCCGATTCGATGTCGCACAGTAATTTGGATGTTCGGATTTTGTTTCCATTTGATATTTTATTTTTATTTGCGACAGCCGCTTTGTTTTCATTTAAATTGAATGGTTTGATTTGGCCGGAATTGATATAAAACTGAATGAAGTTTGGACTTGAGTTGGTTTGGGGTTTATTGAATTAAACCGGCTGGTAGCTTGGTTGTTGCTTGGCTGTTTTAATTGAAGTAACAGTGGGCTGTTAATGTATTAAACCGGTAAACCGATGTGTGTTAGCTGTGACTGTGCATGGATTGAAACTGGTTGTACCGGTGGTGATTGGTTGCCTGGGTTAAGCGGTGGGTTCTCCGACTTCTCGTAATTTAACCTCCCCGTCAACCCGTGCCCTCTCATTAGACGGGACGATTTGGACGGAGAAACCGCGGAAGCCGCCGGCGCCGATTGCCCTATAGGGCTCGATTCTTCTCCGATTTCTGTGAATCTTCTTGCGATTGAGAGGTAATCTCCTTCCCTCCACTCCTCTTGTGTTGATCATGAAGTTTGTGAACGGATTTATGATGGGTAAAAACCTCAAGTTTTGGGGTTTTGGTTTGAATTCATTCTTTTTTAAACCTAAAGTTTCTTTATAGCTTTCCAAGCCCTAAACCTTGAATTTGAACAAATTTTGGGAGAGATGAGGTTAGGGTTTCATAAAGGGTTTTGTTTTAACCCTTTTGTAATTTTGTTGCCGGCTGTGAGGGTTGCCGGTTGTGAGGGCTGCCGGTTGTGCTTTTGGGCTGCTGTTGTTTTGGGGGTTTTGTTGTGCTGGCCGGCTGCTGTGTTGGGGGAGCTGTATGTGTTGGCCGGCTGCTGTTGTTGCAGGAGTTGTGTGTGCTGGCCAATTTTTGTTGACGAAGGTTGTCTTAGATGGAATTTACACTTTTGTTAAGCTGCTATACGCAGCCCTTGACGTTGTAATTGTGGCAACCCTTGCGGTTGTGCATTGGAGCACCTTGGATAGATATAGGCTACATGGTGTGCCCTCTTTTTGATCACTCATGTTAGTCCTTCCCTAGACAACTCCTAGAGGTCGTAGTTGTGACCGTCGTAGGAGTTCGCTCATAACTATTTATGGTGCAACCCTAAAGTAAATGATATTTTGATACTGCAGAGGAAGGCGTCCGGCGATAAACGTGACGTGAACCCTTCGAAGGACAAGCGAAAAGGAAAACTTGGGGTGAGTCCTTACTGCTTTTTCTTCCTCTTTTGTGAACTTATTAAACTAGTTATTGTTTCAGTTATTTGATATCACTGAATATATGAATCGCCGAATACGCTAATGTGGCTTAGCGCGGGATAGAATTCTGAGGGGAATCAAATACAAATAAATCCTATTTTTGAAAGAAACTGAATGAATCAAAATGATCGAATTTGAATTGAAAATGAGAACGCGTCAACGCATCGAAATGCTAAGGGTCGGCCTAGTAGGGGGGATGGTTCAGACTTCTACACCTAGTGAGGGGGGTAGAACTCTCACACCTCGTAGGAGGGGTCGAACTCCTACAGAATAAGATATGAATCCTATTAGGAGGCGTTGAAGTATATTGCGCGTAGAAGCGCCCTAAATGGATAATGATAAGAAGGGTCGACAGACCCGGATAATTGAGCCATTTGAATGACTCTAAGTATTTCGAGAAATGAATTATGAATCAAGAAAATTGATAAAAGCAGTACAGCTGAAACATGAATTGAAATCAGAAATAGAATTGTTGATTTTATTCGAATGACACCTGGTCATATAGATTTTATTACTGCTGACTCTCTTGTCTGCTTGCAGTGCGAAGCTCCTGGTAAGGGTAAGGATTCACTTAGTTTTATAAACTAATTGGTTCCTAATTTTGTTTTAGGAACCGAGCACCAGCGTACCAGACCCCGCTAGACGGGCCCAGACAGAGGAAGATCGAAGACCGGTTGAAGATGTGGCTCGTCCACGGGTTAGCTTGAGCTTAATTCTTGTACTTCTGTTAAATATTTGTAGTGTAATAAATATATACTTTTGTACCTGGTAGTTAGACAGTATAAATATATTCTGTATATGAATAGCCAATGATGTTATGTTCCCACTGTTGCGTGTAAATATGTGAAAAACCCACTCAGAAATAATGATATAAATTGTGGCGGATTTTGGACCGTTACAATGGATGGTATCGGAATGAACGGTCCTGCTCATTAGGTGATCATGTCGGTTGATTAGTGGCCTTTGGAGACAGCATTGCGGCTCTCAGTATGGGTTCAAGAATTTGTCGGCTGTCGACCAATTTTGATGGTTCCCGCGGCTCTTAGATCGCCGGCATATATCGACCTCCAGCGGTCATCTTCTTCCTCCACCAGGATCAATCGACCTGATTTTTGCCTACTACTTCGACGGCAAAGATCGATTGTTTTTGTAGCTATCTCATTCGACTTCTTGCGGTCTTCTTGGATTCCTACATCTAGTCCAACTTTAGTTCATAGAGTCTGCTTCTTGTCCACCAGCCTTCTTTACAAATTGTTGGTCTCGAGGACTGCAGGTACTTTTGTTGGTAATCCCTTATGTTTGATTCATCAAAATCTACCATGGGGGCTCCTGAGAATAAAAACACTTTGAATGGGGCTACGTTCATTAATGTGATTTATTTCCATGTAATTCAATGCAATTCTCTCTCAACTCTCAGGGGACATTCACGTGACTAATTTATCTACAGCATATTTTAGAGTTATGAATGCAATTGGTGATCATGGAGGTAGCACCATCTCGTCCGAAGTATTCCTAACTCAGTTTGCATTGTTTGCTCAAATGTCTGGGAGGCGATGCGCTGGTCAATACAGTGGACATACTCATGTAGATAGGTGGATCTTCATCTGCCAACCCCGGTAGTTGGGGACGGAGTGTGTGCTATCACTGTGGCAGGGAGGGCATATGATGGCTAGATGCTGGAAATTACATGAGAAATCTCTTTAAAATGGGGTCAATATAGTTATGACTAACTAAACATATTCCAACCCTCAAAGAGTAACCGTCAAAGAGTAACCCTCAAGGGGTCAATATAGTTATGTCAAGTATTCAAGTTAAGAAACCTCATCAAAGGGCAGGGTCCTACGGTGCTGCGTACTCATAGACAAGTACTCTTGTTTTTCTCTCTACCACTTCCCAGACATAGGTCATCATCACAGGAGCCACAGAGCATATGACTGAGGATGCAGATATACTCACGCCTCTCTCCCCACATAAATCTGTCTACTGTTACCCTTGTGGCTGGTTTAAGATCCATGGTTATGTGAATTGGGGATGCCTCCCGACAAAAACCTTTTCTTTAAACTATGTTCTTCATGTTCCCAATTTTCCGTTTAGACTCGTATTGATTCATCATGAAACTTGATTGCAATGTGACTATTTCATCTTCTTGTCTTGTGTGCAGGACTGGACCATGAGAACTTTTGGTACGGGAATTGAATGCGGAGATCTTTACTACCTTAATCCGGACTACTAATACACGCAACTCATTGTCGTCTCCATCCATTCTGCAACTTTACTACCAACTTGGTCATCAATCTTTGTCTCATTTACAGTGTGTGTATCTTCAATTTAGCAAATATCCTCGAATAGATTGTGAGCTAGGTAAGCATTGAAGTGTTCTGTATGCTCCCCATGCCAGTCAAAGTGTATCAGATATGTGTGTATCAGATATGTTTGACCTCGCTCACATTGATATTTGAGGGTCGTGTCCTACTACTTACAGGAATTTAAGCATTTTGTTGTTTTTATTAATGATTTATTACATGTACTTGGGTATTTTTAATGCAAAAACAATATGAACTAGATATCGCGTCGCCGACATCCCCGTCTTCTTCCAATCGAGCTGATGACATCCTCGTCGATATCAACGATCCGACGTCCGCTTCAGCCCTCATCGACAGACGCTCACTAGCCTGCATCGACCGAGCCCGCCACGCTTCCGTCGTCCCGGTCGATTCCGGCTACTCGCGTCGCGACCTTCCGTCGTCCAGATCGTTGTAGCCTCCAACGCACATCTTGCTTCTGTTTGATCCAGACAGCGCCCGCCTGATTCGTCGTAGCTTCCTCTCGACAACTATCGCATCTTCGCCGGCTCCGGCGCTCTCCCGCGAACCTCCAGCTCTTGTGAACCTTCATATGCCAAAGGCCCGGATGGAATCCCGCGTGGAAGGATGGAAGCCCTCAAACACGCCCTCTCACCACCATCAACTCTCATCTTGAGGCTCAAGCCGAACAGTTCACGTTGATTATGACCATGCACCACAAATTACACATTGACAGGATTTCCTCTGCAGCTCCCACGCCTTGACATCCCCACATTCAACAGGACTGACCCCCTTGGGTGGATTGCCCGCGACGAACTTTTGACATTCACCAGACTCCTCAGATGCAGCAGGTCTCCACAGCAATTATTAGCATAGAAGGAACCGCCCTTCATTGGGTTCGCAGGCTCCGCCAATTCTCTCTCTGCCTCACCTGGACAGCTCTCACGAAGGCCCTCATTCAGCGGTATGACCATCGCTACTCCGGCTACACGATCGAGCTCCTTTGTGGAGTCCGTCAAATCGGCTCCATTGATTCGTATGTTGATGCATTTATCGGGTTGGCCACCCATGTTCTAGGACTTCCACCGGACCATTACTTGGCCTACTTCATGCACGGATTACAACCCCACATCTGAGCCCGCATCCACACCGTGCAACCATTAACTGTCAACCAAGACATGGACTTCTCCACACTAGTGGAAGTCGAATTCATGGCAACATTCGAGGACCCTCCTTTCTCATAGCAACCTTCCAACCCTCTCTACCAACCATATTTTTTCTTTCTTGTCTAAACCTCCACGACCTCATCTACCTCGGCCAACCATTATGGGCCCACACAACAACCGCCACATCCCCACTCGTTGTCCTTCTAACCAAGAGTCCAATGACTTGCAGAGCAAGGATCTGTTTTAGCGTTGCAAACAACCCTACTCGCATAATCATAATTTTCATGTCAAGAAGCTCTAGGCCCTCATCGGGGATAACTTGGGTGAGATCGGCATGGCTGACTTTGACACTTATGATCATGGATTTACCGTCGGACGGAGCTCCTGGCACCTCTGCGGCAGCTCACCCACGGGCACATCACTACTGGATGGAGGACGGCTTCAACCTTGGGGTCAATGTCGTTTTTCTGGTAAGAGATAGTGTTACGCGCATGTGTATTATTATTGTATTTCCTATTTTAAATTGTATGGTTTAGGGAAATGACTTGTGAGCCCCCCCCCCCCTCCTTCCATATATAAGTAGGTGGCTTGGGAGTTAGGTTTATCTTTTGATCATTTGGTTTGATATCTCTCATTTGAAAAGGGGCTTCTAGGAGGAGCCAACCTCCTGAAGTTGGGCACAAGAATACCTCGTGATTGTATCCAATTAGTTCGTTGAGTGCAAGAATTTTTTCCTATAGGTAATAGATACCATCTCACAAATATCTTGCACCTGCATTCAACAGAATTGGGTGAAAGAACGAAAGAACTGTCACCTCTGTGAAGATACTTGCGCAAAGATATTCCAAATGAATGTTCCTATGACTTTTTGGGCGTTTCATTCTCCACGTTAATAGGCTTTCGTCCGATGTATCATATGATAATTGCGAGTCATTTCCCCTTCCTCCTAGGATTTTTGAAAGTGTCTATCTTGTTAACAACTTAAGGTCCCCAGCAAGGGAAGTTTGATCTCCACTCCATTAAATGTATCTTTCTTGGATATTTTCTCGCCCAAAAAGGTACAATGCTACTACCCAACCTGAAAGCAAAGCAATGCCTAAGAATGACACATTTTTTAATCCACACCTTACTATCCTACCGCCTATTTTGACATAATGCTCAAGTACCACAATGGAATGGGCACTCCAACTGTAATGGTCTCCCCAGCACACAGTTCGAAAGAACGACAGTCGGCACCCCCAGCATCCAGCTCGAAAGAGTTCAGTCTCCACGGATCTGCAGACCAAACACCTCAACTCTTATCCATCCATGGGCAGGTTGTTGGAGGCCGCAGCCTCCCTTTTGATGAGAAATGTCAAGTTAAGCGGGCAGCACGGAGACTTCCCAGGATGACCCATCCCGAGACTACTCCAGCCCGAGCACGTTTAACTATGAAGTTCTTTCGCTCCTCATTACCAATTGAGCAATTGGCTACAGCTCAATTAGTGATGAGAAGTGAAAGAATACTATAGTTAAGTGTGTTAGGGCGAGAGTAGTACTGGGACGGGTGACCTCCTGAGAAGTCTCCGTACGGCCCAACTTAAATATCAAGTTCACTCATCAAAGAGAGGCGGTGACCACCAACAACCCACCCATGGATGGAGAGGGGTTGGGTTGCATGGTCTGCAGACCAGTTGATGCTGAACTATTTCGAGCTGGATGTTGGGAGTGCCGACAGACGTCCTTGCGAGCTGTGTGATGGGGAGGCTGTTACAAAAAATGCATTTTTTACGGCCTCCCCAACACACAACTCGAAAGTACGACCGTCGGCACCATCAGCATCCAGCTCGAAAGGGTTCAGTCTCAATTGGTCTGCAGACCGTGCACACCAACCCCTCTCCACGCTTGATTTTCTGTCGTGGCGAGTTGTTGAGACAGGGGATCGAACCTGAGACCTCTTTGATAAGGAGCTTTTAAACCACTCCGCATCACCAATTGAGATGCAGAGAAGTCGCGCGAGGTAGTTTCTGAAGAGGGCTGCAAAATGCATGGGGATGAGAGGAGCAAAGAGATCGGCCAACCAGTAGAGAGGAGGGAATAAAAAATACTGTCGTCGGAGATTGATCGGGATTCGCAAACGATAGATGCCCACCGCAGAATATGTGGCGTCCCTGAAGTTCCTCCTCTCACGGCGATGGGAGATGCGGTAGAGAAGTCCCGTAATATTGTTGATTTCTCAACCCCTAAACGTAGAGAACCGGAGCTCTCCAGCTAGGCTTCGGGCCGCAGCTTTGCAACTTGGAGAAAACGCACAGCGATTCCAACAGAAGGCGGAAAAACAAATGGAATTAAAGACCGGGGGTTGTGTTTTGATGAAACGCTCGACCTTAAAAGATGAAACAAATGAAGCCTTAATCTTTAAAATAATTAATTACAGTTGTAATCTTTAAACCGGCCAATTCTTGCATCTAATGCATTTTCATCACTTATAAGATGGCATTAAGTGAGTCCACCCCGAGTCGACCCTCCACTGCATCACTTGGTAAAGAAATGTTTGATGATCTGATGAGTGAAGTAAAAAACTAAACTATGGGATTTGTTTCAGAATTACTTAGACGAATTTGATAGACTGCTTAATAAAATAAATATTTCGGAAAATATGCAGTCAACTTGTGTCTAACTACAATGAAAGAAGAGAATGAATATCCAATAAAAATGCTTCGACCAAAGAATTTAAATTTTTATGTTAGCAAAAACTAGGAGAAAATATTTTTATTGAAAGTGAGATCTTGGAAAAAGTTAAAACAACGAATGGAAGAGCACAAAATTAGAAGAACCCATCGAAGAAGAGATTATCATTTACAGAGATGGATGAGATGAGGATTAGAACAGAATTTTAACCCATCCAAGAAGAGATTATCATTTACAGAAATGGATGAGATGAGGATTAGAGGAATGTGCTTCTGGTGTGATAAGTGTTTCACTCTGGGGTATAAATGTTTGAGGAAACAACAGATTTATATATTGGAGCTAACTGAAGAACAAGAAATCAAAATAGTTGCCTACAGAGATAGAAACAATGATTGAAGATTTGAAGAGCAACTAACACCTCAAGTACCAATGCATGCTTTGTCAGGGATAATCAATAACCATATCATGAAAGTGCCTGCATCTAATCAAAGGTAAACACCATCTCATGTTTAACTGATTCAGCCATTCAGGTAGTACAAATAACATTTTAGATGAAAATACGACTGATAACTTCGGATGCAAGCAGAAATTCATAGATGTATTCAATGTATTAGTAGTGGATGGAAATTAAAAATAAAATAAAACCATGGTAACTGATTTTAGACGGAAGATGCAAGGAGTTCATGCTGCATATGGTATGTTAGTTTTACCACTTGGGGGATGTGAGGTAGTTCTAGGAATACAATGTGAGGTAGTTTTACCACTTGGGGGATGTGAGGTAGTTCTAGGAACTCTCAATTAAAGCCAAAAAAATCATTAAAAGGAAATAACAATATACCATGAGTCACGAAAAAGAAATTCCTGAAATCTGAACAGCTATCCATGATGAAATTTTTGTAATAAATTTAATTTTAACAAAAGAAATAGAAAATAAAGTATAGAGAGAACTGGGACGAGAAGGAAACGGTATCAACTCAAAAGAGAATCTGGTAACATTGCAACAACATCTAAATGAATATCAAGATATTTACACAGCTGAAGGAACTACCACATGCTTGAACATGGGCACTATAAAGAAAGAATCAGAAAATGGAATAATACGACAAGGTGAAGTCTTTATGCATCGCCGATTGTACTAGTAAAAAAAGATGGATCATGACGTCTCTATATCGACTACATAGAATTAAATAAGAGAAATATAAAGGACACATTTTTTATCCCTATCATTGAAGGTACTAGAGAATTGCACGGCGCTAAAGTTTTTATTGCCAAACTTGATCTCCAGGAAGGGTATCACCTAAGTGCGCATGGCAAAGGAATACGTCAACAAAGCATCGTTTAAATCACGCCAAGATCATTACGAAATCGTCATAATGTCATATGGAATGACAAACACCCCCGCCACATTTCAGTGTCTTATAAATAAAATCTTCTGACAATTGTGAAAATTTATATAAGTATTTTTTCGATAATATATTAACATTTAGTTCTGGCTAGAAGGATCACCTGATACATTTGCACTTTGCCTTTTCAATGCTTAGAGAGCTCACATTGTATCTGAAGAAAGTAAATGTTCGTTTAGAAAGGAACCGATTAAGTATGTAGGCCACGTGATCTCTCAAGATGGCACCATTGTAGCAACTTCTGAAAAGTTAAAAGAGATGGTCTGCAAACAGCTCTATTGCATTAACGAATTATCAAGAGGAATTTATCATAGAAATTGACGCTTTAGACATGTAGTGTGAGTGGTTAGGTTACAAAAGGGACATCCCATTGCATATTTCAGCAAAGCTTTGGGTAGGAAGAATACTCAATTGTAAGTATATGATAAGGAGCCACTAGCCAGTGTCATGCCTATGCAACAATGGAGATCCTATTTAATAGGATGGAAATTCATCATCAAAAACAATCAACATAGCATAAAATTTCAAACAGAAAAAAAAATTTATACCACCACAGAAGCAGAAATATGCCTCAAGTTGTGGGATATGACCACTCAATACAATATAAAAAGGAAGTGAAAATAAATGTGCTGATGTGTTGGAAGGTAAATTAGATAGAAAGAACGCTAGTTGTGTTAGTAACAGTTAACTATAATATTATACACAGAATCAAAGAATCATGGGCACAAAATCAGAATATACATAAAATCATTAAGTTGAAGGAGGAATATGAGAATCAAAAAAAAATTATAAGTGTTCAACTGGTTTACTGGGGAGGAAAGAAAGTTTGGCGGTGGGGAAATATTAGAGTGCCAAGCAGATATTACAGTTATATACTTATATCTTGACGGCATTGTATGAGGTAATTTCGGAGTGAATGTGACTCTTAAAAGATACAAACAAATGTTCTAATGGAAGAGTATGAAACAAGTGGTAAGCAATTACATCAAAGTATGCTTTGACTGCCACCAATGTAAAAAACTACAATCATGTACCTATGGGGTTGCGGCAGCCCCTTGCCAATTCCAAAAAAGGTGTAGAAGGACCTATCAATGGATTTTATAGACAGTTTAACAAAATCAAATGGTAAATCATTGATTTTGGTGACTGTGGAAAAACTGAGTAAATACGCCCTTATAAATTGATCTCATCCATATTCTGCTTCGGTGGTGGCGCAAACATTATTAAATGGTAAATCATTGATTTTGGTGCCCATTTTTATGTCTTGATTTTGGAAGGAGTTATTCCGGTTATTAGATGTCAAGATAAACATGTCCATTTTTTAACATCCTCAGTCATATGACGAAACAGAGGTGTCTAATTGATTCATGGAAAATTAATTGAGATGTATGGTCTTCGAGATGCCCCAAAACTGGTTGAAATGGTTACCAATCACTAAATGGTGATCATGGAAAATTAATTGAGATGTATGGTCTTCGGGATACCCAAAAATTGGTTGAAATGGTTACTAATCACTGAATGGTGGTATAACACCGGTTTCAGAGTGCAGTTCACATTAGGCTTTAATGTGCTTTATAAGGTGGTTTATACCAGGTTCCTCCATTGCATTGGCACTAATTACCTAATCTAGCAGTAACAAAAATCGTAGACAAATCTCTGCAGGCTAAGAAAGAGATGCTAACAAGGCTTAAATTGCACTTAACGCAAGCTCAAATATAATGAAAATAATCGCTAATAGCAGAATAGAAATATAATTAAAAAGGGGGCATGGAATTATGTTAAACTACATCATAATAAACATGTTTGGACTCACACTTGTGCCAGGACCTACCCCTCAACAAACATTGGTTCTTTTAAAGTTATACAGAGAGCAGAGAAGGTAATATACATACTGCAATTAACAAAAAATGCGAAAATTCACAACACGTTTCATATTTTGTAGGAAAAGGAGCAAAGAGATGCAAATTCAGAAGTTAAGAATCACCCAACAGAAGTTAATGAAGAAGGCCAACTCTTAATAGAACATGAAAGGATCATAGAAAAAGATTGCACCATATAAAGGGTCAGTGATAGCTCAAGTGCTTGGTAAATGGCGAATGGAAGTAAAGATAAGGAAACTTGGGAGAATCTCAAAGAATTGCAGCAATGCTAATCCTTTTTTTATTCCTTCGGGACAAGGAAGAGCAAATGTCACGTGCTTTTTTTCAAAATAAACCTAAATACACTTTAGGGGAAAGGCGGATAGACAGTTAGGGTATTTTAGTGAGTAAATGCTTCTCTTATAGTCTTATTAGTATAAACCGAGACATGGCTATTGTAATCAGTGTGAGAAAAGCATTGAAATTATTTTACTTCTACCACAAGAGGTTAGCTCTTAGATGTTCAGACATCATTGTACATGCCTTGGGGTCAATTGTATCCACTGAGACCCATTAGTTTCTTGATTAAAATTCAATTTTTTGTATTATAGCAGTAGCAACTTCGTATACCAATCTCAAGTATAACTTTATAATTCATTCGCATCTATTCAGACAAATCATGTCAAACGAAGAAATGAAGAGAATAAAATTTACCTTCACCACAGGGAGACTTCCTGGTAGTGATATTGAGGACCTTGGTCGGCATCCTCACGGGTCCCTTAACCTTAAGGTTCTTATCCTTCGCTCCCTTCACCAGATCCGCACACACTGTGAGGAATCACAAACAACTGAAATTAAACAAAGTTGGCAGAGATTTAAAAATAATAACAGTAATGATGGATCAAATGGTGAATCATACCCTTCTCAAGATTCTTAACGTTTTTGGAAGAAAGAGTGATCCTGATGCGGTGCTCCTGCTCCCTAGGATCTTCGAGCCCGGGCTTGGTGGGTTTCATTGCAGCGTACGCCATTTCCTAACTCGCAAGTCTTCCTTCTATCATTAATTTGAAGTACAAAATTGAATATCCAGTAAAACCATAACCAAAATCAAGAGTGAGGCGAGCAACAAATTCGAACAGAATGCATTCCAATTCATGAACGAAAATAATAATAAACTCGGTTCGACAAAAACCGCGTCTGGTGAACTGGCCAAGCAACAAATTCGAAGGAAATCTTTAAAACAAATAAAAAAGTCGAAATTCTAGGGATCAAACCAGTGGAGAGAAGTGACCTGAAGTTGTACTGTTCTGGAAGTATAAGATGCGGATATTCAGGGTAGAAATTAGGGTTTTGCGATGAGGAGAGAAGACGCCCTGGGGGGACAAGATGTCGGGGATCCGTCGGGGAGAAGCTGCCGTCGGGGGAGAATCTGTCGTCGGGAGAGAAACGGCCGAGTGTTATCAGCGTCGTCGCCCGCTCCCGTTGGCCGCTGGAATCTAGGGCAAGCCGCAAGCAAAGAAATGATGAAATGAACAGCCAGAGACGATAAATGGAGAACGGCCTGAACCGGTTATCAAGCCTAAAACCTTAAAAAATTAAAATTCGTTTGGTCAACGAAGCTTCCTCCAAAAACATGAACTCAATTCTAATAGATTATTTTAAATTTTGAATTAATAAATTGGGTCAGTTCTCGGGTATCCAAGTATGGGAATCAAGAACCGATCACTGACCCAAACTGTCGATTCTCTAAATAAAGGATCCAGATCCGAACCGAATAAAATTGGAATCGACCCGAACCGCCTAAATCGGTTCGGTTTCGGTCCGGTTCTTGATTCTTCGGTTCCTTTTGCACACTCTTAATTTGATTTATGTTCTCCATTTCCCGACCATGAAGTTTCCTATATTAGGGTTTCGCCATACTTTCAGGAGCCATTCCCATCTCCTCGACCATCCTTCTTCTGCCTCTTGATTTCACAGGGGTGCAGCTCAGGTATACCTATTCCTCTTGAACCACCCATTTTGGTTTATGTTGTGCTAGAGTGTGGTTGTTGTTGTGATTGTTTTTGTTGTTCTAGATTGTGGTTATATTAGACTTGTAAATAAATTGGTGATGGACATGTGTGACCTTCTATTTTTATGCAAATGAGCACAAAAGCTAATACTTTGGTTGTTGATGGAACGCCATCAATTGAATGTGTAGATGTAGGCATTCATTTTTCTACGGATATAGAAAAATTGGCTCGTAAGGTAAGCAGTGGTTTAGGATTTGTTATTATTATTCAGCATGCAGATAAGCTAACAGCTCGGATAAGGCTGAGAATTTTACTTGGTTGTGATAGAGCGGGTTTCCCTCGGCTTAGTCAATACAAGAAAGGGTTTGTTAAAAAAATGTAAGGAAGTCTAGCTCCAAACGTTGTAGCTGTCCTTTTGTTATCCATGGTTGGAAAGATGTGAATTTGGATGTTTGAATAGTTAAAGTAATATGTGGTACACATAATCACAAATTTTTTTATCTTGAAGCACACTCCTAAGCAGATGGATTGGATGCAACTGAACAAAAAATTGTTCAAGAAATGTACGCCTTCGGTGTGAGACCGAGAAAATTATTATGCACTATTAAAAAAAGAAATCATGATAACAAAGCAGCAATGAGAACGATATACAATGAGAAGTTCAAGATGTACAAGAAAGAGTTGGTTGGTTGTACTCCTATTCAGTTTCTTTTTCAATGTATATGTGATGAAGACTATGTGAGTTTCAATCATGCTAATCCTACCACCAAAATTTGGGAATGTTTATATTTCGCTCATCCGACCTCTATTCAGCTTACCAACATGTTCTCCACAAATTTGTCATTCTTTTATGGATTTTCATTTCTGTCGAATGAAACTCAGTCGAGCTATCAGTGGGCACTTGAATGCTTTAAAGGAACATTGAATCCTGATTGTTCACCGAGTGTTTTGTGATTGATAGAGAGATTGCACTTTTGAATTTCATCAAGTTAATTTTCCCGCAGACAAAAGTTATATTATATCAGCTCCACATCAGTAGAAATATTTTAGCCCACTGCAAAAAAATGTTTAAAGAGGGCAAGAAAAGTGACAAATTTCTACGTGTATGGCAAGACTTGGTCAATTCACCAACGGTGCATGATTTTACTTTGAGGTACAATACTGTGTTAACAAACTATGCAAATCAATATCCGGATATTATTTAGTACGTTGTCATGACCTGGATCGAGCCCTACAAGGAGTACTTGTGTCGATATGGATAGATACTTTTTTCACTTAGGCAACTCTACAACGAATCGTGTTGAGAGTGGTCATAGTCAATTAAAAAGATTTCTGGAGGTTTCTATCGGGAACTTGAGCACGATTTGGAAGACCTTAGATTAGATGATATCATTACAGCACGCTGAGATTAAAAAATCATTTGGTTAGAGTGTAATATAGGTTAATAACTCATTTTATGGGGTTGTGTACTCCAATTTGATGAGTTCAATTTCTATTGCAGCTCTTGTATTATTAAAAAGCAGTAGGAATTTGTAAGGTCTGATTGTTATCATCAAGCATCATATTGCACACATACAATAAGGAATGCACTTGATTTGTCATGTGCACATGAGCTGCTCATCTACATGAATCAGGTCAATGCATTCTCATTATGGATGATTCATAATCATTAGAAAGTCTTGACATTAGATACATCACCTACAGAGAAAAATACCAACCAAAGAAGAAAATGTGTCGCCTTGCGACATACAGGTAGAGATAGATTATCTAATACAAAAGTATAATAGTTCTTCTAACATTCAAAAGAATGAACTACGACGAAAATTGAGAGAGCTCTTGGCGGTAGTGTTGCTACAGTCGGGATCGATGTTCTCAGAATGACTTGTTTGTGGCCACACCAATGTAACTGAGACTGACATGGTTAGGAGCATCATGCCCTGCAAAAGGAATTGGTGTGCATGCATGTTGTAAACAAGTTAATTTATATGAAGAAAAGTAAAAGTATCTATATTTTATGGCATTCCAAAAGATAGATGACAAGCGTCAGTAAAGCAAGCACTGATAATGGGGGTATTCATCACGGTGTTGACTCTAGGTTTCTCACCCTCCCTCCCCCCCCCCCCCCCCCCCCCCCCCACACACACACCCACCTCTTGATCTGGCCTAATTCTCAAACTCCAATATCCTCTTCCCGCAAGAAGCCTCCTCGTCCGGGTCGACGCTCTCTCACGGGATTGCAAAGCTTGATGCGAGGACATCGTGAGGGAGGACTTGGCCCGAGCCCATTGTTGAAATTGTTGAAGTGGAAGTGAAGTGGAGGCGGGCGGTCTGATTTGGGCAGACCGCAGAGATCGTCGGGGACTGACGGCTAGGATATGGCAGTTAGCCGGTTTCAGCTTCTATCCTTCCTTCCCGCGGTCTGGTTCAACAAGCACCCTGAAGAAGTAATCGGGCGGTTACCCTTGTCTAACCGCGGCTGTGACGGTGTGGATTGTGAGACCGCACAGTCTGCTTAAACTTTCATGATCTCTGGCTCGCAAGAAGGTAGGCGATTAGCGCATTCTCTGGAAGCTAACCGCACAGTTCGCCGGAGCCTTCTCGAGCGAGTTGATAGACAGAGTTCGTTGGTGTAATGGACATGGTCACGGGTTTTTGACAAGCCCAGGTTGTTGTCTAGTTCGCTGAGACCGTCTGTGTTGAGCGGTCTGCTTCTGGAGTTCGCCAAGTTCGGTAGTTTGACTAGACGGATTTTGTTCTAATCGTTGGCTGTAGTTTGCGCGGACTGGATGCGGAGATCGCTGCTCAGTGCGGTCTGGTGGCTTAGTCCGGCAATATGTCGTTGGCGTGATTGGATCAGCTCGTGTGGCTTGGTTGCTATAATTAGCGATCTGGATCAGAGATCGCTGAACTGCGCGGTCTGATATCAGTGCGGTCTGGTTGCGGAGACCGACAGGTCTGGCTGGATTGATGAAGTCCACGCAGATTGGTTTTGTTATTCGCTCATCTTGGCAGACTGATCCTTCTTTCCGCCTATGCGGATAAATGGTTCCTTGTGACAGACTGATGTTGTGTCCGCATTTTGTGCTGATAAGTGATGTTTGTCGCAGATTGACGGGCGGTTATCCTATCGTTATGGGCGGTGACGGCACTCCTCCTCGCGCCTATAAATAGGAGTCTCTGACTCGTCATAAACAACAAGAATACTGAGAACTTAAGCTATTTGCGGTTTGACGACTTGCGCAGTTTTGGCGGACAGGGCTTGCGGTTAGCAGTAATGCGGCCTGGGCGGTTAGAATTGCAGACCGCGCGACTACTCTTTTTTGTACTTTTCTGTTTTCATCGGGTACTTTACGAAATCATATCTCGCAATATATGTCTCACTCTAAAAATCAGATCAAGACGTTTATGCTTTTGTCGTGCTGAATTCTGAAAAACCATGGAAACCTTTCCCACTCCTCTGCAATCTCCTACTTCAAGTTCTTCTTTTCCGCCCTCCAACCCATCTTCCTCTTACTTGTTGAACCTCCCCTGTGATAGAACTTCATCCCAAGCATCCAAACTCTTCAAAATAATCCAATGTGCTCTGCACTCATCGGACACCTACCAGACATTACTTTCCTAGCAGACCTCCAAAACACCCACAGCCACCTACCAGACATTACTTTTTTTTGTATTTATTACACATTGGAACTTGTCATGGACCTTGAAATACTATACTAAGGGCTGCTCATTAACAGCTCTATCTCCTGCATATATTTGCATCCTTAGAATGAATCAAAATATTCAATCGGAAATAATCACTCTAATGCACCACGTGATGGCGCTGCTCAGCTCACAGCGAGCTCACTCTGATGCACCACCTCACGACGAGCTTCTCACCTCGTCCAACAAAACAAAACAGTCACTACATTCTTCAGATTTCTTAGACCTCTCTCTCTGTCTCTCTCCCGTGAGCCCCCGACTTCAAATTTATTAGCCTCTCTCTCCCTCACGTGAGCCCCAAACTTCAGATCTCAGTCTCTCTCTCTCTCTCTCACACACACACACACATTTTCTGCCAAGATATCTCTCTTCCTCTCTAGTATTCTCTCTTATATCTCTATCACTCTCCATCTCTTTTGCCAACTCCTCTCGCATCCCTATGATACTCCCTCCCCCTCTCTTCTATTAGAGCAGCAAGATGTTTTAGGACCAATCAAATGAAGGGAGTGTTGAAATTTGTGAAGTGAAAGTGGGTGATCGGGCAGACCGCGTGGCCTGGGCGGACTGATCGCGCGGACTTATGTTGCAGTCTGGCGGTCTGGTGATTGGTGACCTGTGGAGTTCTGGTGGCTGCTGTGCGGGTTGAAATCCGCGGACTGAGTGTGAGTTCGGCAGTTGGCTGCTATTGGCGGTTTGCAGGTTGGAGTCTGCGGTCTTCGCGGACTGCGTGGACTATTGTTTTGGAGTCCGCGAGATAGGCGATGGCTGTCTCGAGTTGCGGTGGTGAGCCACATTCTTTGTGGCGGACTGGCCTTGGAGCTGGCGACCTGACTTGGTGTTCGCTGTGCTCGCGCCATTTGTTGGTGGGTTGCTGGACTTGGTCACAGACTGTGACAAGTCCAGGGTGTCCGCATAGTCCGTTGTTGACCAGGCGATCTGCCTGTTGGTCGTGGACTTGTGCTTGCGGATTGATGTCGTATCTGCTACTTAGTGCGGACTGGATCCTTGCCTTTGTTCGTGCTGGTCTTGGTTGTCCGGCCTTGTCCTTGCGGACTGCCTTGTTCGGACTGGCGATCTGGCTATCTTACGCCAGGTGTTTTGGCGATTTTGTTCGGGAGTTCGGCATTGTTGATTCGGTCAATGCGGACTCGGCGGACTGGTTTTGCTAGCTGCGATCAAGGGGCGGTTAGCCTATCTCATAGGGCGGTGACCACACTCCTCACCCCACCTATAAATAGGACCCCCTGACACTTCATTTATAACAGAGTGAACAGTAAGTTGAACTTGGTCTAAGTGTTGCGGACTCGGTTTTCCTATCCGCGCGTTTTGAATAGACTTAACCGGTTGCTGTTTGCAGGTGGCGCGGCTAGCACTGTGGAGTCAGGAGTTTGGTTTTGACTTCGGTCAGGCTCAGTGAAGTTTGCGGACTGCGTTCAGCGGTTTACCAGTTTTTCTCTGCTTCAATTTTCCAATTTCAATAACCTGTCCGCTGGACTCGGCGGTTATGCGGTCTGTTCACCAGTTCGGCAGCAGCAGTGGTTCAGCGAATAATGGTGTGTCAGCGCGACCTCGCGGTCTCGGCGGACTCCGTTGTTTAGTTCGGCTTCAGCAGCATTCGGGCGGTCTCTGCGACTTCTGCGGACAGGCGGTCTCGGCGGTCTCTAGCGTTCTGTCCGCCCGAATTGTCTCTTGTTTTTTCTGCTTTCCCTTGTGTACTGGCGAAATCATGTCTCGCCATGTATACCTCGCTCTGTAAAGAAGATTGATATATACATGATCTGCTTGTCTCTGTCTTGCATTTGGTTGATTGAGTTTCTTCCTGGTTTCCGCTTGGTCAAGTTATGATCTAGATAGTTCTGAAGATATTAATTTGGTGTTTAGACTATCTTGCTGAGCTTCTTGAGAAAATTCAACATTTTCGATGGTGGTTACACGGGTGGTTACCTGCATAACGGACGACAACGATTGTGGGAGGATGATCGGACGCTGGCGGTCAAAAGGAGGTGAACTGAAAAAATCTTGATGGGGAAGACTAACCAGGCGACAGGCTGGAGGGAGGCTGATCGGACGGGCGCTGTCCTTAAGGAGGCCTGTTGGGGTTGGTCGTCCAGGAGCGGCCAACCAGACGGCTCTCGGCATCGGCCTCACGGAGGCCTGTCGGGCGAGGGCCACCCGGCGCCGGCCTCACGGAGGCCGGCCGGGCAAGGGTCACCCGGTGCCGACCTTTGTGAGGCTGGCCAGGGGAAACCGGCGTCGGCCTCACAGAAGCCGACCGAGCAAGGGTCGTCCGGTGCCGACCTCATGGAGGTTGTCCAAGAGAGGGCCGCCCAATACCAGCCTTCGTGAGGCCGACCGGGCGGCGCCCGGCGCCGTCCTCATAGAGGCTGGCCTTGCAAGGGCCACCCGACACCAGTGATGATGATGTCGGCAATAATGGCGGCGGCGGTCGGCCATGGGCGGTTACTCGGGTGGTGCGCGTATTGGGATCATGTACGCAAATTGCACAAAGATCGGGCGCGCCGATCGCGCGCACGGTGGCAATTTTCATGATCTCCACCAAGTTAGTGGGGGTCATGGGTTACCGGTTAATTACACATCGGTTCTTCAATAAATTATACTCGGCCGCATCATTTGACCCCCAAAGTTCTTGGTGTTCAGAGCTAGAGTGTGAGAAGAGCGAGGACTTTTACAAGAGACTAGATTATGGCAATTATGGCGGAGGTGAACGAAAGGATGCCGAAAAATATAGATCACGACATCACACACGCCTAGGTACGATTTGAAGGAGCGAAAAGAGGCGCACCCGCACGAGATCCCCCCCCCCTGCGCAGAGGGGGTCCGTGCGTGCACTCAAGTTTCTCTTTGGACTTGTTCAGAGAATGGTGCGAGATTCGAGTTGACGGCGGCGAGCGCATTGAGATCCATAGCAAAAAGAGCTGGTTTGATTTTGAAAGCAAGATGAATCGTCGTCATGGAAACACTTTTATTAGGTTATGTCTGGAATTCACAGGGCTTGTCGGAACTTTGGAATTCATTACCGGATCATTGTCGTCATATGAAGGGGCGTGAGCGGGAATTTACTCTGATGTTGGGGTTCATAGATCCCCATGAGCGAGTCAACCATCTCTTTAGCATTTTCTTATTCGTGAAGGAGAAACGCTTGTTGTTGTGCAAATTTTTTGCTGATCCCGAGCATATAGCTGCGGCGCCACTGGTTCGTGAACAAAAGAGGAAGCTTGTATTCAAAAGTTGTAGTAATGCGAACGCAGAACCCCGATCTTCACGGCAGGGAGATTGTTAGGTTGAGGAGGTCCCTTGCAGCTCCAGAGATGAGATTATGTTGATTGATTCTGATCTTTAGGTCCCGGGGTCTTCTACCCCCCCAGACTCCCCCTATAAAGGCTCATGCACCACATGTAACAAAAGAGATGTGTGTCTCCATCTTTGAAGGCGATGAGCAATGCGGTAAGTGTACAACCTCATATCCGGCGAGTGGGTCAGCAGGAGCCAGGCCGGCCAAATCGGGCAGTCTGAGTCCCTGGGCGAGCTCGGCATAGGGGAGAACTCGGCAGTCTCCGACTCGCCCATGCGGGGTGAGACGCTTTTGGGAGGAGATCTTGCACTCGCCAAGCCCCGCTCGCCGAGCTCTGGGTTGTTCGTCGAGCTCTGGGCTGTTCGTCGAGCTCTGGGTTGTTCGCCGAACTCTGGGCTATTCGTCGAGCTCTGGGTTGTTCGTCGAACTCTGGGCTGTTCGTCGAGCTCTGGGCTGTTCGTCGAGCTCGGGGCTGTTCGTCGAGCTCGGGATTGTTCGTCGAACTTTGGGCTGTTCGTCGAGCTATGGGCTATTCATCGAGCTCTGGGTTGTTCGTCGAGCTCTGAGCTGTTCGTCGAGCTCTGAGCTATTCGTCGAGCTCTGGACAGCTCGCTGAGTTTTGACTGCTCAATGAACTCGCGACATGCGAGCTCTGAGTTGTTCATCGAGCTCTGAGCTATTCGTCGAGCTCTGGACTGCTCGCTGAGTTTTGACTGCTCAATGAACTCGCGACATGCGAGCAGGGCAGGCCGGGCCCGTACTCGCCAAAGGCCGAGCGGAAGCGGCGAGTGCCAGCTCCATCGAGCACTCATCGCCCTTGCCGAGCAGAGGTTGTTGAGGGTCACTCACCCAATGATCTGTGAAGTGTTTTTACCATTTTACCCCCGCTGGCCTGCCCATAGCCAGTTAAAACAGTGGAGTTACGCTGTTGGCAGACCCAGTTGGGTTGCACATAGCTGTTCAGAACAGCGGAGGTTGGCTATTTGCAGACCGTTTTCAGAAATCTATAAATAGAACCCAAGGGGTACCTCAGATGGCATGCTCACTTGTTTCTCAGTCTTCTAGCGCTTTATGAGGTATCTTAGTCCGACATTTGGCTAAGGAGGGGAAGCGCTTTGAGATCTTCTGGGTGTGTGGTGGGTCCTCCGCGCCGTGCCCTTGAGTCAGTTCCCTGTTCTACTTCCTTTGTCATTTTGCTTGCAGGAGAGAAGTAGGTGCGCGATCATCCCTTCCCCAAAGGTGAACTCCACAGAGACTGATTTTTCGGTTTCAACAGTAAGTAAATCTTTCTCAATGGTTTGTTGTTTTATTGTTTTGTATAAATCTGACTCCTTTTTGTTTGCAGATTGAGGCTTGGGTCAATATAGCGCTTACATGGAATGATCATTATGTGAGCATGAAATATAGTTACTTAGCGCTTCAAGAGAAACTTCGGGTAGCAGAGAGCTCTCATTCTGACTTGAGAGAGAAACGGGATCGAGATATATCTCGTTGTTGGTGGATTGGGTTAGAGTTGTAGGCGGAGCTTGAGGAGTGGTGGGAGACGCTACAGACAAAAAAATCTTTTGTGGAGAAGACCGCGCAGCTGCTGAGGAACACATAAGAAGGGACTTCCCGTTTGGAGGCCAAGTACAGGGGCTCTCTGGACTATATGCGGGACCGCTGCTTACTTGGCGAGAAAATATGGGATGAGGTCTTGATCAGGGACGTGGATCCACAGATTGACTATATGCGTGGAGTGTCGAAGGCTCTTTTGATGGTGGGCAAGAAGCTCAAGTGCGACGTGTCTAGTCTTGGATTTGACGGTCTTTCTGAGGACGAAGGCTTGGGCTTTGATTCTGACGTAATACCCATCTGCGTTGTGCTTTCATGCTGAGATGGCTAAGGCGAAGCCCAGCTTTTCAAGAATTGGATATCACATTTCCGCCTTCTGAAGCACTTTGCTCACATAATATATCAGATGCTACCCTTCCCTTCTTCTCTTACCAGAATCAAACTTACTACTTCCGCCCCCACACCTAAATAGAGGAATGGATCTTCCCCATCTTTCATCCCTTGAAGCAACAGTACTTGCGGCCGCTACTGCTTTAACCTCTCGAACGCCTTCTCGCATTCTCCTGCCCATTCAAACTGTTGATTATTGCGAAGAATTTTAAAGAATGGGGAGTACTTTTCTTCTACCTTTTACAAGAATGTAATATCTTGTAATAAATAAAAGAAAAGTCAACTTTAGGAGCTTGACTTTATTTGGTTATAAGTACTCAGTAATAGTTGTTGTAATATATATCAGTAACATCAATAAAAGCAAAAACTTTGTATATGCTTGTGTTGTATTTACTCCTCAGATCATTGCATGCTTTTCATATCACTCATTACATATACTTAATATATTATATCGTATCCATTTATCCCATGCTTTGTCAGTTCTAACCATCTCCCCTTGACGACTCTGGTTCCGGTCCTAATCCATAATTCTTTGTTTTAGAATCCTCTCTATTTTGAGTGAAATGGATGATACTCATTTCACTGTTCATCTCTATTTCTGGGTCATCGGACGGATTCACTAATCTCATCCTTTTATATTTTTCTTTCAATCAATAAATTATGCACCATTAGATTAAGTGAGAATGCATCCACACCATAAAATGGACCTTCATTTGAGGTCTCAAATAGAGAGAATCCCGATCCGCTAAATATAGACATATTTGATTTAGTCATTGTAGGGCAAACAACACTCATTGAAATGGTTCATGAGCAGTGCCATACTGACAACTGCCTGGAGTCACCACATGGTCGGCTGACTCGAATTTTGAAGCATGAAACGTCGATACATCATGAAAAGTTCAAGAGTAGCATAAAAGCTAAAAGATAGGCAGCAATGGCCAACTTTATATAATATCTACACATATCACTAAATGCTGAGTTAAAAATAAACCAACTCCACAATCAGCCAAAGTTAACGTCGACCTACCAAAGCTGACGTGCGGAAGGTAAAGAAAGGAGCTGAAAGCATAGTAGCTGTTGTTGGATCGTCGTAAGTATCTTCAATATGGATAAGCCCACTTGTGTATGAGAATGTTGTATTAAAGTTAAAACAATAATACTTATCTAGTACCAGCCAATATTCTCAAGTAGAGTATATCTTGTAAAGGTGAATGTTCACCTGGACCTATACAAGTCCCACTGCTGTAAAAACAATCTTATGTGTTGAAATATAAAATCTGAGTAAAACTATGTTATAGTTAGTCATATCTCTGTGTGTGCATGATATAAAACTTGTGATATATTTGTTCACTCCTCAATTTCTTGTTTCGACTCTCACTAGTATCAAAGCTTGTGTGCTCAATTGGGAAAACATCATTGAAGGATGGCGTCCTCTCGCATTTTCTCCCTCTCACAAACATACATTCCAGTGTTTAATAGTGAGGCGTGTGACTATTGGAGCATACACATGCGAGCTGTGTTTATTTTCCTAGGACTATGTGAAGTAGTATCAAATGGTCCGGCTCCTCTTGTGACAGGTAAAACCACTGAAATCCCCAAAGATTTACAATTCACAGATGAAGATAAACAAAAGGATGCGCATGCTATTTGTACGATATATCAAGGAGTCTCAGAAAATGTATTCCCATGCATTATGAGTGCTTAATTAGCTAAAGTAGCATGGGATACTCTACGGGTGGAATACAAAGGCGACGAGAAAGTGGCTGAATTAAAATTGCAAATTGCTTAATTGGAGGAATTTTGAAACTTTGGTGTTGAAACCTGTGGAGAAAGTAGAGAACTTGCTAGCACGAATTTTACATATAGAGAACCAAATCAGAAGCCATGGAGATGCGATTGAAGACAAAAAGATTGTACCTAAATTGCTCTATACTCTTCCACTGCACCTAACTTTTATCCTATTGTCACTGTCATAGAAGAGTTAAAAAGACTTAAAAACACTTTCCCTTGCATCCCTCATGGGCTCCTTGAAAACCCATGAAGAGAGACTAGGGTACATGACCCAGCCTCTAGATCAAATACTGCAGTTCAAGCTGCAGTTAAACAAGTCAAATACCAAATAAATTAACAGAAATACTGCTCCATTGAAACTAACTATGTTCAATACAACAAACAACTGGAACAAATAGAACAACTGGAAGAAACTAAACAACATGAATAATGAAGGCATGAGAGGAAGCCAACTGGGAAAAACCAACAAATTGGGAATAAGGGTGAGCTATATTGCATTATATCCAAGGAGACAAATCATGTATAACTCCAAGTCTTGCTTCTTCTGTTGCAAACACTGTCGAATTCCAAATCACTCGTCGCAAAAGTGATGGCATAACACGCCTTCTCGAGATGCCAAATTATCGGAGATTCAAGAAAATTAGATAGAAATTATATTTTATTCCTCACTGCAGAAGGCAGACATAGACCCGGATATGGTATTTGAATAGTGTGTGTTCATCCCACATGATCAATAATAAAGTAAACTTCATCCAGTTAGATGAAACTGTCTCAGCTCAAGTGACTCTTCACAATGGCATCACTACTTCCATTGAAGAGAAATGACTGATATCCATACAACTTCCATCAGGAGAAATAAAAAATGGGGGCTCCTATCCGCACCGCAGTTTTGGCTATTCGCACCGCACTTTCTCCTAATTTTTCGTATTTCCAAAAGGCGCGGAACCTGGGCGTATTTCCAAAGTATGTCTTGTACATGCATTTTTAGGAAAAGTGTTCAACACGAAAGTTGTAGATCTCGTCGAGATCTACAACTTTCGTGTTGAACACTTTTCCTAAAAATGAACGTACAAAGCGTATTTTCAAAAAAACACGAAAAATTAGGAGAAAATGCGGTGCAAATAGCCAAAACTGTGGTGCGGATAGCAGCGCCCTAAAAAATATACGTGATGTTTATTATTTGCCTACATTAATGCAAAATTTGTTTAGTGTAGGACAATTGGTAGATAAAGGGTTATAAGATAAGCTTTGAAACAAGTGGAGCTCATATAAGTTCTGCAGCCTCAGGCAGCCCAACTGCCTCGGTAGTAATGACCACCAACCAACTGTTTATTGTGAGTATGGCTTGAGTAAATCCTTGTGCTCTCTCATGTCAACATCACTACAATAGCTGCACTTTTAGTAAGCACCAAAATCGTTACAAAAAGTACTTAAAATCGTTACACAAATTATTTGGTAATCAAAAAAATTTAAGTAACGGTCGTCCTTTAAAGTCCCGACGCAAGACGTGCTCTCAACAAAAATGCGCGTCAGTGCGAAAAATGTGCATCATGGGCTAAGAATGTGCTTCCTGGAGAAAATGCTTCCGGAAGCAAAACACGCTCTAAGCAAAAAAAAAAACCACGCACACTAAAAGACCTGTCCGGTTAACAAATATTATGCATGCGGCCGAAAATGCTCGATTCTATGAAAAACTGACGGGGAAGCTAAGAATTGGTGATGTCGTTTTTTAGGTCAAAAATATGCATGAGCTTTGACCTCAAAGCATATATTCGTGTTAATTCAATCGTGTCGAATGCCGAAAATGAATTACTAATTTTCAATGCATATATTACACAAAAATCAAATACATGTCCACGCGCCGAACAGACCCGTAGCGATTTTGTTATTATATTTTATGTATAAATAGATATGAAATCATTAACTAATTACAATTATTATATATAATCTTTATTTTTATTAGGAATTTATTATTTAAAAAATAGTGTCATGTTTTCATTCATTTAAAAATTTAATATATAACAAAACTTTGCTTACAAAAAATACTAATTATAAGAAAATTTTAGTTGTTATAAATACTTTCAAGGTGTTGTTACAATTACTACTTATTGTAAGTACACTTTACTATTTATAACATAAAATTAGTCTTGTTACAAATGATTGTATTTATAGTAAGAAATTATTTTTTATTGTAACAAACTATAAAATATTTATTACAAAAAGTACTCTTTTGTAATGACAAAAAAATTTGTTACTAAATAGTAAATATAGTTATTAGTAACAAACAGTGTTCTAATTATATTTTAGTCTTTACTATAAGTGCAATTTGTTTTAGTGCACAACATGTAACACCTCCATCCGTCACGTAAAATATAACAGAAAGTCCGACCGAGGCCTCACGCCAAATTTCATGGACAGTCAATGGAGTTCGCATCGAAATCATAACGTTCACGCATCCTAACTCAGAGTGCATTCTAGCGGAAGTAGTTTTATCTTAGAACCCAAATACCAGGAATATCCACTATAAAAACATAGGAATGACATTCATAATGCACAAATGTTTTGGCCTCAAGGCCTTACAACTATTCACTTCATAAATGTACATTACATACATCAGTACACAGGTCGGCCACACATGAAAATAGTAGAACATTCGCCTTTGGGCCTTCGAGGGCTAACCAACGCAACATAAGGGACTTCAGCTCGTTACTTTCTACTTGGCTCTACAGCACCTGCACAAGCACAACCCACCAAAATGTGGCAAAACAAAGCAATGGTCAACATTAGCTGACCAAATTATAACGATCACACCCCTCACTCGTGACGGCAGTTCTCCTTCCCTGCAAACAACAATATATAATTCTTTTGGCATCAGACCATGCAATTTAAGCATCATTCACCACAGACGTCGACACGATCGGTTACACGGCTCATGCACTCAGGGCACATTATCGATGTACCAGATTTCCTAGGGTCCCACCACTATCCACAGTCCCAGATTTGATGGTACAAACTTGAGCATTCTAGTCTTTTGGACTGTAGTGTAAGACTCTCATTATGCCAAGGACGACAACTAAGTAATTTAGGCAATCTAGTCAAGAACGACATAACGCAAGTACGAGTCAGCTCTTTCTCGTTGCTCAAATCGTCATGCCAATGCAGAAAGTCAAAGCAATCAAGGTGAATGACATGACACAGGGCCAGCCTCCCCTTTCCCGTATATTTGCTTTCCTAGCCACAACAGCTGGGCACTTCAAGATCTCAGCTTCAATTGCCTCCCACCTTGTCCCTAGGACTTGGTCTCGCAATCATCACAATAATGGCTCTCACGACCACAACAGTTGGCTATTCAGGCTCTCAGCTTCACATGCTACCCACCTTGTCTCGTGGACACAGGCTTCGCAACCACAATCAGGCTGGCTCTCACAACCACCTCAGCTGAGCTTTTCAGGCTCTCAGCTCAATCATTTGGCCCACAAGTCTCCAAGAGACAGGCCCACAATAATATCTCTCTGGGAGCTACCGCCAGCGGAAGCGCTACCGCCGCGCGGTAGGGGATAGAATCTCGTTTCTTCCCCCAATTTGGGTGTTTTTCTAGAGACAATCTCCATTACTATCACTACAGCATCCTGCACATCCACTGACCCGGTAAACTGCACATTTAACCACGGAATCTTCTCCGGCACGCAAATTAATCATCACCAATCCAGACCAACCTGTCCGGATGGGCTTCACACAACATGCCTATTTCGTACTTCGATTCCGGATTCTATATGCAAGTTTTACCGGGGATCACAACGATCTACCCGTTGGAAACCACCCTTTTCTTCACCCTTTGGTGAGGGGTTCCATGCACTTATGCAAATTAAAGACTTCACTTATCCAAGGAGAAATGTCGTTACCCTTGTTGATCGCTTAAGAGAAATGACCTTGCACATGATCTGGATGGAACTGATCATCACACTTTCCTCTTCGCAGATCTGGCTTCGACTCACAAATCTGATCACAAGAACGCCATCACAGTAGGGCTGGATAAACCTTGCCCTTGTTCTCCTGGCCTTACCCTTCTTCTTCATCAATATCCAAAAGAGAGAGAATGTGAAAATACTCTCATTTCAAGCCTTTATCAGAGAGCTACCGTCGCGCGGTACTTTGCTATCGCCACGTGATAACTCAAGCAGTAGCCGCTTGGCCCAGTCGACACCGCTTTATCACTCAAAGACTGCCTCAATCTTATATGACATGTATCACACTACCGCCAACGTTATCGTTACAGCCAGGCGGTACTATCTAGAGCCAAAAGTCGATTTAATCTACCGGCTGCTGCCACGCGGTATCATGCTACCGTCACGCGATACCGACTAGAGACGTTGGCCCATTAAAATCAGCTGGCTACCGCCTGCGTTAGGTTTACCTCCTGGGGGTAACCTCCAGTGGCCAACTACTTGTTGGTTTCAGGAAATTTGGGACATTATAATTATCATCTCCTTTAAGAGATTTTGTCCTGAAATCCACACTTAACATGGAACAACACAGAAGTACAAAACATATCAAATGTATCTTAATGGAACAACTCAGGGAACTCTTCACGCATGGTCTGCTTGCGCTCCCATGACAGCTCCTCACGGCCACAGTTGTCCCAACGGACTTTGACCATTCAGATCTCTTTGTTCCGTAGTCGCTTCACTTATGTGTCCTCGATACAAATGGGCTTGACTTTCGTCGTCAACCCACTATCGACCGGAATTTGCTCAACAACAACCACTTGTGTAGGTTGTTGCACAGCCTTCCGCAGCACTGATATGTGAAACACATCGTGCAAACCACTGAGTTCAGCTGAAAGCTTCAGCCGATAGGCAGCTTCTCCAATCCGCTCAATGATTTCAAACGGCCCAAGGTATCTCAGACTCGGTATTTTCAAGCGTCGGATCCTCGATATGCCCTTGAACGGTTTAGTCTTGAGATAAGTCCAATCGCCAACCGCAAACTCCACGTTTCGGTGCTTTGCATTATAGTATTTTGCCTACCTATCTTGCACAATCAACAACCTTTCTCGAATCAAACATATCGTCGAAGTCACATCTTCGACGTCTCTACGTTTATAAAGCTTCGATTCACCTGTTTTTACCCAAGCCAATAAAGCACGACATTTCCTACCGTATAAGGCATCAAAATGTGTCATTTGAATACTTGCTTGGTAGTTATTATTGTAGGCGAATTTGATCATAAAGAGATGATCCTCCCACCTCTTCCTAAAATTCAGGGCACACATGCGAAGCATATCTTCCATCATTTTATTTACCCTCTCGGTCTGACCATCCATCTGAGGATGAAAGGTCATGCTGAATTTTAGCTTGGTTCCCAACAGTTGATGAATAAGCTTCCAATCATTTGATATGAAACACCCATCTCGATCACTAATGATGCTACGGGGCACACCACACTATTGAAGTCGGAAAAATTCCATATTACAAAAATCGGATCAAGGCAGCCTAAGGTTACTGATTCTACGGCCCGACGTCACAATTCAAATCGCTAGCGTGAGAGAGAAGAAACTATCTATAAGCATGTTGAAGTTAGTGACCGGGTGGTCTGGCGGCCTGTCTTGGCGGATTAAAGGTCGCACGGTCTAGCGATTTGTCTCTGGCGGCTTGGAGACCGAGCAGTCTAGCGCTCTCCCCTTGTGGCTTCTCTCTCTCTAGTGGTAGACGAGCGGTTAGCCCTTCTCATGTAACCGCGCGGCTTGTGCGGTTTATTTTGTGTATAGGTCGCTTAGTCCTGTAAATTTTTAGTCTCACATCTTTTTTTTGTATTCTCTCTTCTCTCCTCTATTCTATAAAAAGGAGGTCATACCTTTGTAATAAATACTTTTTTCAGATAATAAAATTTCTGTTAAACCTCTCTGGTTTGTTTTTTGTTTGTTTCTTACATGGTATCAGAGGACTCGATTTCTCCTCCTGATCTGGGTGCCTTCTCTGACCGCCGTGACCTGTCCTCGCGGCTTGTTTCTTCTTTTCGCGACCTGTCCTCGCGGTTTGTCTCTTCGGCCTGCTTGCGCCCTATTCGCGCGGCCTCTTCCTCTTCGTGTCGTTTCCCCTTTCTTCGCGTCGCGACCTGTCCTTAGTCGCCGCGCCCTCTTCTCTAGTCGCCACGACGTGTCGCCGCGACCTGTTGTCGTGTTTGCCTTCCCGCGGACCTTTCTCTGTTCGCGCGATTCTCTCCTTTCTCAGTTCGCGTGGGTTGCTTTCTAACCGCACGACTTCTTTACCTCTGCTTGGTTCTGCGGCTTGGTTGTTGTTTTTCTGACCGCTGGTGTCTTTCATCGTGACCGCTGCAGCTCTTTTTCTTCTAACCGTTGTGATTTCTCGCACACGGTTTTCTTGCCTAACCGCCCGGTTTCGTTTCTAACCGCGCAGCTTCCTGTTGTTTTCTCCTATGGCTCTCTCTGATGCTTCTACTGCCACCACTCCTGTCACCAATCCGGCTCCGCCTCTTCCTCCTACTCCTTCCGGGAACCTTGGCACCGTTTCCAAACTTGTCGGCTCCAACTACCTGGATTGGAGCATCTCCTTCACCTTTCTCCTTCGCTCACAACGCAAATGCCATCATCTCGTTGATGACCCTCCGCCAACCACTTCACCTCTCTTTGATGACTAGGTTGCGAGTGACACACTTGTGCGTACTTGGCTCGCTAACAGCCTCTCCGATGAATGCCTCCCCATTATCCGTCATGATGAGATGATCAAGGCCGCTTCGCTTCATCTTGCCGCTCTATACTCAAAGGGGGCTCAGACGTCTCGGATCTATACGTTGTATGCGGACCTCTTTGTCCGTCCTACTTTATCTCCCGCTGCTACCTACCAACAGGTTCAAGCTCTTGGGGCTGAGATTCTTCAAAATCGCCCTTTTTTGCAGATTTGGCTCAACAACACAAGCATTTCCAAGAGCTTCTGGTTGTGTGTTATCTGCTCCGGCTTCCTGATACTTATGATATGATCCGCCAGCAAATTCTAGGTGAGGCGGAATCTCCTACCTTAGATGCCACTACTGCCCGCATCGCTGCTGTCACCTCCCTTCTTCAGCGCCCCCTTCTGCCCGCTCCCTCTCCACCGGACAACTATGCTCACCAAACTCAGCGGAGTGGCTCTGGTAGCCGCAGTCACCCGTATGGCGGACGTGCTCCTTCCCGCTACCTCTGCTCTCACTATGGTCGCACCGGCCACACTATGGAACCCTGTTGGACGAAGCATCCCCATCTTCGCCCCTCCGGTGACTCTTCCGCCTCCTCTTCCAAGCTGTCTGCCTCCGTGGTTACATCATCAGGTAGTGCCCACGTGGTGACTCAAGGTAAATTGCTTATCGACTCTGGAGCAACTAATCACATGACGGGCAATCCTCAGTGCTTCTCTCTCCTCGAACAGCATGATCGGTTGCCTCCTGTCCTCATTGCAGACGGTTCTCCCTCCCCAGTTTATGGGTCGGGAGTCGTTCATGTTACTCTGTCTCTTCGCCTAGCGGACACTCTTTATATGCCCAAGTTTCCGTTCAATTTATTGTCGGTTACTTCTTTATGCAAGCAGCTTCAGTGCTCTGTGACGTTTACTCCTACTTCTTGTTCTTTTCAGGATCCGAGCTCCCACTAGACAATTGCTACTGGGACTGAGAGTGGCGGCCTCTACTTCTTCGACAACGTTTCTGCCTTATCTGCCTTCTCCTCCTCTTGTACGGATCTTCCCCAATGGCATCTCCGCCTCAGTCACCCTCCTCCACGACTTCTACATCAGCTTTTGCCTCACCTCCCTCCTTCCAGTACTCCTCTCAACTGCGACGCTTGTCAGCTTGGCAAGCATCACCGTTCCTCCTTCCCGCCAAAGCAAGGTAGGGGCTCTACCCGTCCGTTTGATCTAGTCCACTCCGATGTCTGGGGACTTGCTCCTACCCTCACCATTGGTCGGGGTAGTTCTTATTTTGTAACCTTTATTGATGATTTTTCTAGATGTACTTGGGTGTATCTCTTACGAGATCGCTCTTAACTTTTGGATGTATGGATCTCCTTTTATCAGCTAATTAAAACTCAGTTTAATATTTGTATTAAAACTTTTCGCTCCGACAATGCAAAAGAATATTTGAGTCATGCGTTCACCTCTTTCTGTGTGCAGCATGACATTATTCATCAGACTAGCTGTGTTTATATCTCCCAACAAAATGGGGTGGCGGAACGCAAAAACCGTCATCTTCTCAATATCGCTCGTACCTTAATGACCCAGATGCATGTTCCTCGCTCCTATTGGGGCTATGTTGTTCTCTTTGTCTGTTACCTCATCAATCACATTCCCTACACAGTTCTCCATGAGAAAATCCCATTCTCCATTCTGTATCTGGGCAAGGAGCCCTTCCCTCTCCCTCTCCGAATCTTTGGATGCACTGCCTTCGTGCATGCCCCATCTGCCACCCGGGATAAGCTCTCCCCTCGCTCCACCAAATGTGTCTTTCTGGGGTACTCTCCTACTCAAAAAGGCTACTGTTGCTTTGACCCCATTCTTCGTAAGCAGTTCGTCTCTGCGGACGTCACCTTCTTCGAGAATGCCTCCTACTTCTCGGATAACTCCTCTACTCTACCCCCAACTTCTGATACTCCTGTTGTTCTCTTAGTCCCCTCGTCTCCTACTGCGATCTCCACCCCCACTCTGTCTCTGTCCGCTCCTCTCCCTCCACCTCTCTCTCCCTCCCCTCCGCCACCATATCCCTCATCTCCGCCGCCGTCGCTCTCTACTCCCGGGCCAGCTCTCTCTGCCACGGATGCTCCGGATGCCGAGGGACCCGCCGACCTGGATCTTCCGGTAGCTCTTCGCAAAGGGGTGCGGACGTGTATTCTATACCCCCTTGCTACTGTTGTTTCATATGATCGCCTTACCTCTTCTCGCAGGGCCTTTGCACTGTCTATCTCAGCCACTGCCACTCCCCGTTCCTACTAGGAGGCCCTTGATATCCCTCATTGGAAGATGACCATGGATGAGGAAATGGAAACCCTCACTGAGTGGGGTACCTGGACTCTTGTTCCTCCTCCCTTCGGTATTGATGTTGTTGGCTGTCGCTGGGTCTTTGTGGTCAAATTTGGCCCAGACGGCACTGTCGATCGTTATAAGGCCAACCTTGTTGCTAAGGGCTTTACTCAGACATATGGGGTTGATTACTTTGACATTTTCTCTCCCATTGCTCATCTCAGTACTATCTGAGTCCTTCTCTCTATGGCTGTCAATAGAGATTGGCAGATTTCTCAGCTAGATGTCAAGAATGCCTTCCTTTATGGTGATCTTCAGGAGGACATCTACATAGAGCAACCTCCTGGGTATGTTGCTCAGGGGGAGACACGGGTATGCCGGCTGAAGAAGGTAATCTATGGCCTCAAGCAGATCCCTCGATCTTGGTTTGACAAGTTCAGCGGCATCGTGGCGGCCGTTGGGTTTACGCGAAGCTCTGCCAATCACTCGTTATTCATTCGCAAAACCTCATCGGGACTGGTGGTTCTTGCTGTGTACGTTGATGATATTCTTCTCACTAGCGATGATCAGGAAGGGGTAGCCTTGACAAAGCGGCATCTTCGTCAACATCTGGTCACAAAAGATATGGGCTCTCCGAAGTACTTTCTGGGGATCGAAATCTCTCGAAAGCCCAACTCCTTAGTCCTCTCCCAACATAAGTATGCTCTTGATCTATTAAAAGAGGCAGGATTGACCGGAGCAAAACCTGCCCGATACCCCATGGCAACTGGAGAAGACAAAACCTGGACAGATGATTCGCCTCTTCTTTCAGATATTATGCAGTATAGGCGTCTGGTTGGTAAGCTCATATATCTCACAGTGACCAGGCCCGATATTTCCTATGCTGTGGGCAAGGTGAGTCAATTCATGCAAGCACCTAGGGAGTGCCATCTACAGTCTGCCTTGCGGATCTTGAAGTATGTCAAAGCAGCACTTGGGAAAGGATTACTCTTTCAGTAGAATGATCATCTGAGGGTTGAAGCATACTCAGATGCGATTTACGCTGATGACAAAGGAGATCGCAAGTCAACCTCAGGTTTTCGCACCTTTGTTGGGGGAAATCTGGTGAACTAGAAGAGCAAGAAGCAGTCTGTTGTTTCCAGGTCCAGTGCAGAAGCAGAGTATCGAAGTATGGCATCGACCACTTGTGAGTTAAAGTGGTTACGGGCGCTCATGATGAATTTAGGAGAGGTCTACAACCATCCTCTACCTATGTTCTGTGATAACAAGGCTGCCATATAAATCTCCAAAAATCCGGTATTTCATGAAAGAACGAAGCAAATTGAGGTCGACTGTCATTTCATTCGTGAGGAAATTTTGAAGGAACAAATTTGCACTCCGTTCGTCACTTCTGATAAAGAGTTGGCTGACATCTTCACCAAGCTAGTGTCCGCCTCGTTTCTTCATATTTGTGATAAGCTGGGCATGATCGATATATATGCTTCAGCTTGAGGTGGAGTGTTGAAGTTAATGACCGGGCGGTCTGGCGGCCTGTCTTGGCGGATTGAAGGCCGCACGGTCTAGCTATTTGTCTCTGGCGGCTTGGAGACCAAGCGGTCTAGCGATCTCCCCTGGCGGCTTCTCTCTCTCTGGTGGTAGTCGAGCGGTTAGCCCTTCTCATCTAACCGTGCGGCTTGTGCGGTTTTTTTTGTGTATAGGCCGCTTAGTCCTGTAAATTTTTAGTCTCACATCTCTTATTTGTATTTTCTCTTCTCTCCTCTATTCTATAAAAGGGAGGTCATACCTTTGTAATAGATACCTTTTTCAGATAATAAAATTTCTGTTAAACCTCTCCGGTTTGTTTTTTGTTCGTTTCTTACAAATCACACCCCAAGTGCTTTAGCAGGGAGGTCACACCACATACCCGAAAGTTTAGGAGAAACTTCCCCTCCACAACCAAAAGGCTGGGCGAGGTACTAGGTAGACATGGATTAGGTGTGTATCCACTTGGGGGGACCTCAACCTCTTCCAAAAGTCCATTTCTAGTACACTTGGGGGGCTATTTATAGAGAAATCCTATTGGGGGGGGGGGGGGTATATGCGAGTATCCAGTCTCTGTCAGCGAGTATTTAGGGCTACTCGCTCATACTCGCCCAAACTCGCCTCAGCTTGCCCAAGCTCGCCTCAGCTCACCCAAGCTCGTCTCAGCTCGCCCAAGCCCACCTCTGCTTGTCTCTGCTCACCCAAGCTCGCCTCTGCTCGCTCAATCTCGCCTCTGCTCGCCCAACCTTGCCTCTGCTTGCCTCTACTGGCCTCTTCTTGCCTCTGCTCGCCTCTTGTCTGCGAATAGCCATCTACTTGGGTACTTCTGATTTCGACGAATTACAGGTTATACACGTACAATTGTACGATTTGTTCAACATAAAGTTTAGCTAACTTTTTCACTGAATCGTCCCTTCGATTCAGAATGAAGTGTGCTACTTTTGCCAAGAGGTCCACGATCGCCTAAATGGAATCATTCCCACGTTGCGATCTCGGCAAACCGTGCATGAAATTCATCGATATATTATCAAACTTACATTCCGGTATTGGTAATGATTTCAGGAAATAGCCAGGATTTTGATATTCAGACTTCACTAGGGCACAAGTCTGGCACTTCGCCACATAAAATGCTATGTCCTTCTTCAACCCTGACTACCAGAACAACTTTTTCATGTCATTGAACATTTTTGTGCTCCCTGGGTGGATTGAGTAGTTGATAAAATGAGCCTAGTACATCAACTCCACCTGCAACTTGCCAACATTCGAGACGCACTTCCAACCGTCCTTCCACAAAAGATCGTTTTTCAGCGAGAATTGGGAATTTGATTCATCCACTATCTCCGCCATATAGCGCTTCATGCTCTCGTCAAGCTCTAACGCCTATTGAATTCTATCTGCGAGGTAATATTGCACCTTCGTCCAGTTCAAGTGTGCACCTACGCTCATCCTCCCATCAACACAAGAGATGTCCAAAGCCTCCAACTCACGAATCAGACGCTCATCATGCATCTATAACCAATTTGCTCATGTTGGAGCCTTGCAACACAGCTCATCCACGACTACATTTCCCTTCTCGGAAGTATAATGAATCTCAAAGGTGTAGTCCCCAAAGAAGTCCATCCATCTCCGCTGTCGCATATTCAGATTTGTTTGATCCAACAAGTATTTTAGGCTCTTATTGTAACGCCCCAAAACTCAAAAGAGAGACGGACAGCGTTTGAAGCCAAGTTTGGGGCCTGGTAAGGGTCATACGGTCTTGGACACGGGCGTGTCCATGGCCGCGTCGTGCTCGGGTTGGACGATTTTCTGCGTGGTCGACGAGATACATTCGACGATCATTGGAGGTCGGGCACATGACCTGAGACACGGGCGTGTCGAGGGCCGTGTCCTGCTCGGGCTGTTTGCCGGGCTGTGATGAGTGAGATACGGGCGTGTCCCAGAGCGTGTCTGGCACACGGCCTATGACACGGGTGTGTCACATGGCCGTGTCCTCTTCGAGAGGTTTTGGTCCTGTGTCGAGTGAGGAACACGCCTCGCAATACGGGCATTTACCGATCGACACGGGCGTGTCAAAGTTTGACACAGGCGTGTCTAAGCCCGTGTCCTGGTCGGGATGCGACAGTTTCAACGTCGATTGAGGACCACAGCCTTGGACACGAGCGTGTCGCAAGCCGTGTTCGGCCCAGAAATGTTATTTTCAGGGCGAATCGTGGCCGTTCGTTTCCTTCTATTGGGATCCAAGGGCCCAGGCTGGTCCTTGTTGAGTTAAATCCGGTAATAGGGTTTGAAACCCTCATTCATTATCAAGCTTTCTCTTTCTAGAGCTTTAGAGAGAGGGGAGAGCAAGGAAGAAGGAGAAGGTCAGCTCTGGCCGCCGGTGGAGCTTCAGAGCCCCGATTCTCGATCTGAGTCTAGATCTACGGAGGCGAGGCCGTTGCGGTGCTTTTCATCCGTTTAGATCTTCATGGCGCCAAAGAGAACCACAAGTGTAACGATTCTCTCCTTGGATATGTGAAGTCCCTTTCCTTTTTACATAGGAAGCCCACTCTCGCGAGTATGCGGTGAGTGCGAGGTATTCCTTCGGGTAGACATGAATAGTCCCCGTTGTTTTGCATGTAGAGTCCAGAATCGAAGTACGAACATAGACATGGTGTGTGAAGCCTACCCGAACAAGTTGGTCTGGATCGGTGAAGTTTCTTTATGCATGAACAGCCGGAGAAGACTCCGTGCCGATGGATGTTTTCGAGTTTTTCTACGTGGTAGATTGCAGAAGGAATCCTTGGGGATTAACTCTAAGGTGCACCCGAAAATCTGGACAGAAGCGATGTTTTGCCATAACGGTGGCATGGGAGCCAGCCGTGTACATAACCGGGTTCTGTACGGTTGTTTGATCGATATGATGGGACTGGGGGAATCTTGGCCCACACCAATTTCTAAATGGCTGTGGCAAGGTGAACAATGGGTGGGTGGAACCTTACCCACTCTAAGTGGTTCGGTGAAAGTTGGCTTGGAGAGCGAGTCCAGGCTTCTGCTGAAAGGACTTTAATGCTCACGCTGTTTGCCATCCTGGGGGGCAGTGGTGGACCGCAGAACGGACCAGGTTCGGACCGGGTTCACCGAGTAAGTGCCCTGAGAGCACGGGGTGTGTGGCCGTGCGGGCCTGCACCTGTGGTGTATTATGCAAATGTTGTACTTTTACTTTAATCGTTGGATTATACTAATGTAATGCAGGGAAGGAGCACCGCCACCCCAAGAAATGGGTGGGGTCGTTATAATTTGATCAGCTTTAGCTGACAGTTGCTTTTGTTTGCCACCGTTGTGGTGGATTGTTTCTTGCAGGTGTTGCGAAACCTAGTGGCAAATAGCGGGTTGAAGCCCTTGTTGCTGAGCCGGCCCTCGAAGGCCTTTGTGAATGTTTACTTGATATTCTCATGTGCGATCAGCCTGCGTGCCGATGTTTGGAAGACACTGTTTATTTAAAGTAAACTCATGTAAAGCCATAAAGACAAGTACTTTGTGTATTTGTACGCTCATTCCCATTTTGGGTTTTTAGTGGACATTCATGCTATGTTTTGGGTTTTTTTCTTTGCAACATTTAAAAGCTTCTGCTAGAATGTGTTCTGTGTAAGACGTTGTTATTGGAAGGATGGTTTCATTTAGTAACCCTTTGGTCTGTCTATGGTTTATGACGTCGGGCCCCGGCCGGACCAACTACTATATGTTGTGCGACGGATAGGAGTGTTACACTTATGGTCCGTAAAGATATCAATCTTCACGGCATATACATAATGTCGCCATAGCTTAAGAGTGAATATTTCGACCGACAATTCCATGTCGTAAACCAGATAATTCCTCTCGTGCACTTTCAGCTGGCGAGAGCCATAAGCAATCACATGTCCATATTGCAGTAGAATGCAGCCTAAGCCGCTCCCCGGTGCATCACTATAGATTTCAAAACCTTATATTCCACATGACGAACACAACGCAGGCGTCGTGGTTAGATGACTCTTCAACTCCTCAAAAGCTCGCACGCACTATGGAATCCAAACAAACTTCTGATTCTTACTTGTCAATGTTGCGAGAGGTAAAATAATATTTGAAAAGCTTTCTACAAAGCACCTATAATAGCCGACAAGTCCTAGGAAACTCCTGACTTCCGCTACCAAAGTAAGTACATGTCACTCTCGCATCGCAACTATCTTTGATGGATCCACAACAATACCTTCTCCACTTACTACATGACCAAAAAAGCCACTGAAGATAACCAAAACTCACACTTAGAGAACTTGGCATAAAGGTGATTCCTCCTCAGGGTATGCAGAACCAATCTCAAATGATCCGTAGCTCCTCTTTTGACTGAGATTATACCAATATGTCGTCAATAAAAACGTCACAAATAGGTCCAAATACTCTCTAAATATCCTATGCATCAAGTCTGTAAACACTGATGGCGCATTAGTGAGCCCAAAATGCATCACCGTAAATTCATAATGTACATAACGTGTACCAAACACTGCCTTGGGAATATTACTTTCCCGGATCCTTAACTTCCAATAGCCGGACTTCAAATCCTACTTCGAATAAATAGTTGATCCAACCAGCTGATCAAATAAATCATCGATTCGCGGAATCGGATACATGTTTTTCTCTGTCAGCTTGTTCAGTTAATGATAATCAATACATAGACGCAAGCCTCTATCTTTTTTCTTCACAAAGAGAACCGGTCACTCCAAGGTGACATACTTGGGCATATATAGTCTTGCTCTAGACCATCTTGCAACTAAAATTTCAGTTCTGCCATCTCCTTTGGCGCCATACGGTACGGTGAGCGTGACACAGATTTCGCACCTGACACCATCTCATTAGTGAAGTTGATCTCTCTCTGAGGTGGAATCCCAGGGAGATCATTAGGAAAAACATCCGTAAACTCCGACACAATAGAAATGTCACGCAAACTGGGCTTCGACTCTACAACCTCTAACAACATGAAAAATAATTTTGTGCCCTTCCGAACAACCTTGACTACTTGGAGAACAAACATTAATATCTTGCTCGATCCTCGCATACCCGCGAACTTAGTCTCGCATTCAAAATTTTCCCCAGTAAGACTTCCTTCGAGTTGCAATCAATACAGGCACGCTGCTCCGATAGCCAGTTCATACCAAAGATCACATTAAACTCAGATATCGGCAGTATAGATGCTTCCAAGCCAAAATCATGACTTCTTACCTGCACCTTAACACAACAAGCTCTATCCGCGCGCATCAAACACCCATTAGGCAACAACACATTCACTCGATCTATCGGTACAAAAGAAAGCACTCTGATATGCACCATGAAGTTATCAGACAGAAAGGAATGAGAGACTCTTGTATCAAACAGTGCTCTCGCAGGACAATCCAAAATCAGGACAAATCCTAACACAAATAAGTTATACACAAAAAACACACAAGGTATCAAGTATAGAAAGCAGTAAAAATTGTATCTTAACACATACTTATCACCACATCACTTTGCTTAATGGCCTCCTATTGGCCAAGATTATAGACTCGGGGCTGCGCTTAGGATGCAGTTGACTCCACTATCTTTCCCTTTTCAGCATACGATGCACCCACCTTTTTCTCACCCATTGGATGACCACGCCAACAATCTCGATCCATATGTCCCACCTTGCCACATTTATAACAAGTGAGAGGACCTCGCCATATTGTCACGTCAGATATAGTAGAAGAAGCTGGTCCCGCAGACTTATCCTTCTTCCTCCACCTTCCTTGTCGAGACCTTGCTGAACTCGACACTTTAAACTCTGGCTTCTTTACCGCCAAATCATTCTTACACTGTACGCGCTTCATATCTTGTTCTAGGGAACGAGCCGTATTGAACAAGGTCAGAAAACCTTACATCATCGGACCTGAGAGAAGCAACCACAGGTCATCTCGTAGTCCTTCATAGAACTGATTGGTCTTCCGTTCCTCGTCGATAAACGTAAAGCCCGCATACCATCTCAACCTCGTGCAAATAATCATCCACAGAACTCTCGCCTTGAGTTGGCTTCTGGAACTGATTTTCCATTGTGATCTGTTGTGCAAATGGAAGATATCTCGCCAGAAAGAGCCTCGAGACTCCTCCATCAAGATCTCAATCAACGGCCGACCAGCAAAATGGTGTAGCTTCAACTCATCCCACCATAGACTCGCCTCTCCGTCTAACAGGAAGGTAGCTACAGTGACTTTCTGGCACTCCTCCGTTTCCGTTGTCGTTATGGTTCACTTTATTCTCGAGAGCCAATCTTCGACTTGTGTTAGGGTTCTAGTACCCGCAAACACATGAGGGTTGAAACTCATCACGTGTTTCAATTGCTTTTTCATCGCTCGCCTTGCGGCCACTAGCTCAATGACCACTTATTTCACCACCACATGCTCAACTACGTCAACCGGCTCCTAAGCCACTATAGGGTAGGAGGTTGTACTTGCCCTCCTGGTTGCGCATTGATTAATGAGAACGCGGCTACAACAACCAACCGTATCGTTTCCACAGAAGGAGGAGGTGTCGACACCTCAGTTGGTACATTACTATCTGCCGAGCGCTGGGGTTCATGCTGCCCCGCACCACTTCTAGTTGCCTATAATCATGAAACACGCAACTAAGAAACCAATAACATTGCAAAAAGTAATTATGGGAACACGCAGGTTCCACAAACTTGTGTATTTTCATTCCTAAGTGGACATTCATGAGTTCTTTCATGTTATAACGGTAATGCGCATACACGTGCTCACCACCCCTTAAAAGAATTCGACCACAAATTTGAATAAGAAAGACCGACACCAGAAGCTGATATCAAATTGTAACACCTTCATCTGTCACGTAGAATATAATAGAAGGTCCAGTCGGGGTCACACGCCATATTCCACGGACAGTCAGTGGAATTACGCATCAAAATCATAACGTTCATGCATCCTAACTCAAAGTGCATTATAATGGAAGCAGTTTTATCTTAGAACCGAAATACCATGAATGTCCACTACAAAAACATAGGAATGGCATTCATAATACACAAATGTTTTGGCCTTAAGGTCTTATAACTGTTCACTTCATAAATGTACATTACATATATTGGCACACAAGCCGACCATGCATGAAAACAATAGAACATTCGCCTTTGGGCCTTCGAGGGCCAGCCAACGCAGCATAAGGGACTTCAGCCCGCTACTTTCTACTTGGCTCTCAAGTACCTGCACAAGCACGACCCACCAAAATGTGGCAAAATAATGCAACGATCAACATTAACTGACCAAATTATAACGACCCCGCCCCTCACTTGGGGCAGCGGTTCTCCTTCCCTACAAACAGCCGTATATAATTCTTTTGGCATCAGACCGTGCAATTAAAGCAACATTCACCACAGACGCCGACACTGTACAACCTCATACCCGACCGAGTGGGATCCTCCATTCCTCCCCAAGTGGCGGGCTCGGGGCTTGGGGCTCAGGGCGTGCTGTGAGCGATGGATTGGTGTAGCCTCATTCGAGGACGTGCGAGCGTTCGCTGTAATATTTATGTGTTATAATATTATATATATATAATATATATTAGACAAAAGAGGAGGATATAGAAAAAAAGAGAGAAGGAGGAAATGAAGGGGGGGAGAGAAAACAAGAGGGGGCATCAGGTTTTTAAGCAGGTAGGGTAAAAAAAGGGAGGTTGGTTTCCCCCCCCCCCCCTCTTGATCTCTCCAGTCGGCCAACAACAGCAACCCCCGACGCCGCCCCCTTTCCTCTTTCCCGTCGGCCTGGAGCCCAGCCGTCGCCGCCCCCTTCCTCTCTCCCGTCGGCCACCTGGAGCAGCAGCCCCCGCCGCCCCTTCCTCTCTCCCATCAGCCAACAAGGGCAGGCCGAGCCCCGCCCCTTCCTCTCTCCCGTCGGCCAATAAGGGTAGGCTGAGCCCCGCCCCTTCCTCTCTCCCGTCGGCCAATAAGGGCAGGCCGAGCCTCGCCCCTTCCTCTCTCCCATCGGCCAAAGAGGGCAGGCCGAGCCCCGTCTCTTCCTCTTTCTCGTCGGCCAACAGGGGCAGCCCGACGCCGCCCCCTTCCTCTCTCCCGTCGGCCAATAGGGGCAACCCGACGCCGCCTGAAGTCGTGGAGGCCGGGATCGACTTCCTCGGTGCTACTTGGAGCACGATCGACCATGGAGAGGCTCGACCATGGAGGAGAAATCACCTAGAGTTTTTAACCCTCTAGTGGAGGTATGATCCGTGTGTGTACAGCCGCTATGGCTGCTAGACGTCGAACCCCGGGCACGACACGCGGTTGTGGCTTCGTCGATACACGCGTCAAGGGTAACAAAATTTCTTCTTGGGCAGGTGAAGCCCTTATTTTTCATATTTGCATGGAAGCCCCTCTCCACTAACGAGTGGGGGGGGGAAGCGAGCTCTCCAACGGGTCGATGTGTACATCCCCGTAGCTGGTTGCATTTAGTATCCGGAAGCGTGAGTACGGATTTAGGCATGCTGTGTGAAGCCCATTCAGATGTGTAAGCCGGATTGGTGATGTTCTGGGGTTTCCAGGGAAAACTCCGTAGAAATTGTTTATTATTTGCTCTTAGGAGATAAGCATCACCGTCCCGAGGCAAAGGTGGAGCCGATATTTATTTTGCCACCGTTTAGCGGGACGTTGGCGTACAGGTGTTGCAGTACCAAGCGAGGAATAACGGGCTTAAGAACAAGTTTGTGCTGGCCCTCGAAGGCCTATTTTTGCTTATGTTGCCGGCCTGCGTGCCGAAGTATGGAATTTATATTCCTGTAATTTAAATATCTGTGATGCCCTGTGAATGTGTTTTATCCATTTTGTCTTAGGAGGACGGTATGTTCGCGAACCACTCGCCCCGTGGGGACCCCGAGGTAAGGTTACTGGAAAGCCCTTGAAGGTCAGTTAATGGCCTTTCAGAACAACGCAGTTACGTTGTTGGCGGCCCGATTGAGGCTGCATAAAATAGAACTGTTCGGCGAGGTTACGCCATTGGTAGGGCAGATGAGGAACTTTTTACATAGACCCAATGAGGCACCTCTAGTCAGGAGAGAGTTGATCTTGAGATTCTCCTTAGAGGTTCCGGTCGGCCAAGAGATCCATCCGAAGGTACCTTAGCTCAGCCTTTGTCTTGGGAGGGGAAGACTTCGCTAGTCTTCCGGGTATGCGGCGAGACCTCCATGCTGAGACCTTGGGTCTGTCCCTTGTGTTCCTAGTCTTGTGTCTAGATCATTCGCTTGAGGACAGTAGGTGCGCGGTCACCCCTTCCCCAAGGGTCGAACTCCATAGAGACTGATTTTTCGGTTTCAACATTATGGTGCGGTGAGCGTGGAGAGTGACCAGCATAGAAAAACTCTGGCGAAGCGGCTATAGAAGAGGAACCAAGTGGCGACCAGGGTCATGCGTTGATACTTTGTATGTTAGGTCCTCATACCCGGAGTCGTCTCATCCTATAGTTGTTGTTGGAATCCCATATCATTTGGAGTAGGATTTGCACCTATTTGAAGCGCTTCTCTCCCTGATAGTAGGGGGTAAAATTGTATATTCAAGTCCGAGTTCTACTATATGTTTTTACTGATTCGTTGTTTGTTTTGCTTATCTTAAAGCTGATGGAGAGCTCGGAAACTTGCACTACCCGAGCCTGACTCGGCCCCAGGTAGACCCGCTACGCAGGCTCCCATCTAGCTGGCAGGTCCGTAGGCTCGACTATGGGGGTAAGGGACCCCGAGTGCTGCTCGGCTCCGGGTAGACTCGCTGCTCAGACTCTCATTAGTTGGGCAGGGATGTAGGCACACCTGGGGTTAAAGGGTTGGTTCTTGGAGACTCTTTCACTACACCTAACCTAGCTCGGCCCCAGGTAGACCCTCTGCGCAGGCTCCCATCTAGCTGGCAGGTCTGTAGGCTCGCCTTTGGGGGTAAGGGACCCCGAGTGCTGCTCGGCCCCGGGTAGGCTCGCTGCTTAGGCTCTCATTAGCTGGGCAGGGCTGTAGGCACACATAGGGGGAAAGGGTTGGTTCTGGGAGACTCTTGCACTACCCCGAGCCTGGCTCGGCCCCAGGTAGACCCGCTGTGCAGGCTTCCATCTAGCTGGCAGGTCTGTAGGCTCGCCTGTGGGGGTAAGGGACCCCGAGTGCTGCTCGGCCCCGGGTAAACTCGCTGCTCAGGCTCTCATTAGCTGGGCAGGGTTGTAGACACACCAGGGGGGAAGGGTTGGTTCTTGGATACTCTTGCACTGCCCAGAGCCTGGCTCGGCCCCAGGTAGACCCGCTGCGCAGGCTCCCATCTAGCTGGCAGGTCCGTAGGCTCGCCTGTGGGGTAAGGGACCCCGAGTACTGCTCGGCCCCGGGTAGACTCGCTGCTCAGGCTCTCATTAGCTGGGCAGGGCTGTAGGCACACTTTGGGGGAAGGGTTGGTTCTTGGAGACTCTTATACTACCCCGAGCCTAGCTTGGCCCCAGGTAGACCCGCTGCGCAGGCTCCCATCTAGCTGGCAGGTCCGTAGGCTCGCCTGTGGGGGTAAGGGACCTCGAGTTTTGCTCGATCGTGGGTGGACTCGTTGTTTAGGCTCTCATTAGCTGGGCAAGGCTGTAGGCACACCTGGGGGAAAGGATTTGTTCTTGAAAAGGTTCTTGGTGGTACTTCAGTTCAGAAAAACTTGCACTACCCCGAGCCTGGCTCGGCCCCAGGTAGACCCGCTGCGCAGGCTCCCATCTAGCTGGCAGGTCTGTAGGCTCGCCTGTGGGGGTAAGGGACCCCGAGTGCTGCTCGGCCCCGGGTAGACTCGCTTCTTAGGCTCTCATTAGCTGGGCAAGGCGGTAGGCACACCTGGGTGGAAAGTATTAGCTCTGCATGTACAAGAGAATACAAAATATATGGCTTTATTGTTTCACAATATCATGAGAAATTATATACTGATTGTAAGAAATAGTATAAGGACAATTGAATAGCAGGGAGCATTACAGGTATCGAGTGGTTCAAAAAGATCAAAAGGGGCATGGAGAGATTAATGTTCTAAATGCAAATTTCGGATTCTCTCAAACTTTTTTTTTGGGTCGACTCCCACTCGCCGGATACTTTGGGGTTGAACATTTCCTTCCGAGCTTGTGCCAACCTTGCAAAAAGCGGGGATTGTGTGCAACCTCGTACCCAACCGAGTGGGATCCTCCTCAAGTGGCAGGCTCGGGACATGCTGCAAGCGATTGTTTAGTGCAGCCCCATTCGAGAACGTGCGAGCGCTCGTTGTTATATTTATGTGTTATAATTTTATATATATATATATATATATATATATATATATATATATATATATATATATATATATATATATATTAGACAAAAGAGGAGGATATAGAAAAAAAGAGAGGAGGAAATGAAAGGGGGGGGGGGGGGGCAAAACAAGAGGGGGCATCAGGTTTTTAAGCAGGTAGGGCCAAAAAAAGAGGGAGGTCGGTTTTTCCCCCCTATCTCGATCTCTCTAGTCGGCCAACAACAGCACCCCCCGACGCCGCCCCCTTTCCTCTCTCCCGTCGGCCTAGAGCCCAGCCGTCGTCGCCCCCTTCCTCTCTCCCGTCGGCCACCTGGAGCAGCAGCCCCCGCCGCCCCCTTCCTCTCTCCTGTCGGCCAACAAGGGCAGGCCGAGCCCTCCCCTTCCTCTCTCCCGTCGGCCAACAAGGGCAGGCCGAGCCCCGCCCCTTCCTCTCTCCCGTCGGCCAAAAAGGGTAGGCCGAGCCCCTCCCCTTCCTCTCTCCCGTCGGCCAACAAGGGCAGGTCGAGACCCGCCCCTTCCTCTCTCCCGTCGGCCAACAAGGGCAGGCCGAGCCCCTCCCCTTCCTCTCTCCCGTTGGCCAACAGGGGTAGCCCGACGCCGCCCCCTTCCTCTCTCCCGTCAGCCAACAGGGGTATCCCGACGCCGCCTGAAGTCGTGCAGGCCAGGATCGACTTCCTTGGTGCTACTTGAAGCACGATCAGCCATGGAGAGGCTCGGCCATGGAGGAGAAATCACCTGGAGTTTTTAACCCTCTAGTGGAGGTCGGATCCATGCGTGGACAGCCGCTACGGCTGCTAGACGTCGAACCTCGATCATGACACACGGTTGCGGCTTCGTCGATACACGCGTCAAGGGTAACGAAATTTCTTCTTGGGCAGGTGAAGCCCTTATTTTTCATATTTGCATGGAAGCCCCTCTCCACTAACGAGTGGGGGGAAACGAGCTCTCCCACGGGTCGATTTGTACATCCCCGCAGCTGGTTTCATTTAGTTTCCGGAAGCGTGAGTACGGATTTAGGCATGCTGTGTGAAGCCCATCCGGATGTGTAAGCCGGATTGGTGATGTTCTGGGGTTTCCGGGGAAAACTCCATGGAAGTTGTTTATTATTTGCTCTTAGGAGATAAGCATCTCCGCCCCGAGGCAGCGGTGGAGCCGATATTTATTTTTCCACCGTTTGGCGGGACGTTGGCGTACAGGTGTTGCAGTACCAACCGGGGAATAACGGGTTTAAGCCCAAGTTTGTGTCGGCCCTCAAAGGTCTATTTTTGCTTATATTGCTGGCCTGCGTGCCGAAGTATGAAATTTATATTCCTGTAATTTAAATATCTGTGATGCCCTGTGAATGTGTTTTATCCTTTTCGTCTTAGGCGGACGGTATGTTCGTGAACCGCTCGCCCCGTCGGGACCCCGAGGTAAGTTACCGGAAAGTCCTTCAAGGTCAATTAATGGCCTTTCAGAACAACGTAGTTACGTTGTTGGCGGCCCAATTGGGGCTGCGTAAAATAAAACTGTTTGATAAGGTTACGTCATTGGTAGGGCGGATGAGAAACATTTTACATAGACCCGAGGAGGCACCTCTAGTCAGGAGAGAGTTGATCTTGAGATTCTCCTTAGAGGTTCCAGTCGGCCAAGAGAGCCCTCCGAAGGTTCCTTAGCTCAGCCTTTGGTATTGGAGGGGAAGAGTTTGCTAGTCTTCCGGGTATGCGGCGGGACCTCCACGCTGAGACCTTGGGTCTATCCCTTGTATTCCTAGTCTTGTGCCTAGATCATTTGCTTGAGGGCAGTAGGTGCGCGGTCACCCCTTTCCCATGGGTCGAACTCCACAGAGACCGATTTTCGATTTCAATAGGCACGATCTGCCACACCCCCCGTGCACTCAAGGTATATTATCGGTGTATCTGATTTCTCAGGGTCCCATCACCATCCACAGTCCCAAACTTGATGGTCCAAACTTGAGCATTCTAGTCTTTCTGGTCTGTAGCCTAAGACTCTCATTATGCTAACGATGACAGCCAAGTACTTTAGGCAATCTAGTCAAGAACGACATAACGCATGTACGGATCAGCTCTTTCCCGTTGCTCAAATTTCCATGTCAACGTCGAAAGCCAAAGCAATCAAGGCGAATGACAGAACGCGAGCCAGCCTCCCCTTTCCCGTATATTGGCTCACCTGGCCACAATAGCTGGACACTTCAGGATCTCAACTTCAATTGCCTCCCACCTTGTCCCTAGGACCTGGGCACGCAATCATCACAATAATGGCTCTCACGGCCACAACAGCTGGCTCTTCAGGCTCTCAGCTTCACATGCTACCCACCTTGTCTCGTGGACACAGGCTTCACAAACCACAATCAGGTTGGCTCTCACAGCCACCTCAGCTGGGCTATTAATGCTCTCAACTCAATCATTTGGCCCCCAAGTCTCCACAACAATTGCTCTCTGGGAGCTACCACCAGCGGTAGCGCTACCGCCGCGCGGTAGAGGACATAATCTCATTTCTTCTCCCAATTTGGGTGTTTTCCTAAAGAAAATCTTCAGTACTATCACTGCAGCTTCCTACACACCCCCTGACCTCGTAAACTACACGTTTAACCGCGGAGTCTTCTCCGACATGCAAATCAATCATCAGCAATCCAAACCAACCTGTCTGGATGGGCTTCACACAACATGTCTATTCCGTACTTCGATTCCGGATTCTATATGCAAGTTCTATCGGGGATCACAACGATCTACCCGTTGGAAATCACCTTTTTCTTCACCCTTTGGTGAGGGGTTCTATGCACTTATGCAAATTAAGAACTTCACTTGTCCAATGAGAAAGGTCGTTACCCTTGTCGATCGCTTAAGAGTCATAATCTTGCATTTGATCCAGATGGAACTGATCACCACACTTTCCTCTCCACGAATCTGGCTTTGACTCGCAAATCTGATCATAAGAACGCCTTCACAGTAGGGTTGGATCAACCTTGCCCTTGTTCTCCTAGCCTTCCCCTTCTTCTTCCTCAAGATCTAAGAGAGAGAGATAATGAAAAAATATTCTCATTTCAAGCCTTTATCAGAGAGCTACTGTCACGCAATACCTTGCTATCGTTGCGCGATAGCTCAAGCGGTGGCCGCTTGGCCCAGTCGGCACCGCTCTACCGCTCAAAGACCGCCTCAATATTATCCGACATGTGGCACACTACCGCCGGCATTACCGCTACCGCCGGGCGGTACTGTCCAGAGCCAAAAGTCTATTTAATTCACCGGTTGCCGTCGCGCGGTATCATGCTACCGTCGCGCGATACCGACCAGAGACGTTGGCCCACTAAAATCAGCTGGCTACCGCCAGCGTCAGGCTTACCGCCTGGCGGCAACCTCCAGTGATCAACTATTTGTTGGTTTCAAAAAATTTGGGGCATTACACAACAAAGTTGCACATCTCTCATTAATCTTTGACAACATAGGCTTAGGCACTTTATTGACAAGCCATTAAAACATTAAAAGGCAGCTTTAGTCTCAGGACTCCCTTCATTCAGAGGTCAACAACAATTGTTCTGTGAAGAATGTGTCTACAATAAGGCACGCATGATACCTTTCCCCAAACAGTCAATGGTGAATTCACATACGCCCTTACAATTAATCCATGGAGATTTTTGGGGCCCATCATCCACAACTTCTTTTGGAGGGAATAGGTATTAAATCCTTCTTGTTGAAGACTTTTCTCGCTATATGTACGTGGATTTATCACCTTGTACATAAAAATGAGGCTTTTCAAACATTTATCACCTTGTACAAAAAAGTGAGGCTTTTCAAACATTTGCAAAATGGGATAGTCGAAAGAGTAACCGCTATAGAGTAACTGTTTATGTGCTACATAGAGTAACAACTATAGCTCTCTTTAATGGCACTCCTTATGCCATGTTATAGCAACGAATGTCATCGGTAGAGCATTTCAAAATGTTTGAATGTATTGCCATGTAGAATACTGCCCTACTGCCATACAACTTGCATATATCCTTACCAAACCGCGGAAAACGGAAAACAGGCGCGGGAACACTCAATCAAAACGAAGTCAAGTAAACCAGATGCAACTAGGAGAGTAAGTAAATCTTGTACTATCAAAAATCTTTACAGTGTGACATACAAGACGAGACATGATTAGTTCATATACCCGATGGAAGCAAAAACAATAAGGCAAAAAACTAGCCGCGCTGACTCAAAGAGTAACCGCCGACTCTGTCGAGCTGCACTATGTAGTCCGCTGAAGCTGCTAAATCGTCAGACCGCAACCTAACCGTCCGGACACCCCGTTATGTTGAAATTTGTGAAGTGAAAGTGAGTGATCGCATAGTCCGGGCGGCGTGGGCGAACTGACCGCGCGGACTGATGTTGCAGTGTGGCGGTCTGGTGATTGGCGACCTGTGGAGTTCTGGTGGCTGCTGTGCGGGTTGAAATCTGCGGACTGAGTGTGAGTTCGGCAGTTGGCTGCTGTCGGTGGTTTGCAAGTTGGAGTTCGCAGCCTGTGCGGACTGTGGCTTTGGAGTCCGCGAGATCGACAATGGTCCTTGCCTTTAATCTCTGGAGTTGAGGTGGGTGAGCCGCATTCTTGGTGACGATCTGTCCTTGGAGCTGGCGGACTGGTGCCTTGTCCGCCGAGCTCGCGCTTGCTGTTTGGAAGGTTGCTGGACTTGGTCACACATTGTGACAAGTCCAGGGTGCCGTAGAGTCCGCTGTTGACCGGGCGATCTGCCTGTTGGTCCTGGACTTGTGTTGCGGGCTGATGCGTGTTCTCTGAGTCCGCAGAGTCCGCTGTTGACCGGGCGATCTCTGCATGTTGGTCGTGGACTAGTGGCGGGTTGTTGCAGTATTAGCGAGCTGCGCGGGCTGGTGCTGTGTCCGCGTATAGCATGCGGACTGTTTTCGGCGGTTTACTAGTTTTCTCTCTGCTTCAATTTTCCAAGTTCAATAACATGTCCGCAGGACTCGGCGGTTAGGTGATCTGTTCTCTAGTTCGGCAGCAGCAGTAGTTCAGTGAATAACGGTGTGCCCGCGTGACCTCGCGGTCTCGGCAGACTCCGTTGTTCAGTTCGGCTTCAGCAACAGTTTGGGCGGTCTCTGCGACTTCTGCGGACAGGCGGTCTCGGCGGTCTCTAGTATTCTGTCCGCCCGAATTGATACTTGTAATTTTTTCTGCTTTCCCTAGTGTACTGGTGAAATCATATCTCGCCATGTATACCTCACTCTGTAAAGAAGATTGATATATACATGATCTGCTTGTCTCTATCTTTGCATCTGGTTGATTGAGTTACTTCCTGGTTTTCGCTTGATCAAGTTGTGATCTGGATAGTTCTGAAGATATTAATTTTGTATTTAAACTATCTTGCTGAGCTTCTTGAGAAAATTCAACACGTTATTCCAATGCTGAAGAAATCTGTCTGCAATCTGATAACCGCCTAACCGCGAGAATGCTTAGCCGCCAGATTATCCCAGAAAAGTTGTTGCCAAACTGAACAGACAGTCAGAAGCGGACGACTTTATTGAACTGGGAAAAGGTTGCAGAAGAGAAGACTACCTGGTCGCAAGCCGCGACATACTGCTAACCGGCGATTGTAACCGCAGAGTCCGCACTGATCCCTGACCAAAGTCAAAATCAAGTCTCTGACTTCTCAGCGCTATCCGCACAATCTGCACAGCAAAAAATAGGTCAATTTCTTAACCCGTGCGGATACAAAAACCTTCCCGCAGCAACCACCTGAGCTCACTTACTGTTCATTCAGTTATTCTGTTAATGTGATAGGGGGTCCTATTTATAGGCATAGAGAGGAGTGTGATCACCGCCATAGCCGATAGGATCGCCACCATACCTCGCGACGAGCACAAAGCGTATCCGCACAACGCGGATACAAAACTAGTCCGCCTTGTTTCCCCGACTACTGCCAGATCTCCAAGGACAAAAACTTGGATCAATCCGCTATACCCGCGGACACTGTGGATACCGCCACCAGTCCGCACACCCTGCGGACACTGCTCAAGTCCGCATACTCCGAGCCAACAACTAGCACAACAGACTGACAGCTGCCGAACTCGGCAGACAAATAAAACAGTCCGCGCTAACCGCTCGATCTCCCGGACTGAGCAAACCTGGATTTTGTACAGATCCAGAACAAGTCCACACCTCCAGCCATCTCTGGTGCGAACACAGCACCAACGGATACAGTAGGCAATCCGCACAAACCGACGGACTCAGACACCAGTCTGCACTAACCGACAAACTGCGCGGTTACACCAAACCGCTCCACCAGAGCTCCAAACCAGTCTGCAACAACCCAGACTCAACGAACTTTAGACGAGTCCACAACTCCCTCTGATACCAATCCTATCTGCCTGATTACATCATGGAACAAATTGACTGCAGAACCACTGGCCGACCTGGCTAGAAGCCACCTCCTGTCCGCACAGTCAGCACGGACAGTCCGCTCAGTCCGCGCGGACAGTCCGCTCAGTCCGCGCGGACAGTCCGCTCAGGCAGCCTACTTTCACTTCAAAAAATTCAACAGAAGCTACTTCTACAACTGTTTATGTGCTAAATAGATTAAAAACTATAGCTCTAGGTAGAGCATTTCAAAAATTCAACAAAAGCTACTACTTCTACAACTGTTTATGCCATGTTATATCAACGAATGTCATCGGTGGAGCATTTCAAAATCTTTGAATGTATTGCCATGTAGAATACTGGCCTACTGCCATACAACTCACATATATCCTTACCAAACCGCTCCGTCGCACTCGATTTGTCTTGCTAAATATAGATATTGGTGTCGGCACCCTCTTGGCTTAAGGGGGGAGTGTCGACCTAAGCCAAAGCTGACGTGCAGAAGGCAAAGCAAGGAGCTGAAAGCATAGTAATTATTGTTGGATCGCCGCAAGTATTTGCAATATGAATAAGCTCACTTGTGTATGCAAACAATGTATTAAAGTTAAAACAGTGATAATTATCTAGTACAAGCCAAACCCTATTTTCTAGCAGAGTATAAAGCCCACTGTTGTAATATGTGCTGAAATATAATTTGTGTATGCATGATATGATATGAAGCTTGTGATATATTTGTTCCCTCCTAGATCAAATATTTAACGACTATGAAATGGACACATATTTTCTTTGTAAAACAAAGAGAAGGCCTTTTATTTTAGGACCGAACTATACACATCTAAAATTCATCTCAAACTCAAAAAAAGTGGGCCCCACACAAAAAAATAAGGATAAATAAAAAAATTTTGACACTTTTTTCCTTCAATTAATGGGTGTTTTTGTTATAAAAATAGGTTTGTGGGCCCTATTTTTTGTGATATTTAGATATTCTTTAGATACATATAGAATTATCTTTTATTTTATGAAAAATATTTGCAGTAATAATTGAAGACATTCAAATCCTAACCTATTTTACCATTTTCATGCATTTTTTCGCCAGGAAAAGAGACAAAGGGGGGGCATTAAGGAGGGAGGGCAGTTGCGAGTTGGTACCACTCTGCATTCTGCAAGCAAACCAGTCCTTTGGATTCCTGACCCGCTTACAAGAAACCATGATGACTATTATTATTCTAATAATAATGAGAGAAAAACAAAGAATGTTTTTTATTTGTCCCTTTTATTTGGAGAGAGAGAGATGTAGTTATAGTTACAGTTACAGCTATTTCTATAATTATTTAAACATTTATATAAATTTAAAATACTCACTTCATTAAATAGATCAGTGAGATAGGAGACTTGATTATGTATGATTTGGTTGCAACTTGCAATGGTGGACCTAAAAATTTTGTTCTGTATGAACTGAATACAAAATTATGAAAAAAATTTAATCAATAAATATATTAAAAATATATCTACATTACATTATTACATTAACATATTTATGAACTATTTGAATATTAACTCGTTTTAAATATTTCGGATATTTTTCACACAATAACAGGAACTTATTTATAAAAAAATTAAACAATTAACATGTTTATATAAATAAAAATTATACAACATAATTATAATATATTAATATTGATTATAATTTCAACAATAACATGACAATTAACGAATCTATATAAAAATGTTATACAGTGACATAACAGCATATATATATATATATATATATATATATATATATATATATATATATATATATATATATATATATATATATTAGTAAAAAAAATTGACAACAATATATATAACAAAGAACATATTTATAAGAAAATTTAAAAATAGTATAATAATGGTTAGGGATCGCTCAACGTTCCGCCTTACTTCGAGAGCGCTCGAGCGCTCCAAAAATCACAATAAATAAAAAGTTGGAAAAGAATTTTTTAACATGGAAAACCCGTCAACTGGGTGAAAAACCACGTGGTTGGGTCTATGCCGGCCAAACCTCCACTATTTGATTGTTGGTGTACAGAGTTTTCTTGAAGAACTTGAGGGCTACATGCCGCCTCTCGTTACAATTATGGAGAGAGAATGCGAAGGACTCAGAGTCGGAGGGTGACAAGCGACCACTCACTGAAGTATTTCTGCTTACAATTGGGAGCTTTACAATGTGGAGACGTTGGAGTCTTTAACGTTAGCTTGAAGGTGGAAGCAATTTGTTGTGTTTATACGTCCGGGACTTGAAAGCTCAGGTGGCGCGCTTCGCACGCCTTGTCCTCTGTGGTATGACATACGTACCTGAAAATTAATCCCATGCAAGATCCCATTAGCCATATATCAGCGAATCCCCCAAATACCCCCGCACCATGCCCGGACAGTGTTGAGGTTTCGGCCGGACCTGCTTCCCACGTGCAAGACGGTGCGTTTAATTATATTTTGGGTTGCAGACTCGCAGGTAAAAAAAATTCAATTTTCTAAATTGCAATTAAGAATAGGGTGCGAGAAGTCAAAATCAATCTGCGATTGATAGTTATCTTAAATTTGTTTTTTATAATTATTAATGGGATACAAATAGAAAATAAAATGATTTGCAAATATCACGTCCTTTTCTTATATCCTTCATTTATTGATATTTATTGTAATTGTAGATTTACTTAATATAGGCCCAGGCCCCACTCATTAACCCCTTTACCCCTCAACGGCAGCAATAGTTGCAGCACATGTGTTTCGATCCGACGGTGCCGGTAAGAGCACGTCAAGGCAACCAGCGCTTGTGATTTGTTTGTTACACTCACTCACGTAGTCACGTGCATTGCTCTTGTTTTGTTTTTTCTCTTTTCAAAATTCAAGGATTATTGGAATTCGGGCTTGACAAAATCGAGGGTCAAATGACTCGAATCACTTAAAATTTATGTTGGACCATTTCATTATCCACGTGGCACCGAATACAAAAACTTTGATTCGATTTGGATTGTTTAGAATTATAAGTATTAACTATTGTTATGTCTTATAGTAATAAAGTTATAGGCACAGGGCTCCGCTCTTAGAGCATCTCCAATGTATGAATGTATGGGCAAACTCTAAAAATGCAGGCCCGGCATTTTCCTCCAACGGATGACCATTTCTTCCTCTAAAAATGAGGATGCTTTTTCTCTCTCTTTAAATTTAGAGGAGGGAGAGAGAAAATGAAGACCCCGTGTTTTATTTTTTATTGTTATGTCTTATAGTTAATTTTATCCTTTTGAGATATATAAAATGAGATTAACATTTATATTTTTTAATTATTTATATATATATATATATCAAAATATATTATGGAGAAAATATAAATCAAAATACATTCAAATATGTATTTATATATACATATAAATATTTAAATATAATTTACGCGCACACCCACGCGCGCACACACTCGTGATGCTACCGAGTTGCAGCCCAAGCAATCCAACCCCTCTCCGTCCACGGGTGGGTTATTGATGGCCCAACCTCCCTTTTATAAACGAAACTCTCCGGTAAGCGAACTACACAGAGATTTTCCAAGAGGTCACCCATCCCAGTACTATTTCAGCCCGAGCACGCTTAACTATGGAGTTTTTCAACATCTCATCATCAATTAAGCTGCAGCTCAATTGGTGATGAGAAGTAGTATGAAGGCTCATTATCAAGGAGATCTCGGGTTCGATCCCCGGTCTCAACAACCCGCCGCGATTGAGAAACAAGCGCGGAGAGGGGTTGAGATGTACGGCCTGCAAACCTGTTGATGCTGAACCCTTTCGAGCAGGATGTTGAGGGTGTCAGCGGTCGTCCTTTTGAGCATTGTGTTGGGAAGGCTGTTACAACAAAAGTGCACTTTTATTGTAATGACCCTAGCTGATCCAATGGGACAACGTCACGGCTCCGCTCTAGGCAACGTTATCAGGCTGCAGCCCAAGCATCCCAACCCCTCTCTAGCCCACTGACTGGTTGTTGGTGACCACGACCTCCCTTTGATGTGCAAACTCGATAGTTAAGTTGGGTCGTGTTATTTTGAGGGGTATTTTGGTATTTTTGTAATCTCTAACTTCCCCTATAAATATAAAGGGGTTAGGGTTCTCTAGTGAGTGAGAGAGAGTTGAGTTGTGTGGAGTTGTATTGGCCTTTCTTTTCTCCCTACCGTTGATAGTGAACAGCCCCTCCCCGTGGACGTAGGCGCTCCTCGCCGAACCACGTAAATCGCATCGTGCTTATTGTGTTTGGTTGTTTGATTTTTGGTTTTTCCGCATCGTTTCGCACAACAAGTGGTATCAGAGGCAGGTTGCGGTGCGATTTTTTGTTTGGAGGCGACTTGGTTCGTGGTTTCTCAACCGGAAGAGGGTCGCTGCAGTTTGGATCGTTTTTCGTTTGGTGGAGGCGGCCTGCTTGTAGATCTGGCCGTTTCACAGGAAGAAGGCGTTTTTGAAAAAAAGAAGGGCGGTGTTCCTGGTCCCGTGCGTAAGAGGCGGTGGAGGCTTGGTGCTGGTGCCTGGCTGGGCGGCTCAGGGAGCTATTTTAGAAATAAGAAAAAGTTCCATTTTCTCTTTTTCCGTTTCTTAGCAGAATCGACGACCTCAAAAGGAAATAGTTTTTTCCTTTATTCCTCTCAAATCACAGTTGCAAGTGCTGAGATATTCAAAAAAAGGGAAGGAAATTTTTTCCTGGACTCTCTCTGTCACGACCTCACAGATTTACAGGAGGCCGTGAGCTGCGCCTGGATTAAAAAAAAAGGGTTGTACTCTTCTCCTATGGCGGTACAGGCGGTATAGTGCCTCCACTCCGGCGAAGTGCAGAAGTTGTTTTGGTTTGGTTCTCTCTCTCGGCAGCACAGATAACTGAAAGAAATTTTGGGCTTTGGTCTTTGGTTCTCTCTCTTCAGGGCACGACAGGACCAAATAAATTTTTTGCTGGGTTCTCTTTATTGGCCGTTCCCGAGGTTCACTTTTGTCTTCGCATCTCTCTCGTCAGAGCAGCTCTTGTTTGAGAGGTAACAAATTTTATTTTACTCTAGATCAATTAATAAAATTTGTTTCTTTGGTTTTGGGTTCTCTGTATTTTTTTTATTTGGGATATCAAAAATGGGAGAGTCCGGTGCGGCTTCTTCATCTTCCGGGGCAATGGAATCCACGATCCATCATACGGGTTTGCACCCCGTCAAAATTGATATTACTAAGTTTGATGGAAAAAGCAACTTTGGCATGTGGCGGTGCGAGGTGATGGATGCGTTGTGCTCTTTAAATTTGGAGGACGTTCTTGATGGTGACGAATGTCCTGATGGGATGACTGAAAAAGTTTGGGCGAAGATGAATCGGAGTGCTTGCGGGTTGATCAGAAATTGTCTGACTCAGGAGATCAAATATGGAGTTATGTTGGAGACGTCTGCTGGAAACCTTTGGAGAACGTTGGAGAACAAATATCTCACGAAGAGCGTGGAGAATCGTCTCCACATGAAGCGTCGATTGTACCGATTTCAGATGAGGCGTGGAGTATCGATTGATGAGCATTTGAATGAGTTCACGAAACTATTAGCAGATCTGTTGAATTTGGACGAGGATGTTGGTGATGAAGACAAGGCACTCCTTCTATTAAATTCGCTTCCAGATGAATATGAGAACTTCACGATGTCTCTCATTCATGGGAAGGAGGTCTTAAAGTATAGTGAAGTGTCTACGACATTGTTGAATCACGAGCTCCGTCGAAGAGATAAAGAGTCATCGAAGGCGGAGTCGGCCTAAGCACTTGTGTCTCATCGAGGCAGATCTGAGAAAAAGAAGAACTGGCACAAGAAGACTAATAACAGTACTCAGAAGCGTGGTAATTCACGTGGTCGCAGTCTTGGGCGCAATCAGTGCGCATTCTGTTTGGAGACGGGTCACTGGAAGAAGGATTGCCCCAAGTTAAAGGAGAAAAATAAGGGGCTTTCCTCAGAGGCGAAGGCCCATATTACCCAGGAGATTACCAGTGGTGGTGAGTCTGATGTGTCTCTTTCTGTTACCCCACAGTGTTTACTTACTGATGATGCATACTGGATTCTGGACGCGGGTGCTACCTATCACATTTGTCCCAATCGGGAATGGTTCTGTACTTACGAGTCTTTGGATACTGGTGCTGTTGCTATGGGCAATGATCAGACTTGTCGTACTATTGGTGTTGGGAGTATTCTGGTTCGGATGCATGATGGAGCAGTGAGAGAGTTGACAGAGGTCAGACATGTTCCGGATATCAAGAAGAATCTGCTGTCTGTTGGGGCTTTAGAAGCCAAAGGCTACAAGGTAGTAATCGAGGCAGTAGTTCTGAAGATCAGTCGCAGAGCTTTGGTTTTTATGAGGGGAGTTCGACACCACAATTTATATTATCTTCAGGGGAGTACAGTTACCGGGACTGTGGCTGTGGCTGATGATTCCTTGGATGCCAGTTCTTTATGGCATATGAGATTGGCTCATGCTGGAGAGGGTTCCCTCCAGGCTTTATTAAGACAAGGATTGATTAAGGGAGCAAAAAGCTGTAAATTGGATTTCTGTGAGCATTGCGTGATAGGCAAGAAGACGCGAGTATCTTTTGGTACTGCCGTCCACAGTACGAAAGGTATTTTAGATTATGTTCACACAGATGTTTGGGGCCCGACGAAGACGAAATCTTTTACGGGGCGACAATACTTTGTCTCCTTTATTGATGATTATTCTAGATATGTTTGGGTGTACACCATGAAGAACAAGAGCGAAGTTCTGGATATATTTGTGACTTGGAAGAAGTGGATTGAGAACCAGACTGGCAAAAAGATTCGATGTATCAGATCAGACAATGGAGGCGAATATACATCGAAAGCGTTCTTGCAAGAGTGTCAGAGATCAGGTATAGAGCATCACTTCACAGTCAGGGAGACACCGCAGCAGAACGGGGTGGTAGAGCGCATGAACCGGACTTTGGTGGAGAAGGTTCGATGCATGTTGTTTAATGCTGGGTTAGACAGGATTTTTTGGGCTGAGGCCATTGATTATGCTTGTCACTTGGTGAACCGTCTGCCTTCTGCAGCTATTGGGAAGAAGACACCAAAAGAGATGTGGTCGGGGCATCCTGCTAGAGATTATGTACACATGAAAGTATTTGGGTGTCCAGCTTACTATCACGTAAAGAATGATAAGTTGGAACCACGGGCAAAGAAAGCAATCTTCATTGGCTTCAGGCGTGGAGTCAAAGGCTACAAACTATATGATCAGTCAGAGAGGAAGATTGTTATTAGCAGGGATGTTAAATTTGACGAGGCGAGTTTACTAAAGTCTCGGGACTCAGAGCAGGTGGAGAGTTCAAAGCCGATCACTACTACTGATCAGAAGAAGGAGTTTGATGTGAATCCATTTGTTCCACCAGTTCCTCACACTCCTGATGAGGTATATGATGAGACTGCTGATGAGGTTCCAGATACTGATGATCAGGAGGTGGAGGAAGTTGAGGCAGAGAGTCAAGTTCAGGATTCTATTGCCCGAAGCTGGACCAGGAGGCAAAATGTCCCGAAGCCAGCTTGGTTGAGGGATCACATTGCATTTGCACTTTCAGCATCTGAGGCTGAAATCCCTTGTCACTTCAAGGAGGCTGTAGAGAGTCCTGAAGCAGATTTTTGGAGGGATGCGATGGATGAAGAGATGATATCTCTAAAGAAAAATGCTACATGGAGATTAGTGAAGTTACCTCCAGGTAGAAAGCAATTGGGTGCAAATGGGTGTATGCGAAGAAAGAAGGATCTCATGGAGCTGTTGATGTACGTTACAAGGCAAGATTGGTGGCCAAAGGCTTTGCTCAGCGTGAAGGTATTGATTATGACGAGGTGTTTTCCCCAGTTGTCAAACATCCGTCGATCCGTGTTCTCTTGGCCTTAGTAGCGCAGTATGGTCTGATTTTGGAGCAGCTTGATATGAAGACTGCATTTTTGCACGGAGATTTGCAGGAGGAGATCTATATGAAGCAGCCACCTGGATATGAGGCTCAGAGTGATTTGGTATGCAAATTGGACAAGTCACTTTATGGTTTGAAGCAGTCACCGAGACAGTGGTACAGAAAGTTCGATCAGTTTATGCTGGGACAGAAGTACACACGCAGTCAGTATGATCACTGTGCATATTTCAAGAAATTGGCTACTGGTGAGTTCATCTATCTGCTATTGTATGTTGATGATATGTTGATTGCCGCTTCAAGTCAGTCAGAGATTGATAGAATGAAGATGCAGCTCTCAAAACAGTTTGAGATGAAGGAGTTAGGTGAAGCTCGAAAAATTCTCGGGATGGAAATCTGTAGGGACAAGGAAGCTGGAAAGGTTTGGCTCACTCAAAGAGCTTATATTGAGAAGGTGCTGAAGAGGTTTGGGATTGATGACACTACTAAGGCAGTGACTTTACCATTGGCAGCACATTTTCAATTGAGTGCTGACTTGTGTCCTAAAGACGACCAAGAGAGGAAGAGAATGAAGCTAGTTCCGTATGCCAGTGCAGTGGGCAGTTTGATGTACCTCATGGTTTGTACAAGGCCAGATATTGCACAAGCTGTTGGCGTGGTGAGCAGATTCATGCACGATCCCGGTCCGAGTCATTGGCAGACAGTTAAGTGGATTCTGAGGTATCTCAAGGGTACAGTTGATGTTGGTTTAATGTACGAGAGGCAGCAGTCCAGTGTTGGGTTGTGTATGGGCTACACCGATTCAAACTATGCAGGTGATATAGATAGGCGCAGGTCTACGACCGGATATTTATTCACATTGGCAGGAGGTCCAGTGAGTTGGTGGTCGACTCTGCAGTCGACAGTGGCTTTATCTACAACAGAGGCTGAATACATGGCAATGACAGAAGCTATGAAGGAGGCCATCTGGATGCAAGGCCTATTGGATGATCTGGGTGTGGAGCATATGGCTTTAACTGTCTTTTGTGACAGTCAAAGCGCAATTTTCTTGGCGACCAATCCAGTCCATCATGCTCGTACCAAGCACATTGATGTCAGGTACCATTTTGTTCGAGACTTGATCGAGACAGGCGAGGTTCTTTTGAAGAAAATTGATACAAAGGAGAATCCAGCCGACATGCTCACGAAGGTGCTTTCAGTCCAGAAGTTCACATATTGCAAAAGATTGGTGAACGTTCGAGCTCAGAGGTGAGTGCCTTGAGAGGCACTTTTTTGAAGAACTACGCGTGGCTTGATCCCATGGGAGGGGGGGTACGTAGGCAGCCATCTTGGCGCAGCCGCAGTTTAGTGTTGTTGTTTATTGTGTCATCTCATATTTGTTTTGTATCAAATAAGAGATGAGGTGGAGATTGTTGTTTTGAGGGGTATTTTGGTATTTTTGTAATCTCTAACTTCCCCTATAAATATAAAGGGGTTAGGGTTCTCTAGTGAGTGAGAGAGAGTTGAGTTGTGTGGAGTTGTATTGGCCTTTCTTTTCTCCCCACCGTTGATAGTGAACAGCCCCTCCCCGTGGACGTAGGCGTTCCTCGCCGAACCACGTAAATCGCATCGTGCTTATTGTGTTTGGTTGTTTGATTTTTGGTTTTTCCGCATCGTTTCGCACAACAGGTCGTACATGGACTTCTCAGGAGGTCACTCATCCCAGTACTACTCTCGCCCAAACACACTTAACTATTAAGTTCACTTCTCATTGCCAATTGAGCTGAGGTTACCCATTCCAGTACTACTCCCGCCCAAGCACGTTTAACTATTAAGTTCATTCACTTCTCATCGTCAATAAAATCGTCTTGTTGAGACCTACAAAACGAGACTAATATTGAATACCTTTTAAATATTATTTATCATATTGTTATTAAAATATTATTGTATTCGATATTTTTTATATACATGTATTATAATTATTATATATGTACATGTATACATATACATATGCATATATATATGTGTGTATATACACATACATATATTAAAAATAATCATATTATTTGAACATGGAGAACATGGTTCGAGTTGAACAATCAAATTCTTCATATTTGAAAAACCTAATATAATGAGAATCACTAAATTATTTATATATACAGAGGAGGAAGAAGATCAGGAAGAAGAGAAAGAAAAAAAACAAAAAGATATCACATTGGGAGGGAGCTAAAAAGACTTTTTTTTAAAAAATCAGATCGAAATTTAACAGAGCTTCAAATTTTTGGCCCGATGCAGCACTTATCCAATATACACTCAGCCTACCTAAAAAAGAGCGGTGTTATTGTTAAAATTTCACAAGATGATTAAGGTGATAGCTCTAATACCAAGTAAAACTTTCAAAGCTATCAAGATGATCTCTTGATTGAGCGGAAACCGGAAACCAGGCGCAGGAACACTCCAACCACAACCAAGCTCTGTAAAACAGGTGCAAAGAAAGTAACAAGCAGGTCATGAATTAACAATCTTCTTTACAGTAAGAGGTATACATGGCGAGACATGATTTCGCCAAGTACAAACAAGGAAGCAAAGAAAACCAAAAAACAGAAGTCGGACGGACAGAGGCTGAGACTGCTGCCCTTGCCGAACTGAACAGCGAAGTCCGCTGAGACCGCGAGGTCGCGCGGACTACCGATTATTCAAGCTGAAGAAGAGCTGTCCGCAAATTGCAAGCCGCCTGACCGCTGAGGTCGCCTAACCGCCAGTTAGACCGTGAACAAGCCGCTGCCGAACAGAAGAACAGACCGCCCAGACTGCCCAGACCGGCGGACATGTTATTGAACTGGAATTGCTGAAGGAGAGAAGACCGGTTGGCCGCAACTGCGACCTGCTGCTAACCGCTGATTGTAAACCGCAAGCTTCACTGATCCCTGACCGCAGTCAGCACCAAAGTCCTGGCTTCTAAGTGCTAGCCGCACAACCTGCAAACAGCAAACCGATTATCCTTCTCAAACCACGCGGACAGAAAATCCGAGGCCGCAACAATTAACCCAAGTCCAATTTACTGTTCATTCAGTTGATTATGTTGTCACAGGAGGTCCTATTTATAAGCATGAAAGGAGTGTGATCACCACCCTAGTAGATAGAAACACCACCCCAGCTCGCAGCTAGCACAAGGCAGTCCGCCCAGTCTGCATGGACAAAGTCGGACACAACAACAGTCCGCACACCAGCGTACACGGCCCCAGACCGCACCAACAAGTCCACGACCAAAGGCACAGACTGCCCGGTCAAGCAGCGGACATTACGGACTCTGCGAACAATCGGGACTTGTCACAGATCGTGACCAAGTCCAACAACAAGAGTACCTCTGGCGCGAGCTCCGCAGACAAGAACTATCAATCCACTCAGCCCGCTCAGACCGCCAAATCCAAACCAGTTCGCCTAGCCGCGAACTTCGCGGTTACCTCCTAACCGCACCACCTGAGATGAAGGGCACAAACCAATGCCAATCTCACGAGCTCCAAGAACAGTCCGCATATAGCGAACTCCGCGGACTCCAAACCAGACCGCCCAAGCCGCGGATAAACAACATATCCGCACGGCTTTCACCAAGGACACACCACCAGGCTGCAAACATCAGACCGCTCAGGCAGCACACCAGTCCTCCAGACTGTCCGCCCAGGCCGCGCGGTCTGCCCAAACAACCCCCACTTCCACTTCAATAATTTAAACAGTTATGAACACACCATGTTTGGCTATGCACAACCAACGACTATGTAAACCCAATATCGCTATGTACAACCCAATTATACCATGTACACATCAAATTGTTATTTGGAAACCAACTATCAATAAAAAGATCATTTAAGCATCCAAGCAAATTTTCAAAACGTTAGTATTAGAAATAAATACACTAAACAGTCCGTTGCATAAACTATTTGAGTCCAAAAATAAGAAATGAAGTGAAAAATCCGATTTTTAACCATTTTAAATGAAAATTTATCAAAGCCTCTATTACTAAATTTCTTCACCAACCTCACACCCTGCAAAAACAACGATATTTAGTGTTGAAGCCAAAAATGACCGAAGCCAAAATTGACTTCCGTGGAGTTCGACCCTTGGGGAAAGGGGTGACCTCACACCTACTACACTCGGAAGAACGTCACGGACCGAAGACTTAGGAAGCTATGAACTGACCCTCGGCTCTAGCGTGGAGGTCACACCTCACACCCGGAAGACCTTTGAGGTCTCCCCCTCCCTAGCCAATGCTTGAGCTAGGTGCCTTGGAGGAAAGCCAAAGAGAAAATAGTGGCTAAGGAAAAAATGACAAGTCCCTCTCCAAGGCACCCTCAAGGGTCTATTTATAGTTTTTTCAAGTCCTGGGGGCAAAATGACCAAAATGCCCTTGAGGCAAAAATGCCTCCAGCTAATAGAAAGCCTCCACACCGGGGGGCAAAAAGGGGAAAACCACCTCGGGGGTAAAACGGTAAACGCATGCCCCAAGGGGTTCCCGGGGCGAGAACCCGCCTGGCCGGCGGTCTCGCCCGGCGAGCTGGCCTCGCGGGCGAGAACCCGCCTGGCCGGCGGTCTCGCCCCGGCGAGCTGGCCTCGCGGGCGAGAACCCGCCAGGCCGGCGGTCTCGCCCCGGCGAGCTGGCCGCGCGGGCGAGAACCCGCCAGGCCGGCGATCTCGCCCCGCAAGCTGGCCGCGCGGGCGAGAACCCGCCAGGCCGGCGGTCTCGCCCCGCAAGCTGGCCGCGCGGGCGAGAACCCGCCAGGCCGGCGGTCTCGCCCCGCAAGCTGGCCGCGCGGGCGAGAACCCGCCAGGCCGGCGGTCTCGCCCCGCAAGCTTGCCCTGGGCCCTGGCTCAGAACTAAGGCGCATCTGGGGGGATGAGATCTTGACCTCCCGTCGACCCCGCTGCCCCCACTTCACACTTTATCAAGTCTGGGGGTGCCAGCCAACCTGCCACTCCCGCCCCTCAAAGAGGGGGGTAAGGAGGAGGCAAATTTTTCCTCCCCCTACTAGTATATTTCCATGCTAGAGCCAAAATTGGCCACCAAGAGTCCAAAATATCCAAAAAGCTTAAAACTGGCTCTGCGCCTGCCGAAGGGACCCTACTCCGCGAATACGGGGTTGTACACAATCCCCGCTCTTTTCGAGGTTGGCACAAGCTCGGAAAGAAACATCCAACCCAACGTATTCGCTGAGTGTAGCTTGCTTTCGCGGTGTCGAAAGATTATGGGGCCTCTTCCGAGGGGCCAACCTGCCATGCCAGCTGATGAGAGCCTGGGTGGCGAGACCTCCTCAGGGTAAAAACGCTTAACCCCCTGGAGGGGGGTCAACCTGCCATGCCAGCTGATGAGAGCCTGGGTGGCGAGACCCCCTCAGGGTAAAAAGACAACCTCCTGGGGGGTCAACCTGCCATGCCAGCTGATGAGAGCCTGGGTGGCGAGACCCCCTCAGGGTAAAAGGACAACCTCCTGGGGGGGTCAACCTGCCATGCCAGCTGATGAGAGCCTGGGTGGCGAGACCCCCTCAGGGTAAAAGGACAACCTCCTGGGGGGGTCAACCTGCCATGCCAGCTGATGAGAGCCTGGGTGGCGAGACCCCCTCAGGGTAAAAGGACTTAACCTCCTGGGGGGTCAACCTACCATGCCAGCTGATGAGAGCCTGGGTGGCGAGACCCCCTCAGGGTAAAAAGACAACCTCCTGGGGGGGTCAACCTGCCTTGCCAGCTGATGAGAGCCTGGGTGGCGAGACCCCCTCAGGGTAAAAGGACAACCTCCTAGGGGGGTCAACCTGCCATGCCAGCTGATGAGAGCCTGGGTGGCGAGACCCCCTCAGGGTAAAAAGACTTAACCTCCTGGGGGGTCAACCTGCCATGCCAGCTGATGAGAGCCTGGGTGGCGAGACCCCCTCAGGGTAAAAGGACTTAACCTCCTGGGGGGTCAACCTACCATGCCAGCTGATGAGAGCCTGGGTGGCGAGACTCCCTCAGGGTAAAAAGATCTAACCTCCTGGGGGGGTCAACCTGCCATGCCAGCTGATGAGAGCCTGGGTGGCGAGACCCCCTCAGGGTAAAAAGACAACCTCCTGGGGGGGTCAACATGCCATGCCAGCTGATGAGAGCCTGGGTGGCGAGACCTCCTCAGGGTAAAAAGACAACCTCCTGGGGGGGTCAACCTGCCATGCCAGCTGATGAGAGCCTGGGTGGCGAGACCCCCTCAGGGTAAAAAGATCTAACCTCCTGGGGGGTCAACCTGCCATGCCAGCTGATGAGAGCCTGGGTGGCGAGACCCCCTCAGGGTAAAAAGATCTAACCTCCTGGGGGGGTCAACCTGCCATGCCAGCTGATGAGAGCCTGGGTGGCGAGACCCCCTCAGGGTAAAAGGATCTAACCTCCTAGGGGAGGTCAACCTGTCATGCCAGCTGATGAGAGCCTGGGTGGCGAGACCCCCTCAGGGTAAAAGGATCTAACCTCCTGGGGGGGTCAACCTGCCATGCCAGCTGATGAGAGCCTGGGTGGCGAGACCCCCTCAGGGTAAAAAGACAACCTTCACGAGAGATCAACCTGAACCTGCCAGCTAGTGAGAGCCTGACAGCGGAATCATCTCGGAGCTAAGGGACTTGGGCTTCCACGAGAGATCAACCTGAACCCACCAGCTAGTGAGAGCCTGGCAGCGGAATCATCTCGGAGCTAAGGGACTTGGGCTTCCACGAGAGATCAACCTGAACCCACCAGCTAGTGAGAGCCTGGCAGTGGAATCATCTCGGAGCAAAAAGGCTTGGCTCCCACGAGAGATCAACCTGAACCCACCAGCTAGTGAGAGCCTGGCAGCGGAATCATCTCGGAGCAAAAGGGCTTGGCTCCCACGAGAGATCAACCTGAACCCACCAGCTAGTGAGAGCCTGGCAGCGGAATCATCTCGGAGCAAAAGGGCTTGGCTCCCACGAGAGATCAACCTGAACCCACCAGCTAGTGAGAGCCTGGCAGCGGAATCATCTCGGAGCAAAAGGGCTTGGCTCCCACGAGAGATCAACCTGAACCCACCAGCTAGTGAGAGCCTGGCAGCGGAATCATCTCGGAGCAAAAGGGCTTGGCTCCCACGAGAGATCAACCTGAACCCACCAGCTAGTGAGAGCCTGGCAGCAGAATCATCTCGGAGCAAAAGGGCTTGGCTCCCACGAGAGATCAACCTGAACCCACCAGCTAGTGAGAGCCTGGCAGCGGAATCATCTCGGAGCAAAAGGGCTTGGCTCCCACGAGAGATCAACCTGAACCCACCAGCTAGTGAGAGCCTGGCAGCGGAATCATCTCGGAGCAAAAGGGCTTGGCTCCCACGAGAGATCAACCTGAACCCACCAGCTAGTGAGAGCCTGGCAGCGGAATCATCTCGGAGCAAAAGGGCTTGGCTCCCACGAGAGATCAACCTGAACCCACCAGCTAGTGAGAGCCTGGCAGCGGAATCATCTCGGAGCAAAAGGGCTTGGCTCCCACGAGAGATCAACCTGAACCCACCAGCTAGTGAGAGCCTGGCAGCGAAATCATCTCGGAGCAAAATGGCTTGGCTCCCACGAGAGATCAACCTGAACCCACCAGCTAGTGAGAGCCTGGCAGCGGAATCATCTCGGAGCAAAAGGAAAAATGAGCCACCCCCCGAAGCACTCTCGACCCTGCCAGCTAGTGTGAGCCTGGTATGAGGAGATCCTCTCGGGAGTTGGGAGTTGGGCATGTCACCTAAGCTTTTTCAATTCCAACATTCTCTAACGGGGGAAAGAAGGTGGGTTACATGACCCCCTCGACTCTACTGGTCGGGGGCTAGACTCCTTACAATAACATAAACACAAAAAAGATACATGACTCCGCCGAGGCGAGGCTTCTTCAGGGGGCCTGGGCCTGGTGGTTGCCATCAGGTTCCATCCCACTGGCCACCTCAACCCTGCTCAGGCTCTCCATGATCTTCTCCATCTCCTCTGCCTTAGCCAACCAAGAGATGGTGTTGACTGCCGTGACGTAGCACTGCCTCGCCATCCTGGAGTCTCCCTTGATCCTGACCTGGATCCCATCTGAGTTGAACTTGAGACATTGGTGGAAGGATGAGGGCACGCACCGGAAGGCGCTGATGAGGGGCCTTCTGAAGATGGTATTGTAGCTGCTTGGAGCGTCAACAATGACGAACCTGCAGTTCCTTGAGGTCCCTCCCAACTTCACCTGGAGTCCGACTCCACCTTCCACCTCCTTCCTCTCCCCTGAGAATCCAAACAGAGGTCCATCCGACGCCACTATCCTCCTTGGCTCCACCTTCATCCCCTCGAACGCCTTCTTGAAAATGACATTGACCGAGCTTCCGTTATCAATCAAAATCCGGGAGACGGTGAAGCCTTCGACGGCTGCTTGGATGACCAGGGCGTCGCAGAAGGGATCCTCATGCTCTGACATATCCTTTGATGAGAAGGTGACCCTTTCCTCCGGAGGAGGGGTCTGGGATGTCGAGGCAACGCTCCGCCGATACATCACATGGAGACTTGCCTTCCGAGCGGCTTCGATCCCCCCCCCCGTGGATCACAACTATACCACCTCGGGGTCCTACATCGACCCGGTCCTCGCACACATCTTCACCCCCTCCTTGGGGTAGAACTTCAATCCGCTCCGGCGGCGGTTGCTGGGCAGGACCTCTCGCCCCTCTCACCTCCAGGAACTCGGGGCAGGTAGCCGTGGCGTGACCTTCCAACTGGTGGAAGTCACAGTACGGTAACTCTACCCTGCCTCCCCCTCTCCCCTTGCGATTCCTCCTATCCCTTCGGCCAATCGCCATCGCTTGCTGGGGTGGGGGCAGGAGTTGTCTTGGGGCTTGCCTCTGGAAGTTGAACCTCCCTTGGCCCCCATGATGGTTCCCTCCATCCTGGATGAGAGCCCTTCCTGGACCATAGGCAGGTCCTCCCTGCTGCCTCCAGCCTGGCTCCGGACCCTCCTGTCTCTGGAACCCTTGAGCTCTATGCTCCTCTTTCCTTCTCCCTTCATGATGCCTCGAGCCACCTTGCTCCTTTGACTCCACCTCTGTCAACCTTGTCAACTTCTTCACAAAGGCCGGGTTGGCTGCCTCCATGGCTATCTCCTCTGCCGCCCTTTCCATCAGCTCCTCAAAGGAAAGGGGGGCCTTCCGAGTCAAGCTCATCTTGAAGAACCCTTCGCGCAACCCCACCGTGAACGCCATCTGGAGGGCATACCCTGGCACCTCCTGGATGTCAAGGACCTCCTCCTGGAACCTGTCAACGTAGTGGGCCAGCGACTCCTCAGCCCTTTGCTTTAACAGGAAGAGGGACTCAGGACCCTTCTTCCTCTTCTTGGAGGTGGAGAAGCGAAGCTGAAAGCTCCGGCTCAAGTCTTCGAACCCGAAGATGGACCTCGGAGGGAGTTGATGAAACCAGTCCCTTGCCTTCTCTTTCAACGTGATCGCAAAGAGGCGACACTTGAAGGCATCCGTCATCGGCCTGATGGAGACGGAATCCTCGAACCATTGCAGATGCTGGACGGGGTCATCCTTCCCGGTATAGTAAACCATGTCTGGCTCTCTGAACCCCTCGGGAACGGGAGCTGAGGTGATCAACTCACTGAAGGGTGACCCCCTAAGGGGAGCTCTCGCCACCTCCACTCGCGCGACCTGCTCGCCTGGGGGGTTAGCTCTCGCCGGGCTTGGGAACAGCTCCCGGCCTGAGAGGTCTCGCTCAACCCCTTCTACCATCCGCTCCTTCCCAGGCCTCCTATCCGACATACTCACTTCTCCCCCTGCTGGGGTGATCTCGCCTTGCCCCCTAGGAGCCAGCTCGCCGAGACCACTCTGAGTTAGCTCGCCGAGACCCCTAGGAGCTAGTCCCTGGGGGGTGGGGGTTGAGCTGTCAGCCCGAGGGGCAATGCTTCTAAGCATCCCCATGATGCCTTCGATGGAAGCCATGAACTCCTCTCTTCCTACAAAGGGTCCTAGGTTGGGGAGACCACCGAGGTCATCACTACCTCCCTGATCTCCAGTCATGACACTCTCCTGAGATCTTCTGTGCTGGTCACTCTCCACGCTCACCGCACCAAAACTGTTGAAGCCAAAAATGACCGAAGCCAAAATTGACTTCCGTGGAGTTCGACCCTTGGGGAAAGGGGTGACCTCACACCTACTACACTCGGAAGAACGTCACAGACCGAAGACTTAGGAAGCTATGAACTGACCCTCGGCTCTAGCGTGGAGGTCCCACCTCATACCCGGAAGACCTTTGAGGTCTCCCCCTCCCTAGCCAATGCTTGAGCTAGGTGCCTTGGAGGAAAGCCAAGGAGAAAATAGTGGCTAAGGAAAGAATGACAAGTCTCTCTCCAAGGCACCCTCAAGGGTCTATTTATAGTTTTTTCAAGTCCTGGGGGCAAAATGACCAAAATGCCCCTGAGGCAAAAATGCCTCCAGCTAATAGAAAGCCTTCACACCGGGGGGCAAAAAGGGGAAAACCACCTCGGGGGTAAAACGGTAAACGCATGCCCCAAGGGGTTCCCGGGGCGAGAACCCGCCTGGCCGGCGGTCTCGCCCGGCGAGCTGGCCTCGCGGGAGAGAACCCGCCTGGCCGGCGGTCTCGCCCCGGCGAGCTGGCCTCGCGGGCGAGAACCCGCCAGGCCGGCGGTCTCGCCCCGGCGAGCTGGCCGCGCGGGCGAGAACCCGCCAGGCCGGCGATCTCGCCCCGCAAGCTGGCCGCGCGGGCGAGAACCCGCCAGGCCGGCGGTCTCGCCCCGCAAGCTGGCCGCGCGGGCGAGAACCCGCCAGGCCGGCGGTCTCGCCCCGCAAGCTGGCCGCGCGGGCGAGAACCCGCCAGGCCGGCGGTCTCGCCCCGCAAGCTGGCCGCGCGGGCGAGAACCCGCCAGGCCGGCGGTCTCGCCCCGCAAGCTTGCCCTGGGCCCTGGCTCAGAACTAAGGCGCATCTGGGGGGATGAGATCTTGACCTCCCGTCGACCCCGCTGCCCCCACTTCACACTTTATCAAGTCTGGGGGTGCCAGCCAACCTGCCACTCCCGCCCCTCAAAGAGGGGGGTAAGGGGGAGGCAAATTTTTCCTCCCCCTACTAGTATATTTCCATGCTAGAGCCAAAATTGGCCACCAAGAGTCCAAAATATCCAAAAAGCTTAAAACTGGCTCTGCGCCTGCCGAAGGGACCCTACTCCGCGAATACGGGATTGTACATTTAGTGTCTTTGACCTCTATCACATGGATTATTATTTTTTTAACTGGGTGATGTGGAACGGGCCGTTAGTCCTGATTTGCTTAAATACTATGTTTGAACTCAAACAGTTAACCTAAAATCAGTTGGTTGGAGTTGGAGAGACATGTGATCTATCTTTAGTGCAAAAGACCGTAATTTTTTTGATGTTGGACTCGATTAAGGGATCAATGTTGCACCATCTCACATACACCCTGATTGAGAGATCTGCATTCAAGTTTAGCAAGAGAAGGAGCAAGAACAAATTGTTTCTTACTTCAACAAGAATTTCTAAATGTACATAAAGCATGATACATACATTTTTTCCTGCATAAACCTTAATGTATATGAAAATCCTATGAATAGTCACTAGGTGACTCAGAGAGGAACCTGCATAAACTGCGGTACCATACAAAAAATAGTATATTAGGGTATGTAATAGTTTGGTAGATCAATTCTTCAAAGAGTCCCTTGTACATGACAATGCCAGTCGGAGATTCTTCATCATAAGAAGTTCCGCACCATCAACAATAAGAGAAACAAGATGATCCCTCCTGGAGATGCAGGGCGCTAGAGGAGGGGAAATAGGGTGGAATCCCCCGCTGAAGGAGGGTTTCGGGTGACGACGGTGGGAGATTGGGACTGGAGAAGAGGAGGTGCGAAACGACGAAACCTAAATCTTTGATCGGGAGGGAGAAGGCGACGGGCGAAACAGCGAACGGGGCCTCTTCCGAATCGTCCGCCGGAGGTAGTTTTCTGGGCGGCGACAGTGGGCTACCAGGACTGGGGAAGAAGAAGTGCAAAACATCAAACCCTAAATTGCCGATCGGGAGCAGGGAAGTCGACGGGCGAAGCAGCTATCTGGGTGATCGGGGTGGGCTGTACTTAGCGTTTTTTTGTAATGAAGATAGGGATTTTGAAGTGTTTTATTTTGATTGAATGGTGTGTCCATAGTCAAAAAAGGTGTGTCCATAACACCGCTAAAAAAGAGCGTTGTTATTAGCACTACTATTTTCGCTATTAGCACTTGACGGTATTAACAAACACTATTTTAACTGATTGTCTATCCGCAAGCAATTCTCTATTAGCACTGTACTTTTCACTATCCGCAAGTAACATTTATAACATTTTATCTGTCTAAAAGATAACTAAAATATTATTGAAAAATACATAAAATTATCGTTTTTTGTGTGTTAAATAATTATTTTCTTCTTAATTTAGAGTCTGTTTGAGTAAGTGATGTCAGTGAAAAATAAATATAAAATAATTTTCTTGAATGGAACTCTTTTCATATAATTGGAACCAAGCACAAAACGGCATTTTAGCAATTAATAATTCCAATTAAAGGCAATTCAAACGATAAAAAATTGTTTTTGAGCTTTTGAAAAGCTCACCAAAGAAAAAAAAACCCCAAATAAACATAATCTTATATTTCATTTAAGATTAGGTATGATGAGGTTTCCCTAATCAGATTCGGCCGGACCATGAATTTATTTAAGCACAACCACGATGCACGACCGCAAGCGCGCCCCCATAGCACGATCATCGTCGTCACCTCACAACACCATGACTGCCGCCCCCATCGTCTCCCAACACCATGACTGCCGCCCCCGTCGCCTCTCAACACCACGAATGGCGCCGCCGTCGCCTTGTTATGAAATTGTCCCGCGATCTCTTGTCACCGCGGAACGCGCAACGGATAGAAATAACCACAGAATTAAGAGATAATAATAATGCAGGAAAAATAAATAAACACACAAACACAGACGACACAAAAAATTGCGTGGTTCGAAAAGAAGCTCCTATATTCACGGAGAGAGCATGAGAGAACTGTTTATAACAATAAACATAGAACCTGAGCAGCCAAAAGAAGGGCCTCGATTTCTCGGACGAACGACCCCCAAACAAACGGATCCCTCCACCAAAAGTCACTAGAGGAAGAATCCTTTGCACGGCTTGCAGCAGCAGCAGGCTAAACAAATGAGCATCCCCCTACCTCCGGCGAAAGAGGAATCCGGCCAGCGGCTCAGAGATGGAAGCGGAACTCCCTGGCGGCGGCGTTGGCGGAGTCCGGCGAGCGGCTCATGCAGAGGCAAGACTCCTTGTGGGCGGCGGAACAGGGCTTCGCGATAGCCAGAGGCGGAACTCCTCCGGTTCAGAATCCGAATAACAAGAGATTAATAAATATAGTAATCTCCTCCAATTGAACCGCCCAGTTCAGACCGGAAAAAACGAAGGGGAAATAGCTGGAAAAACACTAAAGTGCTAATAGGCCGTTACTTGTTAATAGTAAATAAAAATAGCATATTTTGAGTGCTTATAGTCAAAACTGCAGTGCTAATAACATTGCCCAAAAAAATGTTACTTAAAAAAGGTGATTGTTATTAGCACAGCAGTTTTGGCAAGTCGCAGCATTTTCTTCTAATGTTTTGCGCCTTTTGAAAATACGTCTTGTACATATATTTTTTGAAAAAGTGTTCAACACAAAAGTTGTACATCTCGTCGAGATGTACAACTTTTGTGTTAAAATTTTTTCCTAAAAATATACATACAAAATATATTTCTAAAAAGCGTGAAATCTTAATGTATTTTCAAAATATGCCAAACAGGCCTAAACTTACATAAAAAAAAGAGTGGTGTTAATGACACACCTATTTTGACTATGGACACACAATTTAAATCAAAATATAAACTTCAAAACACCTGTATTCATTCCAAAAAAAAACCCTAAGCACAGCCCTCCCCGATCACCTCGCCTTCCCCTCGCCCGCCCCTCTCCTCTCTGCGCGCTCCTCCAACCAGGCGGCAGAAGCCCCTCCGGTTCCTCGCCACACGCCGTCGTTGCCGCGCCCCACGCCGTCGCCTCTGCTCTGCGCCCCATGCCGCCGCCTCTCCTCTCTGTGCGCTCCTCCGACCAGGCGGCAGAAGCTCCTCCGGTTCCTCGCCCCACGCCGTCATTGCCGCGCCCCACGCCGCCGCCTCTCCTCTCTGCGCGCTCCTACGACCAGGCGGCATAAGCTCCCCCGTGCGGTGTTGTTAGTCGCCCGATCTGTGCCATTTTTCGCCTCTGCTTTGCGCCCTCCTCCAGCACGGATTTGCTCGCTTCTCCAGTCAGGTATCGCCCATATTTGAACCATTTGAGTTATGTGCAATTGTTTGGGATGTGCTATCCATTTTGCACAGACATAAGTACTGTTGTTGCTTTATTACCCGTTAGAAATGAAGTATTTGTTGTCCTTCCCTGATATTTTCCATCTGAACTGCTGTTTAAATTTGGTGTTTAAATATGAGATTGCTGTTTTGTTTGTGATTTGGGAATGTCTACAGCAGCTGAATTTTTTCAGATTTGGTTTAAGATATGTTGACCCTTGCTGTATTTGTTGTCATTCCGCGGCTACTAATTGATAATGTTTATGATGTTGTAGTCCAGGTGCTGTTTAGGATGTGTTATCCGCATTTTTTTTTGCAAAATGAATCTTCTATAGCAGAGTTTTTTTGTTTTCATTTTGGTGATTTTCCCTAATTTAATCCATTTTTACCGAGTAATTTTTGTTGGTGATTTTTGTATAGGATAAGATGAATCTGGGACATACCGTAAATGTTGGGTTGCATTTTATTACTGATAGCACATTTCCAAGTAAAGCGGAATTGATTGAATTGGCTCGCAAAATTGCTACAGGGTTGGGTTTTGTGATTGTAGTTCTAAGAGCCGATACACTTGTTGGAAGAGCTAAACCGAGAATTTTTCTAGGCTGTGATAGATCGGGCTCCCCTCGTGTCCACAAAAATAGGCCGAAGCAGAATTTAAGGAAAAGTAGCTCCAAACGTTGTGGATGTCCATTCACCTTATACGGTCAAAAAGATGCATGTGTCGATGAAGGGAAATTAGAAGTTAAATGTGGAATACATAACCACGGTTTTGTTCATCTTGAGGCACATAGTTATGCATGCAGATTAAATGAAAATGAACAAAAAATTGTGGAGGAGATGTACGCATCCGGTGTGAAGCCGAGAAAAATATTATCCACCTTGAAAAAAAGAAATCCTTCCAACACTTCCATCTTGAGAACCATTTATAATGAAAAAGTTAGACTGTACAAGAAAGAATTGGATGACAACACTCCAATTCAATTCCTATACAGATGCATTAGGGATGCAGGATACACAAGTTATAATCACGTCAATCCGTCTAGCAATGCTTTGGACAGTCTATTTTTTGCGCATCCTACTTTCATTCAACTTAGCAACATGTTTTCTGATGTTTTCATTATGGACTGCACATATAAGACTAACCGATATAGATTGTCATTACTCTCTATAGTTGGCCTTACATCTACAAATATGACATTTTTCTCGTCATTTGATTTCATGTCTAATGAAAATGAAAGTAGTTACAAGTGGGCCCTCGAATGTTTTAAAAGTGTGCTAGCTTCTACTTCAGTGCCCGGTGTGTTTGTAGTTGACAAGGAAATTGCGTTGATGAATGCCTTATAAGTTGTATTCCCCCAAGCCACAATAATTTTGTGTCAAGTTCATATCAGCCGCAACATTTTAGCACACTGCAAGAAATTTTTCCAAAATGGAAAAGAATTTGAGTCATTTTTGACAGAATGGCATGAGTTGGTGAGGTCAGAAACAGTACATGATTACAATACTTGTTACAACGCCATAGTTTGCAAATATTCAGAGAAATATCCTGATGTTCTGCAATATGTAGTGACTACTTGGCTAGAGCCTTACAAGAAAAAATTTATTTCGGCATGGATAGATAAGTTAATGCATTTTGGCAACACTACCACCAACCGAGTGGAGAGTGGGCACAGTCATCTTAAAAAATTCTTGGAAGTGTCCGTATGCAATTTAACATCAATATGACAAACTTTTGATCAGATGCTCATTTTACAACATACGGAAATTAAACATTCGTTTGGACAAAGTTCAATACAGGTCAACACTGGTTTTAGAGGCACACTATATGCAGAGTTACTTGGTTATGTTTTGATTGCCGCCTTAGAGGTAATCAAAAAGGAAGAGGAAATGGCACGGCGTGGTTGTATAGACGCCACCAAATGTTTGTATAAAATCCGAAACACAATGGGATTGCCATGTGCCCATGAATTACTTACATACATGAACCAATCCTTGGGTTACCCTATGTGGATGGTTCATAAACATTGACGTCAGCTCTCTTTAAGATCGAATGAAAGTACACAAATAAAAGAGGAAGATGAACCGATTAATATAATACAATTGGAGTTGGACGGTTTACTACAAAAATATAATAATATCACAGATTCTCAGCGGCAAGAAATGAAAAGGAAATTGCCAGAAATAATGGAGCCCACAACCACTCAAACCAAAGAGCCACTAGTGCCTTTGAAATTAAAGGGAAGACCGCGCGGAAGTTACAAGAAATTTAAAAATGATTACAAGTCTACGAAGAGAGAATTATCATTATTTGAGCATGTTTTGTTAGCGGAACATCAACAACATCAACAACATAAAGCTAAGAAATTCATTCCAAGAAGAAAGGCGGGGAGCGACCGATTTGTTGATTGCATTCGACGTGATATGCCGTCATATATATCCAATTATATTGTTGATGCCGTAAATGTTCTTGGTGATGGTCATTGTTGTACAACCCCGTATTCGCGACGGGAGGACCCGAAGCAAGGCATAAGGCATGCTAGTAAGTTTTAAGCTTTGGAGCCCCTTTGAGGGGCGGAGGCGGCGAGTAGGCAGACACCCGTCCCGGCATGATAGGCGTGAGGGGAAGCTGCGGGACCGGCCGGAGTCCGGAGGCGCACCCCTGCCTCGCGGCCAGGCGAGGGCAGGCGGGGCGAGACCGGGCCGGGGCCGGGTTCTCTCCCCTGCCTCGCGGCCAGGCGAGGGCAGGCGGGGCGAGACCGGCCCGGGGCCGGGTTCTCGCCCCTGCCTCGCGGCCAGGCGAGGGCAGGCGGGGCGAGACCGGCCCGGGGCCGGGTTCTCGCCCCTGCCTCGCGGCCAGGCGAGGGCAGGCGGGGCGAGACCGGCCCGGGGCCGGGTTCTCGCCCCTGCCTCGCGGCCAGGAGAGGGCAGGCGGGGCGAGACCGGCCCGGGGCCAGGTTCTCGCCCCTGCCTCGCGGCCTCGCGGTTAGGCCGGGCGAGACCGACCAGGGGGGGTGGCCGGAGGGCGTGACCTCTCATGCTTTTACCGTTTTACCCCCGAGGTGGATTTTCCCTTTTTGCCCCCCGGTGTGGAGGTTTTCAATTGGCTGGAGGCATTTTTGTCCTAAGGGCATTTTGGTCATTTTACCCTCAGGACTTGGAAAAGCTATAAATAGACCCTTGAGGGTGCTTTGGAGAGATTCATTCTTTCCTTAGCCACCAAAATCTCTCTGGCTTTCCTCTAAGGCACCTAGCTCAAGCATTGGCTAGGGAGGGGGAGACCTCAAAGGTCTTCTGGGTGTGAGGTGAGACCTCCACGCTAGAACCAAGGGTCGGTTCATAGCTTCTTAAGTCTTCGGTCCATAACGTTCCTCCGAGTGAAGTAGGTGTGAGGTCACCCCTTTTTGGGACCCCGAACTCCACAGAAGCCAATTTTGGCCTCGGTCATTTTTGGCTTCAACACTTTTGGTGCGGTGAGCGTGCAGAGTGACCAGCACAGAAAATCTCGGGTGAGTGTCATGGCCGGAGATCAGGGAGGTGGTGATGATCTCGGCGAGCTCCCAAACTCAGGACCCTTCGTGGGAAGGGAGGAGTTCATGGCATCCATTCAAGGCATCATGGGGATGCTGCGGAGTTTGGCTCCTCGGGGTGGCAGCTCCACTCCAACCCCCCAAGAGCTAGCTCCACCCCCTCTCGATGAGTCGACCCCTAGGGGTCCAGGCGAGATCACCCCAGCGGGGGGAGAAGTAAGTGTGCCAGATAGGAGACCTGGGAAGGAAAGGATGGTAGAGGGGGTCGAGCGAGACCTCCCAGGCCGGGAGCTGTTCCCAAGCCCGGCGAGAGCTAACCCCCCAGGCGAGCAGGTCGCGCGAGTGGAGGTGGCGAGAGCTCCCCTTAGGGGGTCACCCTTTAGTGAGTTAATCATCTCAGCCCCCATTCCCGAAGGGTTCAGAGAGCCAGACATGGTTTACTATACCGGGAAGGATGACCCCGTCCAGCACCTACAGTGGTTCGAGGATGCCGTCTCCATCAGGCCGATGACGGATGCCTTCAAGTGTCGCCTCTTTGCGATCACTTTGAAAGAGAAGGCGAGGGACTGGTTCCATCAACTCCCTCCAAGGTACATCTTCGGGTTTGAAGACTTGAGCCGGAGCTTTCAGCTTCGCTTCTCCACCTCCAAGAAGAGGAAGAAAGGTCCTGAGTCCCTCTTCCTGATAAAGCAAAGGGCCGAGGAGTCGCTGGCCCACTATGTTGACAGGTTCCAGGAGGAGGTCCTTGACATCCAAGAGGTGCCAGGGTATGCCCTCCAGATGGCGTTCACGGTGGGGTTGCGCGAAGGGTTCTTTAAGACGAGCTTGACCCGGAAGACCCCTCTTTCCTTCGAGGAGCTGATGGAAAGGGCGGCAGAGGAGATAGCCATGGAGGCGGCCAACCCGGCCTTTGTAAAGAAGTTGGCAAAGTTGACAGAGGTGGAGTCAAAGGAGTAGGGTGGCTCGAGGCATCAGGAAGGAAGGAGGAGAGAAGAGCAGAGAGCCCACGGGTTCCAGAGACAGGAGTGTCCGGAGCCAGGCTGGAGGCAGCAGGGAGGACCTGCCCATGGTCCAGGAAGAGATCTCATCCAGGATGGGGGGAACTTTCATGGGGGCCAAGGGAGGTTCAACTTCCAGAGACAAGCACCAAGACAGCTCCTGCCCCCACCCCAACAAGCAATGGTGATTGGCCGAAGGGAGAAGAGGAATCGCAAGGGGAGAGGGGGAGGCAGAGTAGAGTTACCGTACTGCGACTTCCACCAGTTGGAAGGTCACGCCACGGCTACCTGCCCCGAGTTCCTGGAGGTAAGGGGGGCGAGAGCTCCAGTCCAGCAGCAGCCGGAGCGGATCGAAGCTCTGCCCCAAGGAGGTGGAGGAGGTGATGATGTGTGTGAGGACCAGGTCGATGTAGGACCCCGAGGTGGTATAGCTGTGATCCATGGGGGAGTGGGGATCGAAGCGTCTCGAAAGGTAAGTCTCCATGTGATGTATCGACGGAGCGTTGCCTCGACATCCCAGACCCCTCCCTCGGAGGAAAGGGTCACCTTCTCGTCAAAGGACATGCCAGAGCATGAGGATCCCTTCTGCGATGCCCTGGTCATGCAGGCAGCCGTCGAAGGCTTCACTGTCTCCCGGATCTTGGTTGATAACGGAAGCTCTGTCAACATCATTTTCAAGAAGGCGTTCGAGGGGATGAAGGTGGAGCCAAGGAGGGTAGTGGCATCGGATGGACCCCTGTTTGGATTCTCAGGGGAGAGGAAGGAGGTGGAAGGTGGAGTCGGACTCCAAGTAAAATTAGGAGGGACCTCAAGGAACTGCAGGTTCGTCATTGTTGACGCTCCAAGCAGCTACAACGCCATCTTCGGAAGGCCCCTCATCAGCGCCTTCCGGTGCGTGCCCTCATCCTTCCACCAGTGCCTCAAGTTCAACTCATATGGGATCCAGGTCAGGATCAAGGGAGACTCCAGGATGGCGAGGCAATGCTACGTCACGGCAGTCAACACCATCTCTTGGTTGGCTAAGGCGGAGGAGATGGAGAAAATCATGGAGAGCCTGGGCAGGATGGAGGTGTCCAGTGGGATAGAACCTGATGGCGACCACCATGCCCGGGCCCCCTGAAGAGGCCTCGCCTCAGCGGAGTCATGTATCTTACTTTTCTTTATGTTGTAATGAGTCAAACCCCCGACCGATAGGGTCGAGAGGGTCATGTAACCCAACTTTTTTCCCCTTTTGAGGATGTTGAATTTTGGCAGAGTTCAGGTAACATGCCCCAAGTCCCTTAGCTCTGAGATGATTCTGCTGTCAGGCTCTCACTAGCTGGTGGGTTCAGGTTGATCTCTCGTGGGAGCTTAGTCCTTTAGCTCCGAGATGATTCCGCTGCCAGGCTCTCACTAGCTGGTGGGTTCAGGTTGATCTCTCGTGGGAGCCAAGTCCTTTAGCTCCGAGATGATTCCGCTGCCAGGCTCTCAATAGCTGGTGGGTTCAGGTTGATCTCTCGTGGGAGCTAAGCCCTTTTGCTCCGAGATGATTCCGCTGCCAGGCTCTCACTAGCTGGTGGGTTCAGGTTGATCTCTCGTGGGAGCCAAGTCCTTTAGCTCCGAGATGATTCCGCTGTCAGGCTCTCACTAGCTGGTGGGTTCAGGTTGATCTCTCATGGGGGCTAAGTCCCTTAGCTCCGAGATGATTCCGCTGCCAGGCTCTCACTAGCTGGTGGGTTTAGGTTGATCTCTCGTGGGAGCCAAGCCCTTTTGCTCCGAGATGATTCCGCTGTCAGGCTCTCACTAGCTGGTGGGTTCAGGTTGATCTCTCGTGGGAGCCAAGCCCTTTTGCTCCGAGATGATTCCGCTGTCAGGCTCTCACTAGCTGGTGGGTTCAGGTTGATCTCTCGTGGGAGCCCCAAGTCCTTTAGCTCCGAGATGATTCCGCTGCCAGGCTCTCACTAGCTGGCGGGTTCAGGTTGATCTCTCGTGGAGGTTGTCTTTTTACCCTGAGGGGGTCTCGCCACCCAGGCTCTCATCAGCTGGCATGGCAGGTTGACCCTCCCAGGAGGTTAGATCCTTTTACCCTGAGGGGGTCTCGCCACCCAGGCTCTCATCAGCTGGCATGACAGGTTGACCCCCCCAGGAGGTTAGATCCTTTTACCCTGAGGGGGTCTCGCCACCCAGGCTCTCATCAGCTGGCATGACAGGTTGACCCCTCCAGGAGGTTAGATCTTTTTACCCTGAGGGGGTCTCGCCACCCAGGCTCTCATCAGCTGGCATGGCAGATTGACCCCCCCAGGGGGTTAAGCGTTTTTACCCTGAGGGGGTCTCGCCACCCAGCTCTCATCAGCTGGCATGGCAGGTTGACACCCCCAGGAGGTTAGATCTTTTTACCCTGAGGGGGTCTCGCCACCCAGGCTCTCATCAGCTGGCATGGCAGGTTGACCCCTCGGAAGAGGCCTCAGTCTTTCGATACCGCGAGAGCAAGCTTCACTCAGCGAATACGTTGGGTTGGATGTTTCTTTCCGAGCTTGTACCAACCTCGAAAAGAGCGGGGATTGTGTACAACCCCGTATTCGCGACGGGAGGACCCGAAGCAAGGCATAAGACATGCTAGTAAGTTTTAAGCTTTGGAGCCCCTTTGAGGGGCGGAGGCGGCGAGTAGGCAGACACTCGTCCCGGCATGACAGGCGTGAGGAAAAGCTGCGGGACCGGCCGGAGTCCGGAGGCGCACCCCTGCCTCGCGGCCAGGCGAGGGCAGGCGAGGCGAGACCGGCCCGGGGCCGGGTTCTCGCCCCTGCCTCGCGGCCAGGCGAGGGCAGGCGGGGCGAGACCGGCCCGGGGCCGGGTTCTCGCCCCTGCCTCGCGGCCAGGCGAGGGCAGGCGGGGCGAGACCGGCCCGGGGCCGAGTTCTCGCCCCTGCCTCGCGGCCAGGCGAGGGCAGGCGGGGCGAGACCGGCCCGGGGCCGGGTTCTCGCCCCTGCCTCGCGGCCAGGCGAGGGCAGGCGGGGCGAGACCGGCCCGGGGCCGGGTTCTCGCCCCTGCCTCGCGGCCAGGCGAGGGCAGGCGGGGCGAGACCGGCCCGGGGCCGGGTTCTCGCCCCTGCCTCGCGGCCAGGCGAGGGCAGGCGGGGCGAGACCGGCCCGGGGCCGGGTTCTCGCCCCTGCCTCGCGGCCAGGCGAGGGCAGGCGGGGCGAGACCGGCCCGAGGCCGGGTTCTCGCCCCTACCTCGCGGCCAGGCGAGGGCAGGCGGGGCGAGACCGGCCCGGGGCCGGGTTCTCGCCCCTGCCTCGCGGCCAGGCGAGGGCAGGCGGGGCGAGACCGGCCCGGGGCCGGGTTCTCGCCCCTGCCTCGCGGCCAGGCGAGGGCAGGCGGGGCGAGACCGGCCCGGGGCCGGGTTCTCGCCCCTGCCTCGCGGCCAGGAGAGGGCAGGCGGGGCGAGACCGGCCCGGGGCCAGGTTCTCGCCCCTGCCTCGCGGCCTCGCGGTCAGGCCGGGCGAGACCGACCAGGGGGGGGGGTGGCCGGAGGGCGTGACCTCTCATGCTTTTACCGTTTTACCCCCGAGGTGGATTTTCCCTTTTTGCCCCCCGGTGTGGAGGTTTTCTATTGGCTGGAGGCATTTTTGTCCTAAGGGCATTTTGGTCATTTTACCCCCAGGACTTGGAAAAGCTATAAATAGACCCTTGAGGGTGCCTTAAAGAGATTCATTCTTTCCTTAGGCACCAAAATCTCTCTGGCTTTCCTCCAAGGCACCTAGCTCAAGCATTGGCTAGGGAGGGGGAGACCTCAAAGGTCTTCTGGGTGTGAGGTGGGACCTCCACGCTAGAGCCAAGGGTCGGTTCATAGCTTCTTAAGTCTTCGGTCCATAACGTTCCTCCGAGTGAAGTAGGTGTGAGGTCACCCTTTTTTGGGACCCCGAACTCCACAGAAGCCAATTTTGGCCTCGGTCATTTTTGGCTTCAACAATTGTGGTTACCGAGTTGTAGGTAAAGCGCTTGAAATGAGAGAAAATTGGTTACAAGTCCGGAAAGACCTCGCAAATAAAATGAAATGTTTTGAATTTTTGTACAACAACCTATTTGGTATTGTGAGGCGGGCCGAACTACTTTCATCATTGGATTGCATTGCAGAACAAGCACCATTAGACAAGTGAATGACGATGCCGGACATGAGTTTAGTGATTGCTTCTTGTTATAACGTCGCGGTTGTTCATTACTCAAAGTTTCAATCGTTCACCTATTTACCTTTGCATTCTTCTCCTCCGGCAAGTCGAAAAATTATATTTATTGGATTTATAAACAACAATCATTTCGTTCAACTGTTGATGCGGGATGATTGTCCCCTACCTCCAATAATCACTACGTGGAGGCGATATCATGCTATTATTTCGGAAGAGTGAGACTTGCCATACATTTCAAGAATTAGGGAAGCCGATCATATGGAGAATACATCAGAAATAGTAAATTTGGCGGATCCGTGAGAATGAGGTACACTAATTTTTTAATTACTTTAGATAAACAATACTTAACAATAATGTCATTACTAATTTTTTATTAATTTTTTTGTGCAGATTATTGGACTTATTTTGCTATTTTTGAAAGTCCGTCAGGTAAAACTTGTAATTTTTATTTCTTTTACTAATTTTGCATGAAATGTAATATTTATGGACTGTTTTTTTCTGCAGGGTGTCAGGTCTTAAAGAAATTTTCTAAGGAGGATGTTAAAAACAGATTATTGATTTCATTTTGAAATTTTGGATTCTAACTTTTGATTTAAAGGACTGTTTAATGTATTTATTTTTTAATGGTAAAATTTGGTGTGTACATAGTATATTTTGATTGTACATAGCCATTTTGAGTTGTACATAGCCGTTGGCTATTCATAGTCAAAGTAGATGTGTCCATAACACCGCTCAAAAAAAGCTACTATAACCGGATTCCAGAGAGAGGTGGTGGAAGAGGAAATCGCGAGCAAGAATTGGAATTATAAATAAATGACTGCTTCGGAATTCGGAAGACGGGATTCAAAATTTGAAACGATTTAATCATAATTTATTAAGTTTTCTGCTGTTAAAGACAGCTCGAGATGGGTGACATCGCCTCAGCTCTCGTACGTTTCAAAAGGGGCTACTTTTTTTTTAATATTAAATATAATATAATATATATATATATATATGTATTAGCCTGTGAGGGCTTAGCTAGCTGCTGGTTTATGGTATCAAAAATTTAATATTTATTAGTATTCTTTTTTCATGTCAGTTCCTCTGTGACTAGCTTAAAAAAGTCATTCCCTACGAATTGATATAAAGCTGAACCAATTTGTGCCTGCAATAACTATTCAGTCCTTACTCCTTACATTTTTTATATCGAAATAAATGCTTTATTATGCGATCTCTTTTTAAATTATTTAAATAAGAATTAGTATATAAAATAAGGGTGCTGTTATTAGCAAACCCTATTTGGTTTCTAGCAAACCATTACTATTAGCAAACCCTCATTTTTCAAAATGGCTATTTGAAAACCATTTTGTTACTAGCAAACCAACATAATTTTTTTAAAAATTTTTTAAAATTTTGTTTAAAATATTCATTCTTTCAAAATAACTCAGTACATATAATGACATTATAAATGATTTCAAAAGTATTCATTCAACCATTTATGTTAGCATTAGAAATGAGTCAAAATGCCGCAAAATTTTATTTAGTATGTCCAAAACTCTTTTTCCTGTGTCAAAATCTTTAAACAAAATATTGTCCTGTTTAGAAATATATTTGATTTCCAATTCCTATAAGGATGTGTTGTGCTACATATACGAGTTAAGTGCATATAAGAATATACGCGTCTTTTCGAACTGTATTTTATACGTACATTTTCATAGGAAGTGTTCAACATGAAAGTTGTAGATCTCGATGAGATCTACAACTTTCATGTTGAATACTTTTTGATTTGAAGCAATTTAGACCTCCGATTTGGCCCCTGAAAAAAGTCATGCCGAACATATGCACGGACGCGTGACTTTTTTCGGGGGGCAAATAGAGGGCTTAAACTGCTTCAAATTAAAAAGTGTTCAACATGAAAGTTGTAGATCTCGATGATATCTACAACTTTCATGTTGAACACTTTTTGATTTGAAGCAGTTTAGACCCTCGATTTGGGCTCCGAAAAAAGTCACGCCGAAAATCTGTACGGACGACTCGTTCCGTGAGTGTCTCATTTCGGGTCCAAATTGGAGGCCTAAACGGCTTCAAATCAAAAAATGATCAACATGAAAGTTGTAGATCACATCGAGATCTACAACTTTCATGTTGATCACTTTTTCAAATGAGAAACATTTGAGACTCAAAATTCAAAAATGCAAAAAATGCAAAAAAATAAGATTGGTTTGCTAGTAGTATTTTTTGGGAAGAGATAAAAATGCAAAAAATGGCTGAATCCGTTTTTTTCTGGTTTGCTAGTAACCAAAGTGGGTTTGCTAATAACAGCACCCTAAAATAAGGGCGCTGTTATTAGCACTGCAGTTTTGGCTAGTCGCACCGTATTTTCACCTAGGTTTTCGCGCCTTTTGAAAATACGTCTTGTACATATATTTTTAGAAAAAAATGTTCAACACGAAAGTTGTAGATCTAGAAGAGATCTACAACTTTTGTGTTGAACACTTTTCCTAAAAATGCATGTATAATGCGTACTTTAGCAATACGCTCAGATTTCGTGCCTTTTGAAAATACGCCTACACGAACGTTGTAGACCTCGTCGAGATCTTCAACTTTCGTGTTGAACACTTTTTCCTAAAAATGCATGTATAAGGCGTATTTTCAAAAGACGCGAAAACCTAGGTGAAAGTGCGGTGCGACTAGCCAAAATTGCAGTGCTAATAACAGCACCCTAAAATAAATACTGTCCAGTCTGTGCTTGAGTGCCTTTGTGGTACAAAATGATTTTACTTTTAATTAGGTAGGCTTCAATCTTCATTTGTTTAGGCCTTTTCACGCAAGTGTTTGGAGCAAATGCCGCCGGATAGTGGCAAAATAAACTTTGTTGTGTCGGCTCCCGTAGTAAGGAGGAAATGACTCGAAAAACCTCAGTTGTGAGCCCCGCCTCCCTCCTCCAGTCCCAAAACACCGGTTCCACCCGCCGGTTGCGCCCTCCACCACCACGCCAAATGAGGTCTAGTTTTACCCGAATAGAAAAGATACGAGAAACTTATAACAGACATTTGTGTGACTCACCTCAAAATGTTTTATGTTCATCGGCTTTTATAAAAAGTGACCCGATTTCAATAGATCAAGAACATGATAATTTACAGAAAGTGAACGGGTTTTTGAAATATTTCAAAACATAGAACAAGAATCCTTATATTTGGATTAAAGTTTGAGGCATATAATTAATTGGAACCAATAATTTCTCGTAACAAAAAAAAAATAATTTTGCATGTGAAGATTCAAAACCTATTATGGCATTGCTCCTACTAATTTAATTTATGTCAAAGATATATATTGGTGCAGCGGGCCTCAATATATTATTGAAATTATTAAAGTGAAAGTAAGCGATCTAATTAAGCAGATCACACAGACCACAAAGACGAGATATATATTATATTGGGGGCATCGAGCCACAATATTGCCATGCAAAGGCGGAATAAGTAGTCCAGTATAAAGAGAGGAAAATTATGTATTGATTTAAATTTTAATAATATATACAATTAAAAATATAGATATGCCGATTGAAAATGCTTTGAGATATAAGCTTAAGGCCTTTTTTGGGAAATCCATTTCAGTGCAATGGCTGTTGGTGTGAGTGCAGTTTTGAAAAAAACGCAGATTATGTTGAAAATATTGAAGTGTGAAGTCGGCGTGGTTTGAGTTTGCAGACCGCGGAGATCGGTGAGGGCTCAAGGCCTGTTGATTTGGCTAAGCTGTATAATCGCGGAGTCCACGTGGTCTGATTCGTCAGTCCGCACAACTGTGCGGTTTGATGTTGCTAACGGCCGTTTTCCTATTGACTTTGGCGGTGATTGCACTCTGCCCTTCACCTATAAATAGGGGTCCCGATCCCCTCATTTGTATCGAGACCTGAAGCGAGAACTGGGAGAACTTATGTTTGTGGTTAAGGTATTCTAGACCGCATGACAAGAAGAAGTGATCTGTGAAGCTGTGGTTTGCAAACTGTGCTGCTAGCACTGGCGACTAGGTGACTAGTACTAGCGGTCTGTCAGTGGAGTCTCAGTGTGGTACAATGAGCAACAGTTGGCGGTTAAGCAGCTGAGTCGCGGGCTGTGTAACTGGAGCAGTCTTCTTCTTGGGCGCAGTTCTCAGTTCTTAGGCAGGCAACATAGACCAGGTCGCGCGACTTGAAGGCTCAGTCCGCGCGACTTGTGGTATGTTATTCTGCAGTCCAAGTGTTCTGTTCGTGGTGATCTCCAGGCGGCTTGACGGCTTGTGTTTTTTAGTTTGTCAGTTTTGTACTTGTCTGTTTTTTGATCTCCATCGGTGCAACACGAAATCGTGTCCCATGCTTGATGTCTCGCCTTCTCCGCAAAAATAACTCAGCCGTATGATATCAGATCGTATGATTGTATTTCTGTATTTAATCTCACACTTAAAAATAAGCGGAAGAAAAACACTTTTTTTTTTTTAATATATAGTTTTTAGACTGACTCTGAAAATCTTAATTTTGCCCGAAAAAATCAAACTGTTGGTTGTTCCTAAATTTACCACAAAATAATAGTTAGATTTTGATAAAATATAATTCGCTACAGGTTAAAGGAGCGGATTTTAAAGAAAGTAATAAATTCAGAGTAACAGTAAAATACTAAAACCAAAGTCCTTTTGTCTCCACCATTCCCCTTTCCCTGCCGTTTTGAGCCTTTCTCTGTTCCTAATTCCTATTCACACCAAACAAACAGTTCACGGGTTAGCTTCAAACCCAGAGTCAAGGATACTACGAGGGAACTGCAGAGGAGGCTTTCTCGTTTACTAGCAATGGCTTATCCTCTTCTTCTCCTCCTATCTCTGCTCGTATTCTTCTTCTTCTTCTTCTTCCATGTCGGGCATGGAAACCCAGAACTCAGAGCTCTAATGGAGCTCAAGTCTTCTCTGGACCCCGGAGGCCGCTACCTCTCGTCGTGGACTCCCGGAGGAGACCAATGCCGCGGCCACTTCGAGGGAGTCGCATGCAACGAGCATGGCAAAGTGGAGAACATTTCATTACAGGGGAAGGGTCTCTCCGGCTCCATCTCGCCGGCGGTGAAGGAGTTGAGGTGCCTCTCCGGTCTTTACCTCCATTACAACTCCCTTACGGGGAACATACCGAGAGAGATTGGAAATCTAACAGAGCTAACGGACCTTTACCTCAACTTCAACAACCTTTCCGGCGGCATTCCGGCAGAAATCGGCACCATGGCCAGTCTCCAAGGTTCGTGCAAAGAAGGATCTCTGCGTTTTGCGGTTTTACCTTACACAACTGAGCTGTAAAAAAGGCATTTTGCTTGTTAAAAACCAAAATCTACACTGTTTCATATGGTTTTTGGTGTTCCATTTTCATTGCAGTACTGCAGCTCTGCTACAACCGGTTGACAGGCAGCATACCTACCCAGCTATCGCTTCTGAGCAAGCTTTCTGTTCTCGCTCTTCAATCTAACCAGCTAGCCGGAGCCATTCCGGCGAGTTTGGGCGATCTACAGGAGCTTGTTCGGCTCGATTTGAGCTTCAACAAGCTCTTCGGCTCAATTCCTACCAAGCTAGCTCAACTCCCCAAGCTATCGTTTTTTGACGTCCGGAACAATTCTCTCTCCGGCAATGTCCCCTCGGGTAATCTCTCTGTTTCTCCATCTCTCCTTCGCATTTCCCGTCGACTAAAACATCCACATTTGATGTAGAGTTACAGAGACTGAACAAAAGTTTTCAGTTTGAGAATAACAAGGGGCTTTGCGGCGACGAATTTCTATCCCTCCGAAGCTGCACTTCATCCGATCCCCTGAATCCCGACAGACCAGAGCCCCAAGAGATTCCTCAGTCAGCTAATTTCAACCAGAACTGCAGCGGCTCGCGCTGCTCGAACCATTGGAACTCATCCCACATCACTGTTATTACATCCATGATCGTTGTTTCCGTCGGCGCGCTGATCTCCGGGCTTCTCGTGCTCGTCTGGTACCGTCGCCGGAAACAGAGGATCGGCAGCGCATTGGAGATTTCGGTTAACAGAGTCAGCACCGACGTGCCGAAAGACCTCCCCAGGAAGAGCGCGTCTCCTCTCATCAGCCTCGAGTACTCAAGCGGATGGGATCCGTTGGCGGATTGCTCCGGCGGCGGCAGCAGCAGCAGCGGGTTTTACGACGAGGTGCAGAGCTTCAGGTTCAATCTGGAGGAAATCGAGTGCGCGACTCAGTACTTTTCGGAGCTGAATTTGCTCGGAAAGGGCAATTTCGCCGCCGTCTATCGGGGAATTTTGAGGGACGGGAGTCCGGTTGCGGTGCGGAGCATTACCAAGTCCAGCTGCAAGAGCGAAGAAGCCGAGTTCTTGAAGGGATTGAAGACACTGACATTGCTCCGGCACGAGAATCTTGTGGGTCTGAAGGGGTTCTGCTGTTCCAGAGGAAGAGGGGAATGCTTCCTTCTCTATGATTTTGTCTCCAATGGCAGCTTATCGAGCTATCTTGACCTAAAGGAAGATGAGAAGGATAAGGTTCTTGATTGGTCCACCCGGGTTTCAATTGCCATTGGCATTGCTAAAGGTATTCATTTTTGTTCTTGGCAGCCGTTCAAGATTTTGGCACTTCTAATTTTTTTTTTGTGGTTAAAAATCTAAACTTTTTCACCCTGATAGGCAATGTTATTAGCAGTATAGCTATTTGCAGTCCTAAAAACACCTAAATTGCAGTCCTAAAAACACCTACATTGCAGTCCTAAAAACACCTAAATTGCAGTCTTAAAAACACCTAAATTGCAGTCTTAAAAACACCTAAATTGCAGTCTTAAAAACACCTAAATTGCAGTCTTAAAAACACCTCAATTGCAGTCTTAAAAACACCTCAATTGCAGTCAATAAAAACACCTCAATTGCAGTCCTAAAAACACCTAAATCGCAGTCCTAAAAACACCTAAATCGCAGTCCTAAAAGACCTAAATCGCAGTCCTAAAAATACCTAAATGGCAGTCCTAAAAACACCTAAATGCAAGTCCTAAAAACACCTAAAACAGCTATTCTCAGTCTTAAAAGCACTAAAATTCACTGGACTGCCTGTAACCCTTATATAACTGCTTATAACACTGCCCTAAAAAACCCCACTCAATCGAACATGAAGAAAGAAAATAAAAACAGTTGGTTTGTAGTTCAAAATTCACCCCTGTTTGGTCAATTAGAAATTTTAAGTCAACCAACACAGCATTTGTGGTTGACAAATTTGTCATTTTGAATAATTATAGTTGTCTTCTTTCTTCAATTTCCATTGAAGTCAACCAATTATTAATCATTTTATCATTCAGGCATTGAGTACCTCCACAGCGTCCGAGCAAACAAGCCCTCCATCGTCCACCAAAGCATATCAGCTGAGAAGATTCTGATAGACCAAGATTTCGCTCCGAAGATCTCCGCGGCGGGCCTGCACCGGCTTCTCGCGGACGACGTCGTCTTCTCGACCCTCAAGGCCAGCGCGGCGATGGGCTATCTCGCTCCAGAATACACGACCACCGGACGCTTCACAGAGAAGAGCGACGTATACTCCTTCGGGGTCATCCTCCTCCAAATCCTTGCCGGAAAGATGAGAGTCGCCCACCTTCGAATCGCCGCAGAAACCGGCCAGCTGAGCGATCTCGTCGACGGCAACCTCGGCGCGCGCTTCTCCGCCTCAGAAGCGGCGAAGCTCGCCGGAATTGCGATGAAGTGCACCGGCGAGATTCCGGATCAGAGGCCGAAGATGGAGATTGTAGTTCAAGAGCTGGAGAATGACTGAAGAAACGGGGGCGAACTTGTGGATTGACTTTTATGTATTTCAAATTAATGAACTCTAATGTCTTGTTAGGGAAGATTAGATTAGTTTAGAATAGATGCAGTGTTTTCTTGTATTCCCATGCTAATCCTAAAACTGTGAACTTTATGACCTGTGTGTGTAATGGCGTCGTCTCTTTGACTCTTTGTGGTTAGTGGAGAAGCTTTTTTTTAGTATAGCTGTAAAGAAGAAAAGGCAGAGAGAGAGAGAGAGAGAGAGAGGAAAGGACTTTGGCAGTGGCAGCTCTTCTATATTTTAATGGTGTGTACTGGCCACCTATTTTTCTTGTCTTAATTTATCTCTTGGGGCTCAAATGTCAAATGATATATTTTTGGAAACAAAGTTTGAAATATGAATCAGCTCATTAAGGCTCCGTTTGGTGGGACTTATTGTCACCGGTGAAGCGGTCACGACCGCATGAACCAGACCTTAATTAAGGCTCGATTCATGCGGTCATGACCGCTTGACCGGTAAAAATAAGTCCCTCCAAACGGAGCCTAAATTAAGGCTCCATCTGGCATGGTGGTGGTGGTCCTAAACGCATGGGTTAACTCGCCATTCATTAAGGATCGTCTAGCAAACATCATCTTTTTAAACATAAAAGTGGATGAAGTTCGCGTTAACGAATGATAATTTAACTCTCATGTTCATGACAGCCATCAAACATAAAATGCATGAATTTTTGGGCATAAAATGCATGAATTTTTGGGCATAAAATGCATGAATTTTTTTAGGTGAGATCGGGCGTTAACGAACGATAGTTCACGACCACCACCACCGCAATATTTGAAGCCTTAGACTCCGTTTGGGAGGACTTATTTTCAACGGTCAAGCGGTTACGACCGCATGTACCGGACCTTAAATGCCTTAGTCTCAGACCTCATTCTAACCGCAACCAGGCCCTAGGATGATTTTCTCCTTCACAACACCAAAATCATCTTTTAATGCCTCTCAGATGGCTTATGAATATCAATGAAATATAAGACTGCGAGCACTTGTATATGCTAAGAGGGGCCCATTAGTCTCAGTCAAAAGAATATTACAGAAGAACATGAAATAACATGGGAAAAAAAAATAAACTATAGAACATAAACATAATTTGCCATTACAATATTAACATCAGAGCAAAACATGAGAGAAATGACACAGCAGGACACTATCACCAGCCAACAATGCTACAAATGAACATGGATTTGTACAAACCATCTTAAAGCCGTGCAAATCACACCAAAACATTCTTAACATTCTTAATAAAACAAGGAAAATCACAAAATTTGCTCAGAAACAAGACTAATAGGAGAAAGGAGCAAGAAGCACAGTTAAAAAAAAATAACCACACAACAGAGGGAAAGAGAAAAGAGAAAAAAGGGGCACAAGATAATTACACAAAACTTATATGAAACACAAGGAATATACAAATTAAATGACACATCTCAGCTGGAATCTACAAAACAGTGTTGATGTGCAGAGCCTTTAGAAGTGCAGTCGCCATTTGCTTGACGAGGACCTGCCCTCCGGATCGCTGCCCATCCCTCCGCTCTTCGATTAAGTTTTGGAGCTTCTGAGGGAGGTCGTTCTCAACTATCAGCTGCTTCGGTCTCGGGTGATGCTCATAAACAGCCTTCATAATCCAGCACCAAAATAATCAGTAATTTACAAAACCATTCCAATTAAATAAAGACTCAACAAACCTTGATTAATTTTAGAAGATTGAGTCGAGCTATAGCCTCCTGATGGTCGAGCCTTGAAATGAGCTGAGTGGTCAGACCGTTTGTGGCCATCGCGGTATTTATTCGAGGGGATTTCCTGTACCATTGAGTACGAATAACGTTAGCGTATAAGCTGGGCGAGGTTCTAGCGAATGGATACCGAACACTTACGTGATGATCTTTAGGAATGGCTCCAATATGTTGACGAAGTATTGCTCGGGGCAATTCTGGAAGAAATTCACAAACTTTTGAATGGCTTCTTTCTTCAGCAGAGCTTGCTCGACTTTCCTGTTGTCGCTGTCGTGGGCCAAGCAAATTGCGAGTGAGTCTAATGCCGTGACCGCCCAAGCATCATCCTCCAACAGGTTTAGATATACGTCCAACCCGCCGTGAGCCCTTAACTGTTCCCTCGAGTTTCGGGAGGCATGCGCCATGTCACAGAGAAGGGGCAATGCGCAGTGCTTAAGGGGCGAATCGGATACAATGAAGCTCATTAGATGGGGAATGATTCCATTCTCAGCTGCTTGTTCCTGCCGCCTTTTATTTATCTTGCAGAGGTTAAAAAGTGCATTGAGAACCTGAAAATATAGCGAGAGTGACATCAGTGGTGAGTGCAAACAAAGACGCCGATTGGATCTCTAAAAATGCATGTTTTGAAATTTTTTCATGGGAAAGAGGAATGCCTCTAACCCAAGATTTCTTGAATATCTTGTCTTTTGACTCTTCCCCTATGTAATCCTGCACCTATTATCAATATATTTATAGGGACAAGCCACCTTTCATGAAATCAGCAGTGAGTCGGCAGGTCTTCCCATATCTCCATTTGTTTGCAGGATAGTTGCAGATCAAGTGAATTAGGGTTTTACTATCCACAAAATTTTTGCAACCTCAACCACCAATCCAACCACAAGGCCAATTCTCCGCCATACACCCACCAATATGCAACACAGTTACACGCAAAGCCTCAACTTTAATTATGAAAAGAAAGTCCATCCTGGTAACTTCTACAAAATCCACCCATCTTCCTCTTACTGACCTCCACCTTTGAAATCTCCCATGAACTCATTAAATTCCCAACCAGGAATGACCTTACGTAAAACCACTTCCTCGACTCCCATCTAGAGTGACGAGGTGAAAAAGTTCCGCTGAAGTTGTGCCTGCTGCATATCCGGCTCTATAAATCACACCACGATTTCTGTCCCCAGAGATGACAACAACCACAGTTCAAGTCCAAATTGTCAAATAATTTTGCCTTCCAATCAAACCCACCAGCTCATTCTAAGTGATGGTGTGCAATGACGAACAACTTCTTGGGACCGAAGATCAAAAGCAATGAGGAAGATGCCAAGAAAAGAAGCAAACACACAAATTTACATGGTTCGGCAATTTGCCTACTTCACGGCCGCACTAGAGTTTCTCAGTTCTCACTAGATTTTTCAGTAACAGAGCGAGATGCAAAAGGACGCTAATTTATATTAGAAGTTTAGGGCTACAGAGAAACAATAAAAGTACATAATTAACCCTGCTAAAAAATTGCTTTGGGGGCGCTATAGTGGATTAATTAACAGTACGATCAGACTTCACATTCTCCAACAATTTCCCATTTGGAGACTATCTAGAAAATAATCAGCAACCTTTGCATCATCTTGCTTCCATTTAGTTTTCATCCATAAACAATATTCCTAGTGCAACGCTGTAATACCCGAACAAATATACAGTCGTTTCGTTTCCGTTTCAATTTTAATGGCTTGAGTTGGCCGGATGTTTTATGAGCCGATGGAGTTTGGGCTTGATTTGGTTTGAGGTTTCTTTGTTTGGACCGGCTGGGTGCTGGGTTCTTGGATCTACTGTGGCCAGTTTCATGTTAATTTCAATGTCACCGGTTACCGGATATTGGACCGGCTCTACCGGTAAGGCGGTGAAGATCCCGAGCATTATATTCTTCTCCTTATCGTTTTTTTGTTCATTTCGACGGGAGGAAGAGGCGGAAGAAGCCGCTGCCGGCGCTTGTGCTATCGGGCTCGATTCTCCTCCGATTTCTGCGATTTTTCTTGCAATTGAGAGGTAATCTCCTTCCCTCAACTCCTCTTGTGTTGATTTTGAAGTTGATGTAAGGATTTCATATGGGTGAAAACCTAGGGTTTGGGGTTTTTGGCTTTCTTCACTCCCTCTTGGAATTACAAGTTTCTGTATTTTCCCTAGCCCTAGAATCACATTTGGAGGCTAGGGTTTGAGTTGAGTCTAGGCTCCTTAAGTGAGTCTATGCTTGGGCAGTGTGTGTGTGCTGTGGTGGTGTCGGCTGTGCATTACTGGAATGCTGGTTGTGTTTGGGCTGCTTATGTTAACTGTCCGACTATGTTGGAATTCAACTCTATGTTGGTCGAATGAGACATGTATAGTTTGGGTCACCCACACTAGTCCTTTCCTAGGCAATTCCTAGATGTCGTAGTTGTGGTCGTCGTAGGAGTCCGCTCGGATATATGTAAGGCGCAATCCTAAAGTAAATGATATTTTGATACTGCAGAGAATGGCGTCCGGCGATAGACGTGATGTGACTCCTTCGAGGGACAAGGGTAAAGGACAAGTTGGGGTGAGTCCTTACTACTTTCTGGTGAATTGGTTATGCTAGTTGCTTCCTATATTTGATATCACGGAAATATATGAATCGCGCCGAAACGCTAACGTGGCTTAGCGAGCGATAGATTTCTGAGGGGAAATATATAATTAAATTTATGTTAAGAAAATGAAATGAAACGAAAAGAAAGAATGAATTTGAGATCGCGTCGACGCATCGAAAAGCTAAGGGTCGGCCTAGTAGGGGGGGATGCTTTAGACCCCTACACCTCGTGAGAGGGGTAGAACTCTCACACCTCGTAGGAGGGGTCGAACTCCTACGGACTATGATGAAAATCCAATTAGGAGGCGTGGAAGCCTGCTGCGCATTTAAGCGCCCTAAAGTGGATTGCGATGACGGGTCGACGGACCCGGATAATAGAGCTTTACATGACCCTTAGTATTTCAAGAAGCACATTACGAATTAATGGAACTTGATAGAAACAGAATAAATGAAATATGAACTGATATCAGAATAGAATTGTTGAATTTTCCTATGACTAGCGTAGAAACATGCTCCTATGATTTGTTGCTGTTGACTCTCCTGTCTGATTGCAGTGCGAAGATACTGGTAAGGGTAAGGAAAGATTGATTTAAATTGTAGCGGATTCTGGGCCGTTACAAGTGCCCCCTCATCACTATCCATGAAGGCCAATTGAGGCAAAATGCATAACCTCAGTTTATCAGCGGTGACTACTTTGATGAGCATTTCCGCTGGATTCTTCACTCTAGCAATCTTCTTCAACAACAAAGTTCCATCATCAATTAGCTCCCAAATATGATGATACCTCAATTGAATGTACTTTGTCCTTGCATGAATACACAGTTCTTTGTGAGATGAATAATAGTCTGACTATCACTGAAGAGAGAACTATCATCCTGTTCTTTGCCCAATTATTTTAGAAAATTCTTCAACCAAGTCATCTCCTTGCTATTTTCGACTGCCTAGATCACCACCCAAGTCTGCATTGGAGAAACCTTAAAGAGTCAAGCCGGTCTTAATGCCATACCTGAATTGCCCTTCAAGTACCGAAGTATCCACTTCACAGCTTCCTAATGCAATCTTCCTGGATCTGTAATGTATCTGCCGACGACTCCAACTGCATGTGCTATAAGGTCTTGTACATACCATAACATACATCAAACTCCCAACTGCTGATGCATACGCGACTCTGGACATGTGCTCCCCATTCTTTTATGTCTTCGGTGATTGCTCCTTGCTGAGCATGAATTGACTTCCAAATAGGTACTTCTGGGTTTTTAATCATGAATTGTGAACCTGCTTAGCATCTTTTCAATGTACTTATCTTGAGATAACTACAAGATTCCTTCTGCTCTATCACGAGTGATCCTCATTCCAAGTACCTGGTTTGCAGGATTGAAATCCTTTATTTCAAATTTTCTTGCCAAATTCTTTTTCAGTTTGTTGATCTCCTCCATGTTGGATCTTGCAACAAGTATATCTACATAAAACAATAAGATGATATAGTGGTTACCAAAATTCTTGAAGTAATAAGAATGGTCCATCTTACGTCAAGTGAATCTATAGTAATACATGAAACAATGAAATTTCTTTTACCATTGTCTCAAAGTCTGTTTTAAGCCGTACAAGCTCTTGTTTAGCTTGCACAATAGATTTTCTTTACCAACTTCATGACCTTCTGATTGTAACATGTAGATGTCTTCCTCTAGGTCACCATGTAGGAAAATTGTTTTCACATTTAGCTGCACTAGGTGTAGATCTTTTGCCACAACAATACTAAGCACAAATTTAATAGTGGTTAACTTAACAACTAAAGAGAAAATCTCAGTATAATTGATACATTCCTTTTGATGAAAATCCTTCACCACTAGCCTTGCTTTGTATCTTTTACTACCATCATGCTCTTCCTTTACTCGATACACTCATTTGTTATGTAATGCCTGCTTTCCTTTTGAAAATTTGGTCAACTCCCAAGTCTTATTTTTATCCAAGAAATCCATTTCATCTTTCATAGCTAACTCCCACTTGTCGGAGTCTTTCACATTCAAGCCCCACTAAAGTATTCTGGTTCACCACTATTAGCTAAAAGGAAATAATATAGTGATTCTGACAGATCTTCTAACTCCCACTTACAGAGTAATTTGTCCCAATTCAGTTTCTGATTCTGGCTCATCTACTGTACGCTCAGAATGAACTTGCGTCTTTGTGGCCACATCATTTTCAAATATCTCTTCCAACATTGCCCTTTCATGCTTCTCTACCAGCTTTCCTGTTGTGTCAGAACCCGTTACAAGTCTATCCTTATATAACACTATTTCATTAAAGGCTCCATCATTATGTCTTATGATTTTTCTACTTTGATCATCCCAAAATCGATAAGCAAAGTGATTTGAACCATAACCAACAAAATAATTTTTTATGGCTTTGGGATCAAGCTTGTCCCTTCTGTCAGAATCAATGTGCACATATGAAACACAAACAAAACTCGGAGATGAGATAAATTTAACTCCTTCCGTGTCCAACCTCTTTTGGCATCTGGAAACCCAATGGAACTAATGCCTCTATTAATTAGATAAGTTGTTGTACTCACTGCGCCTACCCAAAAAGTCTTTGGCAATCCAACGTGTATTCTCATGCTTCTAGCATGCTCATTTAAAGTTCGGTTCATCAGTCGAGCTATACAATTTTGTTCTGGTAGTCCTGGGATTGTCCTTGTCATCCGGATTCTATTGGTTGCACAAAATTCCTTAAACTTCTTGCTATCGTATTCTCCTCCATTGTCTGACCTCAAATATTTAATTTTCAAACAAGTCTGATTCTTGACTATAGCTTTCCACCTTTAAAAAATTGCAAATACATTAACTTTACTTTAAAAAAAAGCAACCCCATACCTTCCTAATGGAATCATTGATGAATGTGACATAGTAATTTGAGCCTCCAGGGGATTGAATTGGGGCTGGCCGCCAAACATTGGAATGCACAAGCTCCAACTTTTCATTTTTTGGTTGTTGGCCGATTTTTGAGAAACCGACTCTTTTCTGCTTGCCAAAGACACAGTCCTCACACAGACCAACATCAATAATTTCCAAGACAGGAAGATGTCCTTTCAATGCAAGCAACTTTATGCCTTTCTTGCTCATGCGTCCGAGCCTCCGATGCCATAATTTAGAATCACCATCACAATTTGCTATGGCTATTGTGTCACGACTATTTGAAGTCATATACGATGAACAAATCTTTCCACCTTTATCTATCACCATTACGCCCTTTGAGAACTTCCACGAGACGCCTCCGAATACTGTCTTGTATCCAATGTTGTCTAGCTAACCCATGGAGAAAAAGTTTCTCTATAGGTCGGGTACATATCTAACTTTTTGCAACTTCCAATGAGTTCTATTTGCATTTTTTATGCAAATATCACTCTTCCCCATAATATTTAGAGGTTCATCATCAGCAAGATAAACCTACCCACACTCTTTTGAGACGAAGTTGTGCAATAAATCATTGCACGAGATTGAGTGAAATGAAGCACCGGAGTATAGAATCCAAGACTCAATAGGACTACAACGCTGCAAATGAGGGTGTCAGAGATATCTTCAATGGCTGCATTTGCAGACTCATCTTCCTAGGGATTGCTCTTCTAGTTTTCTTGTTCTTCTTTGGTTTTCTACAATCACTAATGAAGTGGCCTGAAACACCGCAGTTCCAAAATATGACATCACTACGATGTTTTGATTGAATCCTTCCCCTGGATTTTGATCTTCCATTACTTGACTTCTGCCCTCATTGATAAACCCTTTATCTGGCTTCAATATTCAAAGAAAAGCCTAAGGAATCCCCTAATTCTCTCCTGCGAACATCCTCGCTAAGAATCAAATCCCAAACTTCATGGAGCTTCAATTTTTGCTTCCTGAAGAGCTACTAACCACAGTTACAATCCCTGCCCAGCTTTCAAGTAGAAAGTACAAGAGAATCAACACCTTAATTTAATCATCAAAATTGATTTCAACCGAACCTAATTGACTTGTGATCACGTTGAAATTGTTGACATGATTTGAGACAGACACACCTCCCATTTTTAGGTTTAAACAAACGACACATCAAATGTACCTTGTTCGAGGCCGATGGTTTCTCGTACACACTTGATAATGCGTTCATCAAACCAACAATTGACTTTTCACTGATGATGTTGAAGATCACGTTCTTCGCCAACGTTAAATGTATAACACCGAGGACCTAACGATCTAACAAATCCCAATCTGCTTGCTTGATGCAATTGGTTTATTACCTTTATGTTTTTCTCTTATTACTTGAGTATATTTGATGAAAAATAAGAATGATGCATTTTCTATTTTTCAGACGTTTCATAACATGTTTCCTACCCAATTCCCAAGCCCGAATGAAAAATGTCGAGAGTTGTGTTAGATAGACGACCATCATACAATTAAGTCACCCTTATGAATATTGATCATCTGAGAAATTGTACAAAAACTAGGTTATTCCCCCCAAAGAACATGTCGTATGGTACGAATGCGCGTCTTGGCAAGGACCGCTACATCTCCAGGACTAGGGTGTAGTGTTAAATATGCAAAAGTCCTAGTCGTAAGGTCCGAATACAGCGTCTTGGCAATGACCACTGCACCTTCAAGAGGACTTGAGCGCAATGTTAAATAGAAAAAAATCCTCAATATTAGACATTCTAGGAAAGTATATTATAGGATTTATGACCGACTTAGATTTAGAAGTTAGATTATAGGTACGCTAACGGAAAAATGATAGAAATAGTGGATACGATGATTAAGAGAAGGATAAATATCTTATGTCTGCAAGAGACTAGATGAGTGAGTGACAACTAATTTTTTAGACAATTCAAATTTTAAATTATAGTACATAGGAAAAATAAAACAAGTAATGAAGTATGTATTATTATGAATAATAATTTGAGGGATGAAGTTGTTTGAGTAAGTAGAAAATGTGATAGAATCTTAGCTCTAAAATTAGACATAGGAAAGAAAACTATTAATGTGATCAGTGCTTACGCGACACAAGTAAAATTAAGTGAGGCTATTAAAGTACAATTTTGGGAAAACTTAAATGAATTAATAAGGGAAATCCAAATAGATAAGATTTGCATAGGAGGTGACTTAAATTTACATATATAAAAGGAAAATATAGATTATACAACTGCTCATGTATGAAAAAAGAAATGAGTAAGGATGAACATTTTAGACTTTGTCATAGCACATGAGATAATCTATGACCAATACGATTTTCATAAAGAGTGACAACATTTAATTATGTTTAAAAGCAAATCAAATAAGTCACAAATTAATTATTTTATGAATCACAAAATGAATAAAATGATCTGTAAGGATTACAAAGTCATACTGGGAGAAAGTTTGATAACACAATATAGATTAATGGTATTGAACGTACAAATTAAATATAATAAATTTAAGGTAAGGACAAAAATATTGCCAAAAAATTGGTGGTGGAACTTGAAGATGAAAAAACAATTCAAGACATCAATTATGAAAGAACTAGCTGATGACCCTTATGTTGATCCTAGTATCTCATGATAAGTTATATCTTCATATTTAAGGATAAGTAAAAATAATGTACTTGGAGAATCAAAAGGTAGTGTGCCCCCAAATAAAGAATTTTGGCGGTGGAAAGAGCAAGTACAAGACAAAGTGAAGGAAAAAAAGGATCAGCTATAAAATACTTTACGTTTGTAGGAATGATGAAAACTTGACAATGTATAAAATCGTCAAGAAAGAGGCTAAACATGCAGTATGTAAAGCAAGAAGTCAGGCTTATGAAAAAATTTATAAGCGACTACAAACCAAAGATGAAGAATGCGATACATACAAAATTGCTCGAGCTAGAGAGGAAAAAACATGATATTTAAGTCAAGTTAAATGTGTAAATGATGAAACAAATAAGTTTTGATGGATGAAGTGATTATTAAAGAACGATGAAAAAGATACTTTTATCAATTCTATAATGAAACAAAAGACAAATAATTGACCTTGAAAGAGTTAGGTAAATCAAAGAAGTATAAGAACATAACGTTTTATCATAAAATTCAAGTATCAGAGATAAATGATGCTCTAAAGAAGATGAAAAATGAAGAGTGTGACTAAATACCAAAGATAGATAGCGTGACATTTATAAAATCGCACGAGTTAAAGAGAAAACACGAGATTTAAGCCAAGTTAAATGCATAAAAAATGAAATAGATACAACTTTGATGGATGATATGGCTATTAAAGAGAAATGAAAAAAAATATTTTTATCAACTCTATAATGAAACAAAAGAAAATGAATTGAACTTATAAGAGTTGAGTAAATCAGTTAAAGATATGAACATAACGTTTTATTATAAAATTCAAGTATCAGAGAAAAATGATGCTCTAAAAAAGATTAAAAATGGAAAGACGGTTGTGTCAGATGATGTACCCATCAAAGTATGAAAATGTCTAGGGAAAACAAATTTTTGTGGCTTACATGTCCCTTCAATCAGATACTGAAATCAAAGAAAATGTCAGACCAATGAAAAAAAAATATCTTGATACCTTTGTATAAGAACAAATGAAATATACAAAATTGTGTTAATTATAGAGAAATTAAATTAATGAGTCATACCATGAAACTATGAGAACGAATAATAGAAAGAAGATTTAGATGAGAGACTAGCATCTCAGAGAATCAATATGAATTAATGCTAGAGCGATCGACTATGAAAACTATGTATCTCTTGAGGAGAGTCATTGCCAACTATCGAGAAAGAAAACAAAATTTGCATATGTTGTTTATCGATCTTGAGAAGGCTTACGATAAGGTTCCAAGAGAGATCTTATGGAGAGTCTTAGAAAAGAAAGACGTAAATGTATCATACATTGACATAATCAAAGATATATATACAAATTCAGTGATGAGAGTAGGACATCTAGAGGATTAACACAGGAATTCCCTATCACAGTTGGCTTACATAAAAGTTTAGCTTTAAACAATTATCTTTTTACCATTATCTTAGATGAGCTCAACAGACATCCAATAAGCAATACTTTGGTGTTTATTTTTTGCGTATGATATCGTTTTAGTTGATGAGACACGCAAGAGTGTAAACACAAAACTTGAATCTTGTCAAGACACTTTATAAAAGAAGGGTTTTAGGTTGAGCAGTGCAAAGACGGAGTATGTGGAGCTTAAATTTAGTAGTGCAAGAAGGACGAATGACTTCGTTATTAAGTTGGTGATCAAGATATTTCTTGCAATGAGTGCTTTAAATATCTTGGATTGATAGTTCGAATAGAAGGAGGTGTTGATAAAGATGTGATATATAGAATCTAAGCAGGTTGGTTGAAGTGGAGAGGCGCATCAAGAATCTTATGTGATTGTAAAATACCATTAAAACTTAAAGGCAAGTTTTACCGTACTGCAATTAGACTAGATGCTCTATGGTTATGAGTGTTGGGCAGTGAAATGTGTACATGAGCAAAAAATGAGAGTTGTGGAGATGAAAATGCTTGTGTGAATGTGTTGACATACGAGATTGGATAAAATTAGGAATGAATGTATCAAGGATAAAACAGGAGCGACACAAATTGCATAGAAGATGCAAGAAGTTTTACTAAGATGGTTTGGACACGTATAAAGGAGACCATTAGAGGCACATGTTAGGAATTATGAGAGTTTAGTCACTAGGCATGTTAAACGGGGGAGGGGTAGACTAATAAAGACTTGAAATAGAATTATAAGGAAAGAGATGTTGTACTTAGGCATTAGTGAGAATATGACTAAAGATATGGTACAATGGAGACAAAGGATCCATATAGCCGACTCCACTATAATGGGATAAAGGCTTGAGTGTTGTTGTTGTTATAATGGTCGGGAGTATATCAACTCCTTTGAACACTACCTTACTGGTCATGACATTATCCATTAAACTTTATGTGTTCACTTTACTTATTAGAATGAGTCAGTTGAGCAAAAAAACCATCACCACTTAGAAGTTGCTCGGTGTTTACTATACACTATAAACCTCCCTAAATTTTATTGCAGTGATGTCGTTTTCACGACTGCCTACATCATCAACCGCTTGCTCTCTCGGGCATTGAGGCACCAAACCACCCTTACCACCTTAAGGGTTACACCAACTACTCTCCCACATAAAATATTTGGTTGCGTGATTTGTTCACATACATTCCCCGATCCGGTCTAAACTTGACCCACGTGCTCCTAAGTTATCAAGGCGCGCGCCTAGGCGCGCCTAAGGCGCCGGGCGCACCAGGCGCGCGATATAGCGCCCTATCGAGAGCTGGGCGGGCGATTTGGCCTAGGCGCGCCTGGGGCGCGCCTAGGCGCGCGCCTTGCGTGTATCTCGGGCGCTGATTAGGCGCGCCTGGCCTAAATCCGGTCTAGGCGCCCGATTCACAATATATCGTGCGGTGTTTTATAAGATGCCAGATCGCCGCTTCCCTCATTTCTCCCGATTCACGCGAGCGAGAGGTTAGGGTTGAAGTCGCACTGTTCCGTGCCTGTCGCCGCTCGTCGCCGCTCGGTTTCCGGTCGCCGCTCCCCTTCCGTTCGCCGACCACCGCCATTTTTGGTAACTACTCACTCCACTCCTTCTTCTTGCATTTTTAATTCGATTGAATGTTTTTTTCGGCTGCCATTTTTAGGGTTTAGATTTTTTGGATGGATTCCGTGTTTTTTGGTCGCTCTTCTTGGTTCTAGGATTCTAGCATAGACACGTAGTGAAAGCACTGTAATTTCTGTGATTTTTTGGATGCTCTCTTCTTTTTAGGGCTTCTAACATGGTCATAGTGGAAGCCCAGTTCACTGTAACAGTGAACTGGGCTTCCAGTTCACTGTTTTACAGTGAACTGGAGCCCAGTTCACTGTAAAACAGTGAACTGGGCTCCAGTTCACTGTAAAACAGTGAACTGGGCTCCAGTTCACTGTAAAACAGTGAACTGGAAGCCCAGTTCACTGTAAATGGCTCCAGTTCACTGTACAACAGTGAACTGGGCTCCAGTTCACTGTATAACAGTGAACCGGGCTCCAGTTCACTGTAACAGTGAACCGGGCTAGCCCAGTTCACTGTAACCGTAATTATGGATTTACTGTAACAGATTACTGGCTAGCCCAGTTCACTATAAATTGTAAAACCATGAACTAAATGTTATACAACTATAGTTTTCAGCAATTATCTTGTTATAGGAAATAATTTTTTTGTAAAATGTTTTAATAGCTGGAAATGGATGCGAGTGGATCTGGTTCATCCAGTGTCCAATCTAGGATTGATCCAGGTTGGAAGTATGTGCGGCAGACATCGGTTGCAAATAAAAATGATTTAATTTGCATTTTCTGTGAAAAAATCACAAAGGGTGGAATACATCGTGCGAAACAACATCTAGTGGGAGGATTTAGAAATACCAAAGTCTGTCCCAAATGCCCACAACATGTAAGGACAGAAATTCAAGACTAAATGCAAAAGAAAATGGCTGTAAGCATGACAAAAAAACAAGCATTCCCGGACTTCGCAGATGTAGATACCTTTGGAAGCGATGAGGATATGGATGACGTCGGTGCGAAGATTCATGGATGTGGTCCAAGTGGTGTGCCTAAAAAGTCTCGGACTAAAGGACCGATGGATGTTTTCTTTGCACCTAATATTGAGAAAAAAATGAAGCAGAAAGGCCAACATCAGCAAATGAAGCAAACTTCTATCAACGAAGCATGTAAGAAGGAACTTAGAGGGAGGGCGTGCAAGCATATAGCTCAGTGGATGTATGATGCAGCCATTCCTTTTAATGCGGTTACCTACCGTAGTTTTGCAGTGATGATAGAGTCAATTGGCCAGTTTGGGGTTGGATTGAAACCACCCAGTTATCATGAAGTTCGCGTGCCTTTGTTGAATAATGAAGTGGCTGAAGTTCAGAAGATGATGAAGAACTATGAGGATGAGTGGAGGTTATTTGGATGTTCTATCATGGCAGATGGATGGACAGACAAGAAACAGAGAACACTTATTAATTTTTTGGTAAATTCACCAAAAGGTACATTTTTCTTGGAATCTGTTGATGCATCTGATTACGCAAAGACTGGTGAGAGGATGTTTGAATTGCTTGATAGAGTGGTGGAACGTGTTGGAGAGGCCAATGTTGTTCAAGTTGTTACTGATAGTGCAAGCAATAATGTACTAGCAGGTAAATACATCCTTAATCATGCTCTTTTAATATTTGTTTAATTTTAATGTCATATATTAAAAATTTGAAATTAAATAAATGTGTTTATTATGAAATAGGAAAATTATTGGAAGCAAAACGGCCAATAAAGACTGATATGAGCTCTTATACTAACTTGATAGAATAGAACTAACCCAATTCCAAAATGGCTCTTATGCTAACTTGATAGAAGAGAACTAACCCAATTCCAGCGAATTGGGCACCCGGTTCGCTTAATTCCAGCAAATTGGGCGCCCGGTTCGCTTAATTCCAGCGAATTGGGCGCCCAATTCGCTCAATTTCAGCGAATTGGGCGCCCAATTCGCTCAATTTCAGCGAATTGGGCGCCCAATTCGCTCAATTTCATCGAATTGGGCGCCCAATTCGCTCAATTTCATCGAATTGTGCGCCCAATACGCTCAATTTCGTTTTCCCCCAATTTTTGCACCTCACGTGTCTCAGGTGCGCGCCTGCGCCTTGCGCCTAGGCTCCAGGGGCCCTTTGCGCCTTGGTGCGCCTTGCGCCTTGGTGCGCCTTGCGCCTTTGATAACTTAGACGTGCTCTCAAGTATGCGTTCCTTGACTACTCTCCTACTTAGAAATGGTATAAATGTTATCACCCTCTGAGCAAAAGGATCTTTTTCACAAAAGGATATTACATTTCATAAATCTGAGCCTTATTAAGTGACCTTACTTCAGAGGGAGTCTACACCAACGAAAGAAGTGAATTACTGTGCTCCCTTACTATACCTATACTGATCCCTCCATACTTCATTTCTTCACATCCACATACTTAGATTCATGAAAAGACCCTAATCTCGGGGATCTTCCTCATAAAGATTGGAATTACACGTGTACACCAGACAACATAAAGGTCCTAACACAGGCTAATCCCATGCTTCTAGTCTCAGTGCCAAATCTGTAAGAAGATTCCTCTAAAATTCTCATCACCCTCGATAAAGGTATCAGATCTTGCACCCAATATCTAATTGTCTTATTATGTTTCCTATGGCACTATAAATCTATATAGAGCTTCTGAATCTTCTCATGCATTTGTTTCTATTCCATCCTAATGGCATGAGGCTCTTGGGCATCAAAAGTGGAAGAGGCAATGATTGGGAAAAAACCTACTTTGGAATAAAATCATAAATGAGATTTAACACACCTCCCACATGAAAATAAGACAATTGGTTGTAAGTGAGTGTTCACTGTGAAGCAGAACACTGAAGGCTTGGAGGAATGTTTCAAAGCGAGACTGGTGGAAAGAGGATATACTCAAACCCTGGAGATTGATTATGAAGAAACTTTTGCCTCTGTAGCAAAAAATGAACTTTATAAGAGTCTTGCTATCTTGTGTTGCATGCAAGAGATAGAAAGTTACACAATTGGACATGAAGAATGCATTCATTCATGGAAACTTAGAAGAAGAAGTATGTGTCTCTCCCCCTGGTTTAGGACTAAGGGAGGCTAGTTGACTCAGGGCGAATCTATAGGCGGCGGATAAACAACGACCTAACCCTACATGCTATGCAGATACGACGGTAAGATCATAAATTAGATAATAAATGCTATCATCCCACGTAGAATATTGAAAACAAGATAAAAATAATTTATTAGGGCAAACAAGCTTAGACTTTCCTCTGCGTGGAGGGTCAAAGATAGAGCGCACGACAAATAAAATCATGTAAATCACAATATTTATCTAACAAACTACTACCATACGGTATATTCAAACTAATATGATGCCCAATCTGATAAATAAATGCTAAAAAATAACAATCCAATACAACAATACTCACTAAAAAGTTGGCTGACCAAGGCAATGAAAATTCTGGAGCCGGATGCGTGGATCGGCGATCGAAAGTGGAACCGGCGGCGTGGAAATAATGGAGGTGGCTGTCCTCGGCGACGGAAGATGAAAATGGGCCGGAAATGGATAGATCCGACCACGCATGAGTAGATCCAGGTGGGGGATGGATGGATCTGATGTTTGATGGCAGATCCAGGCTAGGAAATGAGGGGAGGGTGGGGGAAATAGCGGATCGGAACTGATTTGTACAAATCTGAACAAATCTGGAAATAGGGTGGCTGATTTGGGTGGTTCCACGAGAAGGGGAGGAGATAGAGGGGCGACGGTTAAGGGAGATGGGCTGCGGCGTGGGGGTGGGTTGCTGGGAGGAGGGGAAACCGGCAGTTGGACTGAGGGGCCAGAGAGGGGCGGCTGGCGGCTTGATGGTTGGGAAGGAAAGGGGCGGCAGGCAGCAGCTCTAGCAGGGAAAACAGGGAGAAACAACGGCTTACTGGATGGGGGCCTGAAGACTGGTGGTGTAGGGAATGGGCAGCAGCAGGCCGACGGGGGTTCAGGCTGAGGAAAACTTTATTGTTGAACAGTGAATTTCATTTTTGAATAGTATGTTGAAATTAATAGAGAGGGAAAAGCTGGACAACAACGATGGGCTGTTTGGAAGGTTGTAGAGGGCTGCGAGAGAGGTTTTGGGAAGGGGAAAAGAGGGCTAGGGTTAGGGGATACCTTGGGGAGGAAGATAGGCACCTAGGGTTGCACGGAGTCGGCACCGTGGATTGATCGTTGGAATCCGGGATTTCTTTTCACCAAATTTTGCAATACCTTAGATCAGCATCTAACACCTCTATGTATAATAAAATAAGGATTAGAGCATCCCCCATCAACGACTATGATTGGTCGGAGGTAAGGCTACCTAAATACATCAAAATAAATGCATAGTAAAATAATATATCAAATCGATTCACAACGCGAATCCGAACACATTTGCGGAGTCCGATCGTCGATCGGGGAACGCCATATATGGTATGTCGCCAAATTAGCCCCGATTGGGCCCAAAACTCGTTCTCGTCTCTGCTCCGCATCACTAGTTCCATCCAGTTGTATTTTGATAAAAAAAACTGCAATCAATATTGCCTACAATCCTGTTCAACACGATTACAACACAACATATTGAGGTGGACAAACATGTTATCAAAGGAAATATTGAGATGGAGATTATATGTACTTTATTTGTCCCTTCATAGGGGAAATTAGCTGATATTCTCACTAAGAGTCCAGAAGTGAATGTTTTTCGAGATTTATTGACAAGTTGGGTATGAGAAATATAACATGGCTAACTTGAGAGGGAGTGTTAAAAACTTAAAATTAATATTAATATATTATTTTATTACTCCTCTATATATAAGAGAAGCCCTCATTATAACGACAACGCTTTTATTTTGTCAACCATCTGAAAAGAAACAACATTACATGACCTTTCTCACCCATGCTCCTATTCTTCTTAGCATTCCAAACACACATAATGAAACAAACAATAAGGGGTGTACTTAATGTACAAAGCTCCTGCTAAGACAAGATCTACGAAGGGCCTTACATACACAACTTTTTCTCCTTAATTGCAGAGGCCTATTCCTTGACTCAATCGGGAACTCCAAAATAAACCAAAAGACTATTTAAGTACTGCTCCAGGTCATTCCTAAGATAAAACATACATAAGGAGACATAAAAGCACATGACTGAAATACTCCAACATTTTTAGTAAAATAAGTTCAAATTACTCATAGAAAGTTGGTAATCTTACTTCACTGTGTATTTGAGAGACTAAAGGCCCTTCATTGAGTTCAAGGTTTGGAATCAGATGTTTGATTGCATCTGCACGCTGGAGAAAGTCTAAGCAATGTGGATCCCCAGAAAGATGATTAATGCACATGAGAATCTGGATCAAGAAATAAATAAATCCAAAAATATCATTTGTGATAGCATAAACAAAATCCAAACTAAATAAATTTCACGTTCACCTTAGATAGAATAGGAGGCTCTATCTTACTGAACATTTGAAAAAGCCGAGTCAGCAAGCTTTGACTACACATGTAGGATTTTACAGTAGAATCAGCTTGGGCGAAGACTAACAAAAGATCTACAACCTTCTCAAGATACTCCCGTGCTACATCAGCATTCAGTGATGACACCATTTGTGAAAGTAATCCAGAGGATGTTGTACTCCCAGGTCTAGCATTGAGAACACCAGATCCAGATAATACTCCTGATACTGTCTGAGAAGCAGCACCAGGTGTTGAAGAACCTTCATTCCAACCCAGGGATTGTTGTAAAACCTTCTTACTTGCCCTCTTAGATAGCTTTTCATTGATATCTGCATGCCCATTTTCTCTCCCTTGTCTAGAAACCTCTGCAGTTCAGCAGAATAAAGGAGGAATTATTTCTGTAACATACAATCAGAGCCAGAGTATAATGCACGTCATATAATTACGTCAGAACTGCTAACGTTCTCGAGACTAGTAGGAAACAAGAGAAAATATAGATTCAAGCAAAACAAGAATGGTCAATAAAAAGGGAAACACAAATACGCCCAAATACATTTAATTTCTAAGAAGATGATCAAACTTCCATCCCTTTGACATCAAGAAAACTACGGCACATAAAAAAAAATTAAAATCACTTTGAAGTCACAGTCAGAAGCATTGAAATTTTCTCAATGGATGCTTTTGATTGGTATTAGAAGACAATTGCAATTTTAATTGGGCAAAGTATTTTTTGAATTGCCCCGTGTTGCTGTATAAGCCTGGGCGGACAGGCGGCTTGACTGGCGGTTTGGTAGCCGGGCGGTCAGCCGGCTAATCTATGGCGGGTTGGTAGCCGGGCGGTCTGCCGGCTAATCTCTGGGATCTCAGTGGATTGGCGGCGTGCTCTGATGGTGGTGACCGGGCGGTTAGTGCCTACTAACCGCGCGGTTAGGCGGTCTCCTGGGCGGTTTGGCGGTTAGATTTGTAGATGATGTATGTGTGTATTTAGTCCCACATTGGGTATTTGTAATCTCTCTCATCTCCTCCATTCTATATAAGGGAGGCTATACCTTTGTAATACTCAGTTTTTTTGGATAATAAAAATTCCATTACTCCAGTTTTTCCGGTCTCTTGTTTCTATTCGCACATGGTATCAGAGCACTCGGTCTACTCATCCTGATTGGGTCTTCTCCTGTCCGCGCGGCCTCTGTGTCCTCTTCTCGCGGCCTGTTTCCGCGGCTTGTCTCCTTCGCCGGCTTGCATTCTGCTCGCGCGGCTTCTTTCCTTGTCGTTGCTCTCTGCCTGCACGACCTGTTGCCTTTTGCCTCCTAGTTTCTCCTCTTCTGTTCGCGCGGTCTGTCTGCTAGCCGCCCGACTTCTCTCCCTCTGTTTGGTTCTGCGGCTTGGTCGTGGCTTTTCTGGCCGCTGGTGTCTGTCATCGTGACCGCTGCAGATCGTTTCTTCCTATCCGCGCGATTTCTCTCTGTTCGCGTGCGTTCCCGCCCGGTTTCCTTTGTTAACCGTGCGGCCTCTCTTCTTGTGCTAGCCGCTGGTCTCTGTGTGACCGCTGCGATCTCTCCTTCTCTTGCTCGCCCGGTCTCTCCTCTTAACCGCGCGACCTCTCTTCCAGGATGACCAATTCTGATGGCTCCACCTCGTCTACTGTCGTTGTCCCACCGCCTCCTCCTTCTCCTGCTTCTGGGAATCTTGGCACCGTCTCTAAGCTTCTGGGGCCCAATTATCCCGACTGGAGTGTCTCATTTACTTTTCTTCTCCGCTCTCAGCGCAAGCGTCATCATCTTACCGATGACCCTCCGCCTACTGACTCTGCCGAGTTTAATGATTGGGATGCGAATGATGCACTGGTTCGCACTTGGCTGGCGAACAGCCTGTCTGATGAATGTCTTCCTGTCATCCGTCACGATGAGACGGTCAAACAAGCTTGGAATCACTTGGCCGCTCTCTACTCCAAGGGGGGCCAAACCTCTCGCATCTATACTCTCTACGCGGATCTCTTTTCTCGCCAGTCCATGTCCCCTCCTGCAGCTTACCAACAGGTCCAAGCCCTTGGCGCTGAGATTCTACAAAATCGTCCTCTCTCTGCAGATGTGGCCACTCAGCTGAAGCACTTCCAGGAACTCCTAGTGGTTTGTTACCTTCTGCGGCTTCCGGACTCATACGATATGATCCGGCAGCAAATTCTTGGAGAGGCTGAGTCTCCTACCCTGGATGCTACTGCTGCCCGCATTGCCGCTGTTACCTCTCTGCTCCAACGCCCCGTGCTTGCCGCTCCTCCGGCTCCGGATGCCTATGCCCACCAGGCTCATCGTGGTGGATTTAGTGGCCGTGGTACCCACTCTGGCGGGCGTGGCCCTTCTCGCTACCTCTGTACTCATTGTGGTCGCACAGGACACCTGATTGACCGCTGCTGGACAAAGCATCCACATCTTCGCCCCGCTGGTGATGCTCCTACTACTTCCAAGCCATCTGCCTCCGTGGCCACGACCTCAGGTAGTGCCCACGTGGTTACCCAAGGTAAATGGCTAATCGACTCTGGCGCCACTAATCATATGACGGGCAATCCTCAGTGTTTTTCTCTCCTAGAAACACATGATCGGTTGCCCCCTGTTCTAGTTGCGGATGGTTCTCCCTCTCCGGTGCATGGAACGGGCATGGTTCAAGTTACTCCGTCACTTCGCCTGGCGGATACCCTCTATGTGCCCAAGTTTCCGTGCAATTTATTGTCGGTTACTTCTCTTTGCAAGCAACTTCAGTGTTCGGTAACATTTACTCCTTCTTCTTGTTCGTTTCAGGACCCGGACTCCAAGCGGACGATTGCTACTGGGACTGAGCGGGGCGGTCTCTACTTCCTTGATGATGTATCCGCCCTTACCGTCTTCTCTCCAGCTTCTACAGATCTTCTTCAGTGGCACCTTCGACTGGGGCATCCTCCCTCACGTCTCATCCACCAACTGTTCCCTCATCTACCTCAGCACAACTCTCCTCTCAACTGTGATGCCTGTCAACTGGGCAAACATCACCGTTCCCCCTTTCCTCCTAGGCAAGGTCGTGGCTCTTCCAAGCCGTTCGACCTTATTCACTCTGATGTTTGGGGACCTTCCCCTACCCTCACCATAGGGCGTGGGAGTTCATATTTTGTAACATTTATTGATGATTATTCTAGATGTACGTGGGTGTATCTATTAAAGGATCGCTCCGAACTTTTCTCTGTATGGACATCATTTTACTATATGATTAAAAATCAATTTGCTGCCTCTGTGAAAATTTTTCGCTCTGATAATGCAAAAGAATATCTGAGTAGTGATTTCGCTTCTTTTTGTACGCAACATGGCATCATTCACCAAACTAGCTGTGTCTATACCTCCCAGCAAAATGGGGTGGCGGAACGTAAAAACCGTCACCTCCTTGATGTCGCTCGCACTCTCATGACGCAGATGCAGGTTCCTCGTAGCTATTGGGGCTACGCGGTCCTCATCTCCTGCTACCTCATCAATCGCATTCCCTCTACTGTCCTCAAAGGCAAAACCCCGTTTTCCATCCTCTATCCCTCCAAAGAACCCTTTCCCTTACCTCTCCGCATTTTTGGGTGCACTGCCTTTGTTCATAGCCCTGCCGCAACTCGCGACAAATTGTCCCCTCGTGCCACGAAGTGTATCTTTTTGGGCTACTCCACCACTCAAAAAGGTTACTGCTGCTTTGACCCTGTTACTCGCAAGCAGTTCGTCTCGGCGGATGTGACATTCTTTGAAAATGCCGCCTACTTCTCTTCTGACCTCCCACAGGTCGATGGATCGAACCTCCCTCTTCCTCCTACCGACTCGACCTCTCCACCCATTCTCTCCACCACATCCACGCCTCTTGAGATTCCTCCATCACCACCTCTACCGGCCCCTCCTTCTATTGCTCATGCTCCTTCTCCCTCGTCTCCTCGGCCGTCTCTCTCTTCTCCCGGGCCAGCTCTCTCCGCCACGGATGCACCGGCGACTGAGGAACTCGAGGACTTGGAGCTGCCCATTGCCCTTCGCAAAGGGGTTCGGACGTGCACCCAGCACTCGCTGGCAGCTGTTGTTTCTTATGATCAGCTAACACCTTCTCGCAGGGACTTCGCCCTAGCTATCTCAGCGACTACCACACCTCGCACTTACCAGGAAGCTCTTGGTATTCCTCACTGGAAGGCTGCCATGGATGAGGAGATTACTACTCTCTCTGACCGGGGCACTTGGACCCTTGTGCCTCCTCCTTGTGGCACGGATGTGGTTGGTTGTCGATGGGTGTTTGTCGTTAAGTTCCGTCCCGATGGCAGTGTGGACCGGTACAAAGCCCGACTTGTTGCAAAAGGGTTTACTCAGACCTATGGAGTTGATTACTTTGACACGTTCTCGCCCGTTGCTCGCCTCAGCACAATTCGAGTCCTTTTGTCGGTGGCGGTCAACAAGGATTGGCCTATTTCGCAGTTAGACGTCAAGAATGCCTTCCTCTATGGTGACCTTCACGAGGACGTCTACATGGAGCAACCTCCTGGGTATGTTGCTCAGGGGGAGACTCAAGTATGCAAGTTGAAGAAGGCCATCTATGGCCTAAAGCAGAGTCCCAGGGCGTGGTTCGATAAGTTCAGTAGCATCGTTGGGGCTATCGGTTTCACCAGGAGTTCGGCTGATCACTCCTTGTTCATTCGCAAGACCGCTTCCGGTCTGGTTGTGCTAGCTGTTTACGTGGACGATATTCTTCTTACTGGCAACGATCAAGCTGGTGTAGCCTTGACAAAGGTCCATCTCCGCCAACACCTAGTCACGAAGGATATGGGTTCTCCAAAATACTTCTTGGGAATTGAAATCTCTCGGAAACCGGGTTCCTTGGTTCTCTCCCAACGGAAGTATGCTCTTGATTTGTTGAAAGAAGCAGGGTTGACGGGTGCTAAACCTGCCAGGTGTCCTATGGCTCCTGGAGAAGACAAGACATGGACAGACGAATCTCCACCTTTATTGGACACTACGAGGTATCGGCGTCTTGTTGGCAAACTCATCTACCTTACGGTGACCAGACCTGACATCTCCTATGCAGTGGGAAAGGTCAGCCAGTTTATGCAGTCGCCTAGGGAATGTCATCTTCAATCTGCTCTCAGGATATTGGAGTATGTGAAGTCCGCACCTGGGAAAGGTCTTCTCTTTCAGAAAAACGGTCACCTAAGAGTCGAAGCGTACTCCGATGCTAGCTATGCGGACGACAAAGGGGACCGCAAGTCGACTTCCGGTTTTTGCACGTTTGTTGGAGGAAACTTGGTTAGCTGGAAGAGCAAGAAGCAGTCAGTCGTCTCCAGGTCTAGTGCGGAAGCTGAATACCGTAGCATGGCGTCAACCACATGTGAGTTAAAATGGTTGCGGGCTCTCATGCTAGATCTTGGAGAGGTCTATAACCATCCTCTTCCCATGTTCTGCGACAACAAAGCCGCGATCTACATTTCTAAAAATCCGGTCTTCCATGAGCGAACAAAGCACATAGAGGTTGATTGTCACTTCGTTCGAGAAGAAGTGTTGAAGAACCAGATTTGCACTCCGTTTGTTACCTCGGAGAAAGAGCTGGCAGATATATTCACAAAACCTGTGTCCGCCTCTTTCTTCCACATTTGCAGCAAGCTAGGCATGATTGACATCTATGCTCCAGCTTGAGGGGGAGTGTTGCTGTATAAGCCTGGGCGGACAGGCGGCTTGACTGGCGGTTTGGTAGCCGGGCGGTCAGCCGGCTAATCTATGGCGGGTTGGTAGCCGGGCGGTCTGCCGGCTAATCTCTGGGATCTCAGTGGATTGGCGGCGTGCTCTGATGGTGGTGACCGGGCGGTTAGTGCCTACTAACCGCGCGGTTAGGCGGTCTCCTGGGCGGTTTGGCGGTTAGATTTGTAGATGATGTATGTGTGTATTTAGTCCCACATTGGGTATTTGTAATCTCTCTCATCTCCTCCATTCTATATAAGGGAGGCTATACCTTTGTAATACTCAGTTTTTTTGGATAATAAAAATTCCATTACTCCAGTTTTTCCGGTCTCTTGTTTCTATTCGCACACCCCGGAAATCAGGATCAAGTAGAAGGATTAATTAAGGTACATTATGATTTTGAGTGTTGAAATACACAGCTAGATTTACCCACCTTCTATTGTCAACCCATAGTATTTTTTTCACCTAATAAACGGTTTATTATGATACTTGTTTGAAATCGTTAAGATGTATTGAAAAAACCCATTAGGAGGAGCCCATGTATATTCTATTTAGTCCCACATTGTAGATGTAGAAGGTTCTCCCTCTCTTTCTCTTAATATAAGTGTATGTATTCCAGTATTTAAAGATATAATAAAATTCTGGATTATTTTCTCTCTCTTGCGTCTTTCTCTACATGATATCAGAGGTGATATCAAAGGTATCGATCCCTCTGGGCGGCTACTGATTTTCTAACCGCAACCCTCTCTGCGGTTTCCTAACTCGCTGTGCTCTGGGCGGTTAGACTTCTTCTAACCACACGCCTTCCTACCTCTAGGCGGACTCTCTCTTCTATCCGCAACCCCCCTCCTTTTCCGTGGTTCCACCTCAACCCTAAACCGCCAGTCTAACCGCCCCTTGCGGGCTCCATTTGCGGTCTCCGGCTAGGCACCTTTTGCGGACTTCTCTCATCATAGCCGTTTCCTTCTCCTTTCCCCTGGTTTTTATAATCTCCTGACCAGTGGGCCCCTTGCTTCCGCGTCTTCCTCTTCTCTGCGGCTTGCGTCTTTCTAACCGCCAGTCCGCTCTCTGCTTTATCAACCGCGGGTTCTCTTTCTAACCGCTCGTTTGCTCGCTGCTCTTTACTCGTCACAACCTTGTTGGCTAGCCGCTTGCCTTGTCCGGTTGCAGCTCTATGCCTACTAAACCGCGGGTTCTCTTTTTAACCGTGTGTTTGCTCTCTGCTCTCTACTCGCAGCGGCCTCGTTGGCTAGCCGCTTGCCTTGTCCGCAGTGGCCTCTGTTTGCGACTTACTCCCCGCTGCTCTCTATTCGTTGCGGCTTGACTTGCGGCCTGCTTCCCGCGGTTTGTTGCTTCTGCGTGTTGCTTGTCGCGGCCTCTGCTTCCGTTGACCTTTGCTCTCTTGTCGTCGTGATAGTCACAGCCTGTCTGCTACCTGCTAGTCCGCTGCGGCCTTCCTAAGCCGCTTTCCTCTCTGGCCACTCTTTTTTGCGGTTTGTCTGCTTCTATCCGCCAGGTCGCCGTCTCCTAGCCGCCCGACCATTCTCTTCTAGCCGCCATGCCCTCTACGACAACTCCCTCCCTTCCCGCACGTGCTGCAGCCCCGCCTTCTGAAGTTCGTGATGAGCTTCGCATAACCACCATTTCTCTCAGCGGGAAGACCAACTTTGTCGAATGGGTACATTCGGTCTGTCGTGTTCTACAGACCAAGGGTCTTCTCCATCATTTCACTCGGGCCCAACCTACTGACCTTACCGATGATTGGCTTCGTGATGACGGATGGGTCCAATCCTGGATGGTTAATTCCATGGACGCCGAGCCATACCGAATGACTATATATTATGAAATGGCCAAGGAAATGTCGGATGAGCTGCATTCTCTCTACTCTGGCAAGGACAACTTACAACACTTGTTTGACATTATCTCTGCCCTTCAATCAACTCACTGCTAGTAGGCTTGCCAAGGACCTTGATTGCTGCCTAATCTTATCTCTTTCATCTTTTGTTGTGCAGGATCGTCAAACCCGAAATATTATTGGTAAAGGGCGCCTGTCAAATGGGCTTTATCTCTTGGATGTTCCCCCTACCATCCTCGCTGTAGTTCCCTCCGTTGATTGACATCGTCGTCTTGGCCATGCTCCTCTCCTGATTCTAAAGAAGGCTCTTCTTGGTGTCTCCTTGCATGAGTTTTCTTGTGAATCATGTATCTTTGACAAACAACATCGTGTTTCTTTTACGCCAACATGTAATCGGAGTGATGCTCCGTTCTCTTTAGTACATTCTGATATCTGAGAGTCCTAAAAAGACCCCAGTGTTTTTGGTTATCGATATTTTGTAACCTTTATTGATGATTATTCGCGTCTCACATGAATTTATCTACTTCATGATCGTACTGAACTAACCTCTGTCTTTCGAGCCTTTTATTATTGAGACGCGTACGCAATTCTCTGTTACTTTTAAGGTAATTCGCACTGATAATGCTCGTGAATATACTAGCCGCACCTTCTCAAATTTATGCATCGAGTTTGTGATTGTCCATCAGACCTCGTGTGATTATACCCCCCAAAAAAACGGTGTGGCCGAGCGGAAAAATCGACATCTTCTTGATGTAACTCGGTCACTTATGTTACAAATGCAGGTGCTCACCAAATATTGGAACTTTGTTGTCTCTATTGCTTGTCATCTCATCAATTGCATGCCCTCCTCTGTGCTTTACTTCGCTTCTCCGTTTGGTCTCCAGTTTCCTTCCAAGTCTCTATTCTCCCTCATGCCCCCCTGTCTTTCGCTGTACCTGCTATGTCCACTCTCTTGGACCACCAAATGACAAACATGTCCCTCGAGCCACAAAATGTATGTTTGTTGATTACTCTCGCACCCAGAAAGGATATGCCTGCTACTCTCCTGCAGACGAAAAGGTGCTCGTCTCCGCTGATGTCACCTTTCTTGAGGATCAACCATTCTACTCCACCTCTTCCACACTGCCTCCACCTTCAACTATTGCTCGTCCGGCTGTCCCTGCCATGACTTTGCCCCACACAGCTTCTTCTCCTCCACCATTCCCAGTACAAACATTACCTCCATCACCTCCTCCTCCACTTCTCTGTGTCTATACTCGTCGTTCCTCCCGAACAAATGCCCTACAACAGCTCCCTTCTACCGATGCTATCCTGCGGCCTGACGATCCGGCATCACCCTCTACGGCTCATCCAATGGCGAATTATGTCTCACTAAATCGCCTATCTCCGCCTCTTCTCAAATTTTCCCTCTCTCTCTCTCCGTCATTTCTGTTCCTCACTCTTTGCAGGAAGCTCTCCAACACCCAGGGTGGCGTGCGGCCATGGACGAAGAAATGACAGCCCACTGGGCTAAATGGACTTGGGACCTAGTTCATCTCCCTCCCAGCCAGACTTGTGTTAGCTACAAATGGGTCTTTGCTGTCAAGCATGCTCCAGATGACACTGTTGAACGTCTCAAAGCCCGCCTTGTCGCCAGAGGTTTCACTCAAACAATATGACATTGATTACGACGAAACCTTCTCCCCGGTCGCCAAGTTGAATACTGTTCGAGTTCTGATCTCCCTTACTATGTATCGACAGTGGCCCCTATATCAGCAGGACATCAAAAATTTCTTTCTCAATGGTGATCTCCAAGAGACTGCTTATATGCACCAACCGCCCGGGTTTGAGACCACGGGGGAGTCTCGTGTCCGTCATCTTCGGAAATCTATATATGATCTCAAACAATCTCCTCGCGCTTGGTTTGACAAATTCAGTAACGTGGTTCGTGATGTTGGTTTCACACAGAACTCTGTTGATTTCTCTCTCTTTACTCGTCATCAATCAACAGGCACTGTAATCCTCCTTGTGTATGTTGATGATATTCTAATAATGGGCGACGACACCACTAGGATCTGAAACATCAAGCAACATTTAAACTCAGCTTTTCAGACAAAAGACCTGGGCAATCTTCGATATTTTCTTGGACTTGAGGTTGCAAGGAGACCTGATGGAATTGTCCTATCCCAACGGAAGTACTGCACTGATCTTCTGCAAGATGCGGGTTACTCAGGATGCAAACCTGCAGACACTCCTATGGATGTGAATCACAAGCTGTCTGCACATGGATCTGGAACGGATCATGTTCTTACAAATCCAGAGTACTACCAACGCTTGGTAGGGAAACTAATCTATCTTACAGTTATACGACCTGATATCTCATTTGTTGTTAGGGTTGTGAGCCGATTTATACATGCTCCTAGGACATCTCATCTCCAAGCCGTCGAGCGGATTCTTAGATACTTGAAGACTGCTCCAGGGAAAGAACTTGTTTACAAACCGTCCTCCTCTCTGTCCCTTGTTGCGTACTCCGATGCTGACTACATAGGTTCCCTTGATGGTAGACATTCCACAACTGGTTTTTTCACCTACCTTGGTGGACACCTTATTACCTGGCGTAGCAAGAAACAGTCGGTTCTTGCTCACTCATCTGCTGAGGCCGAGTACCGTGCTATGACAGCGGCTGCCTCTGAGCTCACCTGGCTTGAGAGTCTTCTCAGTGATTTGGGCCTCAAACTCCCCTCTCTGACCACCCTGTTCTGTGATAGTCAAACAACCATACATATTGCCAAGAATTATGTATTCCTTGAGCGAACAAAGCATATTGAAGTTGACTGTCACTTCATTCGGGAAAAAATTCAATCAAAGTTGAAGTTAGAGCATGTCTCTGCGTCAGGATAAGTTGCTGATATATTCAAGAAAGCTCTCTCTCGGACATTATATCATCAGTTCTTATCCAAGCTTGGTGCCTACGACTTGTACGTTCCAGCTTGCGGGGGAGTGCTAAGATGTAATGAAAAAGCCCATCAGGCGGAGCCCATGCATAAGCCCATGCATATTCCATTTAGTCCCATATTGTAGATATAAAAGGCTCCCCCTCTCTTTCTCTCTATATAAATGTATGTATTCCTGTATTTAAAGATAAAATAAAATTCTGGATTATTTTCTCTCTCTTGCGTCTTTTTCTACAGAAATTCAAACCATAGTAATTCTCATGTAGTAAGTGAATATCAATGATAACTTGATAAGCTTGGTGTTTAATGATTGTGATAGGCAATAGAAACACAATATAAAATTAAAAGAAAATTTAAGCTAGTATAAATAAATAGATAAAATGGAGAGAGAGGTCAAATGCGACAGTGGAAACTGATGTTCCCTTCCATTGCAATTTGAATCTTCAATATGAATATACGGTTTCTCAAAATGACGCGTACTATTTAATCATTTATGAACAAAATTTCAGAGTTTTGGCAATGCCCTTGGGCATCAAACAATAACATATGTTCAATCTGCCTCAGGAAAAATTATTCTCCAGAATTCATCATCTTGAGGGGGTGCACTTCCTGGCGAACAATTATATTATGGTAAAAGAAAGCAAAACACTTACCAGCAAATTCTTCCATCAGAAGCTCAAGTTCTCCATTTGTTTTCCTTTCTGTTGAAAAATGTAGAAGGGGCAATATGCTTTCATGTCTTTCTAGCGCAGGAAGGTTGCGTATATAATCAAGCTGCCCCGAGACATTTCGAGAAGGTGGTTCTTTATCGAACAAGCTCAACAGCGGACGTATTTGTTCCCTATGGGAGACTAATGGATTGCCACTACTAGAATTTCCATTTGATGCAAGATCCATATGCTTTATAGGTTTATCTGTAGAAGTTCTGTTTGCAGAATCATCGGTCCTTTGCTGTCTAAGAAGGTCAGCTTCCAACCGAGAAGTATCAGGTTTCCACAAAACAAAATTCTCATGCTCCTCTAAAGTTGCAGTTGATGATCCTCTATTAGTTATGTGCCCCGCATTTTCTGTAACAGTTTCGGATGTCTTGGAAGATAATGAAGTATCTGGCGGAGTGTGACCTAGGCTATTCTTATCTGCATCTCCAAAAGGTTGCTTTGTCTCCAATATGGTTGCAACAGCCCCTGAAGTGGAAGCTGATAAGTGAAGTGGTTCAAAAGATACAATTGTGTTAGCAACATCCAATGGACCGGATCTGGGTCGTGCAGCTGCCCCATTTTGTACGGATGCCAAACGAGCTGCCTCATTCAAGCTGTGAAGGGTATTGACAAGTCTAAGAAGAATTCCATTCTTCGCAGCTATACGGCAGAAGTCATTCCTTGGAATGGAATGCTGGAGCTTAAATACATGCCACATGCAATCTATAGCAAGATGAACCATCTCTCTGGTGGTTGACAAAAATTATACAACATAATTTCCATTAGTTTAACAAGATACATTATAGGACTTCAAAGATAAATTGCATAGAGGTATAATTGTATAATATATATATTTTTAAGTGTAAACTGAACACATACCTATATTTCGCATAATCAGCCTCGAGAAAACCCACAAGTACAGGAATTCCCCGACAAGCAATAAACATTTGAAGGGTCAAGTTACTGAAAAAAAGAAAGAGTTTGAAAAATAAACACATTTTAACAAAATGTATGGAAGGAATAGAAATGAAAACATTTTAAAACCTGGACTGACAAAGCTGCTGAAGAAAGAAAGCTGCTTGCATTCGAACTTCCCGAGGGCGATCAGGCACTGCAAAGTTCATTACCACTGGAATCTACAATTAGAGTCCAAAGCCAACATCAAATGCTTTTAAAAAGTTGCGTATTATTAAAAAAAGAATCATGCTCATCTTACAAGTCCCACAAGGCAAGCATTCTCTTGGAAACCAACATTATCCATGATAATCTGGTTGATAACCTGAAGAACAGAACATATGACCTGGAGAAAGAAAATCTCTTTATTTCAATCACCCATGAAACATTTTCACATCAGAAAAAAAAAGAATGAATGAAGAAATCAAAATAATCAAAGATTGCATGGGTTTCTCAAATCTTCCAGGTAAACCAGTTGATATTATAAAGTAATTAGAAAATCCCCATAATGAGTTAAGGAAAAAACACATACACGGTTTCTTGGAACTTCAAGAAGATCAATAAGAAGAAGAAACCCATGCTGGCATATAAAAGTGTGTTTCTGCTCTGGGCGCTGAACAAAGAATGAGATAAGCTTCTGGCATGCTGACAAAATCACATCCTCTGGTTCCTCTGGCTTAAGCAATCCAATTAGTTTGCTGAACTCGATAGACTGAATGAAAACAGAAAGAAATAATCCCACTGATCAATATCCCAACCATAAAAAATAAGCGTGGGACCAAACAACAGTACAACAGTGAGTAAGAGAATACCCTACACTCAACATATTATGTAAGCAGCAAAAGATGACAAAAAGTGGAGTGTGGGCACAAGTAAATTATCAATCATCAAGAATAATTTACCTTGAAAAACCATCTAAACTAAACTAAATTAGCTATAGACTAGTATCAATCATGGAATTATCTTTAAAGACCATGGTTTAATTTCTTGTAATACCTCAGTGCTAAGAGCTGTAATCCTGCAAGCTTTCCAAATGAAGAATACAGAGTTGAATGAATATTGGAGCTCTACCTAGAAAAGTGAAAGGTTTTGATCCTTTGTCCAAATAGTTTCTCCTCATATTATATCCAATAAGCTTGACATATTAGCGGGCTATGTTTGTTAAAATACAAGCTCAAGATGTTGTGGTCACCTTATGAGGAGGTAACCACAACATCCAAACTATGGATTAATATGGTGCTGGTGGCTAGATTTTTTTAAAAATTTTATAGGGTACTGTTATTAGCAAATCTGATTTGACTATAGCAAACCATTACTACTAGCAAACATTCAAATTTGAAAATGACTATTTTAAAACCTTTTTGTTAGTAGCAAACCACACATTTTTTTTATTTACAGACATGTATTCATTCAAAATGTCACTACATATGTTAATCTGAAAATTCACATAAAGTAGTACATTCAGTGAAAATAGATAAGAATTCTCTCTACTTAGAAGTTAGAAATAAGAAAATTTCTGCAAAACATAAATGTAGATAATTCCAATTTGAAACAAAAGTACACATGGCATGATGTGGAAGATTGAAGAGGGATGCTGTAGGTGGATGATTTATATGGATATTTTCATAGGCTCACACTACTGATTGGATAATCTATGCTATTTAAATAAAAACAGTTCCAAATTCTTTATAGAAACAACACATTTCGTTGTAATATCGCCCCAGCATCTTTATTTACTCACTTTGTGCATGACCATTAATAAAATGAACGTGATACTGTAAACATGAACCTCTTAACCTCAAATGTTCATTCATTTATTTACTCTGTGCCGGAGTTCGTAAGGAAGACAGCCGAGTCGGCGGAGTCGCCGGAGCCAGCAACGTTATCCGCACCCTTGGAATCACGAACGAGAGAGGAAGGGTGACGGCACGCCACGACTGACACACATATATTCCCGCAGGAGGCGGTGACCCGCTGCCCGGGCGGTCAATTAGAGTCTGTGGTTGCGTACGGATGAATGATCCGAGTCGAATCCATATATTACTTTTATATTTTTTGTTGTATTTGTAGTCCGATCGGTTTAAACATTGTGAACCGTCCGATGAACTGTGGTTATTTCATTTTTATTTAGCAGTTTTATTTTAGGGCTTATATATAGCAGCCGGCGGTTCAAGTGGAGGGGATCGATGGTTTTGGGAATTTCCTGGGAACCGCTCGGTCACGGTTGGTGCGAAGCAGACCCTTCTTCCTCTCCTCCGGTGCGACGTCGGTAAGCCCCTCCGCCGACACCTCTGCCTCCTTCGCCTCCCTCTTCCTCTCCGGTAAATCCTCCACCGAGCCCTGCCCGCCCTTCCCGCTTCCTCCTGCTACTACCCGTAGAAATCCTGTGCATCCTCCTCCCCATGCAACCACCCTCCACCGCCGGACTTCACTGTAAGCCTCCACCCTTCCAGAAGCCTCTCCCCCTTCCTCTGACTGTAGCCCAGCCACCGTGAATCCACACTGCTCTTCCCCCTCAAACCCACGACATCTCCACTAAACTGCCACCACCCTGCTATCCAGGCTTCCGCATATGTTTTTAATTTTAAGTTATTGTTCAAAAATTAAAAACACTGTTCACTCCTATAATCTCCTTTCTATCCTCATCAAGCCTACCCACCCGTGAGTCAAACCACCCTCAATGAATCAACCTTTCCTCCAACAGCCCCTAAACATTCCCATCGTGAGCCTACAACCAATTTCTTCCATTGCCAAGACCTCAGATGCCCACCAACAACCGCCACCGTTGCCGCCTGCATGTGTGAACCGTGGTATAATGTTCTTTTTCTTTATTGTTGTTTACTTTGGTAACCTGTATTGTAGTGAATGTTAATTTCATTGTGCTACTAGTTCTTTGTGGTACCGCATGCGGAATTTATTCTGCGCTCGCTTAAAAATATTTGCGCCTCTGTCATTTGCAAAATTAATAGTTTGTTCTCCTTAAATTATTTATTTGCAACTGCGTGCGCCTCTGTTAATTTATATAATAATTAATTACTTGTTGTAATTTTGGGCGGACCGCTCTCTGCGCTAGCATTCCACTGCATCACATTTAGGGTTGCATTTAGAAAGTCCACCCCCGTGTTTGCCTTACCACTGCATCAAAGGGGAGTCGCGAACCATGTGAGACTAAACATATAGAACCAAATACTCATAAACCTAGAGACTCTAATACAGACCAAACAACGATATTAACTAATACATGTGATAACTCTAACAGACTCCAGTGTGAAGCTATGATAACTTGAGTCACCTTCCGATCCATCTTTATTTGATTAAAACCATTATAGATGTTTAATTGGGAAGTTCACATAACTTATAATTGCCTGATTAGATAATGTTTTTTTAGTAAATACAGTACACCAATATATGCAAAATCCAATGACCTGTCATTATCTAAAAGAACCCCTTGGACAAGTACTTCACTATGAATCTCCTTCTACACTGTTTCTCAGAACCTATGTTGATTCCTAGTTAGCTGGCTATGTTAAAGAACAAAGATCTACAAGTGAATACACGATGTTCTTTGGAGAAAATTAGAATACATTGAGAATCAAGAAACAAAAAATTGTAGCTCGTTCAGTAATGAGTAATGCCACAATTGTTTAGATGGTCTGCTTCAACTCATTTCTTACAGAACTTACAATTCACTACTACATCCCAAAGAACTCTACTGGAACAATAGATCTATGATTTACATTGTTCAAAATCTAATATTTCATGAGAGGACTAAACATATTCAGATAGGTGGTCACTTCACCAGAGAAAAATTAAAAGAGAAGTATTCTTCAAAATGCAAGCTCATTAGTCACGAATTACCTCTTCATACTTAGCATTCAAGCAAGGTATGATCAGGGGAAGTGTACTCTTATATTTATGTAAATATATTTAGCCTCACATTACTGCAATATTCTAGTATCTCTCTCCCCTCTTGTTTATAATATTTAATAATAAATTCTACAAAGTAGAAGTGCAATTATGTTTGCAATTGAAGTGCAATTATGAATTGATCCTTGTTCCAACATGACCTGATCCTTGTTCCAACATGACCTGATCCTTGTTCCAACATGACCTGATCAGTTCCAGTTGAATATACGCTCTTATTTTATGATATCGAGATTATGTATTCCACGTGATATGTCACGTGTTAGCGAATCTATATATATGAACATGTGTTGCCCGGTTTAGGGCATCACCAAAACATTTTACCGATTTCCACTTGGTATCAGAGCCACTAGGTCTTCCGCCGCTCGTCTCTGTTCCATCTCGCCTGTTCGCGATCTAGGTCTCCAGCCGCTTCTCCGCGTCGCTCGTCCCGCTCGCCCCGTCGCTCGTCCCGCTCGCCCCGTCGCTCGTCCCGCTCTCCCGGCGCTTCTCCGTCCCGCTCGCCCCGTTCGCCCGGTCGCCCGTCTCGTGCGACTAGGTCGCCTGCTTCTCAACTTCTCCAGAGGTCTTCTTCCAGCGGCCTTCTCGCCGTCGCCGACCTTCTTCCAGCGGCCTTTCTTCTCCAGCGGCACTTCTCCTCCAGCGGTCTTCTTCCGGGGGCCCTCTCCGCCCGGTTTTCCGGGCGGCCCCCGCGTCTCCGGCCGTTTTGTCCTTCATGAGGCAGCCGGAGACATCTTGCTCACCTCCTCTGGTGTTCCTTCCGGCGCCATGATCTACGGGGGACCCGTTGGAGGCCATCTTCTCTGATTTGGAGCTCTTCACTCTCTTCTCCATGGATGATCACTCCACTATCTCCACGGCTCCTCACTCCGGTGTTCCAACCGGTTCCTCTGCCGACCCTTCTCGGATCCATGGCCAGTCTGGCTCGTTGAGGATGACTACTGTTGCCTTGCATGGCACGAATTATCTGGAGTGATCCCGGGCGGCCCAACATGCTATTCGCAGCCACCAGTTATATGGACTTGTTGATGGTACCACCGTTGAGCCACCACGTATCGATCCCACATGAAAAAAATGGGATGCGAAAAATTCTTTGGTTGTCTCGTGGTTACTTCACTCGATGTCCCCTCTGGTGTATCGCAGTTATATGTTGTTGGATTCCGCATATGATATTTGGACTCGGGCCCGTGATACCTACTCTTAGGCAGGCAGTTCGATGCAAGTGTATGAGCTCACTCGTCGTGTTCTGGAGCTGAAGCAGGGCTCTATGTCTGTTTCTGCCTACTATTCCGAGTTTGAGCGTCTCTATCAGGAACTGGACTTCTTTAATACTTTTACGGCTGCTTGTACTGCTGATGCGCTGGCCCTTCAGAAAGACAGAGATCGTTTCCGTGTCCACGTCTTTCTTATGGGACTCAACATGGAGTTTGATGTTGTTCGCTTGCATGTTCTCCATCGTGAGCCACTTCCCTCTCTTCGGGAAGCCTTTAGCATGCTTCTCAATGATGAGAATCGTCGTCGTACTCTTGGTGCCGCTCCTGCTCCTGATCATTCCGCGCTTGCAGGGGCTTCACGCGGACCCCCTATTTGTAGCCACTGTGGGAAGAAGGGCCATACCAGGGACTCATGTTTTCGCTTACATCCTCACCTTGCCCTTGCTGGTCGGGGTCCTAGTACTCGGGGTCGCGGTGGGTACCGTGGTGGTGGCCGTCAGTCTGGCGATCGTACTCAGTTTTTTGCACACTCTACTGAGGTTCAGGAGGAATCCTCTGGGGGTCTGTCTGCTGTCGAGTTAGATGCTCTCCGTCGCATGCTACGCTCCCACACTGACTCTCCTACTGCTGGTTCTCATGCTGCTGTTGCTACTTCGGGTCTCTCCAGTGCTCATTCCGTGTCCTCTCCCTCCGAGTGGATTATTGACTCGGGGGCGACCGATCACATGACTGGTTCTGCCTCAGGTTTTACCTCTTATACTCCTCTTTCTGGTCGTGATAAGGTTATAGCTGCTAATGACTCTCTCTCTGCCATCGCTGGTAAAGGGACTGTCCCCTGTTCTCCCGACCTATCACTGTCCTCTGTTCTGCATGTCCCGTCTTTTCCTCGCAATTTGCTTTCCATTAGTCACTTAACTACTTCTTTAAATTGTTCTGTGACCTTCTTTCCTGATGTTTGTGTTTTTCAGGATCTGGCTACGAGGCGGACACTTGGCAGTGGTAGGAATGTTGGTGGACTGTACTTGCTGGACCAGTCTTCTTCTAGTGCTTTTTCATTCACCAGATCTCCGACTCTACATGACATTCAGCGCTGGCACCAGTGTCTTGGCCACCCTTCGCCTCTTTATCTTACTAAATTGTTTCATGTTTTTAACTCTTTAATTTAGTCTTTCTCTTGTGATACATGTGAACGCTCTAAACATGTCCGTCAGAGTATTACTCATTTGTCTGTCCCTAGTTTGTGTCCTTTTGATGTTATTCACTCTGATGTTTGGGGCCTTCCCCCAGTGTTATCTTTATCTGGTTATAAATGGTTTGTTACTTTTATTGATTGCCACTCCCGCGCTACGTGGGTTTATCTGCTTAACAAGAAAAATGATGTCATTTCCTGTTTTCAGACGTTTCATAAGATGGTGAGCCAACAATTTGGTGGCACAATTCGGTTGTTGCGTAGCGATAATGAGGGTGAATATGATGATCGGGGTGCCTTTGGGGCCTATCTATCTACTAATGGCATCATACATCAAACCACGTGCGTCCACACTTCCACCCAAAATGGGGTGGCCGAACGGAAGAACCGACACTTGCTGGAGGTGGCTCGGTGTTTACTAATTGCTATGCACCTTCCCAAATCCTACTGGGGTGATGCAGTCCTCACAGCTGCTCATCTCATTAATCGTCTTCCGTCTCGTGCCCTTTCCTTTGATACACCCCTATCGCGTCTTGCCAAACAACACATCGTCCATACCTCTCATCTTGCTCCTCGTATCTTTGGCTCCGTTTGTTTTGTCCATGTTCATACCCCGCATCGTGATAAACTTGATGCACGTGCCCTACGGTGTGTTTTCGTTGGGTACTCCCCTACCACCAAAGGGTATCGTTGTTATCATCCTCCGACTCGGCGTTACTATTGCACTGTGGATATTACATTTCATGAGGGGGAGTCATACTTTCGTCCTCGTCAGGGGGAGACGAGAAGTGACGATGCCGAGAACATCGAATCTCCTCTTCCAATTGTTAACATCGAATCTCCTCTTTCAATTGTTGCCACTCCTATACCTTCCAATTCCGCTCCACCTATATTATACACGTACTCACGCCGTCCCCGGACTGTTGAGCAAGTGCAGGCTGTGAATGTTCCACCAGTGCCAGTGACTGTCTCAGCTCCAGATTCAGATGATGACCTCCATGTTCCTCTTGCACGCCTTATAGGTAAAAGGGATAACACCAAACACCCCATTGCCAACTACATTTGTTATACTCATCTATCTCAAGCTCATAAAACTTTTATCTCCACTCTGTCATCTATTGTGATTCCTAAGACATGACAGGAGGCTGTTCAGATACCTGAATGGAAACAGGCTATGAAGGAGGAACTGAGTGCCTTGGATAAAAATAAAACATGGCTGCTCACTAGCCTTCCCCCTGGGAAGCGAACGGTCGGATCTCGTTGGGTCTTCACCGTCAAACAGAACCAAGATGAGGTGGTGGAGTGATACAAAACACGTTTAGTGGCTCGAGGATATACCCAAGCTCAAGGCATTGACTACCAGGAGACCTTTGCTCCGGTTGCCAAAATGAACTCAATCCGTGTACTTCTTTCTTGTGCGGTGATTCGTGGATGGGAGCTACTGCAGCTCGATGTCAAGAATGCATTCCTGCATGATGATCTGGAAGAGGAGGTCTATATGGATATTCCTCCGGGCCTCGACGTCAAGGAGTCCAACCAGAGGGTCTGTCGGCTACTAAAATCCCTGTATGGCCTGAAACAGTCTCTGAGAGCGTGGTTTGGACGTTTTAACAAGACCATGCTACGTCTGGGATATACTCAAAGTCAAGCTGATCATACCCTCTTCATCAAAAGGAAGGGTGCTCTGGTTTCTATCCTTATTGTGTACGTGGACGACATCATCATTACCGGAGATGACTTGGATGAGATCAAGTACTTGAAAAAACACCTGGGCGAAGAATTTGAAGTCAAGGACCTGGGAAAGTTGAAATATTTTTTGGGAATTGAAGTTGCAAGGTCCAGGCAGGGGATCTTCATCTCGCAAAGGAAGTATACTCTTGATCTTCTGGAGGAGACTGGGATGCTTGGGTGTGCTCCGGTTGACACTCCAATTGAGGCGAATCATAAGATTGATGCAGATATTAGTGGGGAGAAAGCTGACGCCTCAAAATACCAACGACTGGTTGGGAGGCTCATTTATCTGTCCCATACTCGCCCAGATATCACGTATGCGGTGAGTGTTCTAAGCCGGTATATGCACTCCCCTACGGTGCGTCATCAGTTGGCAGCCTTTAGGGTGTTGCGATATCTCAAAAAGACACCCGGGCGTGGGATTCTGTTCAAGGCTAATCAGAAGTTGGAGGTTGAGGTATTTACTGATGCTGATTGGGCCGGTAGTCAGGATGACAGAAAGTCAACCACAGGGACTGCACATTTGTGAGAGGCAACCTGGTTTCATGGAAGAGCAAGAAGCAGAACGTGGTTGCTCGCTTAAGCGTTGAAGCTGAATACAGAGCTATGGCTCAAGGCGTTTGTGAGGGACTGTGGTTAAGAACCATTCTCCAAGAGTTGGGCCTTCAGGTGAAAAGACCTATTACTGTCTACTGTGACAACAAGGCAGCCATCAGCATTGCACACAATCCAGTTCAACATGACAGGACCAAACATGTGGAAGTTGATAGGGACTTCATCAAAGACCACCTCGATAAGGGGAATATCTGCACTCCGTTTGGGAGCTCGTTTGATCAGCTTACCGATGTTTTCAGCAAGGGGCTATGCAGCGACAACTTCAAAGAAAATACTGACAAGTTGGGAATGATCAATATATATTCCCAACTTGAGGGGGAGAGTTGAATATACGCTCTTATTTTATGATATCGAGATTATGTATTCCACGTGATATGTCACGTGTTAGCGAATCTATATATATGAACATGTGTTGCCCGGTTTAGAGCATCACCAAAACATTTTACCGATTTCCACTGTTCCAACATGACCTGATCAATTCGACTAGGCTCTCTCCATCTATTTTCATTATTCAAATGTTTGACAAAATAAATAAAAACTAAAATCTCTGCTTTTTATTAGAAGTCTAGACAAAAATTTGAATCGGGTATGTACCCATGAAAAACCACATGCTGACCATTAACATAAAAAATATTGTAAAAAACAAGTGTAATTATGCATGCTGCATTAGTAAACTGGGAAAGATACTTTTATGAACATTAGAAAATCTCCAATAGAAGAAACACAATACCTGATTAAGAAAAATGTTCTCTGCAGGTACGTTTTCCTCAAAAACCTATCAAAAGAAAGGAAATGAGAGCAGGTTTATAGAACTAATACTCTTAATAGTAACACATGAATAATATTAATAAATTAATCGTGATTCAAGTAAATTAATCATGAAGGAAAAAGGCTTACTGGGCCATCAATATCAATCACATCCATCACATATTCCAAGAACTTCCCACCCTTTCGTTCTACGTTTTCATCTTCCATATGCTTCTGGGCCATCCTAGCCTTGAGTTCCTTAGCTAAGTCACTTCTAGCACCATCATATAGTACATTTCCATGAAGAGTAGAAGTTGAAGCTTCTGCACCTTGATTTCCTGGAACCTTATCGAGTGGCTGAAATAAATCATCCAGCAAAGCATCTCCAGGGGCATCACTAAATCTACTCAGTTCATGCACTCCAGCTACAGCTGAGGGTTTCATAACCTTGAAAATGGTATTTAAAACTTGTCAACACATAGAAATAGCATGTATCTCAACATTTCAATGTAAGCAAAAGTCTGAAATTAATTTGAAGACTATACACAGTTAAAGCAACTGGGGGAGCTGGGTTTCCCTGTAATAAATGCAAACTATAATTTGCCTAGATATTCAATAGTTCTAAATTTAAGAAAAATGCTAATCGTGACAATTGTGCTACAAATTATCTATACAAGCTCCATTGGAAAGAAGTTAACAGGTTATTTCATAAAAGTATAAGACTGCATAAATAAACCCTTCTCAGGCCTTACATTAGCAGAGTTCCACATACTGGGTACGCAAAAGCAGAGAAAATAACTTTATTTAGAGCACAGTTAGAGGGGGGAGAACGAAAGTTGCATCTCTTCACCCACCTTCTGAGGATTGAATTTTCGCATTCCAGCACCAAAAGAGAATAAGCTACTTTCATCATGGTTGGAGCTTACTTCATCATCATGTTCCGCGTCCAAACTATTTTCTTCTTTGACCAATGGGAAGCTTACCAGCCCATTTGCTACATCAGGAGAAAATTGGTTACCTATTTTTGGATCGGAAGTAGAAGACTCTATAGCAGAAGGAGATCCCATCATTGGTTTGTGATGAAAAACTAAAGTAGGGTCTCTAGCAGAAAGCACATCATCTTGTGAACCAGGAACACCTTCTGATGAGGTATCTTCGGTAGTATTACGCTTTCCACTAGAATTTTCATCCAGGCTATCCAAGGAGTTGGTAGCTAAAGAATTCCATTTAGATTTCTCCTACATCCTCAAAAAAAGAGGGATATAAGTTTAAATTAACAAAAGAAGAGGCCCAAAATCTTGAGCATGATATCAAAATAAAAAATAAATATCTAACAAGACATTGGACCAATAATTAACGTAACAATAAATCAACTTATCAGCATAACAAAGTATGAATTTCCTAAAAGGATCATAAAAATTGTCTATTGAGTTCAGTTACCTCTACGGACAGCCTATTATTTTGAGTCTGATTAGCTCCTTTTATTTGAATGTCAAGGTGAATGTCAATAAAATATGTAGATAGTCCCTCTTGCCACCCATTTAAGATGTTATCTCAAAAGGAACTATCTTTAGATCTCGGTGAACCAAATAACTGATGTAAGCTATTTAGATAACACTGCACACCTGGTGATCATAATAGTCCCTTGCTAATAAAGATACGTGGAAAACATTAGGGAACCAATTTATTGGTTACAATTACGCACATATCATATAGCCTGCCAAATTCATAACGCAAGAAAAGTGATGTAGTGGTAGGTCAACTCAGAGTGGACGCTCTAAATACAATACTAATGTGATGAGAATGATGACGATGCAAGAATTGGTCTGCCGAAATGACAAAAATAATTAATTATTATAAAAAAAGACAGAGGAACAAGAAATCACAAATGTCTTTAATTAAAGAGAAACAAGCGTATTCACAAAACGAACGAGACACATATTTTTAAGCACATGCGGAATAAACTCTGCAAATCATGTGACGTACGGTACTAACCAAAAATAACAAGAAACATCCACTGCAAATATAGTGTCAAATAAACAGTAGATAATAATAACTCAAACAACAACTTACGCGGGCAGGTGGTAGGAGGCAACGGCCGGTTGCGGGCATCCAAGGTCGCTGCAACTTGGGGGTGTTGGAAGAGGGTATCTAGACGAATATGGCTCGGTTAGGCTTGTGGGGAGGGTCATGGGAATGAAGGGATGGTTGATTTGAGGTGGAATCCACGAGAGGGGGGGGGGGGGGAGGGGATGGAGAGAGGGGTCAGGATGGCTGATGAAGGGGAGGTGGGGTGGGTCTGGTCCGGCTGTTGGAAGTCAGGTTTCAGGTAGAGGCACTGGATGGTTGGGTGAAGGAGAGGCGGGGTAGGATCAACCAATAGATTAGCAGGGAGGAGGGGGCGGGTGGTTTTGGGTCGACTGGGAATGATTTAGTGTTGGGAAGGGGCGGGGAGTAGGATATCGGGATTTACTCAACAGGGAAGTGGGTTAGTGGGAAAACGGAGGGGGGTTCACGGTGGCTGGCGGGAGAGGAGGGACGGGAACTCTCGGTGACCGGCTGTAGGGGAGGAAGGAGGAGATCACCTTGGAATCGCACCAAGGAGGAACTTTCGGCGTCGCACCTGAAAGGAGACCGACGGTTTGCAAAAAACGGCCGCAAGCCTTAGATGCCCCCCGAACCGCTTGCCTATATATATAGCCCTAAAAATCATAAACCGAAGATTAACATAAGGACCCGAATCGGACGGCTTATATGAAATCGACTTGGATCAACCATCCGGACACAACCACGGACTTGGATTGTCTGACTGGGCAGAGGATTACCGCCTCTTGTGGGAATACACCCGTGTCAAACGTGGCGCGCCATCAACTCCCCTCGGCTTCAAAACACTCATCTACGGTGAGTGAAGATGGACATACTCGCTGTGTAGCAGCGGGGCGAGTCTCTAGAGCTCCTTTGAAGAAATCCAAGTAGCATCGTGTAGAGACCGACCGCTCCAACAGACAAGATAACACACAATATCTCGCCCTCCCGCGGAGTAGAAGTCGTGACCGATGATATGAAGTATGTTGTCTGTAGATGTAGATGGCTCTGGCTGTAAAGTATCTCCGTCTGACTGTAGATGTAGATGGCTCTGGCTGTAAAGTATCTCCGTCTGACTGTAGATGTAGATGACTCTGGCACATTTGGCAAGCGCCTAATTTCTTTGCTGGTCCTTGCGGGAATCTCTCAGGTCGAATGCGAATCAACTTTTGTTTTTTCGCCTCAAATATTTGTTCTCACCTGTGCTGGTCTGCTCGGTCTTTATAATAATCATTACTAGATACAATTTTTTTACGGACCGACTCATGAAGTGCATGCAAATGCTTGGATAAAAGACTCTGCTGACTCACTGGGTCTAGACTCGAGAGGAATATCCATCAAGTCAATAGGTTTCCTAGACTCATACCCTAATATGATATGGAATGGACTCAAACCTGTGGTCCTATTGACAGAGCTATTATATGCAAATTTAGCTATAGGGAGAACAGAATCCCAGGTGGACGAACTATCCCTAACAAGACAACATAGTAGTGTCCCGAGACTACAGTTGACAACCTCAGTTTGTTCATCCGTTTGTGGGTGGTAGGCGGAGGAGAATTTCAGGGTTGTACCAGTCTTCTTCCATAACGTCTTCCAAAAATAACTCATGAAGCGAACGTCGCGATCAGAGACTATGAAAATGGGTAATCCATGATACTTAAATACCTCTTTAAAGAAAAACATAGACACGTGAGACACCAACGGTCTTTCGACATGAGATAAAATGAGTCATTTTAGAAAAACGGTTTACCACTACAAAGATCGAATCGAGTTTCCACAAAGTGCGAGGGAGCCCGAGAATAAAGTCCATACTAATACCAGTCCAGGGCCTCTAAGGGACGGGTAGTGGAGTGTATAATCCAGTGGGCTGGCAGGATCCCTTCGAGGTTTGACAGACTCGACAATGCCCGACAACCCTAGTAACGTCCTTCTTCAGGTCGGGTCAGAAGAAGCGATCCTCGAGTAAAACAATCATCTTGTCTCGCCCAAAGAGTCTCAATGCTCCGCCTGTATGTAGCTCCCGGATAAGGAAATCTCGGAGGGAAGATTAAGTAACACATAGGTGCGACCCCACGAATAAGTACCTGTCAGAAATCACATAACCCACACGAAGATGGGGGGTCCCTTGATAGCGCGGTGTAAATGTCCCCGTAATCTGGGCACTTTGGATAATTGTAAGCTAGTCGCTCAAAGTCCACTACTCGAGTGTCATGGTGTGGAGATTGCTGACTCGGCGACTCAAGACGTCTTGTGCAGGAGGTAATGATGCCAATAACGCAGTGTCTGTACAATGACATAGAACCCAGATCATAATTTGAATACTTCTATCGGGCATCATTCAGCTTCTCGCTGAAGTAGGCAACTGGATGACCTTATTGACTAAGTACTGCGTTGATGCCAACTCCTGACGTATCACATGCTACTTCAAAGGCCTTGGAGAAACCAGGTAAGCGTAGAACAAGAGCAGTAGATAGTCTCTCCTTAATCTCCTCAAAGACACGAGTAGTGGCCTTCGTCTAAACAAAATCATCATTGCAGAGGCAGCTCGTAATGAGGGCCATAATCGAACTGAAGACATAGACAAACCTCCTATAGAAGGTGGCAAGTCCATGAAAGCTACGGGCCTCATGAATGTTCGTCAGAACGGGCCACTTAAGAATTTTCTTGACCTTGTCAGAGTCAACAGATATATCAGACGCCGAAACTACATAACCTAAGAAGTGAACAAATGTGGATACCAATTTGATGCAGTGGTAGGTCGGCTTGGAGTGAACGCTCTAAATGCAACCCTAAATGCGATGAAAATGATGATAATGCAAGAATCGGTCCGCCAAAAAACAACAATAAAAAATTATTAATAAAAAAAGACAGGCACATGAAATCACAAATGTCTTTAATTAAAGAGAAATAAGCGTATTCGCAAAACGAACGAGGCACAGATACTTTTAAGCACACAAAATAAACTTTGCAAATCATGCGACGTCCGGTACTAACCACAAATAGCAAGAAACATCCACTGCAAATATAGTGCCAAATAAGCAACAATATAAAATAATAACTCAAATGGCAACTTATGCGGACAGGTGGTACAGGGTAACGGATGGTTGCAGGCATCAAAGGTCGTTGCAACGTCGGGGGTGTTGGAAGAGGGGATCTGGACGAATATGGCTCGATTAAGGTTGTGGGGAGGGTCTCGGGAATGGGGGGGCTGGCTGATTTGAGGTGGAATCCATGACAAGGGGGGATGGAGAGAGGGGTCAGGATGGCTGATGAAGGAGAGGCGGGGTGGGTTTGGGTCGGCTGTAGGTAGTCGGGTTTCAGCTAGAGGCGCTAGATGGTTGAATGAAGGAGAGGCGGGGTAAGATCGGCCAACAGATTAGCAGGGAGGAGGAGGCGGGTGGGTTTTGGGTCGAATGGGAATGATTTAGTGCTGCGAAGGGGCGGGGAGTAGGATATCAGGATTTGCTCGACAGGGATGTGGGTTAGTGGAAAACGGAGGGGGGTCACGGTGGCTGACGGGAGAGGAGGGATGGGAACTCTCGGTGACCGGCTGTAGGGGAGGAAGGAGGAGGAGATCATCTTGGAGTCGCACCAAGGGGGAACTTCCGGCGTTGCATCTGGAAGGAGACCGGTAGTTTGCAGAAAACTGCCGCAAGCCTTCGTTGCCCTTCCCTGAACCGCCTGCCAATATATATAACCCTAAAAATCATAAAATGTTGCATAACCGAAGATCAACATAAGCACCCGAATCGGACGACTTATACTGTTTGGGCCGATCGGACGTCAAGTGCAACTCAAAACATGAAAAAGTAATATATGAAATCGACACGGATCGACCATCCGGATGCAACCACGAACTCAGATCGTACGACTAGGTAGCGGATCACCGCCTCCTGCGGGAATACACCTGTGTCGAGCGTTGCGCGCCATCAAAAAGTAATGTACAAAAAAATAATTGCTTTTCTCCTGGGGATCCTTGCTTGCACTACAATTAAAGATTAAATATATAACGCAATATTGGCAAGGGCACAGAAGGAATGTAGACGATGTGATCTCTTTCAAATTAAATGAACTACGAAATACACAAGTAGCACAACATGATAAGCGTGTCTCTATGCATAGATGCTGAGGAATTTGCATAAGAAAACTTGTAATAAATAATAATAAAAATTCAGCTAGCATACATGCTCCAAATTGGTATCATCATCCTTCACTGTACCGTCAGATGGTCTACCACCACTAAGAATATTCCCAGCTGCGTTGTTGGTAATGGCAACATCTTCATCTATGTTCCTGCAACAATGAAACTCCAGTGTTCAATGCAAGAAGGTGCACAAATTAAAGGCATTGAATAAATAAATAAAATAAACATAAAGTTTTGCTAAGATTAAAATACATTCATAAGAAAAATATATTTAGTGAAAGTTCTAATCCAAGAAATTTCATAAATAAAAAATGGTAACAAGGTAAATGAATAAAAAGAAAGAAATCAACAAAACATATCTATGAACAAAACCTAAAACAGTCGACTAGTAAACATGCATAATAAACAGAGTAAAATCACAGAATATGTAAGTTCAGCAGCATGCAATCCAAAGTGTGCATGAAAGACAGAAGGTATATAAGAAAAACTTGTAGAATTAATGAACGAATTTGCATGCACGGGACAAAAACAATTTCTTTGCATGGTAACTAAAACTTGCATGATGAGTTGTATAGTATTGTTTTTAGTTTAATGTTTTATTTTACGGTGTATTTATACTTTTCTTCTTAATACTTTGTGGAAAAACCTTTCTTACCCTAATTTATACACTGTGAGCAATAATGTTTTACAACATGTTCCCCCATACACTCTCCAAGGCACCTTTAGTATGGTCATGGGGAGAGCATTGTCGAAGGACATTGATCTCTATTGTTTTTACTGATCGCTCTACCATAGATGGTTTGAACAAGGTAGTCCTTCCTCCACTGGCTTCATGTTCACCCATGAACATTGAGGAAGGAAAGAACATGCTATCTTCTTTACCCTCAATTTGCTCCTGCTGGCAATGGCACTGCAAATTGAGCTCTAAGAGTGGTGGTGGTTGGTCTACAAGTACTCTTTCTAAGTACGGCTAAATATAGAAGTACAAAGCCAAATCAAATATGAAAAGTAGAGCTTCAAATGAAAGTAGTGAAGTTGACTTTTAAAGAATAGAAAATCATGAGTTTAATTTGAGAATCAACGGAAGGCGCGGTCTTGATTTAAAAATAATAAAAATAGGTTCGACTGAAATGTGCTAGCTGGTTTTTTTCTATTCTAAAATAAGGTAGAAATAAGAAGAACGCATAAAAAAGGGGAAAAAAAAAAGATAGCCGGGTTGAAGGAGGCCCCCTATGGGTAGAGGGAGTGGAATATTGCTTCCCAGTTCCATACAAACAATGATACATGAAGCATAAGGGAGCTTAGGAAGGTTTGAAATTTAAACGATCAAACTTCTTCTCCACCCACTCTAGTCTTGGTTCCATTGCATAAATGTATTACTTGCATGGACACATTTTGTTGGGTTTGAGGAATTGTACCTATATAGTAACGCATCTCAGATTACCCAAAGCATATAATTTAAGGATTGGGTCAATAGAAACAACAACTAGAGCACAAGAGTCAATCCTCCACAATAAAATGAATCCCAACTTAAGCCAAATATATCTTCCCAAGCACAAATAGAATAAAACACTTCATTTCAAAGACAAACAAGCCCACCAAATCAATCCACATACACTATCGTTTACCACCAGTTCATTCGTACATCTGCCAACATAAATCTAATAGAACAACAAACATAATCTATCATACAAATTCCAAAAATATGAAGGAGACACAAAATCCTTGAAACAAACTAGTTCATACATCTGCCAACATAAATCTAATAAAAGAACAGACATAATCTATCAAACAAGTTCCAAAATTGAGAAGATGTAGAAAAGTCTTTAAACAAAATAGTAACAAAGAACGAGGGATGGTAGGGATATAAGTTCTCCACCAGAAGAACACGATGCAACAACCTCCACTTCTACGGATAAGAACTACTCACAACATGCTTGAACGTACAAGAGATAAGAGGCGCTCTCTGAATTCAAGTGATGAAATGATAGGAGGGTTTCCAGAAGGCCTCCTGACAAAAAGGAGCCAACGGGCTTCATTCACGTTGAATTACTTGATCCTTTTTAGAGAGGGATTGAGCGGTTTATAAGCTAGAGGAAAAAAATCAATGGGAAAAAACCCAAGTTCCATTGCTTATATAAAAAAACCGCGAGGAAATAAATAATGTTGAACCCAACTAACAACGCCTCTTGGTTCAGTGCTACACAAACAACGGTGTTGTAGAAGAGGATGAGAAAGATTTCGGTTCATGGAGAAGAAAAGGAAGGTTTCAAAGAGTGCTTGAAAGAATCCTTTTTGATGACGAAGGAAGGGAAAGCACATTATCAATGGGGAAAAAGATCTACTTGAAATACATTAATCTTCTACTCTTGAAAAAGATTTATCCTCAAATTCAAATGCTCTCTAAACCACAACAAGATAACACCCATGAGCACATCTGAACATATGCTAATCAACATTACTCCTCAACTCTGGAAAATTGACACAGTTGTAGAGCTCCAGTCAGCTGAATCGCATCAACAAAATAATCATCAAATAACTAGGCTGCTACGGATCTCAAGCCATTTGCAAACACAATCGTCTGCAAGTCAACATTTAATTGTCAGCAACAAGAAACTCGGTCAGTAATCTCTATCACATTAGTGTAGCTACTGACTACAGTCACTTGGGTAAGCATACATGGCTCATTCAAGAATTCACTCTACATCTGTAGTAGCCCAATATATCAAAAACACTAGTCCACCTAACTATAACATGAAAGTCATAAAGAATAATCAAAAGACAATAAACAAACAACTGAAGTTCATGATGAACTGCATTAAGAACGTCCCAAGAAAATCACTGGCCATCAAACAGAAACCAACCAACAACCCGAGAAATGCAATCACAAATCTTGTTTTGGCTCGATAGCGCTGCAACTGCCCGATCGATCAGCTAGCCTCTTCCCAACGCTTCTCAGCTCGCCTCCAGTTGCGGAATCACCTTCTACAGCTCGCCGAACAGCTCTCACCTACCTTCGACGGGCCTCCCATCCCTCCCACACCGCTGCTCCGCTGCTTCCACACCTAGTCGTATGCCCAACAGTAGCATGCGAGTTTCCAGCCCGCTGCTGCCACTTCTTTGACCTCCGGACAGCCCCACATACCTCCTACTACCATGGAAGAGAGTGGTCTTACCCTCAGGCACATCATGGAGACCATGCAACAATTGATGTCTATTCAACTTCAACGATGGGCCTTGATCGCGGCTTTGACTAACTGCTTAAATGGCTTTCCCCTACCGGGAATCTCCTAGCCACCCTCCACCTAGCAACAAGTTCTAATCAGGGCATACCCGCCACGCCTTCTGAGTCCCACACACCTAGGTCCACAAGAGGCAGTCTCCGGCGTTACTTGAAGTTGGATTTTCCCCACTTTGACAGAAAGAGCGATCCCCTGGCATGGCTCACATGTTGTGAGCATGTTTTTCCATCCAACTCATAACATTGGACGATTTGATCGGGTTGGCTTCCTTCCACCTCTTGGGCACAACACAGGTATATGGTATGGTCAACTGGCTCGAGAGACCCCTACTTTGACTTGATTCACCTTCAAGCATGCCTGCAATCTACGTTTTGGGCCGCCTCTTTGTAGCAATCCCTAGGGGGAGTTCATAAATCTCAAGCAATCTTGATCTATAGATGGTTACTTGGAGAGTTTTCAAATGTTAATGACCCGTGTTACCTATATCTAAAAAGAGCATCATGTGCCTATCTTCACTATCAGCCTGAATGTTCCAAGCCTCGCAGGACCTTAGCACGACCATGATCCTCGCCCGCATTTGTGAGAAGCGTCTCCTCATGGACACCCCAACTGGCGGCCACTACGGTGGGCATAGGGATAGTCGGCGTGAGAACATACACACTCCTTGTTACAACAGTCTGTCTACCCCACTTAGGGGTGAGGAATCCAGCGCCACCCCTGCCATCAAGTGACTTATCACGGGCAGAGATGGCATAATGTCATGCACAAGGCCTTTATTTTAACTTTGATGAACCATATTCAACCAGACACAGGTGCTAGCGTCTTTTTTCGCTCAAATTGGACGACACCCGGATGACGAGGATGAAAATGATGGCTCAGTGTGACCCTCGTACTGCAATATTGAGGACAAGATTGATCCAAGGTGGGGAAATATTATGGGCCCACGCAGAGGGTGACGACACGTGTCTGGGAGGATGTGCATCTTCTAGTACCTTGTATCCTTATTTGTCGCGCATTGTACCCTCAACGCCTCACTTATGTATCTTCAGCGCCTCCAACAGAAGTGACGCAACCCTCGACCGCTCCAGCCAGGATCCAATAAAACCGAAGGCAGTCCAATAGAACACCTCCCCGCTTCGACCATCTTTCCCATTACTGCAATCAACGAACAATAGCCGTATTTTTGCGCTGCGATAGACGCAGCATCTAGCGTTCAATGACACGTCGCAGATCATTGAAAATATCAATGTTGACATTGTATCGATTAGCTATTGTCGATCCCATTTTTTGCATCACTGCGATCGACGACGTCTGGTGTCTATACTACTGCCCTGATTTCTTGCAAGCCTACGATGCTCTAGTCAGGCTCCAACCCCTCCTCCTGGCCTGTTGTTCTCACAGCGCATCGGCCTTTTTGGCGACACTTCCGCATGAAGGACTCTTTCCTGGAACCAGCGACTGCATGCAAGCCTTCAACTACCGCATCCAATTAATTGATTCCTAAATTAATTCTTCATTGGATTAATTGATTTAATTAATTATTGTGGCTTTATGACGAGCCCCAGCGAGGCACTCATCGTTAGTTCAATGCTCCAGAAGCTACTGGAAATGTCGGCGCCCTATGACGTTGCACTTGCGCGACTCACCGCCAGCATTGACCGCCGATTCAGGGATCTGCTCCCACCTCAGCCCTCCTCGATGCCACCTGCACTCAAAGAAGAAATGTCATTCTCCGTAGTTCTTATCGCTCAACCATTGCCTCCGGTTGTTTCCGACGCGCAGCTCACACAATCGGTGTTGTCGCCTCCTAGATCAGCGTTGGTGCCGCCCAAATTTGTGTCGCCACTGGTTGTCCCCATTTTACAGCCTCTGCTCTGACCACCTGCTCTATCGGCCCCTCAGGATCCATTACTTCTGAAGACCGCCCCTAGTCGACGTCGCTGCTTCTGATTGCCGAAACTCACCTTCATCTAGGGAATCTGATGCCCTCATCTGTTTGCACTCATCGGACACATTCTGTAAGACCCCCTTCCGGAACACAAGACATGGTCGAGGGAGCCTTATGCCCAGAACAGTCGTCTTGCAATAATGTCAGCACACGGGTCAACCTGTACAACAAGACGTCTATCTTGTCGGCTATTCCAGTATATTGCATGCCAACCCATAAGTAAAACAAAACCAAGTCCATGATCCACAAATAAGAATAAAATGTCCACAATATAAATATGAATGAAAAAAAGAATCAACGGTATTCCTGAATATAATCAGAGTATTAAAATGCCATAAGGCTACAACAAGCACTCAAACTCATATCTGTCACCGAAGGTGGTGATGGTATAGTTGTGTCAGGCCCTGTCTCCCTGACCTGGGTGTCCTCCTACACGGGCTGCTGCTGCCTGCTGCTGCTCCTCTTGCGGGGTGTGCTCCTAAAGATAGTGGTGTAATACCATTAGTCATAAAGACTAAGTGGCTTCACCTCCTCTCCCTCGGCGACTCTTAGGCACCAGGCGGAAGGAGGGGGGAAAAGGAGTACAATATAACAGTAGTATATATCAAAACAGGTGGCAAGAGCGGTGAGCTAAAACTAGCAGATATTGTACCAACAATTCTAGAAGTAAACAAGTAATCAATATGTGTATTGTAGCACAACTAAACTAGCAGTGTAGTAAGTAGCAAGTAAGTAAAAGACTAAATTGAACTTAACTTATAAAAATACTCATACAGATTTATAAGTTAAAAATCTGGTAAACTAGAAGGTAACTCGTCATATAAAAGAGTCAATGTTATTTATATGATGATGGACTTATGTGGTGTGATGCAATGCAATGAATGTATGATGAATCACCCATGGTACTCACACACTCTAACTTGTTATGTCGACATAGACCTTAGTTCCCGCTTTTCGAGGGTAGCTAAACCTCTCAAGCACTTTCCGCTGTGGCCAGACGGAGACAGTGGAACGGACTTCTCCACTACTAGGTGGGTATACACACTACCATACCTAGGCCTCACGTACGCCTCAACGCTAAGAACCAAACAACGGAGCTCATGCATACTACGACACGAAAGGGGTCTTTGGGAAGCAAGCACCAAAGAGCTCAGCCCAACCGTCTTAAATGGCACGGAAGGGATCCTTGGGAAGTAAACACCAAGGAGCCCAGCCCAACCGGCCAAAAGCCTATCTATCAGCTTCCGTCGGTATGACGACCGGTAAGCCCATAGACCCGCCACAAGTAGTCACATCACCCAAGATCATAATGCAACCATATTTCCACTATGTGTTTCCCATGAATAGATCCGTGTTATTAAGCACCCAAGGACTCTCAATCATGTCCTTTAATACAATAGTAATTTCATTTAGTGTATATACCAGTGCTAATCTGCACTCAAGGACTTTCAACCGAGTCCTTACCATAACGCCCTGGGATATAATCATATCCTTAAGCTCTCGTCAAGCCATCATTGTTACTCATAATGAGTTGTTGTAACTCTAATGCAGTGAAATGTGTGTCACAGGAATACTTCTTATGATCCTATAGGACTACTTGTGAGATCGGTGATATGTTTGAGCTCACTAATAAGGTCTGCCTAACTATATTCCTTAGCCATTTCCATCCTCATGCTAGAGTCTCAACATGCCTTAAACAACATCGAATGTTACATTAGTCATCAACCATACTTTATCAACAACAACTAATTAATTAAAAATAAGGTCAGTTCCAAGTCTAAATCCACTGATATTAATATCAAAAGCATAAGCATGGTTCCCAAAATCACGCTCAATTGGATATCAAATAGTTCGCATTCACAAAATATTTAATCTAGAAATCACTTCAAAACCAAAACCTATGAAATTTCTAACATGGTTCATAATTATCATTTTGAACATTCCCACCAAATTTCAGCTCATTCGGGTAACATAATAATTATTTACAGCACAATAAATTGTATGATACGATTGACAATATCACAGCAAATACATATCCAAAAATTATGAAACTTAATAGGGGTGAGCACCATGTCATTACGTATATGTCTACCAAATTTCATAACAATCTGATAAGTAATTTGAGAGGAATTCATAAAACATCAAAATTGGTATGTAACATAGTTTACTAAAACTGGATTTCTAGGAGTTATAGTCCACCAAAAATAATGTGTCACCCCAATTTGGAAAGATCCTTCCAATGGCTGCAACTTTCATGTTGAGTCTGAGGTCCAATCTAAGCGTAACATACCTAAAATCGGGTTTGAACCCGCCTGTGTAAATTTGGGCAGAATCTGTTTACCTTATGATGGAAAGGATGGGCACCTTAGTCTCACATTGCTTAACACCACACATGTGAGTGGGTATAAAATGTAATTCACTCCCTCATATTTGTTCAAAGAACACATGGAGAATTTATGAACCACATGAGCGCACGCACAAACACCACATCGGATCCGGATTTGGGATTTGAAGAATAATTGAATTGAATTGCATATTTTGGACAAAATAGTTTTGACATTTTGTACATCTCCAAATTCCCCAAAACCTGACATGCGTCGAGTTGCACTCGAAGCGCATCGACTTCTAGACATGCGTCGAGTTGTACTCAACGCACGTCGACTTCTAGACATGCATCGAGTATCACTTGACGAGCTAGACATGAGCCGAGTATCACTCGACGGGCGTCGACTTCTAGACAGGAGTCGAGTATCACTCGACGTGCGTCGACTTCTTTGCGCCAATATCGCCATGTGTCGAATAGCACTCGACGCATGCATCGACTTCTTTGTGTCAATATCAAAATGGTCTCGACTTACGACAGCTTGCAATCGATGCGAGTTGCGTCATCAACTAATCGTCTTCCTCCTCCAGCCTGGGGATGTGACTTGCCCAACCTAGATCCTTATAAATCTCTCTTCCATTACTCCTTCCACAAACCACCAATCTTCACAAGATCAACTCCTACAACTCCGTATTGGAAAAAGGAGTTGATTGAAGTTATTTTTGCGGTGAGCGACGTCCTAGAACAAAAATTCTAGTGTGGTCTCTTCCTAAAAAAACTCATTGAATCTCGCTGAAATCAAGATCTCTTGAGTTGAATGTCTCTCCTAATTCTATCTAAAGATCTAGCACCAAGGGAGAGGGGAGGAAGCTCACCTGATTCGCGGTCATGGATCGAGTTTGCCTCCTTGGCGTCATGATAGCGGTGGTCGGCTTTGTTCCAACTTCTTCCCCTAAGTTTCTTCCTCCAGAAAATAACTCACTCCCTGGTTTGAGGGTTGAGGATAAGGGTAAAATGATAAGTGAGGGAGGGAAGAAATTAATGGGAACTCCTTCATGGATTCAACTGACAGTTAATGGGATTTCATTTCTCATGCTTTGAGAATTAAACGACATTAATGGAAAAACGTTTCTCATGCCTTGAAAAGTCATATCGTGCCATGTATGACCCTTCCATAAGTTAACATCAATTTTTAGCCGCAGAAATTTAATTCAGGAATATGATACGTGAATTTGGGAGGGCGTGACGCATCTTTGTCTGTCCATTGCTCTGAATAGAATCGAGTATTTCGAGTTGCGTCGAGTACTTATCAACGCAACATTGAGTTCCATTGACGCAGTTGCGTCGAGTACTTATCGAGGCAACGTCGAGTTCCATTCGACGCAGTTGCGTCTAGTACTTATCGACGCAATGTTGAGTTCCATTCGACGCAATTGCGTCGAGTACTAATCGATGCAACGTCGATCTCCAATCGACGCAGTTGCGTCGAGTTTTTATCGACGCAACGTCGAGTTCAATTCGACGAGTTCAATCGACGCTCTCGCCATAAGTACACCCGCGTGACTTTGGGCTTTCTCTCCGAAATTTTCTTCATAGTTTCTTGTTGACCGTGACTCAATCATGACTGCTTCACGGCCCGAGGACTTCTACCTAGTTTAGGCCGACTCGTGGTGACACAAGTCACTCGGGGGGTCTAGCTCGAACTGGGACGTTACACACTCCTCGACTCCAGAGCTTCTGATCGAAGATATTCCTTGCACAAGCGCATTGGATGCGCCAAATCCCTACAGTCTCTCGTGCAAGCAAAATGACGTTTTGCGGTGTTGTCAAGGCGCGCGCCTAGGCGCGCCTGAGATGCCAGGCGCATGGGGCGCAAGCTGGTGCGCCCTAAGGGGCCCAGGGCGGGAGATGTGCCTCGGGCACGCTTCAGGCGCGCCTAGGCGCGCGCCTCACGCGCCTACCGGGCGCGATTCAGGCGCGCCTTATTGCATGAACCGGTTTTAACCTAAAAACCGGTTCCGACAATCAGGCGCGGTCCTATATCCCGATACTTTACTCCTGCAAGCATTTTAGGTTTTAGGGTTAAGAACGAGCTGCTTCCCGCTGAGGCGTTGACTGCCGATTCCCGTCCCCGACTCCACGCTCCTCCTTTCTTCTCGCCGGAGTCGCCACCGCTCTTCTCGCCGGAGTCTTTGATTTCTCGCCGGAGACGCAGAAGAGGATTAGCCGGCTGTCGGCGCCGTTCTTCTTTCTGGAGTCACCGAACTCCTGCATCCTCTCATCTCCTCCTTTAATTGTAAGAATCATTCTCCATTTCTCCTCTTCTTTCTTGTGATGAAGCTTTACTTGCGATTGATTTTTTTGTGATGAATTTGTGATGAATTTTTTGTGATCATTCCTACGAGCGTGAGCAAATTTTTTGTGATGAAGCTTTACTTGTGATTATTTGTGATGAACTGGATGAAGCTTTACTTGTGATTACTTGTTCTAAGCTTTACTTGCTTTCATTTCTCTCTGTTTTTGCTCTCCTGTAAATCATTGAATAAAGAGGAGAAATGGGGAAATGGATGAAGTCCAGTCCACTGTTTACAGTGAACTGGGCTTCCAGTTCATTGTAAATCAGTGAACTGGATGAAGCCCAGTTCACTATTTACAGTGAACTGGGCTTCCAGTTCATTGTTTTATTACACTATAAAAGTTTGATGCTGAACATATAATGATGCATAGGTAACAATGTATGGCTTGAGATAAATTTTTTTTACTGTTTTATTCACCGTTTTGATAATTATGCATAGGTAAAAATGTAAAATGATGCTGAACATACATAATTCCACCATTATCCGTGTATTTCTTGTTGTCCTCTATTGCACTATGAAAGTTTGAATGCATCATGCCATGTCTTCAAATCACTATTGATGTTTTTAATATTTACCATACAGTTGAGAAATGTTAAAACATGCAAAAGTAATATATGGCTTGAGATTGATGCATATGGAATAGTTTATCTTCTTATAAAATAGGGTTGTTTGTACTAATATCAGTTGTTAAATGCAACTCAGTGGTGCCATACAACGTGGCATTATGTCTATTCTTTTTATTTGCTTAAGTACACCTAAAATGTTTTTGTATTATGAACATATAAAATTAATTATGTTATTCCTTTTCTTACTAGCCCAAATTTTTGCATGCTTCGTATTATTAGCTATTTAACTCTAAAAATTAATTCAGCATCCAGCTCTGAAAATGGATGCAAGTGGTTCTGGTTCATCCAGCATCCAATCAAGGATTGATCCATGCTGGAAGTACGTGCGTCAGATTTCTTCCGCCAATAAAAACGACTTGACTTGCATTTTCTGTGATAAAGTCACGAAGAGTGGAATTTATCGTGTTAAACAACATATTGTTGGAGGATTTAGAAATGCAAAAGCTTGTCTCAAAAGCCCCCCACATGTGCGCAACGAAATTCAAGAATACATGGATAAAAAAGCAAGTGCAAGCAACACAGAAAACCAAGCATTGTCTGACTTTGCAGATATCGACACATTTGGCAGTGATGAAGAAATGGAAGCCAATGTGGACAAGATTCATAAAAGAGAAGGTTTCTCCAAGAGGCCTCGAACTAAAGGACCAATAGATGTGTTCTTTGCTCCAAAAGTTGGCAATGTAGGGGCAAAAAAAGGAGCTGAATAAAAGATGAAACAAACTTCTATTAATGAAGCTTGCAAAAAAGAGTTGAGAGGGCGAGCTTGTAAACATATAGCTCAATGGATGTACGATGCAACTATCCCATTCAATACTGTAAAACATCCTAGTTTTGCGATAATGGTGGAATCCATTGGACAATTTGGAGTTGGATTGAAGCCACCGAGTTATCATGAGATTCGTGTTCGTTTGCTAAATAATGAAGTCACTGAAGTGAAAGACATGATGAAGACATACGGGAATGAGTGGAGGGTTTTTAGATGTTCTATTATAGTTGATGGATGGACAGATCGGAAACAAAGAACGTTAATTAATTTTTTAGTCAATTCACCAAAAGGTACATTTTTCCTAGAATCTGTCGATGCATCAAACAACTCGAAGACGGGAGAAAAATTGTTTGAATTGCTGGATAGAGTGGTTGAAAGGGTTGGAAAGGTGACTGTGGTGCAAGTTGTTACGGATAGTGCCAGCAATAATGTGTTAGCGGGTAAATTAGTAATTATTCATTACTAATCTTAATTATCTTCAATTTTTATTTTTTGTGTACATGATTGTATGATACTTTTATACCCAACAAACTAACACTCTAACAGGTAAATTATTGGAAGCGAAACGTCCAAATTTATATTGGACGTCATGTGCAGCACATTGTATTGATCTAATGCTGGAGGATATTCGAAAAATGCCCAACATTAGCCGCACACTAAAGAGGGCAATGACCGTAAATGGCTATATTTATGTTCGGCCTAGAGTTGTGAACATGCTAAGGATCTTTACGGGGCAAGTGGAGCTTGTTAGGCCCGCTGTGACGAGGTTTGCAATTTCTTTTTTAACAATTCAGCGCATTCACAAGCAGAGAAACAATCTAAGGAAGATGTTCACCTTGCCTGAGTGGTCTTCGAGCAAGTGGGCAAAGGAAAGTTGAGGTAAACAAGTGCAGAGCATTATACTAATGATTTTTTTTGGAGAAGTATAGTGGATATTTTAAAGATATTTGGTCCTTTAGTCCGCGTATTAAGATTAGTGGTCGGTGAGAAAAGACCTGTCATGGGTCACTAGTTCTTTTAATGAGAAAGAGGACAAATATATGGATGTCCTAAACATTGTGGATGAAAGATGGGAAAGCAAACTTCATCGACCTCTTCCTGCCGCGGGTCACTATTTAAATCCTGAATATTTCTACTCAAATCCCAATATTGCAGAAGATGAGAAATTATGGAGGGCTTATACAAGACAATGCAAAGACTGATTTCAATCCATGAAGAGCAAGATAAAATTATTGACCAATTAACTCTATATAGAAATGTTGAAGGACTGTTTGGAATGGAGTTTGCAATTCGGCATAGAAAAATTAAGTCTCCATGTAAATTACACAATATTCAAACAAGTTTGTTTTGATTTTTCAATTTTTAAATATTTACTATCTTAACAGCTGAGTTGTGATAATTTTATGGTGCTTTAACTCCAAACCTAAGAAGATTTGCCATAAAAGTGCTTAGTCTTACATGCAGTGCATCCGATTCTGAGCGAAATTGGAGTTTTTTTGAACATGTAAGCCTTTAAAATTTATTGTCAGTGATTTATATTTTATATATTAAAAATAACTTATTTATACGGTTATTGTTTATTGCAGATACATAGCAAAAAAAGAAACAGACTAGCTCGACAATACTTAAATGATTTAGTATTTGTGAAGTACAATCGAGTGTTAAGAAGTCAATATGATGCAAGTGATCGCATAGATCCAATTTCGTTGACAAATATTGATGATAGTAATGAATGGTAAGAATGAAAGAAGATAATGATGTTGAGGCTGAGCGGGAGGACTTGGTCTTTGATGATGAGTTATTAACTTGAGGCACAGTTGCTACTGCCACTGGAGTTGAAGAAAAAAATTATCGCACACGATTATCGAAAGGAAAAAATATTGTTCCTACAAAGACACTTGAGAAAAGGAGCATTTCGAAGATGAAAACTCCTACTCCATTAGTCATTAGAGAGGCTACTACTCCATTAGTCATTAGAGAGGCTAATACTCCATTAGTCCTCAGAAATGTTGATGATGTCGATGAAGAGGAAGTTGAATACAACGAAGAAGAAGAAGATTATAACGGAGATGATGATGAAAACATAGTCTTTTCAGAGGATGAGTAGCTAGGTGAGTAATAGATTATTTAAATTTCAGAGTACTCTAATTATTTTATTTAAATTATACATTAATAAATATTTTCTGATTACACAAATAATAATATTTTTCAGGACTGATTTTCAAATGGTGCCTCTCGATCTTCTGACCGGACCACTTGATGTCGCTATTTGATTGTCACTTCGATCTTCTGGCTGGACTATTTGATGTTGCATATTTGATTCAAGTTTTATTTATGTTATTGAACTTTGGTGTGCTTATTACATTGCCCTTCCTTTTGTTGTGATTTTTCATGTTAGCCATTTACTCGCGTTTTGCTCAATATAAATTTTGATGAGATGTGATATTGCTTTTTCTATAATAAGGGTGTTTGGTTCATGCTGTCTTACTGAAGCCATGTTTTGAAATAACATTATAATTTCATATGAAGGTAATCTAGATGTTGGCCTAAATTGGTGGGTGAGTTAGTTTAGTTTTCTGTCGTAAATTTGATATAAAAAATAAAAATAGGAAGAACACGTGCGAATTGGGCGCACAATTGACTCAATTTCAGCGGATTGGGCGCCCAATTCGCTCACTTTCAGTGGATTGGGCGCCCAATCCGCTCACTTTCAGCGCATTGGGCGCCCAATCCGCTCAATTTCAGCGAATTGGGCGCCCAATCCGCTCTATTTAAGCGAATTGGACGCCCAATCCGCTCAATTTCAGCGAATTGGGCGCCCAATTTGCTCAATTTCCTTTTCCCCCCATTATTGCGTCTCACGGCATGCAAGCCTCGTTCGAGCTGTGGTCAAGCTCGATTAGAAGGGCGGGTGACATGTTATGGTCCCACACAACCAATTATTTATATCTTTATTAGTGTCGTTTTTTATTAAAGTTAGGTGTCTATTATTGAGTCAATGTACGAATCAGTTATGTTTTAACTTTCCCGTTCTCTTTATTTTTGGGTATTTACACCAATATCATTTTGTAAGTCTTTAAATAGACCCCTTGAGTCATTGTATGCGGTATGAATGAAATTGTGAAAAGTTCATTCCTCTCTCTAGTTTCTTTCTCCCCCGTGTTCTAGGGTTAGGGTTGGGCACGTCTTCCCCTTCTTCCATTTCCTCTCGCATTCATCCGTGGGTAGAGCTCGGCTCTTTTTGTATGTCCACCTCCATCGCCACCTCCGACGAAGCCCGAAGTAGGCCCGCAACACATTGATCCAAGGAAGATTAAAGAAATGGGGTAAGAAGAAAGTTTGCATCCACATAAAAGTCAATGGTAAGTTATTTAATGGCATCACATTTGTACCACATAATCAAAACAACACTGACAAATGAAATGGTAGTAATAAGAGAGGTCAGAAAAACGTTAGCCATAAATTTCACCAGATTAAACTTTTATGTTAATGAAGATTGTTTCGTGCAAATAGCTTATATCAATGGAATTAATACTTTGCAGAAACTTACTTAGGTGAACCACCTGTTTGGCGGAGAGAAGACTGCAGAGACCGTCTAGAGTTCTGAATCCATGGATGCTGTAGCAATGTTCTTGCATCTGGCCTTTCCAATGCATCCTAAAATATTACTACAACTAAGTTTGAAGGCAGAGTAATGAATTTTAAGAAACTGATGTCTTTAAAAGGGGGAAAACTGATTATAAATAGCTTTTCCTCTCCTTACCTTTTTAAAACATTGCCTTAAAAACTCGGTAATATCAGAAGATAGGCCCTCGGGTATAGGAGGATGTGGATCCTGAAGAAAATAAACTATGAATCATGTTACTTGCCTGGAAAATTCTGGTAGGTAAGGAACCAGAACATGCACCCTATAAATTTAAATATAAGTATTGTAGATGAATTTGGTATCGAAAGAGATTAAATTACTTTAGACATGTAAATGACCCTGTTTATACAAGTATGGGGTCCCATGAATAAGGAACCAGAATATGTAGTAAATACACATATCACTATCATCACATCCAAGCATGCACACACACACACACACAATGTCGACATAGATTCATTAAGCACTGTGTCGGGACGCAAACACCCAATTGTAATCGAGTGCAAACAAATGACTGAGATCACTTATTTTTGGATAGCTAGTCTGTCACGGGTCCAAATGTTACGGACATGGTTATCAGGATCGCGATCCGGATCGTAGGATCTTACGATCATACGATCCAGATTTTGTAAATCGATCTGAATCTTACCTAGGATCTAAATCGGCACATCTACGACTAGAATCGCGATCCAGATCTTAGGATCTTTAGGATCGCGATCCTGACCCGATTCTACCGGCATGGCCAAAGGTAACTAGAAACATGCCCAATCCTATCCCGGCCTCATTCAATCGGTCCAACACCCATAACACATTGTTTAACCTTATCTCAATCCCGTCCCCATACCCCATCATAGAATCATATCATGTTGCTTTACCGTATCTCAAGTGTTGATTGTCGACTGCAAATATAGGCCAAGAGCAGCTTCTTCGGTCGCTTCCAGTTCAGATTTATTTTTATTGTTAGTAAACATCGAGTGTCTTGCCTGAAACAGAAATTGAACTTAGTATGATATTATCATTTTGATTTAGTTATTCAAAAAAATTTAATATAGTTATTCACATACTACTCAATTTATTGATTTTTTTATTAATTGAGCATGTAATTTAATGATACAAAATTCAATTTTATTTTTTTAGTCTTAATTTATGAATGTTGTAGAATCTTGCGATCCTTGATCCAATCCTACGATCCGATCCAATCCAACCTCAAAACGATCCCACCTAGGATCTCGATCCTGACAACCTTGGTTATGGAACTACACGACGACGAGCCACCATGACAAGTCCGACACGCGCCGGGCGCGTATATCGCAAGGGCCCACCGAGACCGCAGATAATATTTAATAATAAATAGGTTGCTATGTTTGTTGACGCATTTTTAGTATTTCCTAATTTCAGTATTTCCTAATTTCAGTATTTCCTAATTTCAATATTTCCTAATTTCCAGTATTTCCTAATTTCAGTATTTCCATTTATATTCGCTCCTCGCCACTATAAGAGGGTCGACGGATAATCTTTATCTTGGAATGTATGAAGGTTTCTAAGGTCGCTCCCTAATTTCGTCTCTTCTCGTCCTCCTTCATTCTCGCTCACCCATGTCGTCCCTTCCCCTTGTCAGATTCCTCCTGGAATTTATCCGTGATCGTATCAATTGGTCCGACATGCTGCACCGCCCGCTCTCGCCGTCGGTGCTCGAGTTTGCCTAAGGAATTCAGAAATCTATCTCCCTGATCCACTGAACCACACATCACCCGATCCCCGCCGACCCGCGTCATCGTGACATAGCCCTGTTTCCGCGACACAACACCTGATCCCGTGTCGCCATAGGAAAGATGAGCGGCCCGATCGTTGCCGTCGTTCCGCACGACGCGCGACCCAGCCGACGTGTGGTTCACCCTTGTCGGACATCTCGACCATGATCCGCCTCCGGCATCACGCTGCCAGCGCCGATCCGCCACGTCCTTCCCTCCAGTAACCGGATCGGCCCTCCAGTAACCAAATCGTCCCGCTCCACCTCCTCCAACAACCGGATCGGCCTCTGGCGTCCTTTTCGCACTCGATCCACCCCGATCTGCCACAAAGTCTCCTCCAACAACCGGCTGAACCAGCCACACCCCAACCCCGCCATTGCAGCCCTCTGGATATTCCGCCGCCCAGGGCCTCTGCTCTGCATTTTTCTCTTCTCGGCGCCTGGCCCTGCTCCGCTCTAGGTATCGACTGTCCTTTGCCCGTGCCGCAAGGATTCTGTCAGCCGGATCTGCTTCCCCTTCCGTTTATGCTGCAGGAAGACGGCCCCCTCGGGCCTCTGTTTCGATGTGTCGGTTGTTGCGCCGCCACGGACATCGCCGACATCACATCCAGCCTACATCCTGAGCACCATGGTCGCCGCCCAATCTGCAGCTCACGGGACGCTAATCTTGTTGTCGCCGACCACTAACCCTCAGCTAATTTCTCTGACCTAGCTGCACAAATCTTGGCCACATGCACCTCCCTCCACGTCAAAGTCGATGGTCTTCTCGTGTACCACGAACGGGCTTCTGCAACCCCCTACGAGGTTCCCTACCCTAAGCCGTCTCCACCACGGTTTCCTCCTGCACCATGCGAAAGTTTTTCGGCCATGCCATCTCTCTCCACGGTCACTAATGCACCACCTCTCTCTACGGTGGTCGCCCCTCTGCTGCTTCCACCAGCTGAATCACCGCCTCTTCTGCCGCCCCGTCCGGTAAACTCGCATCCCCCTCTACCGGCTCTTACTTCGCCGGTTCCAGTCTTGCCACCCCCTCTGATCATCTCACTATCTCCTCTCCCGGCTCTCGCTCTGCCAGCCCCTGCCCTGCCGCTTCCACCGGCCGCATCGCCGACTCTTCTGCCGCCCCATGCCCTTCTGCCCTCGACGGATCTGTTCCTGCTGTTGGTTGTCGCGTCTCTGACATCCTTGTGGTGGCTGCTCACCACCGCCCCACCGACCTTACGGAAGCTATTACTTCCGCCGTCTGTCCTTCTGATGGCGTCGCCGCTACTCACCAACACCGTCGTAACTGCTACAAGCTAACTTGCCTTGTTCTGGCGAGAGGTCAAGGTACCAGATGATCCGGTCACCCGCTTGGTACACGAGCTTGAGGGCAAGCTCGTTTTGAAGGAAGAATGGAGTGTTACGGGTCCAAATGTTACGGAACTACACAACGACGAGCCACCATGACAAGTCTACACGCGTCGAGCGCGTATATCGCAAGAACCCACCGAGACCGCGGAGAATATTTAATAATAAATAGGTTGTTATATTTGTTGACGCATTTTTAGTATTTTCAGTATTTCCTAATTTCCAGTATTTCCTAATTTCAGTATTTCCTTTTATTTTCGCTCCTCGCCACTATAAGAGGGCCGACGGACCTTGTAATCTTTATCTTGAAATGTACGAAGGTTTCTAGGGTTGCTCCCTAATTTCGACTCTTCACGTCCTCCTTCATTCTCGCACACCCCCGTCGGCCCTTCCCCTTGCCGGATTCCTCTTGGAATTTATCTGTGACCGTATCATACTCTCACAGGCACCATAGCTATAGCCAAACGGTAGCAGCGACAAGTCTTGACCACTTCTAGGGTATTTAAGCACATTCATCCCTAGGCTTTACATACGGCTGTCCGAGCCCGTACTCATTTGCCCATACTAACGGTGTAACCCAAAGAACCGAGGTATAGCTCATGTCGAACTCAAGTTATTAATCAAACTCCATTCTATTTTTCGTCAAACTCATTTTATAAAATCATAACCTCGATACTGCAATCATCATTCAAACCCGGTCCTAGTTTCATCATAATCACATAAACCTACTAACTAAGTTCATTATATTTGTCTTGGTCAGGGTATTTGCCAAAATACTTCAAGGATTAATATCTGAAATCTAAACAAGAAATTGTTAGCGAAATCGACAATGTCCTTGGAAGACATCGGGACGTCGATTAGACATCATTACAATCGGTGATGCTTCTAGATCTTGGTTCAACGATTCTACCTTAAGTCTGAACTATGAAAACAACAAACTTGATTTCAACTTTGTCGCAAGTCTCTGTCGCAAGGTTCACCATCCATTTGTCGTACAATTCTCTGTTGATTTCAATCGCACGATCGATCGTTGAATTCTGTCGCACGATTCATCGTTGATCTCTACCACACGATCCATCGGCAATTTCATCGCACAAATCGACTTTACTTTCCATTATGCGATACAATATTATTTTTCGGCGCGCAATACGATATTATTTTCCACAACGTGGTCATCGTTACTTCGAACGCATGATTCAAAATTATTTACCACCGTGCGATCGTCGTTATTTTGATAACACGATTCAATATTATTTCCCATTGCGCAATCGTCGTAATTTCGATCGCGCACTTCAATATTTATTTACCGCCTCGAGATTGGCGGAGAGGGGTCGTAAGGGCCCACCCTATGTGATCCGCGACCATCCAGAGCACGATTAAGCTCGGGTGTTTGTGGGCACCCAAAAAAATGAGGCATTTATGGGAGAGCCTCTAATAATTAAGAACATACAATCAAAGGTTCAGAGGGTGGACGGAAGGAACTCACCAAAGTCCATGCATGCTAACCGATCTTCGCGGAGGAGGCATTTGCATGTTGCTTCCATCCATGGTTGGATATGATTGAATGTGGTTGGATCTTGCAGTACTCAAGTGTATTCCGGTTCCCATTTGCCTTGGCTTCGGCCAATCCTCGCCCGAGTTCTTCAATTTTGGAAGCTTGTGTCTTCTTCTCAATAAGGAAAAGGCTCATATGGTATTGGTAATCATAAGGCTCCTTCTCAAGATCATCGGTTCTCTCAACATGTGCATCCTTGTCTCGCCTCCATCAAAAAATTGTCAGGACGAACGTCGGAAGCTGGAAATGCATTGCACATTTGCTCCCCATCGCTCATCTTTATCTTTCTCCTTGGAAATGTCCTTTACTGCAGTTGGCCAGTTCAAAATATCTAGTAAATGTTGTGCCTCAGTAACATCAATACCAACCTTCTAATATTATCCATTGAAGATGCATCAATTGGAGCAGGAAATCATTCCCCTATTTGTTGAACTCAATCCCTTCCAACATTTGATGCTATCCAAATAATTTGTGATCTACCTTTAAAGGAACTTCCATGGTGTGACAGTTTTATTTGCTCACCAATTCGCTCTCCACCTATGGAGGAGGCAGTGATATCATGGCATCGTAGTGCAAGGGGATATAAATGTCAAAGAATGTTGAGCCAACCGTCTCAAAGTTTATTAGTATTCAACTAAGTATCTACATCTATTACAAAAGTTGTGCAGCTGCAGAATGAAATGGAGGTGCGTCTCGGGGTGAGGTAAGCTCATCGGAGATGGAATGGTGCAAGTCGGAGCTTTGGTTGGCCAGATCTTGGTGTGAGCTGGGCGTCAAAGTTGTAGAGGAATGGAGAAAACTGCTCGGCTCGGAGGAGGGCTCGCCGTCCGGGCCTTGGAGAAGAAGTGGTCGGCTGCCCTTGATTTGTTGGGAGACCGACGAGCAGCCCTCGATTCTCCACTCCTCCGGCCGACGACTCCTCCGGCCAGCGACTCCTCCGGTCGACAACTCCTGCAAAGTCCTACCTTTGACGAGCTCTCCAAGGCAAGCAACCTTCTTCCACTCCAAACCTCTGACACCCTCCTTCTCTAGCTCCGGCGACTCCGTCGAGCTGCAAAGAGGGGGTGATGGCTGCTGGACCGTGAGGTAAGGGAAAGGTAAATTCTAACCTAAATTATAAAGTATATATTTATAATATAAATTTTAGGTTAGAAAAAGGAGGGAAGGGGTTAGCCCTTCGCTCATCTCATTCAAACGGTCGTAAATTGCCCAAGACTCGGAATTTATCTTGGACGGGCTCGTTACGATCGTCTCGTCGATACACACCCACCGATACGATCTGTGGTAAATTATGAGTTCGTTTACTCATTGAATGCTTCTCGAAACGTTTGCAGCCTGATTTGACTTGAACGTCGAAAACCCTTCTACTGATGTCAGAATCGCATAAGAATGACTTCATTGGACTCTTATTGACTTTACGAGTCCATCAAAACCAACTAAGATCAATTTTGAGGTCATTTACTCAAATTAACATATTTGAGTTATCGTATAGCTCAACTTAACCCGTTTTAGTCAACTTCTATGATTCTCATCGAAACGAAAAAGACATCATTGAGTTTGTATGAGTCAGAGTTCAATGCAACTGATCGGGGTCGATTCCGAGTCAATCTACCCAAAGAATCACTTCGGTGTTGTCACGCATCTCAAAACGACCTATTTCAGCCAACTTCCTAAATATGCATCGAAATGCGATGAAATAAATGTTGTTGAGTTCATATTGATCTTGCGAGCGCACTGCTATTGACCAAAGTTCATTCTGAATTCATTTGCTCAAAAAGCATGTTTGAATCACTGTAGCTCAAGGTTTAGGGTAAACCAATTGTAATCTGTTCAACGGCCCAACATGTCTCACTAGCCTCGAATACTCTCACCAAAAGAGGTCAATTGAACCAGTAAGTTCCCTAGGTGGTTCAATTGGTTGGGTCAGAATTTTGGGATGTTACAACATTAAGGTCAACCAAGAGACTCTTAAGCTACATAAGCTCGGAAAAGCGTTACGAATAGTATTTCATCTCGACCATAGAACGAGCAACAATATGTTGTTTCTTACTCTTTCATGTGATAAAGTTTAGAAGCCACTTGTAGAACGTCGGTCAACAACGAATCCGGCATAGTCAACATCGGACTAAGTCACAAGAAAAAAAAGTGGATTATGGCTAACACATAAGCCATTGTACAGGAGCGTGCTTTAGATATTGAAGAATGCATACAACTATATGTAGGGGAGAGACCCTCTGAGTGTGTATTAATTGACTCAACACTCACAATAAAGGAAATGCTTGGGCGTGTGACAATTAAATAGATCAACTTCTCAACCAACCTTCGATAAACCACTAGATTGTGTAATAATAGGTTTGAAGCAAAAGCAACATAGAGCTTAAAATTTGCCTCCATTTGCATATCGGCTACTTTACATATAGAACATCCCACATCTTGAATATCATGCTACTTCCTCTGAGAAAGAATACGGGAATGGCCAAGGTCTGAAAATGTTGAGTCAGATGAAGCTTGACTTGGAAATATTTTCAACATGGCCAAGGTCTAAAAATGTTTGTTAATTGAAGCTTGACTTGGAAATATTTTCAGCATCGCATGTGATAATAATATAATCAACATAAACAGGAAGAATAAATTATCTTCTAATGGCAATGGGTAAAAGAAAGAAGTCAGAGAGTTGCATTGTAAACCAGAATAACCAGAAAGACCTGGCTAAACATCACAAATAAAAATTCTCCAGAATCATATAACAAAGTCGCTGCTATATGTGGACAATTGTAGGCAAACTGTCTTTGAGGATGACATTTTTAAAAACAAGTTGATGGATCAAAACAAGAGAGATAGAATACTCAGTGTCAATACTTGTTGCCGAGTAAATCCTCGGACCACCACGAGTAGTGCCTTAAATAACTCATCTGAACCATTTAGATTGTGTTTAACCTTGAACACCTAATTTAAACCGAAACCTAAAAATTCAATATTAGCTTCTTGTAACTAAACTTATCAGTATGAGATGGAAGTATTGTGTTACGCTCCGGGCCGAGTCGCGACTATTTGGAAGACAATACAAGCGCCGGGAGCGGCGGGAGGATCATAACAACGGGGCTGAACCATCCGGTTCAGCCCCCACTCTCTGATTTCGCGGTTTTGGGGCTGAACCGGTTCGGTTCAGCCCCTATGGGGGCCGGCCAGCCCTTTGGTCCGGCCCCTCCTTGGTTCCGGATATATATTACCCGGAACCCCTCTTGGATGGGCATGCAAGATATTATTGAGGTATTTTCTTTAGTTTTAACCTAGCCGTCATCTTCTTCTCTAGATCTCCCTCTTCCTACTAGTTTCCTAACATTTGGTATCAGAGGCACTTTCTTCTCCCATGGTGAACACGCGTACGCAAGAGGAGGCCGGCCGGTTGGAGGCTCTAGAAGAAAACTTCGTAGGGTTGAAGGATTCGGTGGCCGAAATGAAGGAGAACATGACAACAGCGACGCATCGATTGGAAGAACGAATGGATGCTCGCATGGAAGAACTCAAGTTGCTGTTGAAGGGCAAATCACCGATCGCGGACGAACAGGCGGGTTCGGGGTCCGACGCATCGGAGTCACGCCACCTAGCCCCGCCCGATGCGCGCGACGCGGGGCCTGGCGCGGGTTGGGCCGGCGCGATCAGCGACCGCTGGCGCCAGCCGATGACGGGAGCAGGGTCGACGGGGCCTCCTGCACCATCGGCGGGCAACGGCGACTCCGGCGCGGGTCGTCCTCCTTGGCGGCGGCCCGGGGAAGAACAGCAGGGCTTCCAGCGGCCTGCTGCAGCGGCGGCGCATCTTCCAGGCAATCCGGGAGGGATTCTTCCCCTTCCACGGCATGGGGGACCACCGGGAGGGTTCGGCCAGGGAGCTCCTTGGGCAGGCCAGCCACCACCTCCTCCGTGGGGAGCACGACAACATCAAGGGCCTGTTTTTCCGGAGCCAGTTGAACGGGGAAGGCGGGATGGCTACGGGTATGGTCAAGGGTTTCCAGATCCAGTTGAACAAGGAAGGCGGGATGGCTATGGATATGGTCAAGGGTGGCTCGGGCAAGGGGCACAGCGGCCCTACTTGGCTCCTAAATTGACTCGCATGAATTTCCCAAAATATCACGGTGGGGACGCTCTAGAGTGGGTCCAAAAGGCGGAATTGTTCTTCCGTTACCAAGATGTACCCGACGGTCAGTGGGTACAATTGGCTTCTTTCCATTTGGAGGAGGATGCGTTTCAGTGGACGCAATGGTTCATGCGCGGGCGGGAGCACATTTTGTGGGAAGAGTTTGTGGAAGGGTTTACAGCTCGATTTGGGCCGCTAGAGTACGAGGACTTCGAAGCTCTTTTGCAGAAACTGAAACAGAAGGGCTCTGTGATGGAGTATCGCACTGAATTCGAGAAACTAGCAAACCGGGTTCATTGGGAAGACAGGACGCTCTTGAGTTGCTTTGTCTCGGGACTCAAGGAGCACATTCGGGATGAGGTACAGGCGCACATGCCACGAACCTTAAATCACGCCATCACATTGGCGCGTATTCAGGAGGAACGCATCAACAGGCAGAGGGCAAGAGCCACAGGTAAGCCACCTGCGGCTTCCACACGACTACAGCCAGGAGCCGGTAGCAAGCCCACAGTGACACGGCTATCATGGGGCGAGCTGGCGGCCAGGAAGGAGAAGGGTCTGTGTTTCAACTGTGATGAAAAATTTACACCGGGCCACAAGTGTCAGAAATTACAAGTTTTCATGTTGCTGGAGGACGGGGAGGAGGACGTGGCACAGGTGGAATCGGATGAGGGGTTGGACTTGAGCGACCTCGAGGTGTCTCTACATGCCTTGGAAGGGTGCAGCCCCCCACTCACCATGAGACTTACAGGTTGGCTGAATCAGGTGAAAGTCACGATTTTGGTGGATAGTGGGAGTACCCACAACTTCATTCATCCGGCGGTGGCACGGCGCGTCGGACACACGGTGGATACGGGATCGGCCTTCCAGGTTATGGTAGCGGATGGCAGCAAACTACAGTGTGAGGGGGTACTCAAGGGTGTGGCACTACGGATGCAGGCATATACGGGGCACACCGACATATATTTGTTGCCTATCCGGGGCTCGGACTTGGTCTTGGGGGTGCAGTGGCTCCGACAGTTGCGTCGTGTGACATTTGATTGGGATCACATGACCATGGAGTTTCACCAGGGTGAGACACAGTTCTGCCTACGGGGTCTTAAATCATCACCTATAAAGGAAATTTCGGTGAAGAGCATGCAGCGGTTGGGCGAGGAAGGCAGTATGATGGCAATCCTCATGGAGGTTCAGGCATCGCCTACCAGTGAGTCAGAGGTACCGGTTCAGTTACGTACCCTTTTGGAGCAATATGTTGACGTTTTTCAGGAACCCCGCACGCTACCCCCCTCGCGGTTTCGTGATCATCAGATTCAGCTTAAAACGGGGACAGAGCCGCTTAACGTCCGACCGTATCGTTATCCACATGTTCAGAAGGCAGAGATCGAACGTAGTGTCCGCGAGATGTTGGATGCGGGCATTATCCGACCCAGTACTAGTTCGTTTTCAGCACCGATCATCCTGGTGAAAAAGAAAGATGGTTCCTGGCGATTCTGTGTTGACTATCGAGCTTTGAATAGCGCCACGGTGAAGGATAATTTTCCAATTCCGGTAGTGGATGAGTTACTTGATGAGTTACATGGGGCGTTCATTTTTACCAAGTTGGACTTGCGCTCCGGGTATTACCAGATTTTGATGAAAGAGGAGGATATCCACAAGACCGCATTTCGGACACATGACGGCCACTACGAGTTTCTCGTCATGGCCAATGGGTTGACCGGGGGCCCCTCTACCTTCCAGGCCAACATGAATGAGATCTTTCGTGAACTTCTCCGCAAATTCGTGCTCATTTTCTTTGATGACATCCTTATTTACAGTGCCACTTGGGCGGACCACGTGAGGCATGTGGAGCAAGTCCTTAGCATTCTCCGACGGCACCAACTTTACGCCAAGCGCTCAAAATGCTCATTTGGTCAACATGAGGTGGAATATCTGGGACATTTGGTTTCCGGTCTCGGCGTTCGAGCTGACCCCCAGAAGATTCAGAGTATGATATCCTGGCCCCAACCACTTACGGTGCGAGCACTTAGAGGATTCCTCGGCTTGACGGGGTATTACCGGCGGTTTGTGAAGGACTATGGGAAGATTGCTCGCCCTTTGACTCAGTTGCTGCAGAAGGATGCCTTCTCTTGGACTGAGGAGGCTGAGGAGGCATTTCAGGCTCTTAAGCGCGCCGTGACTACCACACCTGTTCTTGCTTTGCCGGATTTCTCGAAGGACTTTGTGCTTGAGACAGACGCCTCCGGTGTGGGCATCGGGGCGGTTTTGATGCAGGACGGGCGACCGTTGGCTTTCTACAGCAAGGCTCTAGCCCCACGAACCTTGGGTCTGTCTACGTATGAGAAGGAAATGTTGGCTATTATCCACGCCGTGGCAATGTGGCGGCCATACCTTCTGGGCCGACACTTCCAGATTCGCACGGATCACCAGAGCCTCAAGCATTTCTTGGACCAGCGGGTCTCTTCCCCTCTTCAACAGAAATGGGTTACTAAGCTCTTGGGATATGATTATGAGATCACCTATCGACAGGGAAAAGGAAATGTGGTTGCGGATGCTCTCTCGCGCATCCCTGAATCTACTTTGGCCCACATCACGGGGCCACTTGTGGACTCTCTGGATGAAATACAGGAGGAGGTCATGCGTACTCCTACGCTCCGTGCTCTAGTTGAGGCCTTGCAGCGCGGAGAGGTCGTGGCAGTCGGCTACCACCTTTTGAATGGTCGGCTTTATCACCAGGGCAGGGTGGTGGTTCCTCCTTCTTCTGCATGGAAGACGATTATGTTGCATGAGTTCCATTCTTCACCTACGGGCGGCCATGCGGGGGTGCTTCGTACTATCCAACGGGCCCGCGCCAATGTTTTCTGGACGGGGATGCGGCGAGACATACAACAGTTTGTACGACAGTGTGACATCTGCCAGCGGCAGAAGTACGAGACGACGTCTCCGGCTGGATTGCTTGTCCCCTTGGAGATTCCACAGCAGATTTGGGACACCGTATCCATGGATTTTATTGACGGGTTGCCCAAATCCCAGGGCAAATCAGTGATTTTGGTGGTGGTGGACAAGCTGTCTAAATATGGGCATTTCATTGCGTTGCATCATCCGTATACTGGTGAATCGGTGGCTGCACTTTTCGCTCGGGAGATTATTCGCTTGCACGGTCTTCCTCGTGCTATCATTTCTGATCGGGATCCTACCTTTCTGAGTAAATTTTGGCAGGAGCTGTTTCGCCTGCAAGGAACGTGTTTACGTTTCAGTACCTCCCACCACCCTCAGACCGATGGACAAACGGAGGTTTTAAACCGGGGTCTCGAGACTTACTTACGTTGCTATGTGATGGATGAGCCTCGCACTTGGCCGGATTGGTTGCATTGGGCGGAATATTGTTACAACACATCTTATCATTCGGCCAGTAAGATGACCCCCTTTGCGGTGGTTTATGGCCGCCCTCCACCGACATTGAGCAGCTACGAGCCGGGGAGCACGGCTTTACCCGCCGTTGATCGTGCTCTGCGCGATAGAGACCGCATGCTGATTACACTGCGTGACCACCTCCGCATCGCCCAGGACCGTATGAAGCTCCAAGCCGACAAGCATCGCAAGGAAAGGGAGTTCGCAGTCGGTGATGAAGTCTTCCTCAAGCTCCAACCGTACCGGCAATTGTCGTTCGCTCGTCGATTCAACCAGAAGTTATCTCCTCGCTATTACGGCCCCTTTCGGATACTCAGCAGGGTGGGGCCGGTCGCTTACAAGTTGGATCTCCCTCCGGGTTCTCGCATCCACCCAACGTTTCATGTTTCCTTGCTCAAACAAAAGTTGGGTGCCACGGTGCAACCGAATGCTCTGTTACCTGAAGTCACCGGCGCGGGCGAGCTTCGCCCCCTTCCGGAAGATGTCTTATTACTTAAGTGGAAGCGACGGGGTGCCGAGTACCGGCCTGAGCTGTTGGTCAAATGGAAGAACTCGTCCGAGGCACATAATTCTTGGGTTGATCTGCTAGATTTCAAAGAGCTTTATCCTGACTACCACCTTGAGGACAAGCTGGTTGTTGATGGGGCAGGGAATGTTACGCTCCGGGCCGAGTCGCGACTATTTGGAAGACAATACAAGCGCCGGGAGCGGCGGGAGGATCATAACAACGGGGCTGAACCATCCGGTTCAGCCCCCACTCTCTGATTTCGCGGTTTTGGGGCTGAACCGGTTCGGTTCAGCCCCTATGGGGGCCGGCCAGCCCTTTGGTCCGGCCCCTCCTTGGTTCCGGGTATATATTACCCGGAACCCCTCTTGGATGGGCATGCAAGATATTATTGAGGTATTTTCTTTAGTTTTAACCTAGCCGTCATCTTCTTCTCTAGATCTCCCTCTTCCTACTAGTTTCCTAACATATTGATTGTACTAGAAAGAAGAAAACAAGATACAAACTTGTGAGCTATGCTCGTGCATAGATTTCAAGGTATGGTTCTCTCTTGAATCCCCCTCCAAGTGAGAGATCAAAACTAAGACTCTCTTCCACTCTCTTATACTGTCAAACGCCAGTATCTCAATACGAAAGAGTTGGGTCAGTTGAATGTCCCAAGTGAGGTGTAGGAATCCTACATAATCAACAATGGGGCCGTAGAGAGATGGTGGCGAAGGAGAGAGCGAAGATGCCAATTACGGTGGGCGGAGACAGTGGTGAGCTCATGGAGGAGTGTAAGATCTTCCAGCGGAGCATCAAGTCGTTCCGAGCGATTGACATCTACGGAGGTTGAAGAGGTGTCCTTGTCGAAGTGGATGGACACGAATCCAATCACGGGTATGAGCGGAAGAAGCCGAAGGAAGCGTGCTACGGCAAGGTGGTTATTCATGGGCACTAGAAGAGGCATCCTGGAGATGAGGTTAGGAAGGATCGCTGAAGCAAGTTGTCTTACAAACAAGGTTGAACATCGACATCGGTGGGTCGGGACACGAACAAGGGTGCAACTGTATAACCCGTAATTCGTCGAGATAAGAGGCGAGATTGGGTGAGCAGAGATGGGCTTGGGCAAGCAGAGGCGGGCTTGGGCGAGCAGAGGCGGGCTTGGGCGAGCAGAGGCGGGCTTGGGCGAGCAGAGGCGGGCTTGGGCGGGCGAGCAGAGACGGGCTTGGGCAAGCAGAGACGGGCTTGAGCGAGCAGAAACGAGCTTGGGAAAGCAGAGCGAGCTTGGGCGAGCAGAGAATGGGCGAGCAACACTTGATACTCGTTAGTAGAGGCTGGATACTCGCTACCCCCCAGGATTTATCTATAAATACCCCCTCAGGAGTACTAGAAATGACACATTTGGAAGAGGTTGAGGTCCCCCAAGTTGGATACTCGCCAAGTTCATGCCTGCCTAGTACCTCACCCAGCTTTTGGTTGCGAAGGAGAAGTTTCTCCCAAACATCTGGGTACGTGGTGAGACCTCCCTGCTGGAGCACTTGGGGTGTGCTTATAGACAATTTTCTCTCTCCCACGCTAGTCATCTGAATTGTGGCATCGGACCACAGAATCAGTAACCTTAGGCCGCATTGATCCGAATTTTGGAGTCGAGATTTTTTTGACTTCAACACTTTGATGCGATGAGCGTGGATCGTAGCCGGGGAAAAAATTTTTGCGAGAATACTTCAGAGCTTAAGATGGCGAGTTGGAGACCAAAGACAGCAACTCGCGAGCGTTCAATAAGGTGGGCAAGTTCTCGACAAGTTAGGCGAGTTTCCTCGTTACTCGCTCATAGAAGACATGAAGTTGACAACTTTCAAGCTCGACGGCTTCATGGGGTGAGCTTCCCTATTACTCGTTAATAAATGAGTTCCAGATCGCGACCTCCTTAGGCGAGTTCCAGATGACGACTTCAGTTAGCGAGTATATGCATGTGTTTTTACTCGCAGATTGGCGAGCTTCCTTCATACTCGCCCATAGGCGAGTATAAGCGGGATTGACGACTTCAAAGAGACGGCCGACTTCAACTCGTCCATAGGCAAGTATAGGCGGGATTGGTGACTTCGAAGAGGCGAGTTTCCTTTTTACTCGCCCATAGGCGAGTTCTGCAGGTGACCTACTCGCAAGGTCGGGAGAGCTCAAAATCTGGGCGAGTTGGGAGTGGAAATTGAAAAATTTTGGGGCACTTACTCAAGAAAAGGGACACTTACCCCGGCTTAGTCTCTTCCTTCTTCAATATGGTGCTTTTCATACATGTTCATACTTACGGGTGCTTTGATAAAGCCCGTGAGTACTTTTTGTATGACTAACAAACAAGACAATTCACAACGAGTTAACCACCAAGGAAAAACATATGATGTGTTCTGCGAGCTCCCATTCGCGATGATCTTCACCAAAAGCTTACATTCCATAAGACGACTTACTCAAGACGTCTTCAAGCTGGTATCATGCGAGCTCCTACTTGCAATGATCTCCTTCGACAACTTACATTCCATGAGACGGCTTACTCATGACATATTCAAGCTAGTATTCTGCGAGCTCCCTGTGATGATCTTCATGCATACTGGGTGATCTCTTCAAATCCATGAGTTTCACACTCGTGAGGTCATCCCTTAAGCAACTATGGTGCTCTCCTTTAATTCTGTGAGTCCATACTCACAAGATCACCGTTTCAGCAACTATGGTGTTCGCTTCGATTCTGCGAGTTTATACTCGTGAGACTATCGCTTCAGCAACTAGGTCGCTATGTTATTCATTTTATCTCCTCAAACACCTGGAGTTATGATAACCTGGAAAAGTTCTACCCCAAGGAGGGAATGTACGCTTGTTTACACTTATACATCGATGATATTTCTCTGACACCCTGAAATATGGGGGCTTTAGTTTCTTTTCTTGAAAGCGCCTCAAGAAGGCATTGTAGGCAGGAAGTGATCTCCACGATCGAGTTGGGAAACAAGCCTCTGACTTGACTCTTATAATACCCAGAGCGGGTGATGGGACGGTGTGTCAGGACTTAGGGCATTCTTGTAAGACCAAGCCCCTGCATTGTCGGTCGAGATCAGCTCCCCCCTAGTATGTTGGCCTAGTTACCTCTCGATCGCACTTCTAATCAGACTGGAGAGATTATCAGGAGAATGTCTAGACGCTAACCTCTTAACTCGGCGAGGGGAAGATCTTTGTGCCTTGAGGAAGGATCCTCTGCCATAAAGGACGTCGTTAAGTCGCGAAGAGCTAGAAGCTTGACATGGATGGCAGGGTAGGGAACCTCCTCGAGTGGAGTAGGCAAGGGGCATGATGGAGACCTCGGGTGTGTGCGTCCATTTGATTATACATACAACGTAGATCAATTTATGTAATCCCCTCATGTATACTTAGTTATGTAGAAATTTTATGTGAACACGTATGTATAATGCATTTTATGGTTAAATAAAAGTGAGATAAGCATAATGTAACAGAGTTGTTGTGATAACATGAAAGGTGAGATAAGTATAATGCATTTTATTATTATTGCTTAGTTTGCTTCAAATCTTGAGTGCTGGTCGGGCTTAGAAACATTTGTCTCGGGTGAATAGGGACTGCATGCTTCCAAGACAAACCAGGAAGGACTCTCTGTCGCTCCAAGTAGGAAGAGTCTCCGTAAAAGGTCATCATGCAGCTGACGTCCCCGAGGATACAACGCACCACGCAAGCCGTCGTAGGGTGAAGGGTATGGATATAATTGTGATGGGTAGGGTTGTAGTGACTGTGGAAACCGAAGCTAAAAGGGAAGGCTGAAGGTCCAAAACTAAGTGACTACACATCTAGAGTCAAATCCTCTACATTGAGTACAAGATAAATACATGTATTCCTAGTGATATCAAGTTTGAAGAAATTTGACTCAAACTCATTCATGATAGTGTGTAGACCTATTCGCCTAGGGCTCAAATTCAAAGTTGACTCCAATGGGAACCTCCCAAATATTTGCAAATCATCACTCCATCGAATTTATTAAGCATTTTCTCTGATGCGACTATCTGCACAAGTTTTAAAGTTCTTATAATTTAATATAATTTTACGACGGAGTATGTTATACAAAATATGCAACAAATGCAAATGAGCAATGATCAACCTGACATACTGACAAAACACACACTCCATGTATTGGTGAGGTTCCTAAGGATATGTGATTTATCTGGAGGTTCTTCAGGTGGAGTGTAGAAATATTTGTCGAGCATGTGAACACAAATGACTACTTAGGACATTGACATTGAGCTGTAATATCATGATGTACCAAATATCTCCTAAGAGACATAAATCATCAGGAGGCTCACCAGGTGGCTGTAGAAAAAATTGTCGTGGATGATACGATCTCTTGAATGGGATGTCGAGGAACTCAAAAATGAGTCGAATATAAAACTGGTCAGGTGGCTCTCCTAGAGATGTAAAAGAATGCTAGTCGTGAATGTTATCTAAGAGATCCACACTATAGAAACAACTATCAAGAGAGGATTCATCAGGTGGCTCACCCGAGTGTTCAACGGGGGAGGGGTCATCAAAGAAGCATGGTGATCCTTGAGATCAAAAATAGTAATGTCCTTGGGAGAAGGAGAGAAAACAACTACCAAGTCAATACTACACTTTCAACCTTCACTTGGGATATGACTCGTCACGACAATGTAGGGAAACTCAAATGAACGTACACGCAAGGGCGAGGCTATGATCAGAGTAATAACTACGTCAACACAGGGAGTATGGGAAGGAAACATCACTATAGAAACACTGAATTTGCTCGCACTCACTCTCTTTCGAGGCCATAAGGCCTGAGTCGGGCTCAAGTAGCAGACAACATATCGGACAATGTCCCTTACTGGGTTAAGAGAAATCAATGTCAAGTATCGCATCTATTGGGTCTGGCAGGACAAGAGTAGGCATTGTGGTGACGTCGGGATGGGAAGGACTCGTATTGGGGGGGGGGGGGTCAAGGTGTGAATTCACTCAACTAACTCTAGTAGTTCTTAAGTACTGCTCATAATGAAGGGCAAACTGATATGTCTGCGCAAGAGAAACAAAGCAGTGATGAGTCAACTCAGTATGTATCTTAGATCAAAGCCCAGAACAAAACTAGAAAAGTAATAAAAGTTGTCTCCTTTTGGATGTCGCTCATCACCACAAACTCATCAAAACGATCCTTATACTCACTGACGGGCATGGATCCTTATCGAATGGTAAAAAATTGCTAGAGCGGGTGACTCCGATACAATGCTGGAAAATACCTTTGACATAAACTTCATCTCATCTCTACCCAACCAGTGATGCGGTAAAGACGATATCGCTAGTGGGCCCTCTCAATTCTAGAACAATAAGCTCTCACCTGATCTAGAAGTCAAAGCTTTGCAAATCTGACACGATGCTCGCTGAATAACTCAAGTACTCTAGATAATATCTCATGTCCACGAGACAATAGTTAAAGGCCTCGGGACTCAACAAACCATCAAACGGTGGGGAAACTCTACAAACCTACTCGAGATCGTTCTTGAAATGATGACCAGTGCAACAATCATCCCTAAGCTAATCAAGTCATGTCAAACTCAACATGGTCTGCACGTGCGAAGTGATGGGGACGACAATAATCATCAAAGTGATTGTATATAGCATAGTTGAATTTTGTTGAGGCCTCGAGGGGTTGACACGATCTCTAGAAATGGTGTGCTACAAATGAGAATAATCATCGTAATGATATAGAAATCTTGCAAAAGGTCTCTATGTAATCGAGTATAGACAGACTCGGGGGTCCTCAAATAGAGGAGAAAGAAGACGATGATAACTAGCCATAACTAGACCTATAGACTCTACTACTGCGTATCAAAATAAAGTTCAAACTTGGCTCTGATACCAACTGATGCAGAACAAATTTATAGGTGTGGGTGATGCTTTAACCTTAAATGCAATGCAAGCGAGAAAACGATGAATGCAATGGACTTGTAAAAAACACTAAAATGAAGATGCGGAAGAATGCAAGCACGCGGCCCAATGGTCTAATGATTGTTGAACAAAAACCCTAATGCAATGCAATTCTTCAATCATGTAGTTATTTCCAACGCATTAAACACAGAAATTTTAAATTTTGCATATTTCATCTCAATTAATCAAATAAGTTCTAATTAGGTTAATAAGTGGCAATTGCAACTAATTGAAAGGACAACGAATTAGTGCGGAGTAATGAAAACACACAAGAAATAAAAAAAGTCAAACTAATTAAGCATTGTGATAATAGAAATAGACGTGTATCCATACATACAAATATATAAGACATGGAATAAATACGGGTCTCGCCAATTAAAGGGCCATTGGCATATGATTGGAGATTTGGTGATTGTAGGAGTAGTGGAAGATATCCAAGAAAATAAAAGTTGTTGGATAGTAGTTGTCGGAGGAGTGGATGATTGCTTGGAGGGGTTGAAGAGTGTCAGTGGCTGTTTTAGAGGGGTTGGAAGGATTTAAGGAGGGAGGTAGCGACTGACTAGGGCTTGTGGGGGGAAGGAATAGGGGCAAATTTCAGAGGGAGAGGGTTTAGAAGGGTTGCAGGATGGAGGTAGGGGATGGCCAGGGCTGGTGGTGGGTGTTTGGGAGCAGATTTCAGTGGGAGAGGGGTTGTGGAGACTCTGAAAGAGGGAATGGAGGGCTGGATAGACTTGGGGTGGCCTGAAGGAGTGGATCGACAGAGACTATGCACTAAAGAAGAGTCGTGTCGTCCTAGATTGGTAATGAAATAGTTGTCAAACTAGCAGTTTGCTCCTGCCAAGAAAGTGAGTCAGTGCGGTTGGACTCAGAACGAAATTCAATGGAGAAATTGTAGCCCAATAGTTTTGCAACACGGATCTGTTGAGCGGGAGTGGCTATTTTGGGTTCAGAAGATAACGAAGGCTATGATGATACGTGAACCGTGAAATGATGCCCAGCAAGCAGGAACACCAATGTAAAATGACAAGTATTAACGCCATTAGCTCAAACTCAAAGGTGAAGCGGGGGGGGGGGGGGGGACGGTTGTCGTAAACATATGGTTAAAGTAGGCGATGGGCTGCCCACATTTGCATCAAAACGGCGCCAACGTCGGTGTCTGACGCATTACACTCCATGACAAACGACCACAAGTCTAGTAAGGTGAAGACCAGAGCGGTGCTAAGGGCTTGCTACAGGGCCTAGAAGGTTGTGTCCTTTGAAGTCCACCGAAAAGGGGTGGAGTTCGACTTCTTCAACATGCTAGAGAGGGGCTTGGCAATTTTGCTGCAATTCCTAATAAACCGTTGGTAGTGCCTAGTGACTCCTAGAAAGTCTTGAATGCGGTAGAGAGAAAGGGGTGTGGGCCACTGAAGGAGGGTGATCACATTGTCCTAGTCCATAGCAATGCCCGAGCAAAGATTGTGTTCTCACACCATTATCAATGGTAATAATCATCGGGGTCCCATATAGTGACCGGAGAAGCTTCATCATCTGGGGGCCAGATATTCCTTTGATGACAAAGGGCAAAAGGTCAAGATGGTGTAATGTCGCGGAAAGGGGGTCGTAGTGAAATCAGCCCCGCCCACCAAGGCCTCAAAGTCGGCGAGGATAACCACGAGATCCTCCTCGTCAATGAGGACACACATGTCCTTTAGGGGGCGGTCATGGGTCAGTGAGTATGGATGATTAGAAGAAGCAAATTCCCTTCATACGGATATCAGTGTATTATTGATTGGACAACCGTGGATGTGTTGGGAGCCTGAGAAGGCGTGGAAGCGGTTCTGGACAGTCAGGGAGGTCGTGGGACTCCATCTATGATGGGTGGTACACCGTTGCAGGTCAGGTACCAGGGCAAGGAGGGGTTACCAGGGGTGGACGCACGGTTTCCATCGGCTTGCAGCGAAAGCAAAGGTCCATGGCCACGACAATGGAGGGCGGGTGGTGTGTGCAGACGAGCGTGGATATTCGGTAGCAGGCCATGCAGGAAAAAGTCGAGGTGGTGGTTGAGAGATACACCTGACACATGTGTGGCCAAGGAAATAAGCTCGTCGATGTAGTCATCGAGGTAACCCAATTGGTGAGCCACAGAGGAGCTCTATTGTGATTCCCCAATAGAGCACATTGTAATAATAGATAAGATAATGTTGAAGGTTCAGCAAGAGAGAGGGCTTTGATGTGGATGGTCGACTCCATGTTGATGAAAGTCGTGACGACCTTGTGTGGCTTTGGAATCTGATTAATGTTGAAGAATTGTTTCGCACGGGTAATCGACCACTTTGGGTCGGTGTCATTGAAGGAATAAACATTGAAATCGGTGTGGTTGAAGGAATTCTATCGATTGTGGAATAGGATCTTGCGGGATTTCTGAAATCACACTGAGAATTGATGGGGACTCTGCGTGGGAGGTAGATGATGTACCTGCACGGACAGTGAGTAGAGAGTCAAACTTAGCATCCATTCACTACATTAAGGTTTGGAAAGGAGCGATGGACTCGTCCTGAGCAGCGAGGCATAAGGAGATAGCCAGATCCATAAGGGGTTGGGACGCAGGCATGTCTGAGTGCACCATAGAGTGAAGTTAAGTGTGCATGCATGCGAGGAAAACTAGCAGGTACTGTAGCAACAGGCAGATTTATCGGCTGGAGGAAACAGCGGAGTGACGTGATTCACTGTTGTAGTGAAACGGGTTCGGCGTCGTAGTGGCGGAATCTAAGGAGCGCAACGCCGAGCAGAGTCGTTTGGGAGGACGAAATCGCGGGTGCATTAGTGATGGAGCTCAACCCGTCGAGCGAGATATCATCGTGGCACGTCTAGAAGAAGATGCGCGCAGAAGCGTCAATGTGACAGAACTACTTAAGCGCACACGTGTCGAGCGAAAGATAAGCGGACTCGTTGGTTTGTAATTTGGCGGCAAAAACTGTGGCTGAAAGAGGGTAGGTCGGACCAAATGTTACGTAGTTGGGGGGATTTTGAGAGGGAGGTGGGAGGAAGAGAAAGATGAGATGAGAGAAAAATCCCTAGAGTTCCAATTTCATTATACTTCCAAGATGTTTTTTATACAAGGTGAAGAGGGTTTATATAACACCCTCTAGGCCGACACAAACCAACTTTATTAGCACCCCTTGGAACAAAATAATATTAGGACAAAAATGTTCACCCCTTGGACCAAGCAAGAGATTTGGGCCTGATATAGTTGCCAAAAGTTGCCGAGATAGGAATAAGTGAGACATAATTTGAGACCAAATCTTGAAAGCAGAATCCAAGAGAAGATAACTTGGATAAACTCCAATTTTATCCAAATTGCGGTTAGAAACCTCAAATTCCCATTGACTCATTAACTCCAATTTTTCACGAGACTGATATGACCCGAGTGATCTTTATTAGCACAATAAATATGTTCAAGAAGCCTTTGGCTTTGTAATCCTAGAGATAATAAATGTCTAGGATATGAACACGCTTAACTTGTGAGGATTCACCAACAGAAAAAATCAACCAAATTTTTGGAAATAAGAAAAAAATTTGATATAACAGTGCAAAAAATGTGAAATATCTCAAGAATAACATACAAAGGGTTTTTGACAGGTTGCAAAAGGGGAAAAATCTACAAGTGGTCTAGTGCACATATTTATTAATCAAGAAACAGAGGTTCTTATTTTTCAGACCAAAAAGTTGCCAAAAATCTTGTCGGGCGTTGGAATACCATATTGGAGGTCGGAGCGAACCATAGGGAAGCTGAAGAAGAGCTCAAGAAGGGTCCGAGTTTGTGCATTGGTGGGGTGGGCTTATACTGCGAGCGAGGGTGCAGAAGTGGAAAGCATCGTGAAAGGAAAGAGTGAGCACCAAAGCAGTTTTGGAATTCCCTCTTGTGATCTAGCTCCCACCCAGAGGCAACGAAGATGACGAGCAAAATGATTTGTCCAAGAGGGAAGCATTCCACTCGAAGATAACAGTGGCAGGTACTTGAAATCACACAGATTGCACAAAGGTTCGTCACATAGGGGAGACAATAGATGCTCAATGATGACAGACCACAACTAGGGTACAAAGGTTAGCTACGATAGCACATAGAAAATAAGAGAGATGATTCAAGAAATTTCTATTTTCATTGGAAGGGTCAACTTACATAGAGGAGACTTGAGAGACAATAAGAAAGGAGGATACAAAGCCTGTGGATTGATGACTCATCAATCCAATCCACCAGTAGAATAAAGCAACTTGCATATTGCATATGTGCCTTTTACACTAATAGTAAATCCTAACACTTAATCTTCAGACTACAAATTTAATGCCTGGGCTCCCTTGTACTTTCTCAATTGGCTCTACAACATACAAATATTTCAGTCTCTGTTGTCTGACTGTTTGTGTATTTCAGGGCTAAGATAATTAATTGCAGTGTCACTGCGAGTATGAACATCATTTTTTAAATATATCCTGTATGCAGCTATGCATGACCCTTTTAAGCTGTATACACATTCTATGGCTAGAAAGGCGTTCTACCTGAGGATTCAGAATGCACTGGCTGTTACATAAACACAACACAAAGGGTTAAAAAATGGAATACTAAAGGTAAAGAGGAAAACATCACATAATGTTGCAAAAAGAATGAATTTAATCAGCTGGAAAAATAAACAATAAATTTCAACAAATGTTTTGGAGGTAGACCTGCACAATTCGAAAAAGTGCTGGCATAGGTTGAAGATCATAATAGGGAGGAACACATGTAAGCAATTCAATAACAGTGCAGCCAACACTCCATATATCTGATGCAGCACAGACCCCAGACATTTCAATTACCTGGATGATAACAATTTAGTTCAAAAGTAGACAAAACATGATACGGTGAAAACAATCAACAAAATAAATTGAATACAAAGTTAATCAAAACAAAAGTAAAATTAATGATAGCACAATATGCTGTACTTCCAAAAAATCCAGAAGCCCAAATAACGTCACTGTAAAAATTCTCTCACACAAGGCATGTAGGAACAGAGCACAACACATGTTCACAGTTCTAATAGAGATGTACAAAATACAAAAGCTTATAAAATAACTCAGTGAATTTACACTGTGATGTAGGGTAGGGTGTGAGATGTGCGACTATGGTGCAACAATAGTGGATGTGGGGTTTGAACCTTCTATCCTTATGCTAAATGAAATGCAACCATGCAAGGAACGACGACAATGATCAGAATTGAGCACTAAACATTAACCCACACAATTGCAAATAAACAAGCAAAAAAAGAACATAATTCTTTAGGCAAGCAAGCAAAGGATTTCCTATGCAAGGAAAACCAAACCAAAGCGTGCAGCGAATAGTTCCTTCCTGCAAATCACAAGTACATCTCAGGAAAATTTCCACAATACTAAATATCCAAACACATGAGTCCACAATACTATATTTAATTTAGAAAAACAAAATGTACAAGTAACAACACACAAAGCATGGGGGTTTGCCGTAGGAGGGTAGATCCAGCAAGGTTTGACGATGCGGCGGCTGAAATCAGGATATGTGGTTGGATCTAGAAGTAGGGGGTTGGATCTGAGTGGAGGTGGCTGGAATCTGTACAATAGTATTGGATCTTGAAGGAAGAGACTGGATCTGAGAGAGAAGGGGTTGGAATTGGGTAGCAGTCTGTAGATGTGATTTTGAGCATCTGGAGGTGCAGATCTTGGTGGGTTTTTGGGAGCGACAGGCAGCAGGGTGAGGTTGAGGGGAGATGCTAGGAGGTTTCTTAGAGGGATTCTGAGCAGGATCTCGAAGGGGGCTGGGCGGTTTTGGTGGATGGGGGCAGCAGGCTAGAAAGCGGGCGGCTGGTCCAGAGGTGGCTGCGCATAGATTTCGAAAGGCAGGAAGCTAGATCTGGGCAATTTGCTTTAGGGTAGGGGTGACTGTTGTTGTAGATGTGGGCGGCTAGGTTTTGGGGGGATTGAGGGGGCATGTTGAGGCTTGGGAAGGGGAAAGAAGGAGGCAAGGGATGGTTGATACCTACGGGAAGCAAGAACGCGCCAATGAGTCATCATCTCGGGTCTCACGGAGTTGTCACCGAGATGGGATCGCTGGATTCCGGGAATAGTATTCTCCAAAAGCTGCAATAAACCCCGTAGCAGTCCCCACACACTCTATTTATAATAGAACATAAACTAGGGCACCCCGCATCTGACGGTTATGATTGACCAGAGATGTGACGGGTTCGATTACATGAAAAAAACCCAAAACATAACAACATAATATATGAAAAAAATGGAACGACGAGTTAGGCGCATCCGCAGATTCGGATCACCGATCTGATCAAATCCTCCTGCGTGAATATATGAAAGTGGGTCCTGCCAAGGGGAGAGATGACTCTGATGGATCCCCATCACAATGTTGGGACTTGTAGGTCCCATGGGGTTAGGGTAAGTTAAAAGATATTCACGCAAGTTTAAAAGCATGGCTTGCAACATCTCAATCAAATCATATAAGGGTAAATTACATCAAAGTTCAAGTTTGATCACATTTTCAGAAACATAAACCCCCAATTCCTCCCTCTCACACTCCAAATTATACTAAAAATGTGATTCCAAATGCATTTGAGCACATAATCACTTGTTAAAAGAACAAAGAGACTAATACGATGAGAAGGAAAGAAGTACAAGAGAGAAGGGAGGGGAGAGATGTTTGTTGAGGGCAGACAAACCCCTACCATTTCTGTGAAATAGGGTAAGAGGACCAAACTACTCCAATGAAAGAATTTTGTAATAAAAAATTGATGCAATGGAAGCGAAATAAATGATGAAATTGTAACTTATCAACTACATTCAACTTTATTTAATTTGAGATTTTCAACTCTTAAAATGGTGTAAGATCATTGAGGAGGGCGTTCCAGTATTTGTGTAGTTCACTGCATAGAAGTGTTTTCTTACCACAGCTGAAGGCCGAAGTAAGATCAACTTCTCTTGGAATTAGACCTTTCATGGGTTGGCCGGCAGGATTACATAAATCATTGTTGGTTACAGTGAGGTTTTTTTCAAACATTATTGAGAGGAAAGTCTTCTGAGCTTGGTGGTGGCATTTAAGAGATTCAAATTTTGTTTGGGCCCCGTTTGTTTAGGCAGAATTAGGAGGAAAAAATTGGAATCCACTGTTCGGCGCGCCTTTTTCGGGCGGAATTGTAATTTGGCTAAATTCCATAGGAATTCAATTTTGCCTAAGCACCCCCTCCCCAATTATTACCTCCTATGGTATTCTTTTTGATGGCGCGCCACGACCGACACGTGTATTCCCGTATGAGGCGGTGATCTGCTGCCCATATGGACGATCAGAGTCCGTGGTTGCGTACGGATGGTCGATCCGAGCATAGTTCATATGTGATTTTTATATTTTTGAGTTATATTTTGGCCCTGATCGGTCCATACAGTGTGAGCCGTTCGATTCGGGTTTTATTTAATTGTGTTGAGCGGTTATTATTTAAGGGTTATATATATAAGTGGCAACAGGCAGTTCAGGGGCCATCGTGAGTTCAGTGAAAATTCTGCACCGTCGGTCCTTCCGCCCTAGGTGCGACGTCTGGGTTGTTTCGCTGGTGCGATGCCAGATCACCCGGCCTATTCCACCTCCGCCTCCTCAGCCTACCTCCTCCACCGCCGGACGTTGTAAGCCCTTCTTCTCCCCTACATTTTCCCTCGCTTGTAGCCTCCTGCCTACCCGTCGAAACCACGCCAATCTTCTCCCCTCCCGTTTCTCTCCACCGCCCTCTCCCTCTTCTCGTTCGGTCCACTCTACTAACAGCAACCCTTCCTCCTCCCCTTCCACGTCCAGACAGCCCCAGTCTCCTCACCCCTACCCTGTTTCCCTCTCCTCCACACAAACCTCCACGGCATTTGAACCTCCCCACCTCGTCAGCACCTTCCATCCCTACCTCCTCCCCCTGTCACCACCAAGTCCAAAACAGCCACCCTTCTTTGGATTTCTCCACTACTACCAGCCAAAAATCTCCCCCACCATGACCCTTACGGCCACCTCCTACCACTAACAGCCACCTTTAAGCCCACCCAAACCATCAACAGTCCCGATCTGGACTCTTGACACCTTCCCCGCTTGCTACGACTTTGGATGCCCGCCCACAACCGCCTTCGCCGCCGCCTATACATGTGAATTGTGGTATGACGTTTGTGTTTTCTATTGTTGTGTACTTTGGTAACCTCTATGTTGTGGATTGTTAATCTTATTTGTTATTGGTCCTTTCGTTGTGCGATACACTGGGTTTATTCTGTGCGTGCTTAACTAATTGCACCTCGCTCATTTGTGAGCATTACTTGTTTCCTTTAATTAAAGTTTTGGGATTGTTTGTGCTCCTGCTAATTCTTTTATATTAATAAATTACCGTCATAATTATTAATACGGACTTGCTCTAGCATATTCATCATTCTCATCATATTTAGAATTGCATTTAGAGTGTCCATCTTGAGTCGGTCCCTCCACTGCATCAAATTGGTATCAGAATTGTTTTAAATGTCCCATGACATGTCCGACATGTCTCCTGACATGTCATTTTTTAGGGGAAAACAATATGTTTTTATAAAAAAAATAGATTATGTCTTTTTGTAGAATATAGGCCGACATGTCTGATTTTTTCCGATATATCAGCCGACATGACTTTTGAATATATCACTCGCTATTTTATTTTATGTTATATTTGCAAACAAACATCATATATTTAAATCACCTATGGATATTATATTATGTATGTTTTATTATTATAATAAATTTTGTATAATTGTTTCACAATTTTTAAATTTCATATTACAAAAACTAGAAAAATATTTAATACATTTATTAGGTGATTGTTTGCATATTTTTAATATAAATTTATAAGTTTGAAAAGACTTATAATAAAACAAGTATTTTTACTTTTAAATCTTTTTTATATGCAATAAACTTATTATTATCAAAATAAAATTACTGTATAGTATTAAATATATTTTACAATATATCATTTTGTATATGTTAATAATATTTTTTCTTAAATATTATTCAAATTTATTTCATAATATAAATGACTCATTTTTTATCTATTTGTTATATTATTTTTCTATTTTTATAAGATATAATTATAGTTAGTATACATAAAATAAAATTTTTATTTATAATATATGAAAATCAGATATTTTAAAATATCCCCGACATGTCTCTGACTTCCGACATCCGACATTTAAAAACTCAATCTGATATGTTGCTGACATCCGATATTTAAAACATTGGGTATCAGACCAAAGGTTAGGGTCATTTTGCATGTTACGTGGTAGTAGGGATTATCGGCAGTCCATGTTAAGTCACAACCACACCGACGATAGGACCGCCAGTTCACAGACGGACATGGCGTCCGCTGAGTTTCAAAGGCTTGTTTTTGATCGATTTGATCGAATGGGAGCTCAGTTTGAAACCCTTAGGGGCGATATTGTGAGGGTTAGCACGAGAGTTGATCAGTTAGAAACACCTAAAGGTCGAGCGGCTCCTCCCCCATGATGAGGAGCCTCGCGAGGATCCATGAGATGTCACACCCCCTCCTGAGATGCGTGGTAGAGACGTTCCTCGCCTAGATCCCCCTCCCACTCCGAGAGGGAATTATCATCGTGGATACGAGTATCGGTGAGATCCAGGGAGGAATTACCGTCCTCCTGATGGGCCTCGTCCTCCCCCACCTCGTCGTAGAGATCGAGCAAGATATGATTATGACTATGATGATGAGTATGGTGATTACAATGAGCCATGTCGTGGGATGACTCCAGAGGAGGATGACATCACCCGACGGATCCGCATTGATGTTCCCACCTTCAATGGTCACCTGGACCCGAAGGCGTTTAATGATTGGCTCATGGACATGGACCACTATTTTGACTGGTTCGAGATGACTAGGCCTGCAAGCGGTTTGATTCGGTTTGGTTTTAGATAAAACCGAAATCAAACCAAATGACCTCGGTTTTTACACGCCAAAAACCGAAACAGAACTGAAACTAATCGGTTCGGTTCGGTTTTCCGACAAACTTAAAACATTATATTCAAAAATATATTTGTTTTTGTTAGTGTTTTCTTGGATGGTCGGTTATTAGTTAAGTGGAAGTCTGATTAACTATAAAATATATTATCCAAAAAAATAAGTTCATCAGCATTTAAAAGAAAACTCAGGGAACATATATAATAACATTTAGATTAACTAGTGCAATTAAGACAATAAGTTCAAAGATTCGTTCAAAATGGAAATAATAAGTACAACATATTTAGTGTTACTTGTTGTCACCTAGGGCGAAGAAGTTGGATGTCTTGATCCACACAGAATGATAATTCTCTAAATGTTAGGTTCGGTTCGGTTTTTTCGATTTACACAACAAACAAACTGAACCGAACCGAAATGATGTCGGTTCTCAGCCCTCCTAAACCGAAACCGAACCGAACCGATCGGTTCGATCCGAAAATCGGTTCGCGGCTTAATCGGCTCGGTTCGGTCGGTTTTGGTTTTTTACGCACACCCTTAGAGATGAGCGACGAGAGAGAAGTACGATTCGCCAAGATGAAATTAATTGGCCAAGCAGAAATAAGTTGGTCGAGCCTGGAGATGTCTCTGCAGCGGGATGGCTAATACCCCATCGCCTGATGGGATGAGACAAAAGAGCGCTTGCAAGATAAATACCTCCTAAGCTTCGTATTGAGATCAAAAGAGGGAACACAAGATATTTCCCGTAGTGAGTGTTTTAAATATCTTGGATCGATAGTTCAAAAAGATGGAGGTATTGATAAAGATGTGACACAGAATCCAAGTGGGTTGGTTAAAGTGGAGGGGGGCGTTAGGGATCTTATGTGATCGTAACCATTAAAACTTGAAGGAAAATTTTATCGTACTGCAATTAGATCAGTGATGCCCTATGGTTCTGAGTGTTGGGCAGTGAATTGTGTGCATGAGCAAAAAATGGGAGTTGCGGAGATGAGAATGCTTAGGTGGATGTGTGGACACACGAGACTAGATAAACTTAGGAATGAATGTATCGGGGATAAGAAAGGAGTAGCGTCAATTGCAGAGAAGATGTGAGAAGCTCGACTAAGATGGTTTGGACACGTACGAAGGAGACCATTAGAGGCACCTGTTAAACGTTGTGAGAGTCTGGTCACTAGGCATGTTAAATGACGAAGGGGTAGACCAATAAAGACTTGGAATGAAACTATAAGGAAAGACATGATGTACTTAGGTATTTGTGAGATTATGACTAAAGATAGGGCACAATGGCGACAAAGGATCCATATAGCTAACCCCATTATAGTGGGATAAAGGCTTGAGTGTTGTTGTATGATGCACTTCAAAATCGGTCTCTCTTATATCCAAAGACTTGGTGGATAAATCATGACTCGCCGGCCCCATAACTTCAAACCATTGCATTGAAGCTAATATATTAGTACAACCATCATCTTCTTCATGCGCCGAGAGAAATTGGAGTATTTTACTCCATTATCCATTCAATGAAAAGGAATATAACGACACCACAATATGTGGAAGATTTAATAAGTATCCATAGCAATCATCGGCTTCTTTCTAGAAGAGATCAAAATACAATGAAGGAGAGTATATATTGTGGGATATTGCGGGCGATAACTTTGAATCATTCAAAAATGTAGGTACACTTGAGATAGTTAATCTATCGCTTGATGAACCTAGGTTGAAGCTCTCGATTATTGAAAAAGATGGTGAAGTTGATAATATTGCAAAAAATGTTTAATTTTTAAACTTGATATTTTGCATGTGAATGTAACAAAATAATTATTAATTGATGTAATGATGTGGACATGTGGTATTATGTTAATTACAAATTCAGTTAATTATTAGAGCTTGTCTGAATTAATTTTATCTCCAGATTACCGTCAAATTCATATCTATGGGTACCAATCACCTAAATACTTTGCTTGTGGGTTATTGATTCATGCCGTCTTATGTTCGAGCGGAAACCTTATGCACGTTTGCGAGGCCAAGATTGATTTTATCGTTATAAAATAGTTCGTAAAGTTTCTTCGCGCCGCAATTATTTAGAGAGATCGCAGGAGTTATTATTTAAAATCTACAACCCTCACTTTAGTTTGCATCATGGATCCTGTGTGATCGCATGGATAGATCCATACGATCACGACTGCGGCACGTTTGGTGGGGCCACGACTGCGTGGTGGGGATCCGCCCCACCCAAGATTTCCGGGGAAATCCCACAGAAATCAACCGTGCGGAGGACACCATGGTAGCGGTGGCCTCCACGCGGATTTGCTCTGCAGGGCTTCCACGGAGCTAAACAGGCTCCAAATCAGAGACCGAAGATTCCATAAAATCTCACATCATGATGACAACCTAAGCATATTCTTTCTCTCTGTTGCAAAAATAGAAAATGTATATTGAGATTAACAAGACTCACAGTTCATATACAGATGAGAGACCAAAAGAGGGAACACAATAAAAAATATAACATATGTACTAAGAATAAAAATAATCCCCCCCCCACCCACCCACCCTCCCACCCTCCCACCCTCCCACCCTCAGGGTGAAAGTGAGGAACTCATGAAACTCCAGCTTGGCATGGAGAATAGATATCATAGAGACCAAGTATATATGGCAGGTTCTGTTGGATAGCAATCCAACTGGCTTGTTGAGGAGATGTACAAATTGATCCATAGATGTAACAAAAATCACAATAAGAGACCTTAAATCTTCTCACAAACAAAATGAATATCTATTTTACTATGCTTAGTCCTCTCGTGAAGAGCTGCATTGCTATAGATTTGAATTGGAGTCTGATTGTCACATGAAAGAGACATAGGTAAAGTAACATTTAAACCCGGTTCAGTGATGAATATCTAAGACATAATCTCACAAGTTTCTTAAGCTAAAGCTAGATCTCGTTATCCTCACTAACTGAGGTGGCCAACGACCATTTACTTCTTACTACTGCAAGAAACAAAGTTACCACCATCAAATATAGAATATTCTGATGTTGATCACCTAACAGAAGATGACCCAACTCAATCAGCATCAATAAAACCGCAGATGTTCAAATTTTCATGATTTTTATGCATAAGATGCTTTCTATGACGAGCCTTGTGGTTGTCAAGTGACCAAAATATGGAGATTGCATAAATTGTGACACAATGCTCACGACAAATGTATATCAGGTCAGGTGATCGTTAAGTAAACTAATTTTCCAATCAATATCCTGTATATGTTAATATCACAAAGGTCGCCTTCATTCTTGGTAAGCAGGGTAAGCATATACAAAAGAGTACGCGAGGACTTGCACCTTAAAATCCTCGTGTCAAATAGAATATCTAAGGCATACTTTCGTTTATTCATAGAGACTCCTTTTGGTGAGCTAGAGATCTCTAGAACAAGAAAGTATATAAGATCATCTAGATCTTTAATATCGAATGAAATACCCAGTGCTCTCTTCATAGGATAAATAAACATGCGATCATCTCCCATTACAACGTCATCCACTAAACTAGTAGAATGATGCACACAATAGTACTAGTATGTGAAATCAAAGGATGATCAAATTTTAATTGTGTGAATCACATATCACAAACAAACATATTAAATCGTTGGAACCATGCCCGAGGAGAGCAATTGAGTCCATCAATGAATGATGTAGGTAACATACCCCCTTCCTCGATGATCTAAGAGACCTGAGAGATCTGGTAAAGAAGGAATGTAGACTTCTTGAAGCCATGAAGAAAAACATTTTTGACGTCTAATTGATGAAGAGACCACTGAAGAGAAGCAACGAGAGTAATGACAACATGAACAGATGTAAGCATGCCTATGGGAGCAAACATCTCATAATAATCCACTCCATATGACTGAGTAAAGCAACGAGCGACAAGACGGGTTCTGTACCAATCTACAACAACCTCAAATTGGTACTTGAGATTGAAAACCCAACGACAAATGATCGCCTTTTTCCCAGAGGAGCAGTGAAACAAGGTCCCATGTATGATTTTGAAGTAAGGCTTCTATATCTTCAAATATGGCATGAGTCCAAGTGGGATGAGCAAAAGCAGAGCTCACAGTGCAAGGTGTAAGAGTATCATCAATAGCTAAGAGAAGGATAGTCAAACTAGGCGAGAGATCATGATAAGACACGTACTTCGTAAAAAGATGAGGATGCCCTCATGAGTTGCAATAGGAAGCTACAGGGATGGGTCGGTAAAGAGACTAACTCAATGCCAAAATGATTGGTTGAAGGAGATATACATGACCCTGTGATGGAAGATTTTGGTAAGGAGAGTGAGAGAGTTAGTCGCCCTAAAGGACGTCGATGCTGACTACAAGGAAAGACCAAAGAGAGAAACTACGTCAAATATCAAAGAAGGAGAAAAATCTCAATAGGCTCTTGGGTAATCTCAACAGGCACCTAAAATGAGGGCTCGATAGGTTCCTGCATGTGAGATCAGGGCATAGACACAACAGATTCCTGCATGTTAGCAAAGATAGCTGGATGAGTAGATGATAAGGAAGAGGAAAAATGACAAGCTCATGAAAGGTAACATCCCGACTGATAAGGAAACGACTACTACCGGAATGATAACATTTTTAGCTTTTTGACTGATTGGAGTATCCCATGAAGATACAATAGGGAAAGTTATCATGTAACTTATGACAAGCTCATAAGTTATCATGTAACTACGTCAAATATCAAAGAAGGAGAAAAATCTCAATAGGCTCCTGGGTAATCTCAACAGGCACCTAAAATGGGGGCTCGAGAGGTTCCTGCATGTGAGATCAGGGCATAGACACAACAGATTCCTGCATGTTAGCAAAGATAGCTGGAAGAGTAGATGATAAGGAAGAGGAAAAATGACAAGCTCATGAAAGGTAACATCCCGACTGATAAGGAAACGACCACTACCGGAATGATACCATTTTTAGCTTTTTGACTGATTGGAGTATCCCATGAAGATACAATAGGGAAAGTTATCATGTAACTTATGTTGTAAGGATCTAGTATCATGAACAAAGGATACACACCTAAACATACATAAAGGTAAGAAGAAATGTGCACCGGTAGATTTAGAAGGGACATAAGAAAGGAATCGCTAAGAAAATGTGTGAGTAACATGTTGATGACATGGTGGCTTGTACGAACAACAAAGGACCATAATGACTGCGGAACACTATGTCAAGCAAAGTCATGAGTGTGCTTCCCATGAGATGTCGGTACTTCCTCTTCGCAACACCGTTTTTATTGAGGCATACAAGGACAAGATAAGTGCCAAATAATTCTTTAATCTTGCAAATAAGCCTCAAATTGAGATGATAGATATTCTTTGTTATTGTCAGTGCAAAGGATATTAACATGGGCCTGAAATTGATGGAGATGATCATGATCAATAATGGCGAACTCCATAGAGGTGTTGTGGTCCTGGCAAGGTGGTCTAGGGCGAGGATGTAAGATAAAACACCTCAAAACGGGATGGTCGAGTCTCTGGCAGTGAGAACACTTAGTTTGTCCATATTGAGATAAAAGATTCACCGTGCCCGCGAGGTTTACCTCACACACGCCTAATACCAGCTGCCCCGCTACTCTTATTAAATATGCATGACTCGGTAAGAGAGGTTGACTGTATGGAAAAAGCGGCCCTCTCATTAATAGTAGACTGATCAAATGTGCTCATAATAAAATGCTCACGCTTTGCCTCAAAGAACATAGACGCAATGATATACAAAGAGGGTAAAGGGAGTAAAGAAGACATCTCAGAGCAAATTGTATTCATCACAAAGTCCACGCGGGAAATGACTAGACTGAGCTACCTCCTTTTGTGCAACGAAATATGAAAGCACGCTCGAAGTAAAATTTTTGGGGTATTGCTGAAGGTGTCTAACTATGCCCATAACCCACATAGTGATGCAGGACAGGCATTACACCAGCCTGCCACTCATCACCACCAGGGGGGACACCTTGGAGTCCACCAAGGCGGCTTTCATCAAGGCTACAACCCGTACACCCCAACTAGCTCTCCGCTTCCCATAACCAGAAAACGGTAGGTTGTTGAGGCCCGGGATTGAACACTCGACCTCCTAGATAAGTGGCACTCACCAGCGCTCTCACCTTGGAGTCCGCCAAGGTGGCTTTCATGAGGATTGCAGTTCGTACACCCCAACCAGCTTTCCGTTTACCATCACCAGGAAACGGTGGGTTGTTGAGGCACAGGATCGAACACCCGACCTCCTAAAAAAAGGGGGGTTTTGCATCAAACTTAGATGAGTTGCATCTCAGTTGGTGATGAGAGCGCTGGTGAGAGACTCTTATCTAGGAGGTTGAGTGTTCAATTCCGGGCCTCAACAACCTACCGTTTCTTGGTGAAAGGAAGCGGAGAGCTGGTTGGGATGTACGAGTTGCATCCCTGATTAAGCTGCCTTGATGGACTCCAAGGTAGGCCCCCCTGGTGGTGATGCCAGAGGGGCAGGTAGGTGTGAAGCATATCCTGCATCACATATTCGATAGAGTATTGTAATACTTAGTCATAGAATGATCTCCTTGAGAAATGATAGCAAGTTCTCTTGAAATTTGATAAGATCTCATAGCATTAATAGATGATCCATATAAGATCAGAAGGGAGTTCCAAATCTCCACAACAAAGTTGCAAAGTAAATGTCTTTGGCGATATCGGGTTCCATGGAATTGATAAACCAAGATTCCACTTGAGCACTTGTAATTTCACGGGCCTAATTATCTTCCTTGAATTTGGAAGAGGTGGTATCGGTGGGGTGTGGAAATGCAAAACAAAATGGCATAGTCCTAGAATTCAACTGCATCCCATTTGGAGTAATCGCATTATTGATTAACTGATTCTTGTCACTATGAAGTTTAGCCACGCTGGAGGAAAGAATGGGAGCAACAAAACAAATTTTTCCAATGGTGTACGGTAGTTAGCTTGTCAAAAGCAAAGCAAGTTCTAAAATGAAGAATGATGAGAAAAAATAGCAATTATAAAGCAGGTAAAAGGATTAAAATGTCAAGAATGTAAAACAGAAAAAATAATAGAAATTTTATTCAAAAGGAATAAAATGAATTATGGGTCGCTCATTCATGTTTTGAACCCCGGTAGAACCATATAACAACCTACCGCTTTGATTGTATCCGGGGCAGAGAGCTGGTTGAGGAGTGGGCCGCAACCCGGTTATGTAGCTCGACCGGGATTCAAAACCTGAATGAGCGGCCCATAACAGAATGTCAGATAGTTCCTCTAACTTTTCACAGTTCACATATAATTACTAGAAAGGAAGAAGGTAATTAGCATTAGGTGGCAACTGGCAAGTATCAAAGAACAGAAAAATAAAAGAACTGACGCCATGGAGAAAGTTACTTTGTCATCAAGGATGGTAGGAGAGGTCACACTACACCATCAACTTAATGTATAGCAAATTAAATCCGAAATGTACCAAAAAAGAAGTAAACAACTCCCAAATTGATAGTTACTAACTATTACATGTGGATAAATCCATCTTTAACAATTGCAGTTAACAGTTTAAAATACAATAACTTATGTTGAAAAAATGAGTTGAATGATATACCTCAGGGGCCATCCAATATGGTGTTCCAACCACTGAATGTGTATTAAGATCTGCTTCATTTAATTTTGTCGCAACACCAAAATCAGCAAGCTTAACAAGTCCCTACAAATCATTACCACTTTCCATGTAGTAAGTTAACAGGAAAGAAATAAATTAAGAAAATAAAATCATAATAAATCATATTGTTTAAAAAAAATTCAAGAATCTGTTATGGGCCTTATTATGATATTATTAATTAGTATTATGTTGTTGTTTATTGTCTTTAGGTCATTCCTATTTAGTCGCATTTCAAGTCAGACGTTGATTTCCTATTTAGTCGCATTCCAAGTCCGTCGTTAATTTCCTATTTAGTCGTATTCCAAGTCCGTCGTTGATTTCCTATTTCATTGCATTTCAAGTTTGTCGTTTTATTTCCATTAAGAGTTAGTTTTACGTCTATTTAAAGGACCTCTTAGGTCTTGCAATGATATGAAAGAATTTAATATGTATCCTACCTCTTGTTTATGAGATATTGGTAGTTCTCTCCTCTAACGAGCAAGCTCCGCTTAGGTAGCCGCGGTTCCAGCTCCGCAGTATTGTCATGAAAGAATTTAATCTATTTTCTTCCTATTGTTTGTGAGATATTGGTAGCTCTCTCCTCTAACGAGCAAGCCATGCTTAGACAGACATGATTCAGGGTCCATAGTATCTCCTCCATCATCCTAGCCTCTGGTCACCTCTCCAGCAAGCCCATAACAAATTGGTATCAGAGCCTCGTCCTCCCCTTCTGGCCAAGCATCGTTCTTCCGTCGTTCCAACAGATGCGCCCCTTTGTCCAGAACCATAGCGCCATCTACGTCCTCTGTCGTTCCAACGACAGCACCAGCTTCTTCCCACCCCCACGACCCTACATCCTCTTCATTTCAGTAGTCATCGTTGCTTTCTTGACGTCTCCTGGCTTCTTCCCCAATGCTAGATACATCGACACAGCCAGGATTTGGCTTCCCATGTACACAGTCAACGACGCATCCAGACGCGATCAACCGCGTCTCTCCCTCCATCCGTCCTATGCGGTCGAAGGAATAACAGTGCGAACACGCTCGCTACATCAACGCCTCCTCGTTGATACTTCCTACCCGTGGCACCTTTGGCGAGACTCTCGCTCGCATTACACCTGTAACACCCCGCCCCAATCTACTGAGTGCATTACAGATCAGCAGACCAGTGACCCCAAACCATCTCCGCGAATCTGATTGGCCGCAACCGTTAAATCCAATGACAGATTGTTGAGGCTGGAGCTTGAACCCCAGACCTCCTAGATAAGGACTCTCTAGTCTGTGGTCATCATCACCAATTGAGTTGCAGCTCAATTGGTGATGATGACCAGTTTAGAGCTCCTTTATGTAGGAGTTATGGGGTTCAATCCATAGACTCAACAACCCGCCATTGGAATTAGCGGTTGCTGCCAATCAAATCTGTGGAGATGTGCAGCTCAATTGGTGATGAGGACCAATTTAGAGCTCTCTTATATAGGTGGTCTGAGGTTCAAGCCGCAGCCACAACAATCTGCCATTGGAATTAGCGGTTGCGACCAATCAGATACGTGGAGATGGGTTGGGGTTACTGTTCTGTAGACCTGTAGCACACCCACAGTAGACCGCGACATTACACCGCCAACGCATCCCCTTCCTGCAACGGATAGATCTCAGGAAAGCCTACTCATCATCGACGATTGCTCTCTCGGACAACACTCCGCACGGCGCCCGCCATCTCCATCGCTCAAGGCCTACGACGTCAAAGCCCTCTCGTTTCCACGGGTTACTCACTAAACGGAAGATAGTGCCCGCTCAGGCGCCGTTTTTTGCAAACTGTCGGAAGGATTTATTAATTAATTCAACACACACACATATTTTCAGAATGCGCCAATTTGCTACCATATTTAGTCTTGGGAGATTTTAATATTAATTCCGTCGTTGGAATTAATTAGAAAGTACTGCTTCATCCTACAATTCAAAAGAGCGCAATACCTCCTTTTTTCCCTTCTCGAGCCCAATGAAGGATTAGAGTAAATTTTTTCCCTTCTTGAGTCCAATGAAGGATTAGACCTCCTTTTTTCCCTTCGCGGCAACCTAAATTCAGCCGGCTCCAAGGAAGTCCACCGACCTGTCACCTGCTCTCTCTCACTTCACTCATCATATGGAAGACTCGCCCAATTTCTTGGATGTTTGAACGGGCTCCACGCGATTATATTCTCCATGGATGCACGCCTTTACGAAGTAGCACACTTTTGGGACGTTGTCACACGTCATCGAGACGCATGACCACCCCCACCACGAAGCTTAATGTACCACCCCTCACGTTGTTACCACTCACCAACGGAACACGCCAGAAGTAGTCAAGTTCCACTGCCACCTCTCATTCGCCACGAGCCGCCACCACCGACCCTCTTACACCCCAAAGTTGTTATTTTGTCAAGCTATAAGTTGGAATTCTCCACCTACAATGGAAAAACTGAGCTCTTGGGCTGACTTACCATGTGCGAGCAATTCTTTGGCCACCAACAAACTCCGGTAGTTGAACAATTTCCTCTGCCCCCCTTCCACCTCGACTCGGCTTTGCTTTGGGACACTCGTCACCTCACTGACCAGTCGGGTAAAACATGAAACGACTTCAAGCGATTTGCAACTTACGTTTTGGTCCTCCCATCTGCAGCAACCCCCTCAGTGCCCTCACAACATTATGCCACACAGGCGTTATTGGTGAGTACCTGAAACAATTTCAACTTCTTCTGGCACACATCACACTTTTCCCGGAGATGTAAATCGTCATCTTCACCGCTAGATTTCGCGACCGCCTCCGTCTAGATGTCGAATTTGAGGCCTCTAAAAACTTAGCGACTACTATGAGTTAGGCCAGGCTATGCGGCAGTTGCCTCCAGCTGGCGCAGGAGGCCTACTTACCCGCTGAGTCGGGCGCTTTGCACCGGGCCGTACTGAGGGTCATCCAACTCCACCAGTCGGTAGACCATCTTGGGTCGATATGATGGAACGGCGCGCGCAAGGCTTATGTAATAACTACGACAAGCAGTACACTCGCGGCCACATGTGCAAACGACTTTTCTATCAGCACGTCAAGGACTCTGATGATGAAGGTGTCAGATAAAACGGACACCACTGATCTCCCTCGAGCTTGAGGTCAAGCTCTTTTTGCAAGGCAGGAGAGATGTTATGAGTCTTGTTATGATATTATTAATTATTATTATGTTGTTTATTGTCTTTATGTTGTCTCCCTATTTAGTCGCATTCCAAGTCTGTCGTTGATTTCCTATTTAATTGCATTCCAAATCTGTCATTTTATTTCCATTAAGAGACAGTTGTACGTTTATATAAAAGACCCCTTAGTTTTGTATTGGTATGACAGAATTTAATTTATTTCCTTCCTCTTGTGTGTGAGATATTGGTAGCTCTCTCCTCTAACAAGCAAGCCCAGCTTAGGCAGCAGCGATTCAGGCTCCGTAGTATCTCCACCATCATCCTAGCCTCCGGTCACTTCTCTGGCGAGCCCATAACAGAATCATGTCAAGGATTAGGGTGCTTAGGTAACACAATGTGTGCAATATATACTGTAAAATCTCTCTGAGAATTCATCCTAAGTAGATATGATTATCTTTAACCATATATTTGATGCAAGTTAACACAGTTCAGTAAAGCTATAAGAAAAAAATAAAGAGTGGCATAGAGGAATGATTAGGTTGCTTCAATTGTTAACCCGGGGAATGGGTTCGAATCACGGATATACATATTTAGAATGGAAGGAAAAAATTGTGTACATTGACCCACCCCTAACCCGTATTGGTTGGAGACTCATGCATTGGGAAAGTAGTCCCTATCGACAATCATAATTAATTTGATAGATTTAAAAGAAAGGGTGACAGGATGACATTAGAGTTTGAGCTGAAGTTCAAACATAACTCTACGAGATGAGAGATCAAGCCACCTCAGGAGTATGCATGTTTATTATGAAAGAGAAAATATATGCATCCGAGGAGTTGTAACAATGAAATCATGGAATAAAAGAGAAATTAAACTAGCAATGAAAAATCAATTAAGAGAATTTATATATGATTTTAGAATTTTTGTAATGTATTTGCAAAACCTTTAAATTTAATATTTCTTCATGAATATACATATATATATATATATATATATATATATATATATATATATTCTTATATAAAGATATTCCTTTATGGTGTAATGGTGTGGACCATCAAAACAATCTTATCCCTCCATTCAATTATCTCCTTCTCTTTCTTTTTTATTTCCTTAAACAAAAATCCCTCCCTCCACACAATGCCCCTGGGAGTATAATTGTGTGCACGGGGGACTGCAAGAGGCGGGAGTGTCGTCACGCCGGGGCACGACCGGGATACTGTGTGTGTGTGTGTGGCTCTTGCTGGCTGAAGAGGAATCAACAAACCACTTATGGAATCAAACCAAGCAAGCCCACAAAACACGAGTAGGTTTGGCTCAGTACATCCCTGTAACACACGTTCCATGCAGTTTTAAATAGAACATTCAAATTTAAATTTACAGCCAACTGTCCATGCCAAAAAGATTTAAAATAGCACATCAACTTATCTCACTCTATAAGTAGTTCAATAAATCAAATGGATAATCAAGGTGCAAGAAATGGACTTCAGCACAGCATTCAGTAACTGAAGAAGAAATACAGGAAATGCAGTATAATTGCATGACTGTTAATACTGGAAGTTAACAACGATAAGTCACTAATGACCTTAATTGAAAGATAGCAACTGTCAAAAACATAGAGTGCAACTTTTCCCCTTAGTTAGAGGACTGAGTGTGGGTGGAAACCAAAAGAGATTGGTCATTCTTGAAATGAATCATATATACATAGTAATAAATATTGCAACGTCCAGCATGATTAGGATTACCAGATTAATTTATACACAAAAGATATATTAAAGGAGGTCTGTGGATAAGACTATAATGGCATGTACCTAGCACTGGTAATGACGCATGCCATATTTTTACATGCTTAATAGTGACAAATAACAGCATTAGTATCAAGCATTCAAGCCAACTCCTGGAATATGGTTCTAAGCATTGGGTTCTAATTGCTTACGATCAACATGTGAGCTAGAAACGCTCGAAATCCCTAATTCTTGAGTATTACTCTTCATTCTGAACAAAAATTATTGCGCTGACCCCTACATCTACATGCCGAAAGGAGAAAATATCATTGGGGATAATGTATCAGTTAATACACTACTGCAAGTTCAATAGCTTGGGATGCCATAATTTTCTTAATACAAACAATCAAGGCAGAGATTATCCAATTTCTTCAATGTAGCAAATAAGTACAGCATCCTTTGAAAGAGATTCATGCCCCTACTTGCATAAAAATGGAGGTTTGAAACTCTATGCAAGACACACTATAAATTGCTCGTTGCTTCTCAAACCCCATACGGTAAACAAGAATATTTTTGTGAATTATGTTACAAAAAAATATGCTAAAATACTTAAAGTGGATAAGGGATGTGATACTAAACCTCTTTAGTGGTCAAAATGTTAGCACCCTTAATATCTCGGTGAATGACTCCTTGCTCATGCAAATAAACCAAACCTTCTAAAACCTGTTCATTGGCATCAAGATTGACTAAAAACAACAACAAATTACAGCAGATAAAACATAATGTAAAAGAGTATGCAAACCTGGGATATGTAAACAGCTACCAATGACTCGGGGAAAGGTCCAAATTTATTTGGTTTGATAATGTTAGCCAGTGAACCATTTTCAACATACCTATGAAAACTCAATGCAGGCATTAGAGATGAACTATGGACCTAAGATTACTATACATGAAATGGTATCAAAACCACTAGAAATGAAGAAACTTCTTGAAAAAGGAAAGTTGTTTGAATTTACTCTAGAATGATATGCAGGTGAGTCTTCGTCTTTACTGATCCAAGGTACTTCACAATATTTTTATGGTTAAGATTCTGCAGTAAAAGTACGATGGTGATTGTAAAAAAAAGATGAAATAGTATCAAATAAATCGCATTTGTAATGTACATTAAATTGATCAAATTGTCAAGAGATTAACATTCTCGCTAAAGAAAGTACAGATATAAATATCAAGGACTATGTTGTGCATAGTGATTAAAATATGGAAGAATGAAAAAAGATAAAAAAGGTTGGATTTAATTTATTCATCCTCTTACCAAATCCAATTTGCATCCAAAGCTAAAATAAAGATATTTAGTAGTCTTTAACGGAAACTATGATGTGATTTCATGGCTTTCCAGACCTTTTTACTCCTTTAACACTAGAATAGACCCAAGTACTTAACAAGCTAACAAAATAGAGCAAAATAAACTAAAACAAGCCCATGGATAAATGCTCACATAAGGCCATTAAGTTCAAATAATGACGTGGAAAACTGATGCAGGGTAGGGATGGACGACTTGGGTGGACGCTCCAAATACAATCTTATATGCGATGAAATATTATGCTAGTGTAAAGAGCGGTCCACTAAAAATTTACAATTGTAATTAATTTTATAAAATTAACAGAGGCGCAAGCGAACACAAACAATAATTAAGGAAAACGAGTTTCAATTCAGTAGATGACAGAGGCGCAATTATTCTTAAGCACACAAAGAATAAAAACCGCAAATCACACGAACATCGATACTAATAGCAAATAAAAATAACAATCACTGCAGGTATAGTGCCGAAATAAACAGCAATAGAAAATAAAATTGCATACCACAACTCACACATGCAGGCAGCGACAACGACGCTTGTAGGGGAGGGCATCCAAGGTCGTAGCAAGCGGGGAATATGTGGGAAGTAGAGTTCGGAACTGGTGGAGGCTTGGGAGGGCTATGTGGTGGCTGTTAGGTGGCAGGCAGTGGTTGTAGGGATTCATGGTGGAGGAAATTTGAGGTTAGCGGCAGGGGGAAATAGGGAGGGTGGCTGGTAGGGCTAGGGAAGTGTAGGGCTAGGGAAGTGTAGTTGACTCAGATGGGCCAGAAAGAGAATTTTATCATTCAGGATAGTTTACTGCTAAACAAAGAAAGAGTTTGTGTCACAGATATTAATCACCTTCGCAAGGAAACATACTTGTTGAGTCTTATAATTCCAAGTACTTCATCCTGGTAGTATAAAGATATATGTGGATTTAAAGAAGTCCATTTGGTGGCCAGCAATGAAGGGTGATGTTATAGAGTATGTGCGAAAATATGAGACTTGCAAGTTAATTAAAACAGAATGTTAGAGACCATGTGCAAATTGCAGACACTTCTTATTCCAAAATGAAAATTTGAAGGCATCTCAATGAATTTTGTGTATGGTTATCCAAGGTCTCAGAGTGAGAATGATACTTTATGGGTTATCGTAGATCATCTTGCTAAGATTATTCTTTTCATTCCTAATAATAAGATTGATCATGCTACAAGATTAGCTTAGTTGTATGTGGATGAGATAGTTTGACGTACGGTGTTCTGAAGTCTATAATTTCTGACAGAGGCGGTAAATTTTCTTCTATGAATTGGAAATGCGTTCAGGAGCGTCTGGGTATTAAATTAAAGTTTAGCACAACATTTCATCATCATATTGATGGACAGGCATAGCATGCTAACAAAAATTGGGAAGATTTGTTGCTGATATGTATTCTAGATTTTGAAGGTAAGTGGGAGAAGTATGTCGCCTCAGTGGAATTTTCCCACAATAATAGTTTCCTGACAAGTATTGGTATGACGCCTTTCGAGGTTTTTTATGGCAAACATTGTTGGACACAACTTGTGTCAGATTGAAAGTGAAAAGAGAATGTAAAACAAAGAATCATGGATTGACAAGACCGCATATTAAGTCAATCTTATTCAGGAGCATATGAAGATAACTCGGGATAGATAGATCAAATATAAAGACCAGAGACACGGAACAGTGGATTTCAGCATTGGAGATTTTGTTTATCTCAAAATCAGACTCGTTGGGGTGTTTCTAGACTTAAGCAGATGAAGAAGTTGAGTTTCTAGACTTAAGCATTCATTAGTACTAAAATGCATTAATGAGATTGCATGCTGGTTAGCCTTACCCGAAGAGATGAGTAGTTTACATGATGTGTTTCACATCATCTATCTAAGGAGAACTGTTAGAGATCCTAGTCAAGTGATCAGTACTAAGGATGCATCAGCCGAATCAAATTTTAGTATCAGTATTAATCTAGTCGGGATTACGAACTCAAGGATTAAGAAGCTTAAAAACAAAGATATTCGTTTTGTGATGGTTCTTTGGATGAATTCTGGTGGACCATAGTATATATAAAAAAGAAGATGAACTACAAAGCAAAGATGATTATGTCTTCTTTTTTGATTCAGATAACTGTAATTTTTTAGAACGAAAATTTTATTACGAGAGATTTGTAACATCCTAAACTTACTCATCTTCTCATTTTATTTCTAGCTCTGATCGGGAGTATTTTTCGTCGTCTGATTGAGGTATTAATACTTTCACCATTAATTTTGCGCATTAATGAATTATCTATTTTGTATCTTTTAGTGGGAGATTTTAGTTCAGTACATTTTAGAAGATAGCGAGAACGTGTCACAGTTAGTTAATGTGGATGTGTTAAGTTGTACCATTCTCGTAATTACGACTAGAGGTAATTATATCAAACGGTTCTCATTACTCTTACAACCGAGGCATGAGGTTTTTTTCACGCATGACACTCCCTATTGCGTAACTGACACTCACGCCTCTTAGTTGTAACTGATATTTCTCCTTTCGTCGACTGGAGCGCAAGCAGTAGAGTCAAAAGTCGTTGTTAGGGTTCTTCCTTTCGTCGATTGGAGGCGCTGACTGCATCTACCTCACTGAGTCACCACAAGATTTTGATGACAAACTCTATCTAGTCGTGGAGGTTCGATGACGCATTGTTACAAGCTTATTTTGGGGCTTCGTCGGAGGTGGCAGTGGAGGAAGAGATCCATGAGGGAGTCGAGCTCTACCCGCAGAGAATGCAAGGGGGGAGGAAGAAGGGGAGTCGTGCTCAACCTTAACCCTAGATCTTGAGGAAGAAGGGGGAACAAAAGAGAGGAAGAGAACTTTGTTAATTTCATTAATAATGCATGCAATGACCCAAAAGGTTTCATTTAAAGACTTACAAAGTGGCATGTGTAAATAACTCATAAAAGATATGCATGAAATATTAAAAAAAATCCTAAAGACTCGTAATGACTCGACCCAATAACACCAGACTCATACAACTCAAACTCGATAAATAAAGATGCATAATAAAACTAGATAACTAACAATATGGGACCCTAGCATACCACCCACTCTTTGATTTACTCTAGAACAACTCTCGATGGAGCGTTGTTGTTGCAGCAGCTACAATGAGTGGAGGACCGACAACGTACTCACAAGAGGTAAGAGAGACTGCAAGGATCTAACGTGGTTGAGGTGCTTGCGGAAGAAAGATCGCCAGACAGAAGCTCGAGAGTCGAGGCGAGTGTGCTCGGTGAATGCAGGCATACGAGGGAGACGGGGGCCTTAGATGAAGGTGAGTTTAGGCAATCAGAAGCGGCGGGCTGGCGCGGGGACGGTCGTCGGAAGGAATGGGCCGAGAGGGACCCCTGAACGGGTGACTAGAGTGGAGGTTGTGAAGTTGAGACCGCGAGGGCGGCTGACAGTGCACTACGAGACGACATCACCCAGGGGCTCGACAACTACGAGGCTGGTTATGGGAACTGCGTGGAGGGAACAAAGGGAGGCAATGGTGGAGTGACGGTATTTGCGGCTGTCAGAGGGGTTATATCAAGACCAAGTGGGAGTGATAGCTGCAATGGTGGGATCAATGGTGACATCGGTGGAATCAGACCTTCGAAGAGTCGCTCGATGTTGGCGGTAAATTGCGCTAGTGCAACATTATATAATGTTGGCATCTCTAAGAACTTCTGAATCATTAAACGGGCGGTGAGTTGCTCGGTGGGATTCATCGTCATGCCAAAGCAATTACTAAATCAATTACTTGACTTAACAAGTAATCAAGCCCTCTTCCATGGTCTCAAAAGGTACGTGGGGGCCGTCCAGAGGTGGGAGAAGGGGGGCAGTGGTTGGAAGCCCGGTTGTTGCTGACTAGGCACCCGGCTGGGCGTGGAAGCAGCAGAACGGTGGTATGGGAGGACCGGTTATCCCATCGGAGGTAGGTGAGAGCACTTCGACGGGCTAGAGAAGGTGAAACCACAGCTGGAGTCAAGCTGGGAAGAGGTGGGAAGAATCGGGCAGGAGTATAAAGAGGAAGAGAGGGGAGAGGAAGATAGGAAGTTGTGCTCAACCCTAACCCTAGAACTTGAGGAAAAAGGGGAACCTATAGAGAGGAAGAGAACTTGGTTACTTTCATTCATAATGCATGCAATGACCCAAGGAGTCCATTTAAAAACTTGCAAAGTGGCATGGGTGTAAATAACCCCAAAATAAAAGAGATGCGTGAAATATTAAAAATCATCCTAAAAACTCGTAATGACTAGACTTGATAACAGTAGACTCATACAACTCAAACTTGATACATAAAGATGCATAATAAAGTATGTGTAAAAGAACCACTAATAGATAACTAACAATTTGGGATCCTAATACGCACCTGCGGCTGTTATCTTCATTCCATGAGGTGGAAATCGTGGATCTTTGCTCCTCTTCAGAAGGCCGAACAACCTCCCTTTCAGTGATTTTATGTTAATTTCCAAGCCATTGTTTTTTTCCTTCAGTAGTCAAATTATTTCAGTCTCCTTCAGTGTCCGGTTACAGAAGTTAAGATTTTGGCTCCTGTCCAGAAAGTCGCAGATTCCTTTGTGGTTTTCGTTTGTAGGAGAGGTAAAGCCCCCCCCCCCCCCACCCACTCTTCCTTTCTTCGATTCATTTCTTCTGATTTCTTCGTGCACTTGGAATGATGAGGTGTTTCTAGTAAAACCCAAGAAGGAAAGAGTATAATCCCTAGATTCATTGCCTCTACATAGTAACTTATTTTAGGGTTTCCGTTTAAATTTCAAGTTTTTGTTTAAGCATTGTTGTTGGTCAGAGAGAGGATCTTGCGAAGAATTCAAAATAGAATCTTACCTCGTTGTTAAATTTTTTTTATACTAAAGCATGCATTGTTACCATGTTAGCAATCATGATCTTTAGTTACAATTGTTGCATATATTGACGTCCATATATGTTTACCTTTGTTTTTTTAGTGTCACTGGGAGAAGAGTCATTCTTACTCACCAGTGAGTTGACCCTATATGTCTTTGAACTTTTCTTTTCAGGGAACTCAGTTCGGGAGTTTATATGGGATAAACCTCCGAGTGTTTTTATGCAATTTTTACTTTGTGGTTTTTGTTTAGAATGTTGCCCTTTTTTGGATTGAACTCTTGATTTGTACAAACTCCGTGTACTGGACTTATTTGTAATTTCAGTTTTCAGATATGTTCAATTTTACTTTCTAGTTGGCTTTGTGATTTATACTTTTTGAGTATTTCTCTAATCCCACCTCTAGTTTTTTTTTGTTTAAGCAGTATGCTTAGATATGTTTGTTATGGTATCAATTTTATTGTTGTTTAATTAAATTCATATCATGAGTGTGGTCGGGCTTTTGAAATGTCATGAAACTAGGTAGGGGTATTACAGTTTATATACCCAACAATTAGTAAGAAACCCGATGTAAAAAATGCATTCCTTTGTGGTCACATGGAAGAAGAGGCCTTTGTGAGAGTCCCTCCTAAAGCACTCTATGATGCTATGAAATCTAGAGTAAAGCAAATCACACACTCTTTATTAAGCACGAGCACGCACACAAATTTTAATTGCTCTGATAATTCATGTGAATGATATTGCCATCAATGAGGATGATACAAAGAAGTTGACCTTATTAAAGGCAGTCTACCAAGAGACTTTGAGGTAAAGGACCCCGAATCTTTTGGCATTGAGGTACAAAGAATAGATAAGATCATCTTCATATCCCAAATTACATCATATATATCTTGGAGAAAAAAGGATGCTAGGATGCAAGCCTATCGAGTCACAAATAAAGTGAATATCATATTGGCATATAAGATGGTAAGTCTATTGAGGGTGTGTCAAAGTTATTAGTTACTCATTGGGAAACACGTTTGCCTCTCTTGCATTGAACTTAATATAGCCAATGTTGGTGGGATTCTTGGCCAGTATAAGCATTTCCTGAAGACTACTCATCAACAAGTAAGGCAAAAATGATTCTTTGGCACTTGATGGTGGGATTCTTTGAAGACTACTCATCTTCAAAGAAAAAGGATTTTTTTCTCCTCCACTGCCTCGACCGGCCACACCAATCCAGGTGTGAAAGTCAATCAATATTTTGATGAGGTTGGTTCCTCCAATAATAGATGATCGATAGTTGCGTGTTGCTCATTTCTAGATGGTAATCTTGCAATCTGGCTGAGCAAAAAAGCAAAATGGCATTACTTGTTCTATTGCAGAAGTTGACTTCGTATCCATGATCCCCAGAGCATTTGTCGAGGTTTATGGACGAAAATTCTAACGAATTGGATCTCATGACGAATGAACCATCAGTTTATATGTTACGGATCCTGATGGAGCGGACAAGAGTGAAGTGCGACCGTCAGTGTGGCGGGTGTATCAACGCCGCGAGCGCGGCGCGCGTAACTTGTTGGCCTAGCTGACATGGTCAAGGGGTGTTAATTTATCCTTTATATTATTGTTCATATTTCTTGGTACCGTTATTTTATGATTGTAACCGGTGACTATATAAGCCGGAGACTAATGTATTTTGATCATGTTTGATGGTATTTGGAATATCTGGATTTTCCATCTCTTCCTCTCTAAATCTTCCCCTTCCTCTCTTCTCTTTTCCCTGGCCCTAACAATTGGTCCGACCAGCCACCTTCCGGCCGCAATCTTCGCCGCCCGAAGTACCCGTGTCTAGGCAGTGTGCATCGCGCCCTTTCAGCCCTTCCGTCGTGTACACGATCTGTCGATCCAGCTCCTTCGTGCATCTTCCGCGTCAACGCGTCCTCGTGTGGCTTGTCTAATATCGTCGTCGACTCGCCGACACTGGACGAGGCTCCAACGGGCTCCCCACCTCCGCCTACAGCTTTCGGCGTTTAGATCCCCACCAGATCTCAACTGACGCATCGCTGCACCGGACAGATCTGCAAACCGACGGTCTCTCCTGCACTAGGCGCTGCTCCAGTGGGTTCGGCCTTCCCGCCGAAAGATTCCAACGACTTCTGTCTCCATCTTCCTCCACCCGGCCGAGTGTATGCCCCCTCGATTGCGATCGATGGTCAACTATGACGCACCGATGCAGCCCCCAACCACGGATCCAGCCATTCTTCATCGTTTGCACAAACACGACGGTTTGATCGCGTCGTTGCAGGCCCTCATGCTACACATGGTGTTAAGATCAACTCTCTCCTGGTCGGCCGCCCTACAACATTCTCCATGTCGGCAGCAGATTCGTCGTCCCTCCTCAGGGCTCCAGGGAACTCTTCCATGTAACACCCCCTTTCCGGAGTGTGTTCACCGGGCCCTCGTTCCTTTGATGTTACCTCTTTCAACGGCACTGATCCAATGGGATGGAATGTCCCGACCGAACAGTTCTTAGAGATACAGTAGATCTCGAAGCCACAGAAGGTCAGCACGGCCTTGATCAGCATGTAGGGCTCCACCCTCCACTGGGTGCGCTGGCTCTGACAATCCAAACCGACCATGTCTTGGTCGGACCTTCAGCATGAGCTCATTCGTCATTATGACACCCCCTACGCAGGCTCCGCAGTGGAGCGACTCTGCGGCGTCTGCCAGAAGGGCTCCCTTGACAAATACATTGATGAGTTTATCGACCTCGGGACGTATGTGCTAGGACTTCCGCCGGACCACTACCTTAGCTTTTTCTTGCATAGGCTCCTCCCCCATTCCGTGCCCGGACCCGCACCCACCATCCGCCGTCGATTGTGGAAACCATGGATCTCGCTCGCTTGGTAGAAGCAAAATTTCAGATTCGGCCTCTGGACCAGGGCAACCCCCCCCCCCCCACCTCCAGCGTGCTCGGTCAACCGGCCAGCAGCAGCCTACCGTCCACCGCAGCTGGATATACCCCCGGCCCCAGGCCGGTCCGCACCCTCGCCACGCCCTCCTAGGCCTATGGCCCACCCTCGGCTCTCCAATCAGGAATACCATGATCTGTGCACCAAGGGGTTGTGTTTTTGCTGCAATCAACCCTACTCTCCTACACACGAGTGCCCGTTGAAAGATCTTTGGATTCTCATTTGCGAGAAAGAACCCGAAGTGACACTCGCAGACTTCAAGGCCCTCGAGTTGGAAACAGAGACCGAGGAGACCCCCCCCCCCCAGCGGCCACCTTTCACAGCTTGGACCTTCCACTGTTTACCGTTATAAAGCTTCGGGGGGACTCTGTTGTGGCGATGTTCGATAGCGGGGCGAACCACAACTTCATCTCTCAACACCTGGTGAATCGTCTGGCGTTGTGAGTGCAGGTCGCCGAGCTTTCCTCTGTCTGCTTAGAAGATGGGAGGCGGCGGGCCACGGGTGGCCTGTGTGCGGCCCACATTCTCACCATCGGTGGCAACCCATTTCAGGCAGACTTCTACGCCTTCTCTTTGGGAGGGATGGATGTTATTCTCGGAGTGGCCTAGCTTCGTATCCTTGGAGACGTTAACATCAATTGAGACTGTATGATAGTGCACTTCCTCCATAGGGGCACGCCCTGCTTACTGAAGGGCGATTTGGCTTTACTTTGTCTGTCTGTCTCCTTACGATTGCTCCAGAAATTTGGCGTGCATTGGGCAGCCTCCTTATGGCACATGGAGGGGTAGTCCGCCCAATGCTCTCTGACTGCTCTGGCGCTGCAGGCTATCTGGAACCTATTTTCGGACGTCTTCGCCGACAAGACCCATTTCCCCTCAGCCAGGCCGACGGATCACTGCATCCCCCTGCAAGGAGGTGTGTCATCCATCACGGTTCGACCCTACTGCTATGGCCACGCTCAGAAGGGCGAGATCGAGACGTTGGTGAGTGACATGCTCACGGCAGGTATCATTCGACCCAGCGTTAGCTCCTTTTCAAGCCCAGTCCTCTTGGTCCGCAAGAAGGACGGTAGCTGGCACTTTTGCGTGGACTACCTGGAACTCAACAAAGTCACCATCCCGAATAAGTACCATATTCTGGTCATTCAGGAGCTCCTAGACGAGTTACGGGGAGCAGACTATTTCTCTAAGTTGGACCTGCGCACTGGCTACCAACAGATACGGGCCCGATAGGAAGATGTTCCCAAGACAGCGTTACACACGCGTGATGGTCATTACGAGTTCCTAGTCATGCTTTTTGGCCTGACAATGCTTCAGCCACCTTTCAGGCTACCATGAATGATCTGTTTAGTCCAGTCCTGCACAAGTATATATTGATTTTCTTCGATGACATTCTAGTTTACAGTTCATCTTGGCAAGATCATTTAGACCATGTTCGGGTCACTCTCACCACTTTCTTGGAGCACTCTTTCTGCGTGAACCCCGAGAATTACGTCTTCGGCCAAACAGAAATTAGTTACTTGGGGCACACCACACCCTCCAACGACGTAGCTATGGATCCGGACAAGGTTCGGGCCGTCTATCAGTGGCCCACGCCCCGGTCACTCTACGATATCCGAAAATTGTCTCACCGGATACCATCGGCAGTTCATCCGGGATTACGACAAGATCGCCAAACCGCTCTCTGGCCTGCTAAAGAAGTCAAAGACCGGCATTTTCAGTGGCCAATGGCGGCGGCCGCAGCATTCCAGGCCCTCAGCACCACCCCCGTGTTAGTTATGCCGGATTTTTTTGCAACCATTTGTGGTGGAGTGCGACGCCTCCGGTTCAGGCATCGGTGCGGTTTTGATGTAGGCAGGACAACCCGTCGCCTATTTCAGTCGTTCATTTGCGGCCACCGTGCGTCCTCGCTCCACATATGAGTTTGAGTTGATGTTGTTGATTCTAGCAGTACAACATTGGCGACCCTACTTACTTGGCCGCCACTTCACAGTTCAGACAGATCAACACAACATACGCTATCTCCTCCACCAGAATATTGCGACCCCGTCGCAACAGGATTGGGTGGCTAAACTCTTGGTGAATGACTTTGACATTGAGTTTCAAGCGGGATTGTCCAACCGGGCGGCCGACGCCCTCTCCCGCCAATCGTAGACGGCGAATCTGACTGTCATTTCCCGACTGGTCTGGGAGGATGCAACCGACCCCAAGCTCCAGTCGATTATGGAGACCTTGTAGTTGGACGCCACAACCCGACCTCCTTATCGCCTTATGGGCGACCTCTACTATCGTGATCGTCTGGTCCTTTCCGCCTCCTCTCAACTGATCCCCGCCTCATCGAGTTCCATGCGACCCCGGAAGGGGGTCACACAGGCGCCTTCGGGACGTATCGCCGCCTCACTGTATTGGCCAGGAATGTTCCGGCGGGTAAAGACCTTTGTCGCGGTCTGCTTACCGTATCAACGCCCGCAAGTACGAGGCTAGATTTCCTGGGGGCCTCCTCCAACCGCTTTCTATTTATACACGGGTCTGGGAAGACATTTCAATAGACTTCATCTCTCGGCTTCCCCACTCCAAGACATGGCATATTGGTGACCGTGGCCCGCTTCTCCAAGTATGCACATTTCATTCCACTTCGGCACCCGATCACGGCTCCCAGAGTGGTCGCTGCCTTTGTTGACGAGGTGGTCCGCCTCCATGGGTTCCCTCGCTCCATTACAGGTGACCGCGACCTCCTCTTCCTGAGTTCCTTTTAGCAGGCGTTGTTCAAGATGCAGGGTACGCAACTTCGGATGAGCACGGCCTACCACTCGTAGATGGACATAGTTCGAGGTCATGAATCGATGCTTGGAGACCTATCTGCTTTCTTTTGTGTGTGATTACCTAATGGGCCTGGGCAGAGTACTCTCTCAACACGTCCTTCCACTCCAGCACCGGCACCACACCGTTCGAGGTAGTGTATGGAAGGCCTCCACCCGTCTTCACACAGGTCATGCCAGGCGAATGCGAGGTAGCCTCCGTGGACGGCCTCCTCCATGACCACGATGCCATGCTCCGTCAGCTGCGCTAATACCTCCAGCGTGCCTAGGATAGGTGGTGGCCTCAACCAACCGCCACCGGAGTGACGTCCAGTTCATCAAGGGTGATTCAGTGTTTCTCAAGTTTCGGTCACACCGACAGGTCACGGTGACCCCGCAGACACACTCCAAGTTGGCGGCCAAGTTCTACGACCCCTTAAAGATGCTAGCCCGAGTGGGCACTCGAGCATATCGCTTTCGCTTACCTCCGGAGAGTCGTCTCCATCCGTTATTCCATGTCTCGCAGCTCAAGCGGGTGATCGGTGATCACCAAGCCGAGGAGACACTTCCACAGACGGTCCTCGACACCACCCCTGCGGTGTTCCTTCCTCAGAGCATTACGGACACGCGCATGACTCTCGCGCAGAGCAGCCAGTTGATCAGGTCTTAGTAGCTTGGCAGGATCACCCACCCTCAGAGGCGACATGGGTGGACCGAGCGGATATGCGCCACCAGTTCCCAGACTTCTACCTTCAGGACAAGGAAAATTTCCCAAAGGGCAGTATTGTTACGGATCTCGATGGAGCGGACGAGGGCGAAGGGCGACCACCAGTGTGGAGGGTGTATCAACGTCACGAGCGCGACACGCGTAACTTGCTATCCTAGCCGACATAGTCGAAGGGCGTTAATTTATCCTTTAAATTATTGTTGTCTTATTTTTCGGTACCATTATTTTATGATTGTGACCGGCGACCTATGTTACACTGACACTGACATGCGAGACGACTCGCGACTCGTCAATTCTCAAAAAAATATCATATTCGAATACGCAGGGACATGTACATTAATAATTTTTTATAATTATGAAAATCCTAAAACATTTAACAAAAAATTAACAATTAACAAATATTCAAATAAATTATGTCATGTTTAAATATTACTCATCAAATATTCAAATGTAAAATTTAACAAAAGGTTAAAAAATGATAGAACATTAACACATTATCATTATATATCATCAGTAAAAATAATGGATTCTATATCGGGCTCATCCAGTGAAAGATTTCCAATTTCAAGCATGCCAAGATCTTCAAACGTGTCAAATGAATCTCCACCAATATCACACATCTTGGTCTCTCCTTTTGCGTATTGTAGATTTTTTTTGGATAGAAGACGTAGATTATTGTGTATAAAAACTAGATCTTTTGCACGTTTTGGAGTAATTCTATTTCCCCGTGTCAGGGAGTGCCAGAGAGTGTCGGAGAGTGTCGGAGAATCTGACACGTGTCAGTGAGTTCGACACCGACACGTTGGGCATTTTGAAGTGTCGGTGCTTCATAGCCAGCGACTATGTAAGTCGGAGACTATTGTATTTTGAGCATGCTTTATGGAAATTTCTAGATTTTCCCTCTCTTCCTCTATAAATCTTCCCCTTCCTCTCTCTCTTTTCCCTTGCCCTAACATTATACCAGGATAATATGGTTGCAATAAACATTGCTAATAATCATGTTTGTTAGAAGATATAAGGGAAAATGATGTAAAGGCTCATTTATAGGCTCATTTCTTCTTTCTTCTTTAGTCTCACATCTATTGTATAAGATTTTTTCTCCATCTCTTCTCCTATATATTTGTACTCACTCTTGTACTTGACATATGAAGAAGTATATACAAGGTTTGCTCATCGGTTTCTACATGGTATCAGAGGGACCCGGTCAGGCCTGTTTCTAACTGCCCCGTTCTCCTGTTTAACCAGGCGGCTTGGTTTTCTTCTTACCGCTCGGTTTTGCAGCTTCCCTCCGTTTCTAACTGCCTCCTTCTATCTCGTGGATCCACCTCCTCTCCTCTCCTACGCCCTTTTATAGTCATCCTCTCTCTGTCTCGTGGACCCCACTCCTGTTCGATTAGTCTCCTTCTAACCTCCACGGGCTATTCCCTATCCGCTGCGGCCTTCCCTCTTCCCGCGGTCAGATCTCACCGTCTGGCCTATATTTCTAACCGCTGCGACCTGTCTCTGTCCGCTGCGACCTGTCTCTGTCCGTTGCGACCTCTTTTCCTTTTTTGTTGCACGGTCTTCTGGTCGCAAAGGCTTCTTCCTTGCCTGCTCGCCTTGGCTGCTCGCTCGGACTGCTTCCACCTATCTTGGTGCGGCCTGCTACTTACCACATGGCCTTTGCTCTTGTTGTGATCTGCTACTTACCGCTCGGTCTAGTACCCCTTCGTCTTGCTGGTCGTGTTCTTCCTTTGTCGCTCTGCCGCTGGAGGCTTTCAGTTCATCGCTACGGTCTGATTAACCGCGCGGTCTATTCTTGCTGGTTTGGTGGCCATAATCTGACCAACGCGGATTGCCGGCTTCTTCTCTCCGCTTCAGCCTCTTTCTCTGCCCGGAAGTTGTTGCTTACCGCGCGATCTCTTCTAGTCGTGTGCGACCTCTTCTTACCGTTGTTGCCCACGAGTTTCTTCTACTCGCTGCTCACAGCGCCACTTCAATAGTAGCCGCTGGTTCTGTTCGGCAAGCCGCGTGCCTTCTTGCCGTGCGGTCTCTGTGCCTAATCGTTGCTCAGTAATATGGCTTCCGATTCCACCACTTTTGTTGATTCCTCTCCTCTTCCAGGCAATCCTCATACTGCTCCTCTTGAGCTTCGGGATGAGCAACGCATTACCACTATTTCTCTTCATGACAAGCAAATTTTGTGGATTGGGTACACTCTGTTTGGCGTGTGCTGCAAACTAAAGGTCTCCTTCATCATCTCACCAGGCCTCCTCCCACTGAACCCACTGATGAGTGGATCCGTGACGACGAACGGGTTCAATCTTGGCTTCTCAATTCTCAGTACACCGAGCCCTATCGTATGGTCATGTATCATGAGACGGCACGCGCTATGTGGACAGATCTTCATTCTCTCTACTCTGGGAAGGACAGTCTTCAGCACTTGTTTGACATTCTTACTGATCTTCAGTCCCTCGACGTTGGTGTTACTGGAGACATCACTTCTTTTGTTGCGTGGGCTAAAACTCTTGTTGAGGCTTGGATCCAGCATCAGCCCCCCACCACGGACTTGGTGACTCAACAGCAGCAGAAAGAGACAGTGGGGATTGCTATGATGATGGCTCGTGTTCCTTCACATCTTCATAGTGTCCGCGCTCATGTTCTATCATCCGCTGTTACTCCATCCCTCTCGGATGTGTGCTTGATGCTTCTGAAAGTCACGCCTCCTACGGATGCTCCACCTTCTTCTCCCGCTCTTCAGCAGCCTGTGTGTAACGGCCCAAAACGTAAAATTTAATTTAAATTGTTACTACAATCTAAATCGTTATATATCCCCTATGATGAGATTAATACAATCAGTGACAAAAACAAAAATTGAGATTTAATTGGATTTTAGGTTGCTTTATATTTGGACAAACAAGATTATGTTTTATTTTCCTATGTTCTATTTGTATAAGGTGTACTGTACTCTCCTATAGCCGGTTGAGTAAGAAAGGAATGGTCGTTTGGCGAGTTTACAAGATTGACTGTAGAACTGATTTTTTTTGGGCTTGTGTTGTTGGGCCGATTTTGTGGGCTCATGAGAAACTTATTGAGAATTAATCTGAGATTGGCGGTGGTTCTATGCAGCCGTGGCAACAATAAGGTAATGATATATTTATTATCACGACCGACCTTCTCTTCTTCTTATCGACATCGCTGTTAGGGCTCCCGGAAAGGAGTCGTTCTTCCTCTTCCACCTCTTTTACCTCTTCAAAAGCACGGGCTCTTGTAGTTGTTGTGGTCAGAGATTGGCAAGGTTTTCATGTCACTGGATTACTCAAGCTTCAAGTTTGGTGCTGAATCAGTGCTTTGACTACTTTATGTTACAGTAAGCTCTTTTTCTCTATTACGAACCCTTCTATTCTCTTGATTTGGGGAATATTTCACTGTAAGGCCATTTAGGGTTTTTGTATTTCGAGATCTAAAGGTGTTGTTGGCTTCTTAGTTATTGGCCGGTGGTTTTGGTAACTGTTGGTTATCAATAATTGTGACTTTTATTGACCTACTGGGGCCATGATTTTGGGGGAAACTAAAGGCATGACTGATTTTGTACAGTTAACTTTTTAGGTTTTCCTGGTTAAACTTAATCTTCATCCCCTATGTTCTTTCTGTTGATACTGTTCAGTGCATGGAGTTAAATCGAATCATTTGATCAGCCATATTATGGTCATATAGAATGTTTCCTCTTGGCTGATCGTTATTGCTCCTTCCAGATTTCATTCATTACTTGAATGACAATTATTACCCATTTTCTCATTGTCAGTATTGGTCGGCTATGTTTTACCAATTGGGCAAACTTTTCCTATTTTTGTTTACTGTTATTGAGCTTAGCCTTGTCTGGTTGGACTGTATTGTTTTGGACATAATTGCGCATGCTTGGAATCTAATAACTAATAGCTATGTAGTCTTTGGCTTCTTACGCTTGCTGATTGTGGATAATGGTCAGCCAAGTAGTCAAAATATAATGATTTTTATACTTAAATAAGGTTTGATATGAGTTTTCCTTTTAACCAGTCAAGCCTTCATTTTTTTTTACTTTACTTAGTTGGCTACTAAGAGAGGTGTGTTGACTTGAGTATGGTATGTGTAGTAGCTGCCAAATGATGTTAATCGAATATGCAATGCCATAGCTATAATGAGGTGCAACCCCGATATAAAAGACCCTAAGTGATACGATTGCTATACAGATACCGCGAAGGATGGCTCTCAAAATAGGCGCGACAAGGACATGAAATGCTATAAAAGGAAGAATAACTGATGGTGAGAGCTACCTGTTTAAGTTTATCCTTTATTGCTTTCTTTTTCATTATGTGCACTCTTCTGATCATGTTAAATACATGTTTACCTGTTTATTATTAACATGGAATAATTTATATCACTGATAATGATTACTCGCATATGTATGGCCTTGTACAAAGGCAAACATGCGATTAGCTTCTGAGGGGATTAAGAAATAAATGCAACCTAAGTATAGAACTGAAATGTACGATAAACATAAATATGAATGCATCGATGCAAGGTACTGATAAGGGTATAACTGAACACGAATGCACATACAAATACTGATGATTTGCCAAACCAGTCGAGCCTGAGGGCATAAACGCGTGTTGTACGTACTGGTTTTGGTATGCTGATGACCCGGAAGGGTCGGGCCCAAAGAATGAAATACGGAAGTACGAGATAAGAATATTGATACGGTGACAGTTACCCTTAACATTACCTAAAGTAAAAGATACCATAAGAATGTATTAGTTATACAGTTACATCGATATATTGCTACAGAACATGCGAACTGAGATAGTTTCACAGTTACAGTTACTAAACATGCACATTGAGCTAGTTTTACAGTTTCATAGCTTTTATACTGCTTACATGCTTACATTGATACTTGTTTAGAGCTACTGATTAATATTGACTTATAACTGTTTATATAGTGTTTATGAATACTAACATGACAGAGATAACATTGATACACAGTTTCAGGACAGGTATGTAATATGGTTAGTAGATTATGACATTGTTATAACTGTTACATGTGTTTATGTGTACAACAATTAAAGAGGTATGCACCTCACTTAGTCATATTTTATGACTAAGCCCGTCGCCATTTTGTACAGGTACTTGACATAGCTTTGGGTTCGCAATGAAAAGTGAAGTTGATCGTGGATAAACTGAAAAGACACTTGGACATCTGCAATATTTGAGGTACGTCTTATTTTGTGTATTATTTTATACTCACTAGCCCTACTTCGTCCTGGGACAACTGTCTTGAATGTAGCTGAGATACAATAATGTGTGGGGTCCAAAATGGGGGCCTCACACTGTGGCCACTCTCGCTTCATCTACTCATGGTCCACCGGCTCGTGGTGGTCGCCAGTCTTGGGGACGTGGTCGTGGTGGTCGAACTCTCTTTAAGTGCTCTTATTGCGGAAGGAATGGTCATCTGGAGGTCACCTGCTACCGCAAACATGACATGCCCCCTCACCTTACTGCAACGATCGCTCCCACACCTACCTCCGCCACTAATGATGATATTGTTGTGTTACGTGCTCAACTTCATCAGCTTCAAAGGATAGTTAGTCGTTCCTCTGGCTCCGTGACCTCGATCTTCAATGAAGGTATATCTTGCCTCTCACACAGCTCTCACTGGATTGTGGACTCAAGTGCTACACATCATCTCTCTCCGCAGCGGCCGCCTAAATATTTAGATATTGCTTACCCTAGGCATATCACTGTGGCTAATGGTGACACGATCCCGGTTTCTAGCACTGCTCATCTGCCTCTTACTCCTTCCCTCTCCTTATCCTCGGTTCTTCATGTTCTGGGCTCTCTTTTTAATCTACTTTTTGTTAGCCGTCTCACACAAGATCTTGATTGTTGTGTTACTTTTTCACGCTATTCATTTGTTGTGCAGGATTGACTAACGCAGAATATACTTGGTAGAGGGCGACTGTCTAACGGGTTGTACCTTCTCGATGTTCCCCCCGCTACTCTCACCACTGTTTCCACCACTGATTGACATCGTCGTCTTGGGCATGCCCCTCTTTCAATTCTCAAGAAAGTTCTTCCTATTGTTTCTCTTCAAGAATTCTTTTGTGAATCTTGTATTTTTGGCAAACAACACCGTGTATCTTTTTCTTCTTCATGTGCTCGAAGCGATGCTCCTTTATCCTTAGTACATTCTGATATCTGGGGGCCCTATAAGGTCCCTATTGTTTTTGGGTATCGGTATTTTGTTACATTTATAGATGATTACTCGCGAGTTACCTGGTTATATTTCTTTTGTGATCGTACCGAACTCACAACTACATTCTGTACGTTTCTTACAGAAACTCGCACTCAGTTTTCAACCTATGTAAAAACACTTCGAACAGACAATGCTCGCGAGCATACTGGTCGCACATTCTCCAATCTGTGCGCTGAGTTCGGTATTCTACATCAGACTTCGTGTGCATATACCCCTCAACAAAATGGCATAACGGAACGAAAAAATCGCCACCTCCTTGATGTGGCTAGATCTCTCATGATTCAAATTCAGGTTCCTCCTCTCTATTGGAACTTTGCAGTTTTTACTGTGTCACCTCATCAGTCGCATGCATTCGGCTGTCCTCAACTTTGTGGCACTCATTACTCTTCTTTACCCATCCACGACTCTCTTCTCTCTCACACCTCGTGTGTTTGGGTGTACTTGTTATGTCCACCACCTTGGTCCTTCCACTGACAAGCTAGCCCCTCGTGCTACCAAAGCTATGTTTGTTGGGTGCTCATGCACTCAGAAGGGGTATGTCTGCTTTAATCCTACCATTTGTAAGGTGGTTGTGTCTGCTGATGTTTCCTTTCATGAAGACCAACCATATCACACCAGTTCTTCTGATCCCCTTCTTTCTTCTCCGCTACCTAGGCCCACAGTTCCAGTAACGTCTCCGCTTCCACCACTTCTCCCTATTCCTTTCCTTCTGATTCCAACACCACCACCAGTCCCCTCCAAACCTCATATCATTGAAGTATACACTCATCGTCCTCCACGTCCAGATGCTCTGCCGCAGCTTCCCTTTACCGGTGTGATCTCGCGGTCTGTTGATCTGGCATCCCTCTCGACGGCTCATTCCTTGGCCAATTATGTCTCTCTACATCGTCTATCTCCACCTCTTCTTACCTTTGCTCTCTCTCTCCTTTATCTCTATACCTAACTCTGTACAGGAAGCCCTCCAGCATCCGGGGTGGCGTGCCGTCATGGATGAAGAAATGACTGCTCTGTGGGATAATCACACTTGGGATCTTGTGCCTCTTCCTCCTGGCCACAGTTGTGTTAACTGCAAGTGGATCTTCACTATAAAAAATGTCGCGGATGAGACAGTTGATCGCCTAAAGGCTCAGCTTATGGCACGGAGTTTTACTCAACAGTACGACCTTGATTATGAAGAAACGTTCTCCCCAGTCGCAAAACTAAATTCGGTTCGGGTGTTGCTCTCCTTAGTTGTTCATCGTCAGTGGCCCCTCCATCAGATGGATGTCAAGAATGCCTTTTTGAATGACGATCTTCTTTAAACAGTGTACATGCATCAACCGCCCGGGTTTGAGACCACGGGGGGAGTCTCGTGTATGTTTACTTCGCAAATCTATTTATGCTCTCAAACAGTCTCCACGAGCATGGTTTGGAAAGTTCAGCAAAGCTATTTGTGAGGTTGGCTTCAAACAAAGCTCGACAGATTCCTCTATCTTCACTCGTCACCAATCGGGATTATAATACTTCTGGTTTATGTGGACGATATTCTGACCACTAATGATGACTCAACTGGAATACAATATGTTAAGCAGCATTTAAATTCTATCTTTCAAATCAAAGATCTGGGAAATCTTCGATATTTTTTGGGACTAGAAATAGCACGGCGACCTGATGACCTTGTCTTATCCCAGCGTAAGTATTGCATTGACCTTCTGAAAGATGTTGGTCTCTTGGGTTGCAAACCTGCGGAAACCTCGATGGAAGTCAACTATATGTTGTGTGCTCAGGGATCTGAGTCTGATTCTATACTTTCAAATCTGGAATACTATCGTCGTCTTGTGGGAAAACTGATATACCTAACAGTTACGAGACCAGATATATCATTTGTGGTTGGTGTGGTCAGCCGGTTTATGCATACTCCACGGGTTTCTCACCTTCAGGCAATGGAACGCATTCTCAGGTATCTGAAGACTGCTCCTGGGCAAAGACTTGTGTATGAGCCATCTTCATCTCTTTCTCTTATTGCATACTCTGATGCGGATTATGCGGGCTCATTGGATGATCGACGTTCAACTACTGGTTTTTGTACATACTTTGGAGGAAACCTTATCACATGGCGCAGTAAGAAGCAGACGGTGGTTGCTCGCTCGTCTGCTGAGGCTGAATATCGTGCGATGGCGGCTGTTACATCAGAACTAACCTGGCTTGAAAGTCTTCTAATGGATTTGGGGGTTAAATTATCTTCACCTTCAACGTTGTTTTGTGACAGTCAAGCTGCAATACATATTGCAAAGAATCCTGTGTTCCATGAGCGGACTAAACATATTGAGGTTGATTGTCACTTCGTTCGAGAAAAGGTTCAATCAAATGTGCTAAAGCTTGAACATGTTCCTGCTTCTAGGCAAGTTGTTGACGTCCTTACCAAGACATTACCTCGGAAATTGTATTACCAGTTCTTGTCCAAGCTTGGTGCCTACGACTTGTACGCTCCAGCTTGCGGGAGAGTGTTAGAAGATATAAGGGAAAATGATGTAAAGACCCATTTATAGGCTCATTTCTTCTTTCTCCTTTAATCCCACATCTATTTTATAGGATTCTTTCTCCATCTCTTCTCCTATATATTTGTACTCACTCTTGTATTTGGCATATGAAGAAGTATATACAAGATTTGCTCATTGGTTTCTACAATGTTCAATATGAACGAACAAAACACATTCAAGTTAGAAAAAACATTGAAGTTAGAAAAAATATCAAAAAGTAGATTTAAGATGAGACCATTCTTAACAGGCGAGGATGCTCAAATATTGCATTCATTCACTCCAAAAATCAACTTGTAAATTTGGTCACAGAAGGATTGAGTGAGGCATTCTTAATTGAAAATGTATGCAAGTTAAGAGTGATTAACTCATGTAGTCAACTAGAGGAGGGAGGCTAAGTGTAGTTCAAATTTGACTAGGGTTCACTTGCAGTTCAGCAAATGTGGTTATTTCTCTATTATAACAGGCGTGGATGCTCAAGGATTCAAATAGAAGTGAGGAATCAGTCACAATACTCACACTTGCAGGTACTATTCGAATAGTGAATAATGCATATTGTATTAGATATGTATAAGAAAACTCTAAGCCCAAATATGGACATCATAAATCCACAAAAACTAAGCCCTAAGTCATTCAGCATCAACAATCAAAAAGTAATTAGGTACATCAAAAATATATAAAAATACATAATTTTATTGTAAACCAATATTACTGCAACAACTGAAGAAAAATTCAAAAAAGTGGGTAAGAGATGGAATACCAAAAAGAAAAAGGTGGAACTATTAGAATATTGTGAACCATTCATGAACATCGCAATAAATATTCAAGATCCAAAAATAAAAGAAATTAAGATTGCATGATTCCTTCAGAACTTCTTATTTAATGAGGGAAGCCAATGAGATTGAATAGCTAATGAAACAACTATCAAAAACTCTTCTAAATCCAGCAAGTCAATTATTAATACTTTTTATCTCAAGATTGAATGATCTTGATTCTCCCAAAACTTCAAAACCCTCTTTATTGTATTGTCCAACTGTCAACTGAAATTTAAGCCACATTAACAAATACTGGGTGCAAATTATAAAGTGGAAGCAGAGATGTACCTTTAGCAAATCAATTTCTTGCTGAAGAATGAGATGTAGCCGTTGTAGAAAATAAAGTAAAAAAGAAAGATGGTTAGAAATTTTTAAGAGATCAGTTCCGAACAGTTTAAAGAGTCAAGTAGTTATAAAGTTAGAAAAAAAAATGTTGTAGCTATAGCATATATCTATAAGAACATAATTACACAATTACAACAAAAGATCATGTTGGTCGTCATGCAATTGTAAACATTTCAAACTGGTAAAACCTTGCATGCTAGCCTATATGACATACTGCCAGCTGTATTGGGGCATAAAGTTCCAAGGAGCAATAGATGCACCATCCTCACAAAAAATATAGTATACACAAACAAGAAGATATGAACCCCAGCAATATTTAAATGTGTGCAAAACAAAATAAAATAAAAACTTTGATGCCACATAGATCATCAACAGATATAATTCTGAAAAGTTGAAATGACTATTCTCTCAATTTTAATACTGAAAGTCTGAAATTGCATTGTGAATTCTTAGCATATAACTAGTGAATTGAGTAAGATAATGCATGCGATTTGGTCAAACAGTTTCAAGGAAATTATTCTTTCAACAAATTCCAAACGATTTGCCCATTAGTTCCAACCTCTATTTTACTAGTTTATGACACCATGAATGGGAATCTTATCTGGTTCCTAAGCTCAATCGCATTGAATTCATAGAAACCGTTGTAGAGATTATTTGCATCCTTAGATGTGATCAGGTTTGGATAATCAGGTAAAAACATCAACACTGACCCTTAAAGGTGCTACTGTTATAAATAGACCGAACGTGGAGGAGAAAGATGCCAACAGATGGGTGTTACACATGTTGGGCGACGACAACCGGGAATGTTTTTATTCTAGTCATCTATGTACTTTTTTATTTATGAAGAGCACTTTGGGTAAATTGTAAGTTAGCATCCTTCCTATGTAAGGAGGAGGCTAGGGTGTATGAGAATCATCTTTTGGATCATTTAGGTTTGGATATCTCAAGTGAGAGGGACTTCAAGGAGGAACCATCCTGGAGTAGGGCACAAGTATTTCTCGTGACTTTGTATCCCCTTAGTATATTGTCATATTGTGAATGCCTCTTATTTTCTAACTTGTAGCATTGGTTTGACCTGTCAGCACGTACCGCCCATCCTTGCAATTGGTCTCTGTCAAAGTCGCTTAGCTTGGGTCATGCTTTGTAGGGCTCTATGTACGTGAAGTTTGAGTTGTCTGACAACTTTCATCTCGAATATGGAGTTAGTGTGCAAAAGTATTTTATTGCATTAGTCAGCATGTAAGGGATGTGATTTTCCAATAGGGCGTGTAAGAGAGCAGTGCCCACGATGGTATAAAAGGTAATGCCATTCATCAAAGCCGCTTAGCTTAATAACGGGTTGCGCTGAACCTCGCTCGGCTATTGTCTTATGGATGATAAATTGAGCTCATTCATTAATTGGATTTCATGATATTTGATAGGTTCCTGCCAAAAACACTCATAAATAACGGGTTCCCATCACTATTGAGCTGCGAAAATCATGTAGGCGAGCAATCTTTTTGATGGTTGCAGTTGCGGGAGGTGTCTCCAAAGGGTTAACAACATCAATCATTTGTAGCACCACAAAGGAGTCATAGTATCAAAAATAAATCATAGGGTGGTCGCGATCGATAAGTGAGGTTTGGTGGCAGGACAAAGTTTAACAAACATGTGACCGTCGATTAGAGAGTGACATCTCCAAAAAGGGCGGATAGCTACCCTGACATACGGTTTTGGGTTCGATGTAAGTGAAATTTGAGTTGTCTCGTAATTCAATATCAATCCATGAGTTGATCAACATAAGCATGTAAGTGAAATTTGAGTTGTCTCATAGTTCAATCTCAACCCTGAAGTTGGCCAAAATAAGCGTCCACTTGGCACTCGCGAAAAAACGAGCATGCAAGAGAAGGTGTGACCTTCAATAAACCACCTACAAAGGAGTGGTGCACGCATCAATATGAAAAGAAGTGTTATACTAATCTTTTGCCCATCTAAGTCACTTAGCCCAACAATGGGGTTGCTCTAATGTAAAGCAGTGAAAATAGGTCCTCAATAACATTTTAGAACCTTGCTATGGTAGTTGGTTTGTAGATGATAAGTAGAGCTCATCCACTAACTAGGTTTCATGAGACTTGAAAGTTCCTTCCAAAAAGTGCTCATAAATACCGTGTTTTGGTAACTAACAGATTTGGAAAAAACATTTAGGTGTGCGGCCTCCTTGATGAATGTGATGGAAATGGAATGAAGTGACGGCATTTTGATGACTACCAAGATGCTATAAAAATCATATTATTTTTAATAATCATGTGTTAAAATCATCTCAATGTCTTCTGACATGAGCTCGGGCATAGGAAAGGGTTGAAGGAGGCCTCCATGGAATGTTGTTTCATAATTGGACCACAAATAAATCAGATAGGAAGCTCTATGGTTCTCAAGATGCAAAGAATGTCGACCAATAAAGGGAAATTGGGATTATGTGAGAAGTGCAAATGCCCATGAGCAGACACAATAAGCGATATGATGGAATTTCATCAGAAATTTTGAATGCATGTGGAGGTTACAGATCAGACTAAGCAACACTTATGGCACGGTGGGCTACTAGTGTAAAATGTAGGGTTGACCGTGGTGTAGTCTGGAGGGTGGCGATGATGTCAACCAAGTATTGGTCAGACTAATAGGGCCCTTCTTGTTGTAGGAGAGTAATAATCCATCGTCCATCCATAAAATTTTGAAGATGAAAGAAAATGGGTAGCTTCAATTTAGTGGGAGGGAAATAAGAAACTTTTTTAAGTCTGAAACGTCTTGAACTTGATGGTGAAGTTGTACCCAAATATGTTGCATCTCCATTACCAAGTAATGAACTCATGATCATGAGATGATTTGGTATAGTCGGTGTCGGTGAAGGTATGACTAGGCAATCAACTCGTATGAGGACGGCCTCAATGGCCATCCCTGAAGCATCACAATCCATCATAAATTGTTTGCTGGAATTTGGAATGACAAATATAAATGTTGGAACAAGGACTTGTTTTGGGGTACAAAAAGCTGAGTCAATGTCCAGTGTCCACTGAAAGGTCGGATGGGTGGATTTCTTAAGGAGGGAGATGAGCAGTTGTGCTTATTTTCATAGTTCTTGATGAAACGACGAAAGTAGTCAATCAATCCGAAAAAATTGCAGGTTCTCTGTAACAAGTAAGTTTGAGGCCAAGGCAAAACAACAATGATTTTCTTAGTATGTCACTCAAGCAGCTGAGATAGCGAGTGTTTTTATTATGGTCATTCGTTCTACCCCTGCTATGATGTGGCCATATATAAAGAGTAGAATGTGGTTAATTGGAGCTAAGAGTGATTAGATTCCTACAACTACAATTGTGATTCTACCAAATCTTAATCACATGACTGGAGGGAAGCTATGATCAGGGATATGCTACAAAGATGTGGGGCAATATAGATCATATTTTGGTAAAAGATTTAGTAGAAACCCAATTAAGTAGAAGGCACCGCTGAAAAAATTAGGGATATCATTGTTCGGTAGAAGACATGTGGATGCAGGCCTGGTGAGCCCACCCCACCCAATAAGTATGGGAATGAGTTGTGACCCGGAAGTTCTTAGCAGATAAAAATTAGTGCTTCCTAAAATTAAGGATGTTGAGACTCAAGAGTACGAATTATGAGGTTAGTTCAAGCAATGTGTTAATATTGGATGGTTGGAGTGATAGATAGGTCAAGGTTATCCATGTAGATGCCTATAAATACACATTTTTTTGAATAAAAGTTTGTCAGAACCAAGAAGTGGGAAATCAATAAGAGAGCAAAATGAATTAAGGTAAGACTATGGTGTGTTTCTTCTCATGTTATTCGCTATTAGTCTTATTTCTCTCTCATACACATACACAAGTCTATTGGTACTGACTTTCAGCGTAGCGGCGTTAGCGAGAAGCAAATCAATCCTAGTAACTTTTTGTAGTTGCATTCTAAGGACTTGTTTTCAAAGAATAGCGCCTGACATTGTTTACAATTATACGAGTTGGAAAAGATATTGTGGGTATTAACTTCAAGTATCATGTCTATGGATATAGTCACCCCAATCTTCGAGCGGCTCGAAGGGCTCTGCTGCGGTGGGGCGTCTCCCTACCGGAATGCTACACGTGAGAAGATTTACGCGGCCAATGTGACAGAACCGATTGGGAATGGCGTGAGGTTGTTAAGGCTCTTTGTTATACCATCTATCAATGTTGGCGGGCAAGAAATGCAAAGTCCCGTGGTCAGGAATTTGTGACACCTTCGGTGATTGTTGCTAATGTGCTTACACCCCTCTCATGCGGTTACTTCAACCCCTCCCAGGGGAACTGGGGCACCTCCCAGCCTTACCGGCTGTCCTCCTCCATTTCATGGTGCCCCCCTCCTGGCTGGGTGAAGCTCAACATCGACGGGGAGGTACGTTCTAACCAGTTGGCGGGATTGGGCCTTGTTATTCAGAATGTTGATGGCCAAGTCCTCCTTGCCACGAGCCAATTAACGTTGCACTGGGACCTGGGTGGAACAGAGATGGCAGCTCTTAAGGCCCCTGGGACTATTCTTCCTCCATCTATTTTTGCGGCGAAAGGTGCCATCATCGAGGGGGACTGTTGCAACATGATCGCGTACTGTCGACGGTGTCTAGCGGGTGGAGGTGGCTCGTGGGAGTCGCGTGAAACGGAGGGGCTGTAGTTCTTGAGTGAATTCGCCCATGTCTCTTGCCAGCATGTACGGCGGTCGGCCAACCGGGCCGCGGATTTTTGTTCCAAGTTAGGTTTATCTTTTATTTTTGTTTGGACTAATCCTTTGAGGTATCACCTGGAGTTCCTTGAGATTGTTCAGGAAGATCTAGCGAATATCCACCCTCCTACAAAGCTTTCTTCTTTGTTTTTTTATGCAATATGCAAGTTTCAAGGATATCAGTCACCCATAACTACTGCAATGGTAGTCAACATACTAAAAGAAGTCATATTGTTTTACTTCTGAGAAACTGTATATTGTGCCTAGATGGTGATGAATGAACTTCAAGACAAAGCAGAATGGTGAATCTCACAACTGCTATATGTCTTTTTTAAAGCTAGAAGTATATTTATCAATTATGAGAAGTTTTCAGCAGAACATTACAGTGAAATGAGCAGGTGAGTACTTATGAGGGGAAAAACAGAAAATCATTTAATAATATCAGATAAGGCAAGAAACAAGGTACCATTATTATGTTAAGGTCTTCCTGAGAAATATTCTCCAAAGAGACCTGCTTTATTGCCACAAAATCCCCATTCTCCAGATCAAGACCCTTATAAACGCGGCCGTACGCTCCCTTGCCGATCTCATCTCCAAGTATCTAACAAAAGCCCACCAGAGTCACCAGAAATCCAGACAAAGAGTATAACTCAATAGGAAAAGGAGGATACAAAATTGCTCACATATTTGTCATAGAGCGTTTTAGATTTGTGGAAATGAGCGGTTGCTGGGTGCCGAGACATCCCTGGAACCGCAATTTTCTCGAAGAAACCTTGAGCTAATTCCGTGCCAAACCTATCAAACAGCAGAAAAAAAAAATCAACAAAGCAAGGGCAGTAGGTTCGAATCAGGCAAAACAAGGTCTGCAGATGAAGTCGTCTGCATTGAGAAAAGCAGCTTTCAATCTCTAAGAAACAGCGCGGATCTTCAATGGGGAAGGTACGAAACTTGGACAACTATTTTAACTCAAAAGCGGTGCGTAGATTGGAAGTGACGCAGATCGGACTGCGCAGGTCGAAGCAAGGGAGAAGAGATGAAACTAAGCCGAGCGGACTCGACGGTGGATAAGGAGTTGAAAAGGAAAAATAGGAGTGGCGCTCCGATGTCCAGCGGTGCCGGCCGGCGGTGGTGATAGGATGGAGAAGGAGAGGGGCGATTGATGCCGGAGCTTGGGAGGGCGAAAGTTGGCAGTTATGGATGCTGAGCCCGGGCCGTGACCCGCCCATAATAGCTGGACCCAAGTTCGACGCCAGCTGTGTGTTATCGATCAAACCGTAAATCCAGCAAAGCGTGAAAAGCACAAGCATGCACATTCACTTCAAAATTCTTTGGGTCCGGAGAATCGGACGGTCTTAACCCTAAGTCTGATCGGGTAGCCCTAAGTCTGATCGGGCGTGTAAACAGTCAAGTGAAAATTAAGCAGCAGTGATAAGAGGGTTTTTTTTAATGTGAAAAATCAGGAAATGGTGAAAAATCACATGATCGAAACTGTGTCAGGTCAAAATCCATTATTTTATTTTTTTACATGTATTTAGAGTTTCCCGAATGGTGACAGGTCACATCTCCGTTACAAGCTTTAAGTTCAGAGAGAGAGGGAAGGGACTAAGTTCACGGAGATTCCACGGTGTGTCTTTGGGCGCGTCCGCGAGAGCGCTCTCTTGTGCCTTCTTCGGGGCTTACTGAAGCATACACGTGAGCGTTAAGCGGACTAAAGAGGGGGCGGAGCGAATCTCAAGCGAAGGAACGATTTAAGTCTCATGTTCTCGCCAGAAAATCTCAGAGTTAACTGTAGTCTCTATAGTTGTTTGTCTTCAAATGAAGGCATTGAGACGTGTTTGTTGCTTTCTAGAGGTACGTGCTGGCAATTGTGTGGGTCTGAGTATTAAGTTGGCAAATGACATCGCTCAATTTCGCTCACCTGGATCATCATTTTTCATGAAATGTCGGACATGCCCCCCCCCCCCGGGCGGTCAGAGCAGCCCGGACAAGTTGCCCAGCGGTCGACGGCACGCGCGCAAACGGTCACGCATGCAAGGGGCGTCGCGCACGGGGCGTGCGCTCCTTTACGGTACACCAGCGGCGTTTGTGCGATGTCGCGCATGCGCAAGCCTTGTACGGTGTCCTCGCTTGCTTGGTTTCGTTCACTCTTTTAGGGTGTCTTCAGACCCTTTGAGTGAGTGAGACTCGTGTGTGCGGTTTGCTCGGTTTGGGTGGCTTGCTTTCTCGTTTTTGCTTGAAGTCTTCCCGATTTGACTCGAGAATTCTTAGGAGGAACCCCCATCAAATGATCCCTAATTTTTGGGAGAGTGACCCGCGAAGCGATGATTCCGAAAATTTTAGATATAATCATACTGGACTTTGAATCATGTCAGTACGTGCACGTCACAAATTACTTTTGTTTGTAGTGTGAAATGTCCCTTTGATAACACCAAAACCATCAACGAACACATCAGCGGGCGGTTGTTGCGTGCGACAGTGAGGGCCACAACCGACACTTCGCGTGCAGCCTTGAGGGCCACCGACGCGCCGCACCCCCCTCCGGCCGCGCGGTTGCACGACTCCTCAGCTCCTCGTCGCCCACCAGTCGGCGTCGTGTGGCGGGGCGGCCACACGTGGTCGTGGAGCCGAGCGAACTGTCGACCCCTATAGAGTCGGCCCCCTCAAGGACGGTCGCTGTCGCGCGACCGCGCGAGCAGCCATCCATCCGGTCGCATGGTCGCGCCCGGCCGACCCCTCCACTAGTCGGCCCTCGCCGGCTGGGTCCCACTACTCGACAGCCCCTTTGTCGCCACCGAGCGGTCCTCCACCGTTTGATTGCTGCCACTCGATCTCCACCGTTCGATCTCCACCGTTCGATCACCACGCAACCACCTCGTGTAACCACCCATTATGAGGGAGGGTGCACATAGCCAAAATTATAATGAGTGTACGCATAGTGATCTTCTTGAAAATACGCGACATAAAATATAAGAAACTGGTCTGCAAATAACACATAACGTGGTTATGTTCTACGGATAACCGCGTAATCAACATAACCACCTCAGAGACATATAAATAGAACCTCAGGGCTCTCCTTCAAATCTTCTTTTTCTCCTCCTACTTCGCCTCTTACGCACGCGAGAGCTCTCTTGAAGGTCTCCTTGTGTCTTCGAAGAATCCTTCAAAGATCTTCGAGCTCCTTTTAAGATCATTTGAAGATCTTCAATCTCCTTCGAGCGCAAATTGTCAATCAAGTGGCGGATCCAGAATTTTTTTAAAACCCGAACACTAACAAAAATTAAGTATAAATGAAATTTTTTTATTTCAAATGACATTAGATAAATATAAAAACTTATAATATTGAAGTTTCCAAAAGAACTTGCATATTAGAGAGCAACTTTTTGCGGACGCATATTCTGAAAACGCATAATAACTTCTTCATTTGTAATTGTGTCAAGTGTCAACAATATCTTTCTCAATATAAGCTATTAGACAATCATTCATTCATCCTTCATTCTGTTTTTCGAATGACGCTTTATAATTTTCATAGCAGAAAACATTCTTTCCACGCAGGCAGTTGCAACCGGTAAAAGACAAACCAATTTTAAAAGTCGACAAATCAATTGGAAATGATCATGTTTTTTAAGCTCCACTAATTTTTTCTACAAGCTCACTATACATATATATATATATATACATATATGTATATATATACATAGATGTATATATATAGTATATATATACATCTATGTATATATATACATATATGTATATATACGAGTGACAGGCACGGGCCTCCGGCCCGATGGCCACGCGCCACAGTACCCGGCAGGCGATGGCGGGCTTCGCCCGCCACCCGCTGTTGCCCGATGGCTACGCGCCACAGTACCCGGCTGGCGACGGAGGGCTTCGCCCGCCACCGTCGGGCTTCGCCCGCCCCCGTCGGGCTTCGCCCGACCACGTCGGGCTTCGCCTGACTTTCCCCGATGGCTACGCGCCACAGTACCCGGCTGGCGGGCTTCGTCGCAGTACGCAACCGTCACAGTACGCCACGCGCCACAGAACCCGGCTGGCGACGGCGGGCTTCGCCCGCCCCCTAACCGCATGCTTTTTTAAATTGAAAACATTAATTAATTAAAAAATAAATTGAAAAATTAATTGATTAAAAATTGAAAAATTTATTAATTAAAAAATAATTTGAAAAAATAATCAATTAAAAAATAAATTGAAAAGCTAAATATTTAAAAACCAATACATTGTAGGCGGGTGAACAGTGTCGTGAACACTGTTCACCCGCCTGCTTTTACTAATATACTTTATATTAAATATACTGTAATGATTAAATATTATTTTATAAAAGCAACGCCTATTTTTAGTCCCAAATTCCGAGATTCAATCCAAGATCCCGTCACGACTTTAATTTCATAATTTAACCATCTTCATCAAGTTGGCAAAGAGACAGTACTCAGTGATCTCGGTATTAGAAAGGAATCAGACCAAACCTTTAAAAAAGATATTTCAGGTGTTAGGACAACTCAGCTTTCCATACTCATGGACTAGGTTGATGCTTTTTTAATTATGCTGGGTTTTTTAATATCGTATTTTGACCGTATGTTGTTGAATTATCTCATTCATATGTTCTTGAATCTGGCGCTTATAAACTCCGAATAAAAATAACATTTTGATGGATTGTTCTCAAATTAAATATATTGGATTTTGTATTCTGATTGATGCTACGTTACAGAGAAATAAGTTTGGTGACACATGTTTTTTTAGCACCAAACATTTAAAAAGGGGCTTGCTGTTGAATGAATTTTTTATATAAATGGTTATCAGTGTTTGATGTGCATATTACAATGCACATTACTGAATTTTATTAGATGTTTTTTTTAATGGCGGTGATAAGCATTGTCATGTCAAACATAAGTTTTATAATTACAGTTTTTTTACAGATTGCTGGAAACAAACATATGCATATCAAACGGATATTTTTTTGAGAAACATATGAAGACCTCGGTTTGGTTGAGACAGGTGAATGGTGTTGACATGATTGGCACTGTATTGCATAATGTGTACAGTGATCCTATCTCCAATGCTCCACAAATAGGAATCATTGGATTATTCTTAACCGTTCATGAACATACGGAAAATGACTGAAGCCATACTTCACCATAGTAATGAATTCCATAAGATATTAGTTATGCTACCTTCATCCATAAACACTACCATATCTTAGTTTACTATTGTGTACATGTTATTGTGTGCAAGTGAAATTGATTGCATTACGTGAGTCTATAGCTTTTTGATGCTAGAGTCTGGCTTCAATTGACTCAAAACAAAACTATTGCATTGACTTCAGTTCCAATCTCTTAAAATCTTTCCGATCATAGATATTTGCCGTAAATTATATTACTGTTGTCGACGGGGACATCAATGTCCGTCCTCTATTTTGACTGATCAGGTTTGCCGCCGGTTATCTCCCACTTGATGTTAAGGTTCTACGGATTAACCCAAACCAATAATTTAACTCTCAACACAAAATTAGAACAAGTAAAAGGTACAAATGCCAACTCCTAAGTTTAGGATCAATTACAGTTAATTACTTCCACTATGATCAATAACCCGCCTCACCAAACTTGACTTTGCTGCATGCTCACTCGCACAACACCTCAACAACATATATATACTCAAATCAACAGGACCTTCTTGGAATTTTTAACAATATAGCGAAAAACTGCTCACATTTTGCTCACATTATGCTCCCATAATTTTGGTGATATTAGACTATCACCAAAATTAGAAACAAACGTTGACTCGATCATACTGGATTTTTCTTGCCATATTCGGAGTTCCGTCGGTCTTTGTGATTGTGAATGGCTGAGTTTAAGATTGTAATACAATTTTTGATTTACCCTGGTTGTGATTATTTTATGTTTAGGGATCGGAAAGTGTTTTGATGGGGTCTTTGTTGACCTTGCCCGTTAACAAATCTCAAGAGAAATTGCGTTCTGATTCCTCTCAAGCCGAATTCTGCAACAAGAGGTTGAAGATGTTGTCGTCAACCTTTGTCGACGAGAATCCTATACTTTTCCCGAACATACCCGATGTAATTTCCCAGCAGATCATTGTGAGGGTTCCTACGATTCACTACTTGAAGATGAAGTTGGTTTCGAGGGCGTCGAAATATGGCCAGAAACCAATCGAGGGTTCCCCTCATCCTACGTATAACTATAAATTACATATGGTGATCTCTATATTCTTTTTCATGAGTGGAAATTTTGATATTTTTTGACGTCGTTCTCTGCTGTTGTCCTTCATTGATGAAGGAGTTCTGAACATAGAAATTTATAGTTATGCCATGCAAATCCGTAGTTCAACCCGCTTTTTGACCCGAATATCTAACCCTTGGCGATTTGTGCAGTTATAAAGAGGTTTTGCACTCATTTTTGGGTTTATTGTTTAATAAAAAGGGAAACATATTCTCTACTTTACCCCCTCAATGAGGCCTATACATATGAATTTTGACTGTAACTTCCTTCTTTGCAGAGGTTCTGACATGTTAACTTCTCATTGACAACTTCATCGAATAGTGAGTTCTCACACAGATTTGTTTTGCCAAATAATCGTATTATAGGTCAATTTTATATTTTTCTCTCCGTCACGCCGAGGTAATTCCCCAAAAAGCCCATTCACCGCTTCCTCCTACTTCGTCTGCAAGCGACATCGCAGCCTCAATTCTCCACCGCGTACTCCACTGCTTCCTCCTACTTCGTCTGCAAGCGACAGGCCAGCCTCAATTCTCCGCCGCTTAAGGCGACAACGCCACGAAGATGCTTCCCCGCTATGTTTTAAACGCTCCCACCATCCCCTGTAACCCTACTCGCGATCGCAAGAAAACCCCCCAATCCCTTCTCCTTGCTCTGCAAGCGACAACTTAGGCTAACTTATCCGCCGCTTCAGCTGAGAGCGCCACGACGAGCCGCTGCTTCAGGTGAGAGCGCCACGCTCTCTTGCTTTGATACTCTCCTGTCTGCCCTGCCCTTCTCCTACCTTCTCTCACTGCCTCCCCTCAAATCTGTTGGTATTTGCATTTTTGGTGAAGCCAAGATGGTCTTCTCACCAAGTTTCATTTAACTTGATCTATTTTTCCCCTCTTGGGTGAAAGAAGAAGAAGAAGAAGAAGAAGAGCGAAATAGCGATTGAAATATCTCTGATGGCGTCCTCGAATCCAGAGTAGATCACGTGTGGATTTTTTGCAGTCTGATAATACCCGTGAGTCGTACAAATTTTGAGCTTTTCTCTACATTTCTTTTAAGCAACATGCATGGCCGGCGGCCGGAGATTGAGGTTCTAGGGTTTCGTGTTTTTCTGCTTGAGGCAGTTGCTCAAGGGTGCTTTGTGCTTCTTCTATGTTCTTCTTTTTCATTTTTTTTAAATCTCCGTTCATGTTTCGGGATGAAACACATCTATTAAAACTAATAAAGAAAAACAAACCATCATTGCCATCTCTTTAGCTAGCTCAAAACTGAAGTATGCACACAATTTTAGTACTCCGATTTGAAACCCTAAACACCTGATGCCGAGAGATAAGATCAGGTGGAGGAACGTTTTAGTTTTTTTGTTTTGTGAGGGAATATGCGAGAATTTGAGATACATAAAATTATTAAGCAAATTACAGTTGTATTCTCACTAAGTCCTGTTAAAAGCAAGGAAAACATTGCAATTATACACCAAATCATATCACACTTTCAATGTTTTAAATATTGGTTCTTTGTTCTTTTGTTTTTGTAGAAGTGAATCAATGGGTGGAAGTGCTTGGAATGCCTTAATTTTCTCATTAATTTATATTAGAGGAATCAATGGGTGGAACCGTGGAAGTGCTAATTATTTTGCATATTATTTGCTAATTATTATGCTTTGATTTATACATCAGGTAAAAGCACAGTCGCATGTGCCCTTAGTCGGGAACTATATGTTTTGTGCTATCTTTCTTCTGTGCTTGATGACGACAACATTAGACATGATTTGAACTAAGATCTTAGCTTTAATTCAGATGACCGTGCTGAAAATATTTGCAGAATTGGTAATGTGTGGCTCTCTTCTCATGTTTCTCAATAACTACTACGTAGTCAATATTATTTGATGATAAACTGATATATTATATATAATTGGCATATCTCTGTATGTTTAGTGTTGGTAATGGAAATTCCATTACCGTGGGAAACATATTCTCTACTTGAAGATGAAGTTGGTTTCGAGGGCGTCGAAATATGGCCAGAAACCAATCGAGGGTTCCCCTCATCCTACGTATAACTATAAATTACATATGGTGATCTCTATATTCTTTTTCATGAGTGGAAATTTTGATATTTTTTGACGTCGTTCTCTGCTGTTGTCCTTCATTGATGAAGGAGTTCTGAACATAGAAATTTATAGTTATGACATGCAAATCCGTAGTTCAACCCGCTTTTTGACCCGAATATCTAACCCTTGGCGATTTGTGCAGTTATAAAGAGGTTTTGCACTCATTTTTGGGTTTATTGTTTAATAAAAAGGGAAACATATTCTCTACTTTACCCCCTCAATGAGGCCTATACATATGAATTTTGACTGTAACTTCCTTCTTTGCAGAGGTTCTGACATGTTAACTTCTCATTGACAACTTCATCGAATAGTGAGTTCTCACACAGATTTGTTTTGCCAAATAATCGTATTATAGGTCAATTTTATATTTTTCTCTCCGTCACGCCGAGGTAATTCCCCAAAAAGCCCATTCACCGCTTCCTCCTACTTCGTCTGCAAACGACATCGCAGCCTCAATTCTCCACCGCGTACTCCACTGCTTCCTCCTACTTCGTCTGCAAGCGACAGGCCAGCCTCAATTCTCCGCCGCTTAAGGCGACAACGCCACGAAGATGCTTCCCCGCTATGTTTTAAACGCTCCCGCCATCCCCTGTAACCCTACTCGCGATCGCAAGAAAACCCCCCAATCCCTTCTCCTTGCTCTGCAAGCGACAACTTAGGCTAACTTATCCGCCGCTTCAACTGAGAGCGCCACGACGAGCCGCTGCTTCAGGTGAGAGCGCCACGCTCTCTTGCTTTGATACTCTCCTGTCTGCCCTGCCCTTCTCCTGCCTTCTCTCACTGCCTCCCCTCAGATCTGTTGGTATTTGCATTTTTGGTGAAGCCAAGATGGTCTTCTCACCAAGTTTCATTTAACTTGATCTATTTTTCCCCTCTTGGGTGAAAGAAGAAGAAGAAGAAGAAGAAGAGCGAAATAGCGATTGAAATATCTCTGATGGCGTCCTCGAATCCAGAGTAGATCATGTGTGGATTTTTTGCAGTCTGATAATACCCGTGAGTCGTATAAATTTTGAGCTTTTCTCTACATTTCTTTTAAGCAACATGCATGGCCGGCGGCCGGAGATTGAGGTTCTAGGGTTTCGTGTTTTTCTGCTTGAGGCAGTTGCTCAAGGGTGCTTTGTGCTTCTTCTATGTTCTTCTTTTTCATTTTTTTTTAAATCTCCGTTCATGTTTCGGGATGAAACACATCTATTAAAACTAATAAAGAAAAACAAACCATCATTGCCATCTCTTTAGCTAGCTCAAAACTGAAGTATGCACACAATTTTAGTACTCCGATTTGAAACCCTAAACACCTGATGCCGAGAGATAAGATCAGGTGGAGGAACGTTTTAGTTTTTTTGTTTTTGTGAGGGAATATGCGAGAATTTGAGATACATAAAATTATTAAGCAAATTACAGTTGTATTCTCACTAAGTCCTGTTAAAAGCAAGGAAAACATTGCAATTATACACCAAATCATATCACACTTTCAATGTTTTAAATATTGGTTCTTTGTTCTTTTGTTTTTGTAGAAGTGAATCAATGGGTGGAAGTGCTTGGAATGCCTTAATTTTCTCATTAATTTATATTAGAGGAATCAATGGGTGGAACCGTGGAAGTGCTAATTATTTTGCATATTATTTGCTAATTATTATGCTTTGATTTATACATCAGGTAAAAGCACAGTCGCATGTGCCCTTAGTCGGGAACTATATGTTTTGGGCTATCTTTCTTCTGTGCTTGATGACGACAACATTAGACATGATTTGAACTAAGATCTTAGCTTTAATTCAGATGATCGTGCTGAAAATATTTGCAGAATTGGTAATGTGTGGCTCTCTTCTCATGTTTCTCAATAACTACTACGTAGTCAATATTATTTGATGATAAACTGATATATTATATATAATTGGCATATCTCTGTATGTTTAGTGTTGGTAATGGAAATTCCATTACCGTGGGATTGGCGAGTAATGAACAAATGTCATTTCTGTACGGTTACAGTGATTTAATCCGCTCTTCGCTTCTTCGTCTCACCGAAGCATCCGTCGCTCTCGCCAGAAGTCTCCCGCATATCCTTCTTCGGAGGGTGCCGGTCTGAAACCTCACTACTAGGTATCGATTTTACTCCATCTTCTCCTCCTTTGAACCTATTCTCCCCCGCTCTTTGCGTCGTGTACGCAGCCTGTTATGGCGGCTGAAAACCCGAGAAAACCCTTTCACCTCTGCTCACGTCGCCCTCGCACCCCTCCACCGATGTTCGCGTCGCGCTGAATTCCAGAAAATGCCCCCTCCACTGCTTCTTCCCTGTTGGTCGCTCAACCCGACGCGTGGCCCTTACACCGCTTTTTCTTCCTCTTTACATCTCATCCCGCTGAACTCCTGGCCCTGCTCGCACTGCTGTTCGTCCGACCCGCCGTTCCGCTGATCTTTCGCCCTGCTCTCGCTGGTTTACCATATTTTCTTTTTCCTCCACCTATCTCTGTCGTCGCTGCTTTAGCATATTATGGGCAGCTAAATGTGAAAAATAAATAGAGGGTCTTCGCCGTTTCAGAAGTTATGTTGCTGCTCCGCCTGTGAGGAAACCCTAAATCCATATCTTTGTAGCATATACTCTACTCTTGCTTCCATTTTTTATTTCTATTGTGTTTGTTCAGCTCTTAAAAAACAGGCCTTATAGAACACATTACATCCTTTCGGGTTCACCATTATTACCGTATTAATACTACCTTGCAGTTCATTGGTTATGTTAATATCGATTAATGCTGCAGGTTTCATCCACAGCCAAGGAGTACCCTGCTACAGACGTGATATTTTCTACCCTTGCTTCCGTTTTTTATTTTTATTCTCTTTGTTCATACCCTACCTCAACATCAGCGTGCACCGCCTAGGTATGGTTTCCATAGAAGGTGGTGGACATTGTGAAGAGGTGCAGACAAATAATGAGTTAGGCTTGAAGAAGAAGAAGCCGAAGATCGAGATGCCAACTCTTAATAACGTAATCCTACTAATTTTTGTTGTTCAAGTACTCAATTTTCATCTCATTTTGTTTTTTATTCTTAGCAAGCGATTTTGTTTGTCAGTGACGAAGTTCTGAGTGCTTTTTCTCATTTTCATGAGGATATGCATCTGACTATTTTTCTCAATGTTTTTAATTTCTCTTTAATTTATGTTATATATCAATTATTTTAGGTATTTTGGATGGAGGAGATATGCAAAGTTTTATGTTTTAATAATTTTTATGTGATGAAACATTTCCAATGCAATTTGTTTTTGTTATTGTTGTAGAAGTATGTGATTTGTTATTGCTACAAATCATTTAGTGAGGAAGCAGATTTTTTTTTTTGCCTTCTCCCTCTTTGCCGATTCCTCGAACCTGCGACCAATGGATCAAAGTAATTCAACTTAACCACTGCAGGGAACAACTCAGCTTAGTGAGCAGATTACTTTTTAAGTTTATGTTTAAATTTTATATCATTCATGCATAGTTAGAGGTAGTGTCAACATTTAGTATGAGTCAGACAAATGGTTGATTAGGAATATCAAAAAAACCTGGACGAAAACAGTGAAGATTTCGAAGACATTTACGAGATACATAGGAAAAGTTTGGCATGGTGGCAGAGGTCATGAACATGGCGTTTAAATTGTCATTCGTTAATACCCACCCAAGGAACTTCATCCACTTCACGTCTTTGTCGGGGGTTTGGCCTAGGAGACGCAGAGCTAGATGCTGTAGTGCTACTTCGAGCTGTTTGGCGAGCTTTTTGAGGCTGTCGTGATCTCGGATAAAAACACGGGAGGCTCGAAGGGCTATGGTTTCGTGAGTTTTCTCTTCCTTCTTCGTCTAATCGACAGTATCCCAACTGTGACGGTACCTCCGCCCAAACTTCAAAGGGCTATGGTTTCGTGAGTTTTCTCTTCCTTCTTCGTCTAATCGACAGTATCCCAACTGTGACGGTACCTTCGCCCAAACTTGACTCCTCTACAACACTCAATCAATTGACAGGACACAGGAAGCCCCCATGCCCTACGCGGCAGTACCCCGCCTCGACATTGTCCTGACGCGACGACGCTTCTGCAGCTCGCAGACCCCCGTGCAAGCGCCATCAAGCAGGAAATTGGTATTCATATTCGTTAAATGCATATATAGAGTTTGTGCTCCCGTAAAATTTTTTACTCAAATCTCATGCAATTGCTTCATTCTTTTATGATTGGATTTTGTTCCGTACGTTGCATGATTATTTACATCTCTATATTCCCAATGTTTGATTTTGTTTCCATGGTTCTCTGAAAACCAAATTTATACGTGATGTACTCTTTTCAACTTCACTGCTAATGGGACATGCAAATTAGTTTTAAAACATAATGCACAACTGAAACCTATTGTAATGACCTTTAATTACATGCAATTGCTTTTGGTTTATGTTGTAAATGTCACAAAAAATCACCAATATCATATTTGTTTTCTTAGGCTTATTTATTTTCTTGGCTGATATAATTATTACATTATGCTGTCATTTCTTATTTCTCATGTTCAAAATATATCCTTACTCATCTTCCTCCCTCAACTTCTAATTTAAGTACAACAACTATGCCCTAATTTAATTATATATATGCAGGAACATGATAGGTCCTAATGGTTAATCTCAACTTTCTTAGATTGCCATTGCACAAATAAAATGACAGTAAATTCAGGTATCAATATGGTCGTACTGCTCTTCATTGATACAATCCATATTCCTTCAGCTCTTCTTCGTGTTGGGATAAGTTCTCAACCTCTCCTTTGTGCTGATAACCTTCCAGACTCAACCTATAACACTGATTACACTTTTTGATGCATACCCAAATCAGCAACCTGCTCTTATTAAAGGGAAACTTGATCATAAGGATCAACAGTACGCCTCCGTTTGGGGGGACTTATTTTCACAGGTCAGATTCCAATACACCTGGAGATTAAAATGTTTATTTTGCTCATTAATTCTCACTAGATCTTATCTGCAAGCCGCTCCTCTCGCGCGCAAAGAGTTCTCCTATACTCCGCCGGTAAGCATTTCATTTCCTTTATGATTTCGTTTTTCATATCCTCTATCAATTCCTGTTATTGATTTTCGTTTATATGCTGATCGCTCGCTGCATCTCCTCCCTCCCTGCTTCTCTTCCGACTGTGTGTCATCTCTTAACTCAGGCAACTTTCCTACTCCAGCAACCGCTCCTCTCGCGCGCAAAGAGTCGTCATATACTTCGCCGGTAAGCATTTCATTTTCTTTATGATTTCGTTTTTCATCTCCTTTATCAATTCCTGTTTTTGATTTTCGTTTTTTTTGGATGTTTTATCTTTTCGTTTTCATAGATTTCTGCCGTAGGTCACTCGGCACTGAAGCCCCAACCTTCGCTTTTGCCCCTCATTTGCCGCTCTCTTCCTCCTCCCTTCTCCTCCTCACGCCGGTGCCCCTCCTCTGCGTTGGGGTAGTCCGCCACCAAACAGTTCTCCTGCTTCTTCTTGCCCGTCAGTAGGTTTGCAAATTTGGGTTTTCTTTTTTGATTTCGTTTTTTTCCTTCTACCGTGCCTCTAATTGTGTTCTTCGTTTTTTCTTAGCTACCTACAACTTTGATTAACAGTGTAAATAATTTGCCTCTACCACTCCTTAAACAACCACTTTTTGCAGCGTCCACTGCTTCCAAATCCTGTTGCGGAACGTTGTCATCGAATACCACCGCCCACAGATGTATAATTTTCCTCAACCTTTTAGCGAATGAAAACTGGAACTTGATACCTGTGTAATCAATTTTAAAAATTCTTAAATCAGATTTTGAAATTCTCAAGGACTTGAAATTGAAGTTTTATTTTGGATGTGCTCTACCCCCAATTTTACTGATATCTATAATAAGGCTCATCCTCTTTTCATCATGTTCTCTCCGTCACAAGCTTATTAATGTCCACCGTCGCTTTGTTAATGACAAGCAAGTTATAGACGGCGTCGGAGATGTTTTGGGAGAAGGAGGGGGAGGAGGGGAAGTGATGGGAGGATCCGAGCTCGGTGAAGCCGTTCCGACAAGTCTCTTGGTTGGCGAAGGCGGCGCTGAACCAAGTTTGTGAGTAGTCGTGAGAGCAGGAAGTTGAAAGAGAGTTGTTGAGATTGGAAATGGTTCTCTCGCAGAGTTGAAGGCAGTCCGCCCAGGGCGCCATCCCCGGCGCATCGAGCGATGAGGTGTCGACGGTCAACGCCAGCTGCTGAGCGGCAGAGGCACATGCCAAGGTGGCTTGGATGGCCTGGTGACGGAAGACAGCTGCTGGCTTATCATAATAATGATTGTTTACCATGGCTCTGCAGATTTTAGGATATGGGGTTTGGTCGCAGGAAAGGTTCGGGTTGGGGGATGCGGTTGCGCCGGCGATGACGACGCACACGATGAAGATGAAAGCAGAGATTAGCTTAATGCAAGCAGCGGCTATGGTGGACGATGAATCTCAAATGGAGGAGGGATTGGAGCAGGTGATGTAATTAAGATGGGGTTGTGCATCCTTTTAATAGGCGCAGAAGCTACAGATAGAGAGGGGCTGAGGGGAGATTGGAGATGGCCGGGGATTCCAACGCCGGAGGCGGAGAAGAATTTTTGAAAATTTTAAAACGTTGGGCCGGTCCAGGATGTTGCAAGATTGACGAACAAGAAATCAAATCAACGTCGTTTTATCCGTTGTTAATTTGTTAGTGTAGCTGTAGCAGCACGCGAAAATTGAAAAAACAGGCGATGCACGGGCTACGTACAAAGATTGTCCTGCTTTTTGTTCAACTGTACTATGGTCGAATAATAATTAGATGCGCTTATTGTATGAGCTAGCGGGTTATTTTGTTAGCGTTCCTTATTGTATGAGCTAGCGGGTGGAGCTCCGTTTGGGAGGATTTATTGGCATGAATCGGACCTTAATTATAATGAAAATAAGTCCCCCACGGATCAGATGGATAGCTTTTTTCCCGCACGGCTATGTTACATGTTCCCAAAAAAATTTCACAGCTATGTTATTATTATTATTATTGTTTTTCCTAATAATGTATGTTCTGGGCAGATTTTGTTTGGAAAATAAGCATAACTCAAGAAAGCGTGGCCGGATGTTAGTAGTTTTGGGATGAATGACATCTTCGAAAGTCTTTGCGTTGTCCCTTTAATTGAAGTTTTCTCATCGAAGGGAGGTTGTCATCCCTTCTCCGCCGCAATGCCAACGCCTCCATCACTTCGGTTCCCAACCCGAAATCCGTCGCCGACCCTGCTCGCCGCTGAGTAGAGCTCCACCTTCGTCCATTTGCTTGACCAAAAAGACGACTACCGCGTCAATCCAAGCGCCGAGCTCCTGTTGGCCGCTCCGAGATGCCGAGCTCTGAGCCAGGGACGCCGCCTGCTCCCTCCAACTCCGCACCGCCGCCTCCTGCTCCAACGCATTCCCGCCGATTATCCTTTAACGACGCTGCGTTCGAGAGAAGAAAGGAGGGGAACTGTGCGACGTCGAGGTAGAAGAAAGGAGGGGGAGCGGTGCTCTGGCGGCGGAATTGCGGCGGCGAGGTTGCCACAGCTTGGCACCGCACCCGTGCACTCGCAACCCCCCGGAGCACAGCTACCCCCACCCTGTGTCTTTGCTCTTTGGAGAGGGTAGGTTGTATATAGGGTTTTAAGACTTGCAGTGTATTTAATGTAACCTTTCTGTCTTCAGAAAAATTTATTGGTCAGGCTCATTTGTAGCATTATCTTCTTTTGTGAGGGAAAATAATGAACACTCTTTTTAATTTGGGACTAAAAGTTATGGGCTTTTTGTATCATTAAAATATTTAATATGTATGAAAAATAAAAAAATTATTTAATAAGTCCGACAGTGAAATAGATATTATACAATAGTTGTGTTACAATAGAGAGAATCTCAAATTTTGTTCATGAAAATAATGATTTTTGGATGGTGTTTTTTTGCTCCCTTTGTCTCATTTGCACGCTAGCGCTAACACTGCAAAAATTTAGGCTCCATTTGACACAATGGTAGTGGTTTTAAACATATGAGTTAAACCGTCATTCCAGAATCATCTCACAATTATTATTTGTTTTAACATAATAGTGTATGAACTTTCTTAGGTGAGCGTTAGTGGATGAAGTTACTTAGGTGACTGTTAACAAATCATAATTTAATCTTCATGTGCATAATTGCCACCGGAGCATTATGCTCTCTGTGATGTAGGTGATAAAAAAAAATTACGTGTTAAAACAGAAGTAGATTGTTTGAAAAAATTTCATTGTTCCTTTCAAAAAAAAAAACATTATAGAATTTTTTTTATACGTAAGGATATTGTTTTTAGTAATAGACTAATTGGTGTGTAGATTTCTAATAGCAAAATTGCATTTATGCATTTCAGTACATTTTTCCATCGCAACCAGAGCCTTAATTCCTGTTGACAGCGAGAGCAAGACACATGAATCAACAACAAATATTGTTTTCACGTCAAATATCCAGTCTGAAGCGCTGAACGTTGGGCTCGCCAGTTCCTCTGCGTGGTCTTCTCAAGCTAATTCTAAGGGTTGCTTGGAGGGAGCTAGGAATTGGGGCCAAATTCCATCAGAAGACAAGAAAACAAACTCCACAGAGCGCTAAGAAATACTCAGGTCGTCATGCGATTTGCATGGCAGTGTCAAGATGATGGATTGCGTTGAAGCGGGCGAAGCCCGCTTCTATGTGGCCAAAAACCAGCAGAATCATCATGCACGGGCGAAGCCCGTGCGCAGGCGGGCGAAGCCCGCCTGATGCGGCCGAAGGCCGCCCGAGAGCATCGAGCACGGGCGTAGCCCGTGCGAAGATGCTCGTGTATGTACATACATACATATATGTATACATACATATATATATATATATATATATATATATATATATATATATATATATATATATATATATATGTATATATGTGTACATATATATATGTATGTATACATATATGTATGTATGTACATACATATATATATACATATATGTATATATACATATATGTATATATGTATATATACATATATGTATATATGTATATATACATATATGTATATATATGTATATGTACATATATATACATATACATATATATACATATACATATATATATACACACACACACACACATATATATATATATATATACGAGCATCTTCGCACGGGCTACGCCCGTGCTCGATGCTCTCGGGCGGCCTTCGGCCGCATCCAGGCGAGCTTCGCCCTTCTTTGCCCGTGCGCGATGTGTCGTTGCGGGTGCGCCCGCATCAAAACGGGCTACACCCGCAACATATACATATGAGTACTCAAAACGACCGCAAAGAAATATAAATCAAGATTACAATTTTTTTTTTAAAAAAAAATGTATGTTTTGCCTTAAAAAAATTAATTTTCCTCTCACTCTCTCTTTCCCTCTCTCATATAGGTTTAAGAACCCTATCAATATTTTTTCTCTCTTTCCCCCTCTCTTTTCAATCTTTCTTTCTCTCTCTTCATCTAAAGGGTGAGATTTAATATGCTATTTGATCAAACGGTTGAGAGGAAATGTTTGGTGTGCTTGAAGATATGTATATTGATATATATGGTAGATATATATATATATATATATATATATATATATATATATATATATATATATATATATATATATATATATATATATATATACATACATACATATATATACACACACATATATATATATATATATACATATATATATATATACATATATATATATATATATATATATATATATATATATATATATATATATATATATATATATATAATAGCTGACCATCAAGTAACTGTAAGTCTAGTGAAGTAAAAAATCACATGAGTAAGATTTTGCAAGCTGAATCAACTTCTCATTATCAAAATAACTGAATTGATTATTATGATCAAGGCATGCAATACAATGAAGTAATTCAGTATTTACTTCATTGAATAGGCATTTAACTCATTTAACATCCAATCAATCTCGTACAGTATTATAAATCTCAACCAAAAATGATGATAATTTGTAATGTCTCGTGCAGTGCGTCTTGATCCCTCTACTGAATAAAGTATGCTATTCATGTTTGAAACATCTATATTTTATTTTTCACAAAATGATGATACTTCAATGATGAAAGTCTCCCAATGAATATCAATATTTCTCATATTGAATAATAACTGTTTTGATATTTTAACAAAATTCATTGCATTAATGATGTCTTGATCATTTTTTTTGTAACGCTTATGATAATTCATTTGTCTTTGATAAAATATTTTTCATCAGATGTAAGAGAAACATAAAATCAAATGTCCGAATATTTTTCAAAAGACTACTTGCAGTTCTCCTTTGATTTCCATCAGCTCCGTCCCGGGTAATAATTTCAAGAACTTGTACAATAGATGAAAACATGCGAATGAAATTCAAAACAGTGTCATAATGCGAACTTCACCTTATATCTCCTGCTCTCTTAATTTCAAGTGATTGGTTGAGCCCTCTCCCGCTCTCTAACTCGCAATAGTTTATTTCTTTAGCAACTCTTTCAATTTCTAAAGCTATAAGACAATCACGTCTTTTACAAGAGCCTCCAACAACATTTAATACATTGGTAATGTACAAAAAAAATTCTGTTATCTCACGATGTCCCTCTGCGACTGCTAATAATATCAATTATAGTTTTGAGCAAAACAATGAATATAAAAGTCTGAACTATTGTCATTCCTAATCAAGGTTTTAAAACCATTGAATTCACTCCGCATGTTGCTTGCTTCATGATAACATTGTCCTCGAAGTCTTAAGAGACTAAAATTATATTTTGCAAATAGTTTATCAATAATAAGTTTGAATGATAAAGTTATAGTATCTGAAACATGAGCAAAACCAAGTAAGCTTTCAATAATCTTGCCTCTTTTGTTCACGTATCTCAAAGCAATAGACATTTGTTCTTTATTTGAGATATCACGAGATTCATCCACTAAAATAGTAAACCAATCTTGTCCAATGTCCTTTATTATTTCACATGTCGTTGCACTTGCAATTGCAAGAACAATATCTTTTTGAATTTTTGGGGTTGTTAACTGCCAATTAATTGGATCATTTTTTTAAGACTACGACTTTGACATCACTTTTATTTGAGGCCAAAAACTCCAAAAGCTCCGAAAATTTTCCCTTGTTTAGAGACCCATTAGACTCATCATGACCACGAAAAGACAATCCTTGTCGCAATAGAAAATAAACACACTCGATGGAGGCGTTTAACCGTGCACGGTATTCAACAGTTTGAGTTTCTTCTTGTTTAGCCAAAATATTTGAATGCTCTGTTTTTGATTCATCAAATATTCACATAATTTTTTTGAAGCATTGCGATCGCTATCATGCTTGTCAATATGCTTCTCAAGAATACTCTCATCCTTCAAATATCTAAAGCTACGAGTAACAAATGTTGGATCACATCCCTTTTGTGGAAAAACATAACAATACATGCAAAATGCAACGTCTTTATTTTGACTATACTCCAACCAACCCTTAAACTCAAAAAACCAAATTTTGTTGAATCACCAAGCTTTTGTTCTAAATTCAGCTTGGGGTAAATTTTCTAATTGTGGTTGGCAATGTCCCTTTTCTAGATAATATCTTGTAATTCTATCTTGATCATTGACATCAAAACTCAAAATTGGTTGTCTTAACCCAGAATCAAAAAGAAGTTCTTCGACATAATTAAGCTGTTGTTTCTTACTACATGAGGATAAAGACAACTTTTCAATTGTTTGTCTTACATTGACATAATTAAGCCGTTGTAAAATGAAGAGGACAAACCAATTAAAAATAACACAACTGTTTGATTGTGTTGAGGAATTATGCCTGTTTGAGTGAGAGAATGACAAATTTGTAAAAAATAAGGAACTATGACTGTTATTTAGATAGATTTTTTAAAAAATTAAGTGTTTGTGGAGTTGTTTGGACAACAAACTTTTTTAATTAAGAAATTGTTTGAACAACTTACCTCTGATTATGTTCCTAGGCTCTCCTAGCAGTTTACCTCTAAATCTCTGATTAAGTAATTGTTTGAACAACTTACCTCTTTGGAGTTTGGACAGAAAATTTGAAGATGCCCTAGCCAGTGCCCATTGACGAATGGAGATGAATAAAATAGATAGAAAAAATTAGAACAACAGGAGAAAGAAAAAGCAAGATTGCAGGGAAGAGGGCAGAATAGGAGAAAACTCACCTAGGGAATGTGTACGCTAAACATCAAAGCGCCTGCACTCTGGGTCTGGGATTACACCTCCGTCCCTAGCGGTGCCCTGAGTTCCGTCACCAAAAGGCAAGAGCCAGAGAGGATGACAAAATTTGGGAGTTCCGTCAGCAAGAGACGGAAGAATAAGCGAACTGTGACTGAAATTAGTGCTCAGAAGCGGAAGGCGGAAGTAGCGGTTTTATAAATATTTATTTTTTAAAATAGTAAAAAAAAATATTTTAGAGAGCGGTTTTTTATTAAACCGTTGTCTAAAGTATTATAAAAAAAATATATTTTTTAAAACTTTAGACAACGTTTTTTTTATAAAAAACAACGTTATAAATTATTATAATTTTTTTTAATACTTTAGACAGCTCTCTAAAATATTAATTTTTTTTTTGCCATTTTAAATAATTTTTTTTATAATATTTTAGACAGCGGTTTTCTACCGCTGTCTAAAATCTGTCTATTCAATTTTCAATCCCGACACTTGCCCGGGTATGCCTGCATGTGGGTCCACCCCTGATTCAATCCAACGGCGGTAAAAGAAAAATTCTGTGGAAAATTTTTTTAACAGCAGGGCAGCCGACAGCTAGGGGCTCGTCGGCCACCGGCCGCCCTGCCGTCGGGGACCATGCTGATAACCCCAGGGCGGCCGGTGGCCGGTGAGCATTTCAACTGTTGGATTCAATCTAACAGCGGTTAAAAAAATTCCGCTACAAATTTTTTTAACAACAGGATGTCCGGCGGCTGCAGGCTCGCCTGCCTGTACAATCCCGTATTCGGCGAGTGGGGTCGGCAGGATCCAGATTGGCCAAGTCTATCCCATACCCCAGACGAGCCAAGTCCGCGGCGTTGAGTAGAGCTCACTCAACGCCTTGAGCCATGGCGCCGAGTGAGTAGAACTCACTCAACGCCTTCAGCTATGGCGCCGAGTGAGTAGAGCTCACTCAACGCCTTCGGCCATGGCAGCGAGCTCACTCAGCGCCCTCAGCCGTAGCGTCGAGTAAGGTGAGTTCTGTCAATGCTTTTTGACCTCGGCGTTGAGGGACATCCCGACACCCGTCAGCTCGCACTCGCCAGCTCGCACTCGCGGCAGACAAGTGGAGCAGGCCGAGACTAAGCTCGCCTACTGCCGAGCCGAGGTTGCGAGTACCAGCTCCATCAAGACTCGCCGCCTTTGCCGAGTAGAGGCCATTGCAGGGCAGCTCGCCCCCTTCAGTTGTGATGTGTTTTCCACCATTTTGCCCCCGCTGGCCTGCCCATAGCCCGTTGGAACAGCGAAGTCTCGCTGTTGGCAGACCCAGGTGGGTTGCACATAGCCGTTCAGAACATCGGAGTTTGGCTGTTGGCAGGCCAACCTAAGGGGTTTTCAGTAATTTCAGGCCGACAGAGGTTAGTTACTGGCAGACCGTTTTCAGAAATCTATAAATAGGACCCAAGGGGTACCTTAGAAGGCATGCTTACTTGCTTCCAGTTTTCCAGCACCTTCTGAGTTACTTTAGCCCGACATTTGGCTAAGAAGGGGAAGCGCTCAGTGAACTTCCGGGTGTGTGGTTGGACCTCCGCGCCGGGCCCTTGGTCCAGTCCTTTGCTCTCTTTTTCTTGTTGTTTTCCTTGTAGGAGTGAAGTAGGTGCGCGACCACCCCTTCCCCAATGGTGAACTCCACAAGAGACCGATTTCCAGTTTCAACACTGCCACCGGACACCCTGGGCTCGTCCACATCGGCGGCTGGGTTGTGAAGCGGAAACAACACCGCCCCTGAGCTATGAATAGCCATTCCATCCACCGATTATTTTTGTAAGGTGCAGCAGCGCTATGCTCGCGTGGGCGAGCTCCCACCCGCCCACGAACCCATTTCCTATCATCAGTAACAATTTCCCTAGGGGTGTGTTTGTTTCGCATGAATTGAGATGTAAGAATTGGTTTTGGCCGAAAACCTACGACGCAGAGGAATTGGTTTTGGCAGAAAACCAATTCCTTTGTTCGTTTGCAGGAAGGTTTTCAGTTACAGGAATTGAAGTTTTCATTATTTCTGTTCGTTTGCAGGATGGAATTCGGAGACAGGAATTAACCGTAATGTAACTCTCAAATAATGCAAATGTTTTTATAAAAGCAGGAACACTACTCAAGTGCAGAAGGAATACATGCTAGCTGAAAATATCTACTTCTTATTGTAGGTTTTCTAGAAAGTCAAAGTGAAACTATGAAAAATGAGCTCAAGATCTCTATACTATGATGACTTTACAACCAATATATTATCGATAAAAAATCATAAAAAGGAGCAAAGCTCATAGCTATAACCTAATGCACATGTGCCCAATTGAGCTAACCATGTAAAAAGAGGATCATTTTCATTAGTCATCTTAAAGGTTCTCTAATCAAGCAACTGTGGCATTTGAGTGGTAGCAGTATGAAATTGTGGTATCAAACGGAACCAATAGATTAATATCCTATTTCACTTATAATGTAACCAAAAACTACATATCACAATACATTGCAAACAAGGAAGTTGGCATGCCTCATCTCCCATATAACATAATTCATGTAGACCATACAAGATGCTTCAAACATTTAATACAAGTAATGCTTCAAACATTGCAAACAGTTAATACAAGTAATCATTACAACATTCCGAACGGATTAAATAAAAAACACAGCTACATAAAACATGAGTTCAAGTCTGAAAATATGAATACATAAAGATACAACCTCCCTAAATAGGGTTCAAAAACATATAGGTCCAAACATGACAAATATAAAAACATATAAGGTACACACTACTCGGATATATGGATGTGCAACCATCGCCTCCTAGCAATCTCCGGTAAAACCAAGAAGACCTCACACTTTGTCGCGTCAACACTGAGCAAATCTATGGCTTTTATAAGGTCATCTTCAGAAAGATCAGTCATAACAGATAATGCTTTGTACACCGCTTCAATCCTAGACCTTGATGGTTTTCCGATCGGGGCAATTTCAATTGGATTATCCATGTTCTTTGCAATATATGTGACAACATCGACAATCGTATCAATTGCTGTTGTAGTTTTAGATTTCTTCTTCATTTGACCACTTTGCTCTGACGTAACATCCTTTTTAGGAATTTCTTCCACCCCAAAATTATTTGATGACTCCACTCCCGTTGAGGTGTTACCACCATTTGCTCGATCAGTCCCACAGAGAGTTCCCAAATCTCCCCAATTTACAATTACTTTATCTTTGTAGTGTTTCAAAGACGAATGTGCCTGCATTTAATGTAACCAATTCAGTATCATGTAATAAATAAAATAAAAAATTAATTTTTACAACATCAATCATAATTTTTAAAAACATCAAAAAATTCAATACCTTGATATAATCGGTCCATACTTGTTCGCTATCAACTTGCACCACATGTCGTTCCCAATCCCATCCAAATCCACTTGTATCCAGCACTGTGGATATTTCTTGATAGTATTTATTCCACGTTTTCAGCCGTGCCGCTATTTTCTCCTTTCTAATGTGGACGCGACACTCATCCCAAAGAGCGGATACACACACACATACACATGCATTTACATTTACACACACACACACACACACAAACACATACCTACATTTAGACACAAACATACACATGCATTTACACTTATACACACACAAATACATACATTTACACACACACAAACACATACATTTACACACACACACATATACATACCAACAAAAAAGCAGGGTATCCTAAAGAAAAAAAAACTCCAACAAGTGGCCCTAAGAGGAGGAACACGCATCATACCAAAAAAAAAACCTACATTCTTGAAGAGGAGGAAGACGCACCTCACAGCTGGCCGGAGTAGGGAAGCTGCACTGGAGGAGTTTTTCGGAGTTGAGGGAGTCGGTCGGAGCACGAAAACTGCACGGGAAGGAGAATAGGAAGGATATGAGAAAATCCATCGGGTGAAACCGGAGGCCTAGATGAGAGTTCTTCTTCTAGAGGAGAATACTAACCTCAGATGACCGGCGTTGGCCGGAGAAGGCCGGAGAAGGCGAGCACCGGGCGAAACGGCGATGTGCGGAAGCTAGGGCTGCGAGGGATGGCTCTGTTCTGAAAATCGCCAAAACCAACACGGGGGGGGGGGGGGGGGGGGTAAGTTTTGAGCCCAGTCGGTTTAAGAAGTTTTGAAAACCCATGGGTTTTCAAACAAATTCCAATTCCGTTGTAAATATCGCGAAACGAACACTGGAATTGGAATTGGGACCTTGAATTACAATTCCATCTGCCAATACCTATCAAACGAACACTGCCTAGATGTCGGACGCTCAGCCAAACTGACCAGCTCCACACCCATTGCATCGGTGCCGGACTCCTCCGTACTCCGGCGGCCGCCGCCGGTCTCATCCTCCGGCTATGCGCCTCCCTCGACCCTCCTCTCCACCTCCTTGCTCGCCGCATCTTCTTCTCCTCCTCCATCAACCTCCCCCGCGACCATCCCTACCTATGGAACGCTGTCATAAAGTCCTCCACTCACGGTCCCGCCGCCGACTCACGCGCCGCCGCACTCGCTTTCGCGCTAATGCTGGCCACTGGTGTCTCCGCCGACCGCTTCTCAAATTCTCTCTCGTCCTCAAGGCTTGTTCCCAGGACCCTTCTCTCCCGCTGGGCCTCCAAGTCCACGCCTTCGTCATCAAGTCCGACCTTGCGGCGGAGCTCTACCTCAATAGCTGCCTCATCGGGTTCTACTCTCGGCGCGGTCGCTGTGAGCTCACTCTCCGAGTGTTCGATAGAATGCCGCAGAGGGACTCCGTGTCCTGGAACGCCATGATCGACGGTTATGCAAAGAATGTAAGGATGGATGCGGCCAAGAACCTTTTTGGAGAGATGAAAGTTCGGGATCGGAATTTGGTAACTTGGAATACCATGATTGCTTGTTATGCTACTTCCCCGGGCGGAATTGATGATGCTCGGGACCTGTTCGACAGAATGCCTGAGAGGGATTTGATTTCTTGGAACTTAATTACTGGTGGATACGTGAAGTCGGGGAGGATAGAGGGTGCCGCCACTTTATTCGAAATCATGCCATTGAAGGACGCTATCTCCTGGACGAACCTTATCACTGGCTACATGGAAGAATGGACAAGTTGGTTTAGCTCGACAATTGTTTGACGAAATGTCCGAGAGAGATCTCATCACCTGGAACGCGATTATTTCTGGCTGTGTCAAAAATGGAAGCTTTGCCCATGCACTGTCCCTCTTCCACAAAATGAGAACTCAAGCCAATTTAGCTCCCGATGCTACAACTCTAGCGAGCGCTCTCTCCGCCATTTCGGAGCTAGGACGAGTCCGCGACGGCATCGCCGTGCACAAATACATGGAACGAAACCTCTTGCCTCTTCACGGTAAGCTTGGAGTCGCCCTCATCGACATGTATTCCAACTGCGGCGAACTGGAAGAAGCTTTGAAAATCTTCGACGCCTCGGGCAATACCGTGGATCACTGGAATGCCATCTTAGGCGGCTTAGCCATTCACGGCTATGGTGAACTAGCTCTCGAGCTCTTCAAAGCCATGGAGAGGATTCCGCTGAAGCCAGACGACATCACGTTCATCGCAGTTCTCAATGGCTGCAGCCATGCAGGTTTAGTCGACGAAGGCCTGAAGTTTTTTGGGATCATGAGAAAAGATTCCAACTTGGAGCCCAAGGTGCAGCACTATGGGTGCATGGTGGATGCTATGGGCAGGGCTGGAAGGCTTGATGATGCATGGAAGGTGATAAGCGGCGGAACTAGGATTTTAAAATTGAATCTGGACTGATTTCACATGAAATCTGGACTGATTTCACAGTAAAATCAGTCCTGATTTCACAGTAAAATCAGTCTAGATTGCAGTCAACCCCTTAGGGGAAACAGGGCAAGACCATTTCCAAAAACAGGGCAAGAAGAAGAAGAAGTTACCAGCAGCCAAGCAGCGATCTGCACGGGAGCAGCCGAGCAGCGATCTGCACGGGAGCAGCCGAGCGGGAGCACCCGAGCGGCGATCTGCAACAGTGCGAATGTGCGATCGTCGTCGACGCCTAGCGCCTGGCGGGCTAGGGCACGGGAGCAGCGACGGGCTAGGGCACGGGAGCAGCAGACTTAGCGACGGGATTTCTTCTCCCCCGGTGAAAATCGCGGAAAAAATCGGTCGGGCACGTGTCCTACCGTGCCTAGGGGTAGTTCCGCCCATGAAGGTGATCAATGCAATGCCGATGCCTCCAAACGATATTATTTGTAGGTCTATGCTGAGTGCTTGTCTGAAGCGGGGGGACATTGCCATGGGCCGGAAGGTTGCGGAAGCTTCCGTGCAAGGCGGGTTTTGCGACTCCAGTTCTTTTGTGCTTCTTTCAAATATGTATGCTGGGGGTGGATTGTGGGGAGATGTGAGAAGAGTCAGGAGGATCATGAGACAAAGGGAGGTGAGGAAGATTCCTGGATGCAGCTGGATTGAGGTAGATGGTTTTGTTCATGAGTTTGTTGTGGGGGATATTTCTCATCCATTATCGACCGAAATTTATTCTCTGCTGGAGTCGGCGAGTATCCAATTTGAATATCATACATTTCTATGTGAAGATTGAGGTCGCGCGCTTCGCTTTTTGCACCGCAAATTTCGCCCCAGTATACTGTAAGTAAAAAATGTCTGTGTTACTACTGTTTTGTTGCTCATTGGTCACTGAATACTGAATACAAACCAGATGAGAACTTTGTTGAGCAAATATGTAGAAGGCAATGAAATGAAGTTGACATTATAACATATGAAAAGTGTTTTTGGATGAATACATGTATATATGTGTGTGCATAAACATAGAAATACACACATATAACTAAATTTTATTATCATCAGTAGCTTTATCCTGATTGTTTGTGATTAACTTTATGAATTCTCATTTTTGATTCTTTAACGAGTGCCCCCTTTTGTGTCAAATAGAAACTATGTAAAGTTGATCTTGAATAATTTTGATCCATGTTTATCTTGGATCTATCTCTTCTCCTATTTAATTATGAGAATTATTATACGCAAAGCATAATTCTCTTCTCGTAAATCAAATATTTACTTATTTATTTGAATTTAAGATCCTATATCCGCAAACCAAAATTTTAACTAATAATTTAAAGATTAAAACATTATGCGAGCTTTCAGTTTCTTTTTCTGTTGTAATTTGGCCTTACTATAGTTCCCCATGAATTTACAAAATGCTCTATTTATTTTAAGATTTAGGGCCTGTTTGGGAAGGCTTTTCAGAAAGGAAAAGGAGTGGTGGCAAAAGGATGGTAGAAAAAGGAGCTTTTGGAAAATGACTAGTAGAAAAGAAAAACTGTTTGGGTGAACTTCTTTTGCAGAGCTTTTCAAAAAGGAGAAACACTTTATAAACCGTTTGACAAATCTTCGTTGCGGTAAGTTTTTTTATTAAAATTGCGCGTCAAGGGGAAAATGCGCAATTATTTCGCCGGGGTAGGTTTTTTTCGCCCGGGAGTGAATTTTTCGCCGGGTGGCGGTTTTTCTCACCCGGGCGTGAATTTTTTGCCCGGGCGCGATATTTTCGCCTGGACGCCAATTTTTCGGCCGAGACCTACGGTCGGGCCCCAATTATTCGGACGGGTGCAAACTTTTCGGACGGACGCGAAATGTTTGAAAGGGCGCGAATTTTCCGGACGAGCCCGAATTTTTCGGATGACAGCAAATTTTTCGAACGGGCGCGAATTTTTCGAACGGGCACTAATTTTTCGACAAGGCGGGAAAATTTCGCCCGAGCGCGAATTTTTCGCACGGATGCGATATTTCCGCTCGAAAGCGAAAAAAATTGCATTCGAGTGGAAAAAATAGCTTACAGGCGAAAAAAATACACGGCCGGGCAAAAAAACCACAAACGGGCAAGAAATCACGTCGAGGCAAAAAAATCGCTCCCGGGCGAAAAAAATAGTGCCCGGGCGAAAAACCGCTCCCGATCAAAAAAAATCGCGTCCGGGAGAAAAAATCGCGATCGGGCGAAAAAACCGCGTCCGGGCGAAAAAACCGCGCCCGGGCAAAAAAACCGTGCCCGGGCGAAAAAATAGCGCACGGGCAAAAAAATCGCGCCCGGGCAAAAAAATCGAGTCCGGGCGAAAAAATCGCGCTCGGGCAAAAATTTCGCGCCCGGGCGATAATTTCGCTCCCGGGCGAAAACATCGTGCACGGGTGAAAAAATTATCATCGGGCGAAAAAACTGCGATTGAGCGAAAAAACTGCGTCCGGAGGAAAAAAACCGCTCCCGGGCGAAAAAACCGCCCCCGGGGAAAAAACTGCTCCCGGGCGAAAAATGCACAATCAGGCGAAAAAACAACGCATGGGCGAAAAATTTGCGCCGGGAGAAAAAATTCGCCCCCGGGTGAAAAAATTTGCGGCCGGGTGAAAAATTCGCGCCCGGGCAAAAGAATGTCTCCCGGACGAAAAATTCGCGCCCGGGCGAAAGAATGTCGCCCGGGCGAAAAATTCGCGCTCGGGCGAAAGAATGTCGCCCGTGCAAAAAAATCGTGCCCGGACGAAATATTCACGTCCAGTCGAAAAATTAGCGACCGGGCCAAAAATTCGCGCCCCGACAAAAAATTCGCGCCCGGGAAAAATATTCGCGCCGGGAAAAAAAATTCGCGTCCGGGTGAAAAAAATTGCGCACGGGTGGAAAATTCGCGCAAGGGCGAAAGAATGTCACCCCGGCGAAAAATTCCGCGCCCGGCTGAAAAATTCCGCGCCCGGGTGAAATATTCGCTCCCGGGCGAAATATTCTCGTCCGGGTGAAAAATTCGTGACCGGGCCAAAAATTCGCGCCCCGATAGAAAATTCGCGCCCGGGAGAAAAATTCGCGCATGGACGAAAAATTCCGCGCCCGGGCCAAAAATTTCGCGTCCGGGCGAAAAATTCGCGTTAGGGCGAAAAAATCACCCGTGCGAAAAAATCGCGCCCGAGCGAAATATTCATTTAGAGAAAGACTAGTGTTTTCGCAGTATTGTCGAACTGGATCCAGAGGAGTAAAATGTTTTCATAGCATCAACTGTGTATCGGGATGAGAAATTACTTTTCGAAAAGTTGAAAAGTAGGAGGCTAGTGACTTTTCAAATGGAGGAGAAAAAGGAGTTTTTGGTGGTAGCTTTTCCCACCGGTAGACATTCCAAACGCTTTATTATGTGCGGTGGCGTTTTCTAGAAAATGAAAAGCAGCTAGAAAGCTCTCCCAAACAGACCCTTAATTGTGTGTATAGTATTGAGTCTTTTATTCTAGAGATTTTTAAGTAAATGAATACACACACTAATCAGCTTAAGAAAATAAAATACTATTTTTTGCTAAGATAAACTACTTGTAGTAGTTGCAGAAATGACTGTCTTCTATTTTTTATTTAATTTTCGGCATTTTCCATGGTTGAGTGAAAAATGTGAAATTCATGGAAATAGTGCACCTATTACCTATATGTCTTCATCGACATTCTTTTTTTAACCGGAAGTCCTAGAGCGAACTATATATCAATACTTTCGACCATCTAGGCACTTCGAGAAATGGTTCAAACATGTTTGTCACCGGACGCAATGAAATCACGTTGATATGAAAAAATGTTTCCTATTTGAATAAGGCTCCATTTGACACGGTGGTGACGGTTGTAAACGCATGAGTTAAATCGTCATTCGTTAAGAATCACCTAACAAATTTCATCCGTTTGAACATAAAAGTGGATGAAGTTCCTTAGGTGGGCCTTAACGAATAACAATTTAACCCTTGTTCATGACAACCGCCACTGTGCCAAACGGAACCTAAACCTCTTTGAATAATAGAGAAGCCCTAAAAACCATTTTGGATAAATAGAGTATTTTATTTGTATGATATGATAGAGGGGACTGCCCAACCTTTCTTCGTCCATCAGATCTCAGATACTTACATTCAAATGCATTTTGTTTCATAAGTTCCACTAATGGTTCACAAATTATTAATATTTAAATAATTCATTACCATTAATTTTTGCTCAAAATTTTGTAACAAGACCATAATAGTGTATTCCGTTACCCTCCTTCCCCAAAAATTACCGGAGTCGCAGAATATTTTTTTGACAAATAGCTACATAAAAAATATAAAACATTTTATTTTATTTTATTTTTTTTTAAATTGGGAATCATATTTGTGGCTAATTCTGTTTTACTAGTCTGCCTCTCTCCAATAATTTAAGGTTCATTTGGGGCGGCATTTTTACGTCGGTGCGGGAGCAACTGCCGCCGCACGGCGGAAAAAACAAACGCCGGGCGGCTGCATTTGCTCACGCAGCCAAGCAAAAACGCTGGCCAGCCGCTCTGTCTCCCACCCCCGCACCCCACCTCCGTCTCCAACCCCTGCCCGATTCCTCCCGCCCCGTCTCCCACCGCCTTACCCAATGAGACCCAATTCTTATTACCCACATCCTGTAGGGATCATTGAATCTAATTTCTGGGACAAGAGATTCGATTAACTAAGGCTTCATTTGACGCGGCGTTTGAAGCAAACGCCGCCTCATGACGGGTAACCAAATGCCCGACTGCGGCGTTTACCACGTTTGAGCCCACATCGCCTAAGAAATCAGAGGAAAACGGCACAAATCGAACCGCGGCCTCCCCCTCTGTTTCGAATGGCAGCCCCCCTCCCGCCGGCGACTCCAAACACCGAACCAAGCGAAACCTAAGAGTTAGAAGATGAAATTTCACCTCCACCACAAATAAGTTTCGCCAGAGCATTGATAACATGACTCAAAAAACCTCATTCACAAAAATTTGAGCTCTTTTTCCTGTTGTTTTACAAAACTTGGCTCTTTTATCATTAAGCTGTCATCCATTAATACAATGCCGATATTATTTGATTCCAAATTCGAAGTAATACCTATTTAGGCTCCGTTTGGGAGGACTTATTTTCACCGGTCAAGCGGTCATGACCGCATGAATCATGCGGTCATGATGACCGCTTGACCGGTGAAAATAAGTCCTCCCAAACGGAGCCTTAAACTCTATTAATTCACATACCAATACTTCATGAAGACCATGAATCCGAACAAGGCAGTTGCCCACTTGAAGCACGGTACCACTATTCACAATCATTATTTCTCTATTAGGTTGTTAACATGAATAGTTCATGAATACTTAATATTTCAAAACTAAGTGCCTATTAATTTTAGCTGCAGAATTTTCTATCAAACCCAATATTTAAATGAATCGTAAAATAAGAGAGATTCAAATTCAATCATTATTCGATTTGATTCAAGAACACCCCCTAGCATGCTCACCACTTTTCGCAAGTATTGACACACGCCGCATAAACTAATTGGGGTACTGTGGACATTTGGTTTACCGAACCTTCCCTCTAAGTTTACATTTCATAACATGCATGCACAAAAATACCCCCGAAAAATAATATGTATGTTATGAAATGTAAACTTACAGAGAAAATTTCTGTAATTTCAAAAAACTGAGGAATGCAATTATGATAATAAAAATAAAGTACAACAGAAAAAATAATCATAATACAACAATCAACGTTTCTCCAAGACTCCAAGTCATCAAAATTTGAGGCTTCAACCTATTTTGTAGAAGATGGAGATTCATACAAAAATGCATTTGTATAAGTGACAGCTGTTATTTCGTAATTATAAATATATATATACAATGCTCAGTATGATTAGACCAATGCCATTTTTTACTTGTATACCCCACATCATTTGTGTTCTTTGAAAATATATAATATTTAATGTCATTTTTAAAAAAACTAGCACCAAAAATATCTTCAAAGAAAAAAAAACCTTTTGTTCTTCTTCGCCATGGAAATTCTCCCCACAGGTCTAAAAATAGAAGTTGCTCGCTGGAATTTGTTTAGCAGTTTCTGACGCTTGTTTAGAACTAAGTAGCTTCAGTTTCTGCAAAGCATAACAATGGTAAAAAGATGAGGCAGCAGTAAGTATAGAGCAATGTTAAAGGTAGGTCAAAAATGGCTATGTGCACACAATGAAATGTTATTTGCAACCGTTTTTTGTATGTGCACACAAAGATGAATAACTAGTAGAAAATTCAAAATTCGAGAATCTAACATAACGTCCTTTGTTATCGGCCCTTTGAATGGTTATTACAAATCCTACACCCCGTGCAACATTGCGAGCCCAATCAACTAAACTATCTTTAGTGGGAAAATATTTTCAGTGAAAAATTCATTACCAACATCTACTTGCATAGTCTTACTACAATCTGAGATTGTTTCCCTGAAAATAAACATTCATACAGGCAAAAAATGTAGACTCATACTCATTCACACAACTCATAAACTCATCTAAGTCTGAAATCTAATTTCAAGGGATAGAATGAGATTTACCGACGGGAACGAAGGAGGAGGCGGGCGACGGGAACGAAGGAGGAGGTGTGGCGTCGTCGGGGTCGGCGTTGGAGCGAGCGAGCTTGGCCTCTTCGAAAGGGCGTCGGCGTGGCGTCGTCTTCTCGGAACGTTGGCCACAGGAGAGGCGGACGACGGGAACGAAGGACTTTGATGGCGGGAGACGGGAACGAAGGAGTAGGCGTGGCGTCGTCGCGGTCGGCGTTGGAGCGAGCGAGCTTGGCCTCTTCGGAAGGGCGTCGGCGTGACGTCGTCTTCTCGGATCGTTGGTCACAGGAGAGGCGGACGACGGGAACGAAGGAGAAGGCGGGCGGCGTCGGCGTCTGCGGAAACCCTCGATTTCGCGTTCGGGGTTTTGCCTGCGCGCTTAAGATGAGTAAATATCCTAAAATATGCAGATATTGGGTTATTTTTGCCTGCACATAGCGTTTTTTTGACAGCCTTTAACAACACTCTAAGTATATTGGAGTCATCTAAGGCTCCATGCACGGTGGCGGTGGTCATGAACATGGGGGGTTAAATTGTCATTTGTTAATGACCACATAAGGAACTCCATCCACTTTTATGCTCAAACGGATGATTAATAAATGACGTTTTAACCCATGCGTTTATGACTGTCACCATCATGCCAAACAAAGCCTAAATGACTAAAATAACTATTTCCTAAAGCTTATACTATTATTATTATATGATTAAAACCTTGGTTAACTTATGGTTGATTAAAACAAACAGTTGAAAATCATAGAAAAAATGGGTTTTTAGGGTAATCTATGTGAATATATTTAAATTACTGTTCTAAGAAAAGTTGATTTTCTGCTTTTACACAATTGAAAGTTTCCTCATAACAGTTGAATCAAATGTATTAAAACTTTATAAACACAGCAGCAGGCAGGAAGCTTTAACAAAAATTAATGTTGATTCCGACAATACAATTATTTGCTTTAGTTTATGTCAAATTAAAAACATATAAGATAGAGTTTAATGTTTACATTGAGAATATAGTCTCATATTCAGGCTCATATAGACTTGAGCGTTCAATATCAACATTTAAATCAATTTGCTTTAGTAGTATGGTATCAGAGCACGATATACTCAATGACTCACCCTCGTATCGACTAATTTAAAAGGAAAAAAGTTCATATATAAGGGGTTAATGATCATAAACCCCTGAGGGGGCAATTTGAGAATATAGTCCCGTGTTAGAAAACTAATATATGTATTGCGCACTTAATATAAAGATTTTAGCCCCTTCCACCTACAACCAATTGAGTTTGTATCACAAATACAACATTTGCAATATTGTTTTATTTGAAGGACAAAAGAAAAGGAGCATATAATTTAGCTCACCTTTATAAACAGCGGAGGATCTTCTAAACTAGAAGATCCAATGATAACTTCTCTCCTTATTTTCGCAGTGAGCTTGTGAGCTGACCGCAACTGCAAGAGAAAGGGGTTCAAAGGAATAAATAAATAAATATATATATATATATAGTTAAATTACATCTGATACTCCTAAAATTTATATAAAAAAACTGAAATCTCTAATTTTTAATCAAATAAGTCTAATTTTGAAAGCAGGTGAATCAAAATTTAGACTAATTCCAGGTCATGGGTTCGTAGTCCTGGAAGCAGTCTCTTGCAAAAATGCAAGGTAAGGTTTGCCTACATTTCACCCCTATGGTGAGACCCTTCCTTGGACCCTCGCTCCGCGGGGATGCCTTGTGCACCGGGCTGCCCTTATTTGATTAAAAGCTAATAAAGGGCTTCATTTGCCTTTTTTAAAAATAAAAGAGGTCCATATATCTTTGTAAAAACTTCAGAAGGTGTTAGCTGTACTTTATAACAAAAAAAAACAAGTAAAATAGAACTATGTAAGTAAGCACTGATTTACCTCTGATCTGGTAGCGCCACCAATCATGAAAACAAATATCCGTTGGCCCATTTTCTTAAAATCAGAAGACGCGTGCCTCAGCACAGAATCACTACAAAAAAAAACTATAAGAAATTTATGGGTATACCATAATTAAAAAGTACTTGCTATCAATGTTAATCCAGTGATGTTCTTAGGAGGTGGAGGTTCATTCCTTTACTTTTGAACTGCTGAAGGACACCAAGTGTAGTTCATCATTGCTACGTACTGATCTCGGACAAGACGCTGACGCTGATAAATAATTAATTCCTAGGAAAAGATTAATTCCTAGTAACCCCAAAGAGAATGGTGATGAAATAAAAAGAGTTAGGTTTTGGTGTTTTCTTTCTTTTGATGTCTCCACAGTTGTAACTCTTATATATATAGTGGAGTGTCCGCTTATTTCAAGACACAATATCATATTTCTCCCGTGCTAACATGGTATTAGAGCAAGGCGTGCCCTAATCGGCCCGTCCGCTCGCGCCGCACTCGCAATCTTCCGCCTCCGCTCGCGCCTCCCTCGCACGCTTGCGCCGCTCTTGCTTGCGCCGCCTCCGTCTGCTCCGACCTTCCCCCGCTAGCGCCTCCCACTCCCGGTTCCCCCCTTCTTTTCCTCGCCCCGTCTCCAGCCGGTACGCTTCCGTCTCCGCCTCCCTTTCTCTTGTTTCTTTCTGCCTAGGGTCTAGACGCCGGCACCCGGTTTCCCCGCTAGCTCTGCCTCTTCGAATGCCTTCGTAGGCCTGCTCCCTTTTTTTCCGGCGTCGAGTCCTTCTCCTTCTTGCGGGGATGACACCTCCTTCCTTCCTCTGTTGGTGTTCATGGCTCCCCTTTGCAGGCTGTCTCTTTCTATGAGCAGCGCTTTGTTTGGTGCTTCTTTGGTCTAGTGTGTACTCTTCCGAAGTTTCTTTCCTCCGATTGCTATGGACAGGAGTGTGGAATTAGCCTCTTTGTCGTCTGGCTCCTCCCCGGTATCCGCTTTGGGCTTTGGCCACCCTCTACATGATCATGGGACTCCTCAAATCACCACCATGAAACATGATGACATCAACTATCTGCCATGGGCTTGTTCCATTACCCTTGCTCTAAAGAGCTGCCATATGTTTGGCTATGTCAATGACACTACGATTGCTCCGGCTTCGACCTCTCCTGAGTGGTCTCAATGGGAGTCGGAAAACTCTCTGACGATGTCCTGGTTGCTCAACTACGTGCAAGAATGCATTTCTCGGAATTATCTCTTTCTGGACACTGCAGCTGATATTTGGTAACGTGCCGAGGCTACCTATTCCTGCCGGAACAATGATGTTCAAATCTTTCAACTTCGCCGCCGAATTTTCTTGTTACGTCAAGGAGATCGCTCTCCGTCGTCCTACTGCCTAGAGTTTACTCAGCTATATCAAGAGTATGATCACTTCGATGCGCTCACTCCCGTCTCCCCTGAGGACGAAGTTCTTGTTCGGGCTCGTGAAGAACGTAATCGGATCTTTGAGTTTTTGCATGACTTGCATCGTGACTTTGATCAAATTAGTGTCCATATACTTGGGCAGTCTCCCCTTCCCTCTTTGTTGGAGGTCTACAGTCTTGTTCAGCAAGAATTCGATTGTCGCCAGACTTTACATTCCGACACTGCCCTAGAAAGCTCTGCTCTTGCCGCTCATTTTCGCCCTGGCGGGCGTCCTCCTCGTGACTTACTGCCTAGGTCTGGCGAGAAAGATCACCTGATCTGTGATTATTGCGGGAAGGCTCGTCATACAAGGGAAACCTGTTTCAAGCTCCACGACTTTCCCCCACCCAGAGGGGGTCCTGCTACTCGTGGTGGTCGTAGCTATGGTCGCTCTCCGAGCCGTCATTCCCAACCCCACTCTGCTCATCTCTTTGATGCTTCTGATGATACGTCCTCTCTGGCAGCCCCTTCAGCTATCTCTTAAGACGAAATTTTTTCCTTTCATCGTCTCATGCAAGGCCATCCTTCGGAGACTTCTACTTCATCCTCCTCATATGTCCACCAGGGGCCCCCGGGTGCACATTCTACTTCTAGCCGCACCTCCACCCCAGTGGATTATCGACAACGGAGCCACCGATCATATGACCGACACTGTTTCAGGTTTTGTATCAAACTCTCAGTTGTCGGGGAGTGACAAAGTGAGTGTTGTTGATGGTTCTTTTTCCACTATTGCTGGCAAAGGAACCATTCTCTGCTCTTCTCTCACTCTCTCGTCCGTTCTTAATGTTCCTAAATTTACTCAAAATCTTCTGTCTATTAGTCAATTGACTAACTCCATGCATTGTTCAGTGACTTTTTCCCCCTCTTCTTGTATCTTTAGATCTGGCGACGGGGAAGGTGATTGGCTCTGGTAAACAGTGCATTGGACTGTACCTATTTGACCCCTCCAGCTCGGCTTCTACTCTGCGTGCCCTTCATATCGCTTCACGTTCTTCTTTGGATTCCTAGCACTGTCGCCTCGAACATCCCTATATCCCTGTTGTGAAATTATTGTTTCCTGCCATGTCGTCATCTGTTTTTAACATTTTTCGTTATAATGTTTGTGAACTGGGTAAGCACAAGCGGGCATCTCTTCCTCAAATGTCCCCTCCTTGTGCTATGCCTTTTGAGGTTATTCATTTTGATGTTTGGGGACGTAGCTCTGTTGCTTCTATTTCTGGGTGCAAATAATTTGCTACTTTTATCGACTGTTTTTCTAGATGCACATGGATTTATCTCATGTAAAACAAATTTGATGTTTTTTCCTTTATTTCAGCATTTTCATAAAATGATTACCACTCAATTCAATGCTATTGTGCATGTATTACGAAGTGATAACGATCGTGAGTACATTGACTTTCACTTTCAACACTACCTTTGTGACTTGAGTATCATCCACCAAACTTTCTGTGTGTACACTCCTGCCTAAAATGGGGTCGCCAAGCGTAAGAATCATCACATCCTGGAGGTTGCTCGTTGTTTATTGTAAGAAATGGACAAAAAGCTAAATAAACCGCAAACTTTATTGCTTCAAAAAGATAATCATTACATAGGTATGCCCCCTTATTTATAGAAATCGGAGGAGATGAGAAAATACAACAACCGATGTGGGACTAAATACAAGTCGGGCGGCCTCGCGGTTTGACATAGTCAAACCGCCCACTATACACCAAATAATAAAACACAAAACGACAACTAGCAAAATCGACTTTCCGCCAGGGAAGACCGCTGATACAGGCCGCCAGACCGCAATTGCGGGTTGCCATCAGACCGCAGTTACGGCTACCCACCAGACCGCAACAGCTGCAAGATACCGGACTGCAATCGCGGGTTGCCACCAGACCGCAGTTGCGGTTAACTATCTGTCTGCTGCCGGGGCTTCAACCAGACCGATGCGGCTCCATCCAGACCGCTGTGGCTAACCAACAGACTGCTGTTGTGCCTCACTGCCAGACTGCTGCGGCTTCATTCAGACCACCGCGGTTAACTGACAACCCGTTGCTGCAGCTTTCTGTCAGACCGCTGCGACTATCCTCCAGACCGCTGCTTCGGCTAACCCTCAGATCGCTACAGCTGCTGTCCACCTGACCGCAAGATCAAACCGCTAGGTCGCTGAGACATGTAGACCGCTGCGGTTAGGCACCAGACCGCCCAGTCTTCCTCAAGCTCCAACACTCCCCCTCAAGCTGGAGCATATATATTTACCATGCCTAGCTTGCTACAAACCTCCTCGGAAGGAGTAACTGACTTGGTGAAGAAATCAGCCAGTTCTCTCTCTGAAATAACAAACGGAGTGCATATCTGATTCTTCAAAATTACCTCTCTAATGAAGTGGCAATCAACCTCGATATGCTTCGCCCTCTCATAGAAGACAGGATTCCTCGAAATATATATGACTGCCTTGTTGTCACAGAACATTGGCAGATGATGATCATAAAGCTCTCCAAAATCAAGCATAAGAGTCAGTAACCACTTCAACTCGCATGTAGTTAGAGAGCTCCTATACTCAGCTTCTGCACTAGACCTGAAGACAACAACTTGTTTCTCGCTCTTCCAGCTGACCAAATTTCTTCTGACAAAAGTACAGAACCCAGATGTGGACTTCCTATCTTCCTTGTCATCTGCATAGCTTGCATCAGAATATGTCTCAACCTTCAAATGTTTCCTTTTCTGAAACAGAAGTCCTTTCCCTGGAGCACCTTTCACATACTCCAGAATCTTCATTGCCGACTGTAGATGACACTCCTTAGGAGCTTGTATAAACTGACTCACTTTTCCTACTGCATAACAGATATCCGGTCTTGTGACTGTCAGATAAATGAGTTTCACTACAAGCCGTCTGTACCTGGTGACATCCTCAAAAGGAGGTGAGTCCTCACTCCAACACTTGTCATCTCCAACCGACATCGGAGAACGAGCCGGTTTAGCCCCAAGGAGACCTGTCTCTTGTAAGAGATCAAAGACATACTTTCTCTGTGACAGAATAATAGCCCCTGGTTTCCTGGATATTTCAATGCCCAAGAAATATTTTGGAGATCCCATATCTTTAGTAACAAAATGCTTAAGAAGATGCTTCTTGGTCATTTCCACACCTTCTCTATCATCCTCTGTGAGAAGAATATCATCCCCATAAACAGCAAGGACAACAAGACCGGTCGATGTCTTGCGAATGAATAACGAGTGATCCGCAACACTTCTAGCAAATCAAACCAACGAAATGACCTCATTGAACTTGTCAAACCAGGCCCTGGGACTTTGCCTAAGACCGTAGATTGCCTTTCGCAATTTACAAACCTGAGACTCCCCCTGAGCAACATACCCAGGAGGTTGCTCCATACAGACAGTTTCCTGTAAATCTCCATAAAGAAAGGAATTCTTCACATCCAGCTGAGACATTTCCCAGTCTCTGTTGACGGCCACCAAAAAAGGCACACAGATTGTAGTAATCCTTGCCACAGGAGAGAAAGTGTCAAAGAAATCTACACTATAAGTCTGTGTAAAACCTTTAGCAACAAGCCGGGCCTTGTAACGATCAACAGATCCATCGGGTAGAAACTTAATGACAAAGACCCAGCGACAGCCAACCACGTCAACACTAGGAGGTGTAGGAACAAGAGTCCAAGTATCCCGTTCAGTAAGAGTACGCATCTCTTCATCCATAACAACCTTCCAATGAGGGATAACAAGAGCATCCTTATACGAAGTGGGAACAACATTAGCTGAGAGGGCCAGAGCAAAGCTCCTAGACGATGGAGAGAGCAGAGCATAAGAGACCACAACCTGAATAGGATGTTGGGTGCAGGAGCAAATACCCTTTCGAAGGGCAATCAGTAGATTTAGATCTGACCTGTCTACTGTACCAGCCTCATCCAAAGAGTAGACTACTGGCCTGGGAGCTGACTGCAGTAGCTCAGGAGAAGAAGCAGGGACAGGAGAGGAGTCAGAAGGAGAAGAATAAAAAATATGAGAAGAAGAAAGCAGGGCAGGCTCCGGAAGCGATGCCGAAACAACGGGAGAAGGGGAAGAACTATCAGAAGAAGGAAGAGAGACAGAAGAAAAGAATAGAACATTCTCAAAGAGTAATATCCGCCGACACATACTGTTTCCAAAGAACAAGATCAAAATAACGATACCCTTTCTGTGTCAGACAATAGCACAAGAAGATGCACTTAACAGAATGAGAAGAGAGTTTGTCACGTCCAGAAGCAGGTGAGTGAACAAACGTCGTGCAACCAAAGACACGAAGAGGTAAGAGAAAGGGTGTCCCGTCAGGATAGAGAATGAAAAGGGAGTTTTTCCATTGAGAACCGAAGATGGAACTCGATTAATGAGAAAATAAGAAAAAAGAACTGCATAACCCCAGTAGGACCGGGGAACATGCATATATGAGTAAGAAGACTACAAGCTATATCTAAAAGATGACGATTCTTACGTTCAGCAACACCATTCTGTTGCGAAGTATAAGAGCAAGTTGTTTGATGGACCATGCCATGATCCAAACAAAACGATGTAAACTGATGACTAAGGTATTCCTTAGCATTATCAGTACGAAGTATTTTAATAGAGGTATCAAATTGTGTACGTATTTCATTATAAAAGGCAGAAAAAACAGAGAAAATCTCAGAGCGTTCGCGGAGCAAATATAACCACGTACACCTGAAAAAATCATCAATGAATGTAACAAAATATAAACTACCCCGACCAACAGTTTGAAAGGGAGTAGGACTCCAAACATTAGAATGAACTAAATCAAAAGGGCGAGAAGAACTGCGGCCTTGCTTAGCAGAAAAAGAAGATCGGTGATGCTTGCCAAATTGACAAGCTTCACAATCCAGAGTAGAATCGCCGCGAGGGAGATCTGACAAAAACTGATAAAAAATCCGAAGAGGAAGATGCCCAAGAAGAAGATGTCACTGAAACAAAGAAGAAGAGACAGACAAAGCAGAAGCAATATCAATGTAGAACAAGTCGCCGCTCTCAGTCCCAGTAACTATCATCTCCTTGGAATGAGAAATCTGAAAGCACAAGTAGAGACAGTAAAAATAACTTCACAATGCCACTGTTTACAAAGAGCAGTAACTGAAAGAAGATTGCATGAAAAATTCGAGACATAAAGGGTGTCCTGCAGCTGAAGAGAGCGAGCAATATGTACAGTGCCAGACCCACAAACCGGAGAAGGAGAACCATCCGCAATATGAACCGGAGGCAACCGATTGCTCTTTTCAAGAGAAGAGAAAATGCGAGAATTGCCGGTCATATGATTTGTGACACTAGAATCAATAAGCCACCTACCCGTAGTAGCCAACTGAGCGGTTCCAGAAGTAGCAAGAGAAGACGTGGACGGCTTGGAGGAATCAGATGATGTTGGATGAAGATGAGGATGCTTGGTCCAACACCGATCAACCAAGGGACCAAGTCGGCCACAATGAGAGCAAAGATGCTTGGAATAACCACGTCCACCACCTCGACCACCAGTACGGCCACCACGGCCAACAGAGATGTCATGACGAGCTGGATGAGCCACAAGATCAGGAGCCGGAGACGGAGAGGAGAGTAAAGGACGTTGAAGAAGAGTAGTAACAACAGATATTCGAGCAACAGTAGCATCCAGAGTCGGAGTATCCGCCTCTCCAAGAATTTGCCGACGAATCATATCATAGGAATCCGGCAGGCGAAGCAAATAACAAACCAGAAGTTCCTGAAAATGCCGGTGTTGCTCGGTCAGATCCGCAGAAAAAGGGCGATGCTGACGAAGTTCAACACCAAGAGTCTGAACCTCCTGATAGGTAGAAGCATGAGTCATGACTAGTCGAGCGAAAAGATCAGCATACAGAGTATAGATCCGCGAACTCTGGGCTCCCTTGAAATACAAGGCGGCAAGATGATTCCAGACAACCTTGATCGTCGGATCATGCCGAATGATATGAAGGCGCTCATCAGATAAACTGTTGGCCAACCAAGTCCGTACCAACGCATCAGAAGCATCCCAATCATCAAAAGAAACAGATCCAGAAGGAGGAGGGTCATCAGTCAAATGATGACGTCTGTGCTGTAAACGCAAGAGAAAAATGAAAGAAACACTCAAGTCCGGATAATTTGGACCCGTAAGCTTCGAAGCAGTCGTCAAACTACCAGAAACAGAGAAAGAAGAAGTAGAAAGAGAAGGAGGAATAAAGAGAGTAGAATGAGTGTCCATAGAAACAGAAAGAAACCGCACGGTTTAACAAAACAAACCGCGCGAACAAACAGCGCAACAAGCCGCGCGAACAAGGGGAGAGACCGCACAGTCTCGATGTCAACACACCAGCGGCAAGGAAAAAAAGCCGCGACCAGAATGCGGAACCCGCAGCGGAGAAAAGAAACCGCGCGAACACAATCAAGCCGCAAAGTGGCGCGACTAACAAAGAAAGTCAGGCGAACAAAAAAGCCTGGAAGGAAGCAAGTCGCAAGCACAGCGAGAAGTAAGGGAGAGAAGGGAAGGGAGAGAAACCGGACAAACCGGAAGAAGCTAGACAAAGCCGAAAGAAGAGGCCGCGCAGTTAAACAAACAAACCGTGATCTGATTGGAGCAAAGGATCGGTTTCCTCTGATACCATGTAAGAAATGGGCAAAAAGCTAAATAAACCGCAAACTGTATTGCTCCAAAAAGATAATCATTACATAGATATGCCCCCTTATTTATAGAAATCGGGAGAGATGAGAGAATACAATAACCAATGTGGGACTAAATACAAGTCGGGCGGCCTCGCGGTTTGACATAGTCAAACCGCCCACTATACAACAAATAATAAAACACCAAACGACAACTAGCAAAGTCGCCTTCCACCAGGGAAGACCGCTGATACGGGCCGCCAGACCGCAACTACGGGTTGCCATCAGACCGCAGTTGCGGTTACCCACCAGACCGCAACAGCTGCAAGCTACCGGACTGCAACCGCGGGTTGCCACCAGACCGTAGTTGCGATTAACTATCTGTCTGCTGCTGCGGCTTCAACCAGACCGTTGCGGCTCCATCCAGACCGCTGCGGCTTACCAACAGACCGCTGTTGTGTCTCACTGCCAGACTGCTGCAGCTTCATTCAGACCACCGCGGCTAACTGACAACCCGCTACTGCGGCTTTCTGTCAGACCGTTGCGGCTTCTTTCAGACCGCTGTGACTATCCTCCAGATCGCTGCTTCGGCTAACCCTCAGACCGCTACAGCTGCTGTCCACCTGACCACAAGACCAAACCGCTAGGTCGCTGAGACATGTAGACCGCTGCGGTTAGGCACCAGACCGTCCGATCTTCCTCAAGCTCCAACATTTATTACTTCAGATGCACCTACCCAAATACTACTGGAGGGGCGTTATCCTTACGGCTACGCATTTGATTAATCGCCTACAAACTCGTATCCTCAACCACAAAAATCTGTTAGAAGCTCTCCATATCCTCCCTAGTGAGCCCACTCCTCGTATCTTTGGTTGTGTGTGTTTTGTCCATATGCATCACACCTCTAAGCTTGATCCCCAGGCGCTTCAGTGTGTTTTCATTGGTTACTCGAACACCCAAAAAGGGTATAAGTGTTTTCATCTCGAGACCCGCAAGACTTTTGTCTCCATGGATGTCACCTTCCATGAATCAGAGTCTTATTACGGGACCTATATTCAAGGGGAGACTAGTACTATGGAAGTGACCTCCACATCCATTCCCCTACCTATATCTCCTCCATATCAACATACTATTCCTTCTGTGGTTCTGCCGCCGTCTCTGCCACCTCGCCCTACTCCTCTGTTGCAGGTTTAAACTCGTCAACAAAGGGGCACAAACAACCATCTTGGACACACTGTACCAGAATCCATGCCTGATCCGTCCACCGGTCCTCAAGGTAACCGTGCTTCCACTCGCCATTCCTTATCTCATTATGTGACTTATGACTCGTCTTCGCGGCATAGAGCCTTTGTCACTTTTTTGGCCTCCATTTCCATACCCTCTTCGTGGCAAGAAGCTTTGAGGCATCAAAAGTGGAAAGATGCTATGCGGGAAGAGATGATAGATCTTGAGAAGAATTGCACATGGGACCTTGTTTACCTTCCTCAAGGCAAGACCGTGGTTGGATGTAAGTGGATTTTTTCAGTAAAATAAAACTCAAGGTCTTGTGGATCGTTACAAGGCTAGGTTGGTGGCCAGAGGATACACCCAAATGACCAAAATTGATTATCAAAAAACCTTTGCCCCTGTTGCAAAGATGAATTCTATCTGTATTCTGCTCTCGTGCGCTGTCTGCAAAGGGTGGAGACTCAGCCAGTTGGACGTGAAGAATGCCTTCCTCCTTGGAGATTTGGAAGAGAAAGTTTATATGTCTCTACCTCCTGCTCTTATCTCTAAGGGATATGAAGGAAAGATATGCAGACTGAAGAGGGCTCTCTATGACTTAAAACAATTCCCAAGGGTGTGGTTTGGAAGGTTTCAACAAGCAATGGTGATATTTGGATATACACAAAGTAATACTGATCTTACCCTATTTGTAAAGCACATATAAGGGAAACTGAAGTGGCTGATAGTTTATGTGGATGACATTGTCATAACTGGGGATGACATGGAAGAAATAAAAAAACTAAAGACTAGATTGGCTAGTGAATTTGAGGTCAAGGATCTTGGGAACCTCAAGTACTTTCTTGGCATTGAAGATGCTAGATCCAAGCATGATATTTTTATCTCATAGAGGAAGTACATCCTTGACCTGTTGGAGACTACGAGGATGAGAGGGTGTAGACTTGCTGACACCTCCATTGAAGTGAACCATAGGTTAGGAAGACATGGTGGAGAACCTGTCATGGATATCAATGGCTTTCAATGCCTGGTGGGGAGACTCATCTACCTATCTCATACTCGCCCGGATATATCATATGATGTTGGAGTTATCAGTCAGTACATGCATGCTCCCAAATCACACCACTTGGATGCTGCCCATCGGATTCTCAGATATCTCAAGACCTCTCTGGGACATAGAATCTTGTTCTCTCCGACAAAGAACTATCCATTAAAGTTTTCACAGATGCTGATTGGGCAGGGTCATTTGATGATCGTAGATCCACTTCCGAGTACTGTACCTTGATTGAAGGAAATCTGGTGACTTGGAGGAGCAAAAAACATCATGTTGTTGCCAGATCCAGTACGGAAGCAGAATTTCGGTCTATGACCCAGAAAATATGTGAAGGAATGTGGATTCGATCTCTTTTGCTCGAACTTGGGATTCATGACAAAGGCCCCATCTGGCTACACTGTGATAATAAGGCCGCCATTAGCATCGCTCATAATCCCGTCCAATATGATCGCACTAAACACGTGGAAGTCGATCGACACTCCATCAAGGAAAACATAGTGAAGGGAGTTATTAGCCCTCATTTTGTCCCCTCTGATCAACAACAGGCTGATGTGCTTACATAGGTCTTGTCTCATAGGTATTTTGGTAGAGCATTATATCCAAGTTGGGTGTGACGGATACCACAAGCCCAACTTGAGGGAGAGTGTTAGGTTTTGGTGTTTTATTTCTTTTGATGTCTCTATAGTTGTAACTCCTTTATATAGTAGAGTGTCCGCTTATTTCAAGACACAGTATCATTTTTCTCCGGTGCTAACAAAAAAATATGATAAGAACTCCAGGTTATGATGAGATAAAGGAATACTCACGAAGAACTCCTTTCTAACTATGCATAATTACAGGGACCTCCCCTCTATGTTCAGAATTCCCCCTCTAAGCTTTCATTGTTAACATGTACCAAAAACCCCTCTCAAAGACCGTAATTTTGAAATATAGAGGGGAGGTTCCTATAATTATGCATAGTTATAAGGGAGGTCCTAGCATCTTCTCCATATTCTAAATGAAATCATATATACTGACATGTATTTAATAATCAGAAACTTATTGTGCAATTTCCTGCTGCTGGACTTGAATTTCCTTTGAGTACCTTGAATTGCCGTCATCAGAAACACGCTGCTTAGCCCATGTTGGTGTTCGCCTAGACCTAATGGAGTGAGGAGCATGATCCGGACTCTTGTGCGCGGATGCACTAGTATACTCGGCTTCATGCTTCATAAGAGCAGGTTCATTCATATATGGATATTCCTTCTTTTGAAGTTCTCCCTTGTTAAGCTTCTCAACCAGCTCCTGAAAAAACAATATCACAATTATATATAAGGCAAAGCTAGAATGGTTGATAATTTGGAGAGGCTAAATGTTTCTACATGGCTTTATGTGCTATTTATGCATATGCACTGTCATGTACTTTATATGCTTTGTATAATTTGGGACTGAAGATGCCAAATAAAGTGATGAGATATATTTGTCAAAGAAAAAAATATGTGATTGATCTTTTTGAAGGGCATTAATGCATATTCTCGATCTAAAATTATAGTGCCTGTTGCGAGTCACTCGACGCTTTTATGAACCGGTCGAATTGAATCGCCTCAACTCGAGAGTGAGACAAGCGCGCAAACAGTCATAGAGAAGACCAACAATTGGCAATGAGACTTTTAACGTGAAAAACCCGAAAAGGGTACGAAACCACGCGTCCAGATCGATGCTGACCAAGTTCCACTATTCTTTGGGGTGTTGCAAAAACTATCTCTTGAGGGTAACAAGCCACCGCTTATTACAATGATTCCTCTGGACCACAGAGGTTGCTAGGAATGGAGTGGTGATGAGCATGTTTTGAAGCAATCTGGAATGATGAATGCAACAAGGAGGCTCTGAGCTTGAAGGACAGGGGTGGATGAGGTCTTTGAGCCGTCTTCGAGGGGACCTTCGAGTAGCGAAGGAGATCTTTGAGCCTCAAAAGGAATCTTCAAAGATTGAAGAAGGTATTCGAGCAATCTTCAAGGGATTTTCGAACCCAAAGGAGATCTTCGAAGAGATCTTCAAGCGTCGAAGGAGAACTCAGGGAGATCTTCGAAGGAAGACTCTGGAGCTCTTTCAAACATAGAAGGCAAGGTTCTCTCAAATGAGGACTCTAGGTCCCCTTTTTAGCTTCTGAGGGAAGCGTTTTGGTAATTGTGCCACTAGGGGATGTGGCTATCCGCACCCTCATGATAGAATGTTTTACTATTCGCATCCCATGATGAGGATTTTACTATGCGCACCCCATGATGGGGGATTATACTTTGCACACCCCTATCATGAGGGTGTGCTCGCGCGTGCGCATGGGGTAGTTCTCATGCACAAGTCGTATAGGTAAGTCGTCGTGCGGCGGCGGCTACGCGACCGGAGGAGGCCGTGCGGCGGCGGGCACACGACTAGAGCGGCCGCACAGCCGGGGCGGGCCATTTGGTGGTGGCCGCATGCTCATGATAGAATATATTATTATTCGCACCCCCATGATGGGGGGTTTTGGTTGTTTGCACCCTCATGATGGGGGATTTTACAATGCGCACCCCCATCATAGGGTTAGTTGTGTTCAAAAAGCCCCCCGGGCCCGGGCCTAAACCGGGCCTCCCAGGCCCGGGCTTTCCTGAACCGGGCCCGGACCCTGATTGCAGCCGGGCCGGGCCGGGCCGGGCTTCTGGCTCCGGGAGGGGGCCTGCTAAGGCCCCCAGGGCCGGTCCGGGCCCAGGCTTAGCCCGGGCCCTGTTTTTATGAAAAAAAAAAAATTAAAAAAAATACATGCCTTTTTGAACTGCGTCTTCTAGATGCATTTTCGGGAGAAGTGTTCAACATGAAAGTTGTAGATCTCGACGATATCTACAACTTTCATGTTGAACACTTTTTGATTTGAAGCCGTTTATGCCCCCGATTTGGCCCCCGAAAAAAATCACGCGGAACATTTCAAATGTTCCGCGTGATTTTTTTCGGGGGCCAAATCGGGGGCATAAACGGCTTCAAATCAAAAAGTGTTCAACATGAAAGTTGTAGATATCGTCGAGATCTACAACTTTCATGTTGAACACTTCTCCCGAAAATGCCCCTAAAAGACGCAGCTTTAAAAGGCGCGTAGGAGTCGGGCCCGGGCTTAGCCCGGGCCTAGAAACCGGGCTTTGCCCGGCCTGGCCCGGGCACCGGGCCGGGCAAATGCTCATATATGGGGCCTTGTTAGGCCCATAGCCCGGGGCGGGCCTAGCCGGGCTTTTACCGGGCCGGGCCCGGGCCGGCCCCCTGGGCCCGGTTTTTATGCACACCCCTACATAGGGTTGTGCTCGCGCGTACACGTGGGAGAATTCTCCTGCACAAGTCGAGCAAGTAAGTCGTCATGCGGCAGCGGCTGCGCGTCCGGAGGAGGCCGTGCGGCAGCGGGCACACAACCGGGGAGGCCGTGCGGAGGTGGACGCACCGGCCGTGTGGCGGCGAGCACATGGTCGGGGCGGCCGTGTGGCAAGTGCAGTTGGGGATCACGTGTGGACTCGATCATGGCATTGGTGGGCGGAGCGGTGCCTTCGTAGTGGGCGGTTTTCTTATCCCCCATTAATGACACCACTCATAATGGGGGAAGTGTGGCTATTGGCACCCCCATTATGATGGGGAATTCGTTATTAACAACCTGATTCCTCCTATTTATTTAGGGGATACCCATCAGTGCTAAAGCAAGAGAACTCACTCGTAGCCCTCATTTTGATGGTTGTGGTAAATATCAGCATCTTATGGGTAAGCTTATTTACATAACTATCCATAGGAAAAATATATCTTTTCCAGTTAGCGTAGATAGTCATATATGCATCCCCAAATAATGGTACGTTGATAAGTTGTTATAAGCATGCTTACTACATGAAGTTCCTTGGGAAAGAACTTGTGTTCGAGATACTGCATTACTTTAAGTTTAGCAACTATTTTGATATTGAATGAGCCCGGTTCTTAGGATCACAAGATATCTACTAGTGACTATTGCATGTTCTTTGACAAAAGCTGATATCCAAAAAAAGTTTAAAAAAATAAAAGGTTGTTTCTGTATCTAGTGTCGAAGCTGAATATCATGCAATCACTCAAGAAATGACAAAGATAATTGCCCTAAGGAGTTACTCAAAGATTTAGGCAACACACCACAACTCATTCCGATTTAGCGTGCAATAAATCTTCCATGCATATTACATACAATCCAACATTTCATGAATGGATAAAGCATGCAAAGGTTAATTGTCATTTTATTCGGGTTAATGACTTAGACGGCCGCCATTCTTCAACACGTTTCAAGTGCAAATATTCTTCAACATGTTTCAAGTACTTTTTAGCTGCAAATATTTTCACCAAGTCTTACCTAAGCAAACATTTTAGTCATTTAGTAATTGTTAAAGCCCAAGATCAAAAGCTCACAAAGAGCACCCATCGTATTCTTTCCTTCTTGTATTCAGTCCCGCATCTCCAATATGTATTTACTCCTTCCTCTTCTCTCTATATAAAGAGGGGAACCCTCACGTAATGAAGTTAATTTTTTGAATAATACATTTGTTTTATTTCAATTCTCACATGATATTAGAGGAAGGTTCTACTCTCGTATGAAATTATCGGCCTCACACGACATCTTTCCGATCAAGCGGGAATTCTCCCAGTCTCAGACAACTTCCTCATATTTGGGTACTCGCACCCTCCCTGTTCTTCCGTCAACATGCCTCAATGCACAAATAACCTTCACTGCTCGACACATTTATAGGCCGCAATTTGGGCATCTTACTGCAACCTCCTCAACTGTGCCTGCGACTTTTTGACATGACATCCGTCTTTGACCTCCTGCCCGGTTTGCGATTTCATCCTTGTGCGAGTTCCCTGCCCGGGCTCTCGTTACTTCTGTGCGCGTAATTCTCTTGCGAGTTTCCTGCTCAAGTCCTCTACTCTCGCCACATCTACGAGACTTCTGCCGCCTTCTGCGAGACCTCTGACCCTTCACCCGCGAGCTACCTACATCAACTTCCTGCAAGTTCCCTCTCCTCAATCTCACATCCATCCCGACGGCAAAGACCTTGCAAGTTCCCTGCTTCGACTTCCTGCGAGTTCTCTCCTCGATCTCGCATCCATCTAGACGACGGAGACCTCACTGCTCAACGATTACTTCCGAGCATTCACGCATTCCTTCCTTGTGTGAGCTCATCCCCGACATCAACAATCTCTCTGTATCATCCAATGCTTCCCATGCATCCCACTAGCACTGTACTCTCCAAATCATCCAGCTCTGTACCCGATGTCTCTCTTATTGTGCTTACCTACTATGGACAATCCATCAATTCCTTGTACTCCTGCCAACATTTCACCTCCCACATTCATTTCCAACACCTTTGAAAATCTCAACACGACATATAAATTAACTAGATTCAATTATCCAGATTGGAGTGCCTTCTCTGCCTTTCTTTTGCGCTCTCTACGCAAATATCATCATCTTACTGACGCTCCTCTTGACCCTGCGTCTCGCGCCTAGGCTGATTGGGATGTCACTAATGCTCTTGTTCATACTTGACTTGCGAACAACCGTTCTAATGCATGTTTACCTATCAACTGCCATGAAAATATTGTGAAGGAAGAATGAGACCATCCTGCGGCTCTTTACTACAAGGGTGCGCGCCCCGTCGCAAAACCGTCGGGCCGTGCGGCCCTTGGAAGCGCGCCGACTGAGCGGCCGCCTGTCTGCACGGCTATGCGCGACCGCATGTCGGCGGTGCGGTGGCCTAGTCGTACGGCCGCACGGCCCTTTGGCCGCGTAACGTGCACCGGTCGTGCGGCTGCATAGTCGCATGATTGGACGTGGCTGGTTGCTTGGCCGAACAAAGCCGCCGACCGACCCCCGCCACCCGGCCGACCTCCACCGGCAGGCCAGGCCAGGCCGCTTTGCCGCCGTCCAACTTCCACAGCTCGTCCTCCACTACCTCAGTTGCGTAACTTCGCGTCGCCCCCACTATCTTCGGAACCACCCATTATGGAGTGTGCGTATAGCAAATTCCCGTCATGGGGGTGAACATAACAAATTATATGGTTACGTGTGTGCAGATAGATGAACTCCCTATCTACTTAATTATGAAAATGTCATCCTCAAAATCTATAAAAGGACCCTTAGACCCTCATTTGAACTTACCTTGTCTCCTACGCCCAAGAGAGCTCCAGAGGATTCTCTCGAACATCTCCCTGCGTGCTCGAAGATTTCCTCGAAGATCTTCATCAACTTCAAAGATTGTTTAAAGATTTCCTTTCGAGACTCGAAGATCCCCTCCACTCCCGAAGCTCTCTTCCGGGAACCAGAGATCCCCTCCAACTCTCGACGCTTGCCTTTGGGAACCAGTGATCCCCTCCAACTCTAGACGCTTGGTACCGGGAACCAGAGATCTCTTTCAGCTCTCGACGCTTGCTTCTAGCAACCAGTGATCCCCTCTAGCTCCGGACGTTCGATTCCGAGAAACAAAGATCTCCTTCAGCTCTCGGAACTTGCTTCCGGGACACTAAGTTCTTGAAGGTCTCCCAACAGATTGCTCAAAGACTCCTCTCGACTCTGCAGCTCGGGTCCAGATAGCTCCCGAGCGCAACCATCAACATCACATTCCTGCCGACTGCAGCAGTCCGTAAGAACAATTATAAGGGACAGTGGCCTGTCACCCTCGAGAAGAATTCTTTTGTAACTCTCAAAAAGATAGTGGAATTTGTCCGATACACACCCAGCCCCGTGATTTTTTTCTCATTCCGGGTTTTTTCAACATAAAAACTCGCTTGCCAGCCGTCAGCAATTTTCTGCGACTGTTTGCGCGATCGACTCGCTCACGAGCAAGGACGGTTTGCTCATACCGGTTTACGAGCGACTCGAGTAACCCGCAACAGACATGATCAAGCCTTTTCAAGATAAAAAACCACCGTATGAATAGCTTTTTGTTCTTATGTATTTTTCTAATATGTAGTGAACTTAATTTGTGCATTGCATAGATTCTGACATACGAAAAAGAACAAGTCCTCGAATGCCCAATTCTTTTACGCCTTTCTCTTGTTACCTATCTCATATTCTTTGTTTGGGACGGTTGTGGTGGCAGAAAAACGGTGGTGGGAAATCAGTAGTAGGATTAGAGCTGTCAAAAAAGCAATGATAGGAAAAGTAGTAAAAATGCACAAAGCTCATTTTAGCTTTTGTGAAATTGGGAGAGTGTTGGAACCCTGGTTCTGATTTGGGCTAGGATCTCTATTAAGTTGTTTGAGTTTAGTTTATTTGTTTTTAGTAGTTTTTAGTTTGTGAAAGACTTAACCCAAATAGGGGGAGATTGTTGGTACCCTAGTTTGGATTTGAGTTAAGTCTTTCCTTTTAGATCTTGACCCAAGATTTATCCATGGTCAAAATCTCATTATTGAGTATTCTCTTTTCCAGTAAAATTCTGGCTAAGTCTTTTTCGGGTTCGACTATCGTCGAACGCCGATCGACTATCGTCGATCAGCCGGTCGACGATCGTCTGTCTCTAGCCAGCTCGACGTTCTGCTAGATCGTCGAGCTCTGGTCGACTATCTCTTTGTTGGTACCCTAGTTTGGATTTGAGTTAAGTCTTTCCTTTTAGATCTTGACCCAAGATTTATCCATGGTCAAAATCTCATTATTGAGTATTCTCTTTTCCAGTAAAATTCTGGCTAAGTCTTTTTCGGGTTCGACTATCGTCGAACGCCGATCGACTATCGTCGATCAGCCGGTCGACGATCGTCTGTCTCTAGCCAGCTCGACGTTCTGCTAGATCGTCGAGCTCTGGTCGACTATCTCTTGATAGATCGACGTTTTCTGTCTTGCCCGAGTCGGTCGACTATATTCCTGATAGCTCGACTATCTCAGTAGGCCGTTCGACGATCTCTAAGGATCGGTCGACGCTTTCTGTTTTGTTTGAGTCGGTCGACTATCTGACTGATAGCTCGACGATCTCAGTAGGTCGGTCGACGATCGTCGAGGATCGTTCGACTATCTTCTGGTCTGCATATGTAATATTATATGCGTTTTATTTGTTGTATTTTCTGACATGTTTTATTATGGATTATTTAATTGATCTTATGCATATATCTCAAAGCAAACGTGCTTCTATATTTATGCATAAGTCAATTCTCTCTGGCAATGTCTTTTGTCTTATTATCTGACTTTATTGTTGCAGCTGTCCTTTATAGCCGTTGGCTGTAAAGAGCTATTTCCGATGTGATTTATCAAACATCCTTTATGAGTCTATTTATTGCAGCTGCTGTAGTTTTCCTTTTATAGGATATATATCTGCAAGACTTGTTTTTATGTTAATTGCAGCCCAGATTCAAAATCTGAGAAGAAGACAAAAGTCTTGCTCTAATAGAGCCGTTGCTGCTGCACCTATTTAAAGAGTTCTTTTGGAGAAAGAAAGAACATATACAACACACACAAAACTAAACTAGAAGAAGACCGTGACCAGAAACACACAGACGAAGCTGTAGAACAAATGTGAAAGAAGACTGCTACCATCAACATTCAGCAGTCTTCAAGAAAGAAAAGATACAGCTGCTCACAGCAATATCTATCCAACTGTGAAGATATCTCTTCTGCTCTTCCTCAACCTGAGTGCTCCTGTTCCAGGAAGATACACTCAGAGTTTCTCTGAAGAAGAAGAAGAAATAAGGAAGCTGAAGAAGAACATCTAAATCCAGATCTCTAGTCTTCTTCAGGCCTTACTCCTTCAGAACCTCGTGACAGTATTCTGTCATAAGTTCTGAAGAGTCTCTTATGCTTCTCTAATCTGTTTTAAAATAGAGAAGACAATCTAACTCTCCTTCCCCCTCCTGTAAAGAGTTTGTTCACACCTCTTCAAAAGTGAACGTTGGTGACAGGGCACCTTATCAACAACCTGCTTGGTTTTTAGACACCTGATCAAAAGTCTAAAGGGTCTGTTTGATCTACCTGAATCAGATCATTGGTGGCAGGGCACCTTAGCAAAAACCTGTAGTGGATTCCTACCAAGGTGGTAGAAGAGTGGACGTACCTATTGAGAGGGAACCACTGTAGCTCCTTGTGTCGTCTGGTTTGCTTGCTCTGTTTCTTTTGTGCTATGCTCTGTTATTTATTTTAATTTTTAATTTTCCGCATTAACTCTTCCTAAAAGAAAATATAAGATGTACCCTCACTTTCAATTGGTATCAGAGGGAGGTTGATTGTTTGTACAGGCTAACACCTGAATCAAAAGATCCCTGAGATAGATCTTATATTTATTTCTTAAGAGTTTTTCATGGCACAAAATGAAGAATGGTCAAGCACCAGACCTCCAGCTTGCAACTTAGCTGAGTTTAGCATCTGGAAGGCAAGAATCAAATTATTTATGAACAATATTGATGAAGAAATATTTTCTTCCATTTTGACAGGTCTTCCAACATCGGCAACAACAACAAAAAGTGCCAGGCTAACTGATGCCCGAGCAATGAATATCCTAGCTCAATCATTGTCTGATGACATTTTTCAAGAGATTGTTGAATGTTCAACAGCTAAGGAGATGTGGGATTCCCTTCACCAAATGGCTTCTGAACCCGTGGATGACACATCAGAAGGAAGCCACATCATCTCATTTGACGAAGAAGAATTAACATCCCTAGATGTTATCTGGGATGTCTCCGATGATGACTCATCATTTGAAGATGAAGAGGAGGAAGCAAGGGCCAAAGAATTCTGCTTAAAGGCCGTAAATGCATCAAACAACAAGGAAAAGCCTGAATCAGAACTTAGAAAATATCAGGTGATATCCAATACTAACTACATTTCAAAATATCCTAAATCAATCTCTAACTTGAATACAACTAAACCTTCAAGAGAAATATTAAGAAAATTCAACAACATTGATTTTGTTTTTCAAAAGTTTTCTCAAATTTTTCAAACATACATGAAATATTTTTTGAAAAATTTATTTAATAAACCAATAAAACCTCATTACATTTATGGTCTGAAAATTTTCCTTTTTGATGAATCTTAGATCTCAAAGAGGCATAGTAAGATAATTCTACATCCTTACAGATTTTTCACAAAATTATCTACACTAAAACTCAACACAGACTTGATCCAGTGGATCATCACACTGTGTTGAAGTTTTTATTTGTGATAAAGTGATTCTATAGGAAGGGAATTATCAGACAGTGCCTTTCTGATTTTAAAGATTTTCTTCAAAATCTTTTTCAGATTATCCTAATGAGTGCTGTGCTCATTAAATTGCATTCCCTTGTCATTTTCTCTGCCCTCATTTTTTTTCTTCTTCAAGATTTGCTTCATTCATTTGTTCATGCACAAAAGCAAAAACTGCATCTCTTCTTGTTCCCTTTGCACTTGATCTGTTTTCTGTCTTGCAGGATTACAGACTCAAAATTTCCAACATGAAGAGATGATCAAGAACAGGGCCAAACTCTACAAAACTTTCAATCTCAGTTTGCCTTTTCATAAATCTGTTTTATACTCATAGTTAAATATTTTCAAATCATTTTATTATTAGGAACAGATTTATTAGGAAGTATCTTCTTTTCTTATAGCTGATTATATCTGATTGATGTTATGTTCAAATATTTCATTCAGATTTCTGTATAAAGAAATTCTCGGTCAGATAACTCTATTTCTTATAGATCCTTTTCTAACTTCATTTAGATTGAGTCCTCTACTCTAGTTGCATTGGTCAGCTGAGTTTGAATCTCGTCTAATGAAAAGAAATTCTATAGGAAGGAAGATATCTGATTTTGATTTTCAGATCCAGAATCTTAATCAAATTTGCTGGACAAAATATCATTTTTGCTGCTAATATACCCTTTTTCAAGGAGAGAGCAATCTCTACCATAGCCTTCTGCAGGTACTATCTCCAGGAGTTAGCTGGATGACTCAATCAATATTCAAAGTCATCTCAGCTGAGTCCAAATCACATATACTGCATCAACATAGGGGGAGATTGCAAATGCCAGCAAGCAGCCAGCCAATCAAAGCTTTTCTTTATATATTTTATGCTTTGCAAATTTTTTATTATTATTTTGCTAATAGGATCCTCGCCCAAATAGGGGGAGATTGTTGGAACCCTGGTTCTGATTTGGGCTAGGATCTCTATTAAGTTGTTTGAGTTTAGTTTATTTGTTTTTAGTAGTTTTTAGTTTGTGAAAGACTTAACCCAAATAGGGGGAGATTGTTGGTACCCTAGTTTGGATTTGAGTTAAGTCTTTCCTTTTAGATCTTGACCCAAGATTTATCCATGGTCAAAATCTCATTATTGAGTATTCTCTTTTCCAGTAAAATTCTGGCTAAGTCTTTTTCGGGTTCGACTATCGTCGAACGCCGATCGACTATCGTCGATCAGCCGGTCGACGATCGTCTGTCTCTAGCCAGCTCGACGTTCTGCTAGATCGTCGAGCTCTGGTCGACTATCTCTTGATAGATCGACGTTTTCTGTCTTGCCCGAGTCGGTCGACTATATTCCTGATAGCTCGACTATCTCAGTAGGCCGTTCGACGATCTCTAAGGATCGGTCGACGCTTTCTGTTTTGTTTGAGTCGGTCGACTATCTGACTGATAGCTCGACGATCTCAGTAGGTCGGTCGACGATCGTCGAGGATCGTTCGACTATCTTCTGGTCTGCATATGTAATATTATATGCGTTTTATTTGTTGTATTTTCTGACATGTTTTATTATGGATTATTTAATTGATCTTATGCATATATCTCAAAGCAAACGTGCTTCTATATTTATGCATAAGTCAATTCTCTCTGGCAATGTCTTTTGTCTTATTATCTGACTTTATTGTTGCAGCTGTCCTTTATAGCCGTTGGCTGTAAAGAGCTATTTCCGATGTGATTTATCAAACATCCTTTATGAGTCTATTTATTGCAGCTGCTGTAGTTTTCCTTTTATAGGATATATATCTGCAAGACTTGTTTTTATGTTAATTGCAGCCCAGATTCAAAATCTGAGAAGAAGACAAAAGTCTTGCTCTAATAGAGCCGTTGCTGCTGCACCTATTTAAAGAGTTCTTTTGGAGAAAGAAAGAACATATACAACACACACAAAACTAAACTAGAAGAAGACCGTGACCAGAAACACACAGACGAAGCTGTAGAACAAATGTGAAAGAAGACTGCTACCATCAACATTCAGCAGTCTTCAAGAAAGAAAAGATACAGCTGCTCACAGCAATATCTATCCAACTGTGAAGATATCTCTTCTGCTCTTCCTCAACCTGAGTGCTCCTGTTCCAGGAAGATACACTCAGAGTTTCTCTGAAGAAGAAGAAGAAATAAGGAAGCTGAAGAAGAACATCTAAATCCAGATCTCTAGTCTTCTTCAGGCCTTACTCCTTCAGAACCTCGTGACAGTATTCTGTCATAAGTTCTGAAGAGTCTCTTATGCTTCTCTAATCTGTTTTAAAATAGAGAAGACAATCTAACTCTCCTTCCCCCTCCTGTAAAGAGTTTGTTCACACCTCTTCAAAAGTGAACGTTGGTGACAGGGCACCTTATCAACAACCTGCTTGGTTTTTAGACACCTGATCAAAAGTCTAAAGGGTCTGTTTGATCTACCTGAATCAGATCATTGGTGGCAGGGCACCTTAGCAAAAACCTGTAGTGGATTCCTACCAAGGTGGTAGAAGAGTGGACGTACCTATTGAGAGGGAACCACTGTAGCTCCTTGTGTCGTCTGGTTTGCTTGCTCTGTTTCTTTTGTGCTATGCTCTGTTATTTATTTTAATTTTTAATTTTCCGCATTAACTCTTCCTAAAAGAAAATATAAGATCTACCCTCACTTTCAGAGAGCACTGCTTTCCAAAAAGTCTAGAAAAACACATTTTTGGCAGAAGCATTTTTCCCACCATTGGGAAACAAAAAGCCTCTAAAGCAAAAGTGGCAGTGGGAATAGAACTTTTCCCATTACCACCACCGTCCCAAACCGATCCATAGTTTCATTGTGTAACATATGAGTTATTTATTAATCAACAACCATAAATATTCCCTTTGTTATGATGGTGTCATAATATTACTTTTGAGTGCTGGGCGGGAGCTTGTCCCTCGAGTTTTGTATCTGTTACTTTCTTGCAATGCAATGTCAACGCCCGTGTTCATAAGTCTTGGTTTGGCGTAATTAGTAAGTAACCATTGGTCCGACTTGCCGTTATCTGGCCGCGGATTCCGGCGTCGAAATTTCCCCAGCGCTCCCTTCGACATTCGGTTGAAAAACACCCTCTACGGCCGCGTTCTCCAGCTCAGTCGGCAAAATGCTCTGCTCACAAACTTCCTCTCCATAACATAACGTCTCGTGGCCAAACTTGATCAACTCGATGGGCTTGATCGCATCTCTGCGGCGGTACATACCATTAGTTTGCTTCCCTCACTGTCACCGGACACCAGTTTCTTCATCATCCCAAGCACTCGAGATCTGGGCTTCTCCCTAGTCGCAGTGAATGACACACCGCCACAGCCTCCAATGTAGGAATCCCGCATCCAGGTCATCACCAACATACTCGCATCCTCGGGCGACCAACATGCCACCGCCGGTCGGTTCTATTGCTCTATTGTTGTACGACCCTTTGTGCATGGATCCTCCGCCACTGCTTCCGAGAGGAATGGACACCCACTACTACTATCTAAATATACTACTAAGTGACAAGGATTGCCATCCAGAGCACGTGCAAGTTTATACTCACCATAGGTATTGATTAGAGTTGCATTTTAATGATCCGGACTACACCCACATCTGGCTTGCTCCAGTTTATATATATATATATATATATATATATGTATATATATATATATATGTATGTATATATATATGTATATATATATATGTATGTATATATATATATGTATGTATATATATATGTATATATATATATGTATGTATATATATATATGTATGTATATGTAACAACCCATAATAACTATAACTATAATAATAATAATAAAATAAAATAATTAACAAAGACTTTAACAAAAACTCCGGTCCTAAACCTACCCCCCCTCCTTTAATAAAATCCCGAGCCCCCGGTCCAATTCCGCATCCCGCAAAAATCCCGCTTCCGCCTCCTGTGCCCCCGACGGCCCCGATCCCGTCCCGTGCGTCCCCCGGCAGCCCCGATCCCGGCCTCCGGCGCCTCCTCCTCCTCCGGTAGGCCTCCGGCGCCCCTCCTCTGGCTTCCCCGTCGCTTCCTGCTCCTTCCCCGTGTCCGACGGTTCCTGCAAGCCACCTCCCTTGGCCGACTGCACCCTAGGCTCCGTCGCCAGCCAGTAAGGGCAGCAGCCGACTGCTTCATCTCCTCTTCTCCTTCTCCGTCCAATGAGGGCAAGGACACCTTCTCTTCTCCGGCAACCCTAGCTCCAACTCGTTCCGGCCGGTGGTTTTCGTGAGGGACTCCTAGGGTTTCGCTCGAAACTTCTCTTCGTGGATTTCTGAGCCCAAATCTGGACTCCTTGGGTAAGGAATTTCATCAATCCCTCATTTTTAGCTTGCCCTAATTTTTTTGGGAAGATTTCCGCCCTCCGATTGGCGTGATTTCGTCAATCCCCCTTGGATTTGTCATAAAGTCATCTAATTTCAATTCTGTTTGCATTTTCCGTGTCGCTCGTTGGGCTTAGGTGGTGGAATCGCGCCAAGCTTGAGATTTTTGCCTCCAGACGCCGCCAAAACTCCCGATCCCTCGCGGTAGGCTCTTCTCCCCTCACTTTCGAGGGAGGTAAAAATGTTATTCCCCTCTCCTGTTGTGTGGTGCGATTATCTGACATATGTGCTAGCATAGAAAACTGTTAATTCAATTTGGAATGTATTTTTGATCTCGAACAGGTGTAGCTAGAGCTTTTAACACCGCTTACGCCACTTAGTTGACGCGAGCACTGTCGACGTCACTTTAAGGCAAGCAGAGAACCCCCTCTCTCTTGCAAAACTTTAAATTTAATCTGCTTATCTGTCTGTTACAAATAATTTCCTTTTTTATTAAATTTTGAACTCTAAAAAGTGTTGATATAACAAAATTTGATAGACAATCCCTAAGGACGAACTATAAGACAAATCCGTAGTTGTAAGCGAAATTCTTGAATTGTAACGTCTAACTGGGCATCTGTCTGCTGGCATGGTCACGGCAAGCAGGATTACTTTTCCGATAAGATTTGCACTCAGATCTGATCGTGAGTCATGTGCGCCCGCTATAGTACGTATACACTTCATCGATCGCGACTTACAACTATTAATTTTAGACTATACTCCGGAGTAGGCTAATATTCCAGATATGTTTGTTTGACCTGGTTTTTGGCATGTTTTGTAGCCTTATACATGATATATCAGTACTCGGTTATGTCTGTTGTTTTTGCTCTCATTTTAAAATAATTAATTTGCTTATGTTAAATCCTAAGTTCTAAGGCATTTTCTCTCTGTCTTGAAATTGCCTTAGGGTTCGTGACTGCGCCGCCTGCTCCCTGAGCTACTTCTCGTTCAGCTTCAGCCTTGCTCAGAGGTTTTTCATTTATAGTTGTCTGCATCAGGTTCTATGATCCATTTACTGTCTGTCTATCATGTAATAGTTATTGTAAGACATTTTCTTATGTATCATGGACAGCTCCTAGGATATTTTTGATGTATTAGATCATCTTATCTATAACATTATCACTACCGTTATTTTTGCATTTACTTCTGTTTCAGCACTGTGTGTAGCATTAAATTTTTCAAGAAAATACATGTGCATGAATTACCCACGTTTTAAAACTTTAAGTGCTTCCGCACATTTATACTCAATCAATTGTTCAAACAAAATTACTATTTCTAAAAAAAAAACTATTTTCTATATCACCGCATACGCCTTAGCAGGCATGGTTCCTTTCCGCCCATGCCTGTGGCATCACGGCCCGCCCGAAGCGCACTCTGACTTCCGTCGAGACGGGTCGTGACAGTTGGTATCAGAGGGAGGTTAGCTCTTAAAAATGCAGTATTTTGAAATTTTCAAATATTTTAACTTCTATTATGTAAATACATGTACATGCATCATATCTCACTCAGTCTGTCATTATTTGTTGTTCGCGGCTGAGACATCGCACACACTCACTCATAATCATGAGTAGTATGCACATGAATGTTAAGGGGTTATGGGCAAACTTAACATTTTTGTGCATATGAATTTCCATTATGCTATACACCGCTTGCGAATATTAAATTGTATGGGCGGTTTAATATTTTCAAGTGCGTTGGCATTAGAATCATAATATGCATAACATGTTAAGTGATATGGGCGCTTAACATGACATGTATATCCATTCATGAACATTCGTAGGAATGCATTTTAGACATGATTGCATTACATGCATAACATAACTCATTACATAAATGTTAAGCCAAGAACAACAGATGATGATCGTACACACATGGATTTGTAAATTGCTTGACATTGCATGTGATTTCTTGTCATTAAGCATCACCTAGAGTTGTCCAATGAAAATGCTGTAACTAATATATGATTTATGTATTCGACAGTATCAAAATGCTAGAACCTGTTGTTCCTTAATATCCTATGATTGACGTAATTGTCTTTCTTACTCGTTTCCTTTGTGTCCCTGCTTAGATGGCCCCTAAGCGATCTCAGCGCAAGAAAGCTACCCCTCCAGTCGGGGCAGCTCCTGTAGACGCCACTGCCCAGCTGTTGAGGCAGATTCTCGAGCGTCTCACTCGCTTAGAGGGAGATCGTCAAACTCCTGACACAGCTCCTGATTCTGGCAGCGCAGGGACAGCAGGAGTCACTGTTACCGCCGCTCTTGGAACCCCCCCTCTTGCACCTGGTTTAGGAACTGGCTTGCTTACTGACACCCTTGCGGTCCCGCCCGTGCCAGGTCTGGTTGCTCCTCCTGTAGCAATGGAGGATACGCTGATGTTCAAGAGGCTGAATCCGCCATCCTTCAATGGCAGTCGTGATTTCTTCGTCATCTCAGAGTGGCTCTCCCAGATGGAAAAGCACTTCGAGTATGCAGGTGTTCCTGAGGCACACAAGGTTCATCTTGCGGCCTACCAGCTGACCGAGGATGCATACACTTGGTGGCTTCAGCGCCGCAGTCTCCCCAATTCTTCCGCTATGACCTGGGAGCAGTTCAAGAATGCGCTCATGGAAAAGTTTCTTTCGTCCGTGGAGCGAGACAAGCTAGCTGAGAGGTTCCTGTCCCTTCAGCAGCCTGGCAGAACCGTAACTGAATATGAGATAGAGTTCTCTCGTCTATCTCTCCTTGCCGCAGAGTTCGTGCCCGATGAATCCAAGAAGATCAGCCGCTTCGTGAAGGGCCTCCGACACGATTTCCGCCAGCATGTGGTAGCCCACGGCGCCACCACCTACGCCTTAGCAGGCATGGTTCCTTTCCGCCCATGCCTGTGGCATCACGGCCCGCCCGAAGCGCACTCTGACTTCCGAAGCGCTCTTAAAAATGCAGTATTTTGAAATTTTCAAATATTTTAACTTCTATTATGTAAATACATGTACATGCATCATATCTCACTCAGCCTGTCATTATTTGTTGTTCGCGGCTGAGACATCGCACACACTCACTCATAATCATGAGTAGTATGCACATGAATGTTAAGGGGTTATGGGCAAACTTAACATTTTTGTGCATATGAATTTCCATTATGCTATACACCGCTTGCGAATATTAAATTGTATGTGCGGTTTAATATTTTCAAGTGCGTTGACATTAGAATCATAATATGCATAACATGTTAAGTGATATGGGCGCTTAACATGACATATATATCCATTCATGAACATTCGTAGGAATACATTTTAGACATGATTGCATTACATGCATAACATAACTCATTACACAAATGTTAAGCCAAGAACAACAGATGATGATCGTACACACATGGATTTGTAAATTGCTTGACATTGCATGTGATTTCTTGTCATTAAGCATCACCTAGAGTTGTCCAATGAAAATGCTGTAACTAATATATGATTTATGTATTCGACAGTATCAAAATGCTAGAACCTGTTGTTCCTTAATATCCTATGATTGACGTAATTGTCTTTCTTACTCGTTTCCTTTGTGTCCCTGCTTAGATGGCCCCTAAGCGATCTCAGCGCAAGAAAGCTACCCCTCCAGTCGGGGCAGCTCCTGTAAACGCCACTGCCCAGCTGTTGAGGCAGATTCTCGAGCGTCTCACTCGCTTAGAGGGAGATCGTCAAACTCCTGACACAGCTCCTGATTCTGGCAGCGCAGGGACAGCAGGAGTCATTGTTACCGCCGCTCTTGGAACCCCCCCTCTTGCACCTGGTTTAGGAACTGGCTTGCTTACTGACACCCTTGCGGTCCCGCCCGTGCCAGGTCTGGTTGCTCCTCCTGTAGCAATGGCGGATACGCTGATGTTCAAGAGGCTGAATCCGCCATCCTTCAATGGCAGTCGTGATTTCTTCGTCATCTCAGAGTGGCTCTCCCAGATGGAAAAGCATTTCGAGTATGCCGGTGTTCCTGAGGCACACAAGGTTCATCTTGCGGCCTACCAGCTGACCGAGGATGCATACACTTGGTGGCTTCAGCGCCGCAGTCTCCCCAATTCTTCCGCTATGACCTGGGAGCAGTTCAAGAATGCGCTCATGGAAAAGTTTCTTTCGTCCGTGGAGCGAGACAAGCTAGCTGAGAGGTTCCTGTCCCTTCAGCAGCCTGGCAGAACCGTAACTGAATATGAGATAGAGTTCTCTCGTCTATCTCTCCTTGCCGCAGAGTTCGTTCCCGATGAATCCAAGAAGATCAGCCGCTTCGTGAAGGGCCTCCGACACGATTTCCGCCAGCATGTGGTAGCCCACGGCGCCACCACCTACGCCGAGACTGTTGGAGCTGCCTTGAAGGTTGAAGCTATTGAGATGGATCGCACTGCCAAGAAAGTTCAGCATGGTACGAGCAATGCCGCTGTACGTGACCACAAGCGCAAGAATGCTCCACCTCAGGAGCAAGGTCCCAAGTCTCAAGAGGTGTGTGCCTACTGCCACAAAGTTGGCCATACCGTCTTAGTCTGTCGATATCTTCTGAAGAAGCAAAAGATGGTTGTGCCCGCCCAACAGCCCCAGGTTACGCTTGCCTCTGCCTCCTCCGTCTGTACCTATTGCAAGAAATCGGGCCACTTGGTGAATGATTGTCGCCGCAAGCAGAATACCTGCTTCAGATGTGGGCAGTTTGGACATCAGATTAAAGATTGCCCCGTGAAGGAAAGCCCGATCCCCGCTCAGCCCCTGCAGGCTATTTCTGGTGCCCAAGATAAGGGCAAGGCTGTGCTGAATGTCACCACTCAGGGCGAGGCGCTCGCATCTACCTCCGCCATCTCTGGTATGCCTTATGTGAATTTTTAAATTTCCTGCGTCTTTTCATTTCCTGCCTTAATGTCAAAAAGATCTTGAATGCGATTGCTATGTTCATTTCTAGGGAGTTTTAAGGTCAAAAACAAATGGATGCAAATCCTATTCGATTCTGGAGCATCTCACTCTTTTATAGCACGTCACATCGTGAATCTTCATAATTGGCCTACTTTGCCACTCGATGTTCCTTTCGAAATCTCTGTGCCCGGTCATTTGCACTTGTCTACTAGAGGCATTCTCAATTGTCCGATACTTCTTGGTGAACTGCAAGTCGTCGCCGATCTTATAGTCCTGGACATGACAGAATTCGATGTAATCTTGGGTATGAATTGGCTAGTCGCGTATCAAGCAAAATTGGACTGCGTGGCAAAGAGGGTCAATCTCAGTATCGATGGTAAAGACTACAGCGTTCATGTTCAGGCTACCCACAGCCACCTGCAGGTAATTTCTGTTATGCGCGCCTCTCGACTTCTTAGCCAGGGATGCTTTGCTTGTTTTGTTTATGCTTCACATTCAGATGTTGTCGTACCCCAACTAGAGTCTATCCCGATTGCTTCCGAGTTCCCTGACGTGTTTCACGCCGAGCTGCCTGGAATGCCCCCTGATCGTGAAGTAGAGTTCTCCATCGATGTAGAGCCTGGAACGCGCCCTTTATCTAAAGCTCCATACCGTATGGCACCCAGAGAACTAGAAGAGCTTAGATCACAATTAGATGAGTTACTTGAGCATAGGTACATTCGTCCCAGCTCTTCTCCTTGGGGAGCCCCCGTTCTTTTCGTTAAAAAGAAAGACGGATCCATGAGATTGTGCATCGACTACCGGGACCTGAACAAGGTAACCATCAAGAATAAGTACCCCCTCCCGCGCGTGGATGACCTTTTTGACCAGCTCAAAGGCAGTACCGTCTTCTCCAAGATAGATCTCAGGTCGGGTTACCATCAGTTAAAGATCAAAGAATCCGACATCCCCAGGACAGCTTTCCGGACTCGGTATGGACACTTTGAATTTTTGGTGATGTCTTTTGGGTTGACTAACGCCCCTTCTGCTTTCATGGATATGATGAACTGTATCTTCCGCGACTACCTAGATAAGTTCATCATTGTTTTCATTGATGATATCTTGGTTTACTCCAAGACTCGTGAGGAGCATGCAACCCATCTTAGACTCACACTCTCCACTCTTCGTCAGCACCAGCTCTATGCCAAATTGGCGAAAGGTGAGTTTTGGCTGGATCGTGTTGCCTTTCTGGGGCATGTCATTTCCGGCGATGGACTTTCCGTTGATCCTGCCAAGGTCTCCGCTGTTATGAACTGGAAGCAGCCTTCTACCCCTACTGAGATTCGCAGTTTCCTTGGTTTGGCGGGCTATTACCGGCGTTTCGTCAAGGATTTCTCCTCTCTTGCTGCTCCCCTAACTCGTCTAACTCAAAAACATGCCAGATTTGAGTGGACAGAACAGTGTGAGCAGGCCTTTTCTGAATTGAAGCAACGTTTGTGTTCAGCGCCAGTTTTAGCTCTTCCTTCAGAAGGGTTGGACTTTTCGGTTTATACCGATGCTTCCGGAGTGGGCTTGGGATGTGTCCTGATGCAAGAGGATCGTGTTATTGCTTATGGGTCGAGGCAGTTGAAGATCCATGAGCGGAACTACCCCACTCATGATCTGGAGTTCGCAGCAGTAGTGTTTGCTTTGAAGCTTTGGCGTCACTACCTCTATGGCATGAAATGTCACTTCTTCACTGACCATCAGAGTTTGAAGTATATTTTCGTTCAGAAAGATCTTAATCTTCGTCAAAGGCGATGGCTGGAATTCATAGCAGATTATGACCTGCAGCTCACTTATGTGCCCGGGAAAGCCAATTCAGTAGCGGATGCTTTGAGTCGTCAGGCTTCAGTTGCCGCCTGTGCACCCATGTCAGCTTCTCTCGCGGCCCTGATTGATGACCTCGAGCGGATGGACATATCCTTCTCACCTGGAGGTCAAGGAGGAGTCTTTGATCCGTTATGGGTAGAACAGGTAAAGGATCTGCAGCCATCTGACCCTACACTCCAGCGCATTCGCCGACAGGTCGAACTTGGTACTCTTCCCGATTTCTCTATCTCTGACGATGTTCTTCTTTTCCGAAGTCGCCTATGTGTTCCCGATGTCCCTGAGTTGCTGGATAGTATTTGCCGAGAAGCTCACGAGTCCCGCACATCTGGTCATCCTGGCAACAACAAGATGTATCATGACCTTAAGCAGATTGTGTGGTGGCCTGGCATGACGAACTATATTGCACGCTTCATCTCTCGATGTCTGACGTGCCAGAAGGTGAAAGCTCAGCGTCAGCGTCCTGGTGGACTTTTGCAACCCCTGCCTATCCCTGAATGGAAGTGGGAAGATATTTCTATGGACTTCATCACGGGTTTGCCCCGCACTCCGAGAGGGCATGATGCGATTTGGGTCATAGTAGATCGCCTTACTAAAGTGGCTCACTTCATCCCGTACAAGGAGGGTCATTCCACCGAGAAAATGGCCCGGATTTATGTTTCTGAGATTGTGAGACTCCATGGGATCCCTCTGCGGATTGTTTCTGATCGTGACTCGAGATTTGTATCGCACTTCTGGAAGGGATTTCAGCAAGCTTTGGGCACTAATCTTAACCTGAGCACCGCTTATCACCCGACGACTGATGGCCAGACCGAGAGGGTCAATCAGATTCTTGAAGACATGCTTCGGTGCTATATTTTGGACTACAAGGGAGCTTGGGATGAACATCTACCCTTTGTTGAATTCGCCTACAACAACAGCTATCAAGAGAGCCTCAAAATGGCCCCCTTCGAAGCACTGTACGGACGTCGCTGTAGGACCCCGCTCTACTGGTCAGAAGTCGGTGAAAAGTTGATTTTGGGTCCTGAGTTACTTCAGGAAATGGAAGAAGCTACCAAGAAGACTCGTGTTCAGCTCAGTCGTGCCATTGAGAGACAGAGAAAGTATGCAAATCAGCACCGCCGTCCGTTAGAGTTTGCTGTTGGTGATCAAGTGTTTCTGAAGGTTTCTCCTACTCCTGGGGTGAAACGGTTCGGTCGCCATCATAAGCTCAGCCCGAGGTTCGTGGGACCGTACGTCATCTCAGAGCGTGTTGGAGGATCTGCCTATCGTCTGGATCTACCTGCTTCTTTGGCCGGTGTTCATGACGTCTTTCATGTCAGCCAGCTTCAGAAGTACATCCACGATCCTAATCGTGTTCTTGAAGAAGTTCCAGTGATCCCTGAAGCCAATCTGTCTTATCCGATCGAACCTTCGGAGATCATTGAATATCAAGAACGCAAGCTTCGCAAGAGAACCATTCCGATGGTGAAGGTACGTTGGGTGCATGGCAAGTCTGAAGAGTACACTTGGGAACTCGAGTCTGACATGCGCAACAAGTACCCGCAACTCTTCTCATGATCTTGGTACGTCTCAAAGTCTGACTTCCTTGTCATTTCAGTATGTTTCATGGTTAGCTTTCATGCGTTAATCTACAAACTTCTGTTTGAAGTATATGTCTTCTGAAAACTCTGTCGTTTCAGTTCCATTCAGATAATTCTCATGCAAGTTTCGGGACGAAACTTCCTAAGTAGGGGAGAATGTAACAACCCATAATAACTATAACTATAATAATAATAATAATAAAATAAAATAATTAACAAAGACTTTAACAAAAACTCCGGTCCTAAACCTACCCCCCCTCCTTTAATAAAATCCCGAGCCCCCGGTCCAATTCCGCATCCCGCAAAAATCCCGCTTCCGCCTCCTGTGCCCCCGACGGCCCCGATCCCGTCCCGTGCGTCCCCCGGCAGCCCCGATCCCGGCCTCCGGCGCCTCCTCCTCCTCCGGTAGGCCTCCGGCGCCCCTCCTCTGGCTTCCCCGTCGCTTCCTGCTCCTTCCCCGTGTCCGACGGTTCCTGCAAGCCACCTCCCTTGGCCGACTGCACCCTAGGCTCCGTCGCCAGCCAGTAAGGGCAGCAGCCGACTGCTTCATCTCCTCTTCTCCTTCTCCGTCCAATGAGGGCAAGGACACCTTCTCTTCTCCGGCAACCCTAGCTCCAACTCGTTCCGGCCGGTGGTTTTCGTGAGGGACTCCTAGGGTTTCGCTCGAAACTTCTCTTCGTGGATTTCTGAGCCCAAATCTGGACTCCTTGGGTAAGGAATTTCATCAATCCCTCATTTTTAGCTTGCCCTAATTTTTTTGGGAAGATTTCCGCCCTCCGATTGGCGTGATTTCGTCAATCCCCCTTGGATTTGTCATAAAGTCATCTAATTTCAATTCTGTTTGCATTTTCCGTGTCGCTCGTTGGGCTTAGGTGGTGGAATCGCGCCAAGCTTGAGATTTTTGCCTCCAGACGCCGCCAAAACTCCCGATCCCTCGCGGTAGGCTCTTCTCCCCTCACTTTCGAGGGAGGTAAAAATGTTATTCCCCTCTCCTGTTGTGTGGTGCGATTATCTGACATATGTGCTAGCATAGAAAACTGTTAATTCAATTTGGAATGTATTTTTGATCTCGAACAGGTGTAGCTAGAGCTTTTAACACCGCTTACGCCACTTAGTTGACGCGAGCACTGTCGACGTCACTTTAAGGCAAGCAGAGAACCCCCTCTCTCTTGCAAAACTTTAAATTTAATCTGCTTATCTGTCTGTTACAAATAATTTCCTTTTTTATCAAATTTTGAACTCTAAAAAGTGTTGATATAACAAAATTTGATAGACAATCCCTAAGGACGAACTATAAGACAAATCCGTAGTTGTAAGCGAAATTCTTGAATTGTAACGTCTAACTGGGCATCTGTCTGCTGGCATGGTCACGTCAAACAGGATTACTTTTCCGATAAGACTTGCACTCAGATCTGATCGTGAGTCATGTGCGCCCGCTATAGTACGTATACACTTCATCGATCGCGACTTACAACTATTAATTTTAGACTATACTCCGGAGTAGGCTAATATTCCAGATATGTTTGTTTGACCTGGTTTTTGGCATGTTTTGTAGCCTTATACATGATATATCAGTACTCGGTTATGTCTGTTGTTTTTGCTCTCATTTTAAAATAATTAATTTGCTTATGTTAAATCCTAAGTTCTAAGGCATTTTCTCTCTGTCTTGAAATTGCCTTAGGGTTCGTGACTGCGCCGCCTGCTCCCTGAGCTACTTCTCGTTCAGCTTCAGCCTTGCTCAGAGGTTTTTCATTTATAGTTGTCTGCATCAGGTTCTATGATCCATTTACTGTCTGTCTATCATGTAATAGTTATTGTAAGACATTTTCTTATGTATCATGGACAGCTCCTAGAATATTTTTGATGTATTAGATCATCTTATCTATAACATTATCACTACCGTTATTTTTGCATTTACTTCTGTTTCAGCACTGTGTGTAGCATTAAATTTTTCAAGAAAATACATGTGCATGAATTACCCACGTTTTAAAACTTTAAGTGCTTCCGCACATTTATACTCAATCAATTGTTCAAACAAAATTACTATTTCTAAAAAAAAAAACTATTTTCTATATCACCGCATACGCCTTAGCAGGCATGGTTCCTTTCCGCCCATGCCTGTGGCATCACGGCCCGCCCGAAGCGCACTCTGACTTCCGTCGAGACGGGTCGTGACAGTATATATATATATGTATGTATATATATATATGTATGTATATATATATGTATGTATATATATATGTATGTATATATATATGTATGTATATATATATATGTATGTATATATATATATGTATGTATATATATATGTATGTATATATATATATGTATGTATATATATATATGTATGTATATATATATATATAAATAATTACCCAAACCTCCCCTGTAAACTAGCATAATTAGTGAGAGCACCCCTCTTATTTTTGAAATTACAAAAAACTCCCCTTAAGTTTTGATTTCATTACCAAAACCTCCCCTGGTCTTTTCATTTCATTGCATCCATGAAGAAAAATACCCCCTAGACACTGTTCACCGAGGGGGGTGTTTTTGTGCATGGATGTTATGAAATTAAAACTTCAGGGGAGGTTTTTGTAATGAAATGAAAACTTTAGGGGAAGTTTTTGTAATTTCGAAAATAAGAGGGGTGCTGTCAGTAATTTAGCAAAGTTAGAGGGGAGGTCCCGGTAAATGGCCCTATATATGTATGTATATATATATATGTATGTATATATAGATATGTATGTATATATGTATGTATATATATATATATATGTATGCATATATATATATATATTTATGTGTATATATATATATGCATGTGTATATATATATGCATGTGTATATATATATAGGTATGTATTAGGGATGTTTGGAGGCTCATCCAAGTTTACGAGAGCTCTCTTCTTCGTGCATAGATCTCATCGTTGAAGCTGACACTTACCCATCACCTCTTCGTGGCAGATCCACACCTTCCCGCCTCTCACCGTTGCAGATCCTAGCCTCCCAGGCCCTCCCCACTTCAAAATCCCGCCATCCAGCATCTCCCAGTTGTAGAATTCCACCTTCCAGAACCTTCCCATTGCAAAATCCCGTCTTTCAGCTCTTTCCCTCGTCAAATCACAAACCCTCAGCCCCTTCCCATTACTAGCCCTACTTCCCGCTCGTATATGTCAAATTCAGCAGCCCCACAAGTAATTTCCAGCCCACACTCCCTCCTCCATCCTACGACAACCAAAAGCCTCTTCGCACCCACCGACCATTTCAAAACAACCCTAATACTCGTAAGTTTTGTAGTTTTGGTTGTGTTGTTCCTTTATAGTGCGCATTAGATGCTTGTATTGTTTAGTGGAGCTTAATCTATAATTGTTTGTTTTCCCAAGTTAATCAATATAGCTTGTGGAATTTATTTGTTTGGTATTCTGACTTGTATACTCCAATTGGAGGAATTACACTCGCTTGTATTCACTATAATTGCTAGCTGTTGAATATTTGCTAAACATTTATTGTTCATTGTGGAAATGCTAATCTACCAAAATTTGCATGCATTTAATTTCAGTCCACACACACATTGATCACTTAGTCCTCCCTGCACGTCCCACCACTAGGGAATGTGTCCTTAGGTGTCCGAGTACACTCACCAAGCCTACCTACCTCATTAAGCATATTAGTTATGATATGCTAAAAAAATAACTAATCATCATTAACTTCTAGCTATTTTATGCTCAATTGCATTACACTGGCTTGCAACAAGCTAAATAAATGGTAATGGATCGGATACAGCCATAAGAAATACTACTCCTACATATGAAAAATATTGTAAATATAACATCAAATTATACTAAAGGAAATAGGTCTCCCTACAAACTACAAATAAAGTTGAGGAGAATCGTATTATTTAGGGAAAAGGTTACAAGATATATATATGGGAGAAAAACCACAAAATTACACAAATACCACCCCCCCCCCCTCAAGTTGGGCGTGTGATGTCAACCATGCCCAACTTGCCAATAATCTTTCCACAGACACCAGTGCACAAACCCTTAATGAAAATGTCGGCCAATTGTTTTTCGGATGGAACAAAGTGGGTAACCACAATGCCTCTTACAATGTTTCCTTTGATGAAGTGCCTGTCGATCTCAATGTTGTTTATTACAATCATGTTGCACTGGATTATGAGCAATACTGATGGCCGCCTTGTTATCACAGTACAGTCTGATAGACTCCTCTCCTTTAAGACCAAGGTCTTTCATGAAAGTTCGGGTCCATAGCGCTTAACATATCCCGTAAATCATCGAAACTCTGCCTCTACACTGGATCTAGCAGCGACATGCTGTTTTTTGCTTCTCCAGGTAACCAAATTTCCACCCACCATCGTGCAGTGACCTGAGGTGGACCGACGATCATCAACCGATCCAACCCAGTCTGCATCATTGTAAAATTCAATAGCCAGATTATCATTTGGTGAGAATAAAATGCCCTTCCCTGGTGAGGATTTGAGATATCTAAGGATACGATGATCAACATCTAGATGACGAGTTTTCAGAGAATGCATATATTGGTTGACTACTCCAACAACATAGGAGATATAAGGGAGAGTATGAGACAAGTACATCAATTTTCCCACAAGTCTCTGAAAGCTGGGAATGTCTTTAACGGTCCGTTCGGCCCCCTGGAATTGGAATTGGGAATTGGAATTGGGGCAACAGAATTCCAATTCCAGTGTTCGGATGTTAGGAATTCGCTCGGAATTGGAATTGGTCCAATTCCATGGAATTCAATTTGGTACTATGACCAATTCTTATGGGTAAAGACAGATATTTCATGAAATTCAGTTTTTTACTATGCCCGTCGTTGCCCGATCTCATCGTCATCCCCGATCTCGCCGCCGCCGCCCGATCTCGTCATCGCCGTCCGATCTCGCCGCCGCCGCCCGATCTCGCCGCCGCCGCCCGATCGCCGCCTCCCTATCTCGCCACTGCTCACTCCCGATACCGCCACCACCGTCTGATCTCGCCGCTGACGACCGATGTCACCGCCGTCGCCCGATCTCACTGTCGTCGCGGCCCGATCTCGCCGCCGCCGCCCGATCTCACTGTCGTCACTACCCGATCTCGTCGTCATCGCATGATAACGGCCCCGATCTCGTCGTCGTCGCCCGATCTCGCCATCGTCGACCGATCTCGTCATCGTCACCCGATCTCGTCATCACCGCCCGATCTCGCCGTCGTTGCCCCATCATAATTAATTGTTTGTACACTACTTGAAGTTGATTTTTCTGGTGTTGTGTTTTTTTTTGCCAATTTCTATATTTTCTTAGGATTGTAAAAGGAATAATTCCTTCCATCACTTGGTTTTGTTGCAATAGCTTCGTCCCAAGTGACACAAGACCCCAACTTCAAATTGTCATGTTGCTCGGTCCTACTGGCATGAGAAAAAAAGAAATTCTAAACCAATTCCAATTCCAATTTTAGAAATCCATCCTACAGCCGAACAACTGCATTGGAATTCAGACCAATTCTAATTCTCACAGGAATTGGAATTAGATGAATTCCAATTCTGCAATTCCAATTCCAGGGGGCCGAACGGGCCGTAATAGTTTCACCATCATCTCTTCCAAGCCGGCGATTAGCTTCAATTGAGGTGTCAGCAGGTCTACACCCACTCATTCCTGAAGCTTTAAGGAGATCAAAAATGTATTTCCTATGCGATATAAAGATACCATGTTTGGACCTTATAACTTCAATGTCCAAGAAGTACTTAAGGCTTCCTAAATCTCTCACTTCAAATTCTTTCATCAACCTCTCTTTTAGAGTATGAATCTCATCCTGATCAAGTGATCATCGTTTGTTATAATGATGTCATCCACATAAATTATTAGAGCTGTTAACTTTTCATCCCTGTGTTTGATGAAGAGAGTATGATCAACATTGCTCTGGGAGTATCCAAAGGAATTCATGGCCTTGTGGAATACCCCAAACCACGCTCTAAGAGATTGTTTCAGTCCATACAAGGTCTTTTTCAGCTTGCACACTTTCCCTTCCGATCCTTTAGGTGAAAGACCAGGAGGAAGAGCCATGTATACTTCCTCTTCCAGATCCTCATGAAGGAACACATTTTTGATATCGAGTTGACTAAGATTACATCCCTTACAGGTAGCACAAGATATGAGAACTTGGAATTCATCTTTGGAATAAGAGCAAAGGTCTCTTGATAGTCAATCCCTGCAGTCTGTGTGTACCCTCTTGCAACCAACCTTGCCTTGTATCTCTCCACAACACCCAGAGTGTTCTGTTTGACGAAAAACACCCATTTACTTCCAACGATAGTCTTTCCTTTAGGCAGATGTACCAGGTCCCATGTGTGGTTCTTGTCCAGAGCATGCATTTCTTCAAGCATGGTTGTCTTCCACTTGTCGTCAGAGAGAGTTTCCTGGCACGAAGTAGGAATAGAAACCACAGACAAGGAAGAGAGAAAGGCCCTATGGGAAGTCGTTAGAGAGGAATAAGAGACAAACTGAGATAAAAGATGTTGTGTGGAGGTACCTTCCCTTAGAGCATTGGACCTAGACAACGGGTCAGATGTCGGCTCCAGAATTCTGTGAGGGGCTCGTGTGTTTGTTCCCTTAGAATGACAAGAATACACCTGCAAATGAGGGACCTGAGATCGTGTCACAGGAACAACAAGAGTTGGCACAGGGGCAACGGGAGAGCATGTCGAGTGGAATTGATCCAAAGGAGGAACGGGCAACAAAGTAGTAGAGAGAATCACCGAGCGTGAAGAAACTCACTTCCATCAGACGAGAGTTCTCCCCCTGAAGTGAGGACCCATAATAGCTCTCAGATTCACGAAATATGACATCCATAGACACAAAAAGGTCAAAACATTTATAACCCTTTTGAGTAGGGGAATAGCCGATGAAGACACTTGTGAGCACGAGTATCGAGTTTGGTTTTCTAATGGATATGGACAAAGTACACACACCTAAACACACGAGGTGGTAAAATTCATGGAGGGACACCAAGAGTGGTAAGGGGAGTGTTATACCTTAGAACACGTGAGGGCATACGGTTAATAGGTAGGCGGCGGTGAGGGTAGTATCCCAATAATACCTGAGAAGGTGCATGTGAAAAAGAAGGCACCGGGCAACCTCCTAGAGATGACGATTCTTGCATTCGGCCACCCTATTTTGAGTCGATGAGTAAACACAGGAAGTCTGGTGGACAATGCCTCGAGTAGCAAGATAGTGTTCGAAGGTGGAGTCAATGTACTCACGACCATTGTCAGTACGAAGAATTATGATAGTGGTGCCAAACTGTGCAGAGATCATATTGTGAAACCGTTGAAATAAAGAGAAGACTTCACTTTTGGCTTTCATTAAGTATACCCAGGTAGTCCGGGAAAAACAGTCGATAAAAGTAACAAACCAGAAATACCCAAAAATAGAAGCAATGGGGCATGGCCCTCAAATATCATTATGCATAATAATAAATGGTGTTTTTTAAGTTCACAAGCATCAAAATGAAAATTATCAACTAATACAGGTGGCAAAGTATGAAATAAATGTTTCATAGACAAGATAGAACTATAGAAGGATATCCAAGGCGACAAAGACAGGACTCCAAAGTAGTCGACTGAGTAGCATGAAGGGCCGCAGGAGGAGGAGGGTGGTAGGAATCAAGCACGTAGAGCCCATCCAACAGTTTACCAGAGCAAATGACCGTTCCCGTCTTCAGGTCCTGAAAAACACAAGAGGAAGGGAAGAAGGCCACAGAACAGTTCATGGAATTGGTTAGATGACTAATGGAGAGAAGATTGCGAGGAAACTTTGGTACATTAAGCACAAAGGAGAGGGTGAGAGAGGAGCGGGAGATGGATCCTTTCCCAACAATCAGAGAGAAGGATCCATCAGTAATGGTCACCTTGTCCCTACCAGACAAGGGAAGGTAAGAAACAAAACCTATGGCAGAGCCAGTCATATGGTATGTGGATCCTGAATCAATAATCCAGTGAGTAGACGGATGAGAAGCCCCAACATGAGCACTAGAGAATCCCAAATGTGCATAAGAGGAAGAAGCAGGGGGCTCAACAGACTGACCCTGCATCAATCTACGAAACACATGAATTTCATCAGCAGATAGAGCCACAAGAGCAAAAGCGTTGGAGGAAGGCAAGGGCTCTGCCGAGGCATCCAAAAGATAAGCAGATCGAGACTGAGCAGAGCGTCCTTGGGAGCGACCATAACCATGACTTCTGTGTGGTGAAGAACCACCCCGTGGTGTAGGGAAACCATGAAGACGGAAGCACGTGTCCCGGGTATGACGAGACTTCCAACAGTAATCACATAACAACTGATCCTTGTTAGTGGACTTGGACCTGGGATCACGAGAAGCCCGACTATTAAACTGAGCAGCGAGGGCAGAACCTTCTGGAGAAGCATCAGGAGCCCAATTCTGTCATTGATCAAACTCTTGGTGAACAAGACTACCTCTGGGAGAGAAGGTGTGAGAGAGCGCCCAAGTATCTGAACGCTAATCCGATCGAAGTCCCGATGCAGACCATGAATGAACTCAAACACTCTGTTTCGTTCTTCACTAGACCGAACAAGGATCTCATACTCGAGAGATACAAGAGTGAGGAAGTCAAAATGATCGTACTCATGATAAAGCTGGGTAAACTCCAGGTAATAGACCGAAGGAGGACGACCACCCTGACGAAGGAGAAAGATTTTTCATCGTAGCTGATAAATCTGAGCAGCATTCTCCTTACATGCTTAGTTTTGTGCCCGGTGCGCCTCAGCACGGCTGAGGCGGGCGATGTGCCCCAGGCGCGTCCAGGCGCGTCCAGGCGCGCCACAGGCTCGCGCCTTACAGGCTCCCAGGCGCGTCTGGGCCTTTCAAGGTGTTTTTTTTAAAAATTTGAGATGGGCAAAAAAATGATCTCAAACGCACCCGAGGCACCCCTAGGCACACTTGGGCGCCCAATTTGTTGAAATTGAGCGAATTGGGTGCCCAATTCGCTGAAATTGAGCGAACTGGGCGCCCAATTCGCTGAAATTGAGCGAACTGAGCTCCCAATTCGCTACAATTGAGCGAATTCGCTTAATTTCAGCGAATTGGGCGCCCAGTTCGCTCAATTTCAGCGAATTGGGCGCCCAGTTCGCTCAATTTCAGCGAATTGGGCGCCCAGTTCGCACAATTTCAGCGAATTGGGCGTCCAGTTCGCTCAATTTGCTCAATTTCATTTTTCCCTTATTTGTGCGCCTCACGTGCCTCAGGCGCGCGCCTGCGCCTTACGCCTAGGCTCCATGGGCCCTTTGCGTCTCGGTGCGCCTTGCGCCTTTGATAACTTAGCTTACATGAGTAAGTAGCCTCAACCCTCTTCCAAATATCGGCAACATTGTCTAAGAAAAAGTAATCCGGGCAATAGAGTCCACCATGGAGTTGGTCATCATGGACATGACAAGGGAGTTCTCCGACTCCCACTGCAACCAATCAGGGGAATCCTGAATAGGCTCCTTCGAAGTTCCCAGGACAGAACCAAACACCCGTCTACTCTTCAAGGCAAGAGTGACAACCCGAGACCATGGCAGAAAGTTTGAGCCATCCAGACGTATAGTCATAATTTGATGAGTATTGTGGTCATGATTGGGCCGAACAGAAGAGACCGTGGGAGAGTCACCATTCCCTGACATGATAATCCAAGAATAGAAATCAAGGAGCCAAGGGAAGAACACCACACCGCCAAACAAGAACATAGAGAATGCTCATAGAAAGAGGAGGCCAACGAAGTCCATATAGGAGCATCCATAAGAGGCCGACACCAGAAATGCCTTCAAACTAGGTCAGCATATCTGGTGCCAAGCAAGAAGCGACAACAAAAAAAGGAGAGAAGCCCCCGGCTGGAAAGAGAAGCCCGACTGGAAAGAGAAGCCTCGGAGAAGAGGAGGATTGCTGCAGGAGGCGAAGCCCGCTGAAGACCTGTTGGAGAAGAGAAGAATTGTTGTAGAAAGAAACCCGCGGGATCTGCGATTGAGGCGAGGTGGGGCGAGGCGAGGCAAGGTGGGACGAGGTGAGGCGGGACGAGGTGAGGCGGGATCTGGCGAAGGACTGGCTCCGGCGGGATCGGCGAGCGAGACGAGGCCGAAGCGTTGGAACAACAGAAGTGGGATCGGCGCACGAAAGTGGGATCGCGAGCGGGGGTCAGATCGGCAGACGCACTAGGGCTCTGATACCATGAGAAGAAACGTATTATTTCAATAATACTTAGGGAAAAAGCTTACAAGATATATATATATATATCTTGTAAGCTTTTTCCCTAAGTATTATTGAAATAATACGTTTCTTCCCAAAGTATTATTGTAAGCTTTTTCCCTAAGTATTATTGAAATAATACGTTTCTTCCCTAAGTATATATACGAGTGACAGGCACGGGCCTCCGGCCCGATGACCACGCGCCACAGTACCCGGCTGACGACGGGGGGCTTCGCCCGCCCCCCCGGCGGGCTTAGCCTGCGACAACAACATAAAAAAAGTAAACAAAAATTAATTAAAAAAGGAAATAAATAAAAAAATAAACAAAAACTAATTAATAAATTGTTTCATTGCAGGCGGGTGAACAGTGGCGTGAACACTGTTCACCCGCCTGCTATTTTTAATGCTTATAATAGATATATAATTTATAAATACTTTAATAGATATTTATAATGTAACAGGCGGGTGAACAGTGGCGTGAGCACTGTACATCCGACTGTTTTAGTCCCACACTGCCCAAAAATTTTTAATTTATAGGTTTAAATATAGGTTCTCGTAATCATCATTTGAAATCATTGTGTTAGCAGGCTTGCGGATTGGGCCGTTGGCCGACTGGCGGGCCGGTTTGTTCGCACCTATTATATTGTGAATTATACCTGGCGGCCTTTAACGGGTTGGTTTTGTTAACCCGTTTTTGAAGTTATTGCACTTAGATTTAGGACTACCCTAGAGTAGGTTTAGGAGACCTACAAAAAAGTGGGGAGAGAGGGTTGGTTTGATCGAACGGTTCATGATCAAAACTCTGAAATCCGACGGCCACCTAATTTTCCCCTAATTTCGAACTCATGCTATTTGCAGACCTCAATATTTCTTTATAATATGGTACAGATATATATATATAAGGGAAAGAACAAAAATAAAAATCACGAAATTACACAAATACCAACAAAAGTGTTTATTATATTATTGTAAAAGCACATAACTTGATAATTTCAAGAAACTGATTCACACCTCGGCTTGCATGATTACTTTTTTACCTCTATCATGGGGTAGAATCGCGACAGTTGCCATGCTTCCTCCTCGTCCTCCCGTTCTTTCCTAGCTGCATGATTTCTCTGAAGTATGAAAAAAACATTAGAAATTGAAAAAAAGAAAATATAAAGGTGAAATGCATGAAATCTAACATAAATTCACCTTTTGAGTATCAAATTTGAGAGAAAAATTCACCCCTGAAGCCTTTTTTGTGTCTAGCCCACCCAAGTACTTTAAATTGGATACAGTGCCCATATCTTCAGTTGACAGCTTCGCTAGCTGAAAGGAATTTTGGAGTCAGATTTCCATAAAACTGAATAGATACTAGAAATCCAAGAGAGACGCAAAACAATAACAATAATAATATTAGGTTGATTCACTCTTTGAAAACTGTTAGAAAGTTGAGAAAAGATAAAATATTTTGGTACCCTTTATTCATCCATATAGGAGACAATTTATAACATTACAACAAGACGCAAAACACTGATAGGCGGTGTGGGGCTAAAAACATAAACATTAATAATACTAAAATATTAATAACTCTAACACTCCCCCTCAAGCTGGAGGTTCCCCTCCAGCTTGGACAGAACATGGAAAGGTAAAGGTGGTTGGCAACGTGGGACAAAAATTGCAGCCACCGAGGCCCAACCGCGTGTCACCGGGCATAAACCACACGATGTTGGTTCACAAACCGACCATGATCATGTTGGATGCTCCCGTAGATGAAACCAGATCAACCAACAAAGGCCAAACCAACCCTACCCCAAATCAAAGGAAAAAATGGGGAGATACAAACAACAATGAAATATGTCTGGGGGCTATGTGACTAAGGAAGAAGTCGGAAAAGAGACATCCGAGTTGCCTTTATCACAAACACTCCCCCTCACATGGATCATGTGCATGAAGGCATAGGCTACACCCGAAGGAAATGCATGACTAAGGCGGGAGTCTGGAAAGAGGCACTAGAGTCGCCATTATCATAAACACTCCCCATCACCTGGAATACGTGGATGAAGACATAGACTACGCCTGGAGTCCGTGATGTACACTCCTCACGTAGAACACGTGCATATAGGCATAAGATCGTATGGAGACACTAACAACACAATAACGAAGACAACACAACACACACAAAAAACTACTTCAGCACCATCAATGATAAGATAAGCGGGCAGCGGAATCCATATCATCAGGGAGCAGAGAGACTGAGCCAGAAGAAGGCCTACTGCAGGAGAACAGCTGCGACAGAGGAGCTCGACCAAAAAAGGGAGCACTGAGAGCATCCAAAAGCTCGACCAGAAGGAAGAATAGGCTCAGGTGCAACAGCAGTAGGGGCTCGACCATCATCCAGAGCAGCAACACAGGAACGTGAACAGGAACCTCTACGGGAACGGGTGCAGGAAGACCGACGGGAACAAAAGAGAGGAACATGCGCATCAACCGCTCGACGTGAAGAGGGACCAGGATCGCCGTCGACGATCTGTGACAGACGGGAACAAGACGATGACGGGATCGCGGGAGAAGAGCAACGGTCGGTGGGATCAACAATGCAAGCGGAAGCATACGACACAAGCATCAGTCCGTCGAGAGGAGCCCTCGTCGGGGGATAATGGCCCGCTCCCGTCTTTGAAATCAGATGAGGATTCCGTATACGGGGGCGAGGGGAGAACCACTCGACGTGAGCCCTAGTAGAGCATGATGGGAATGAGAGGGAGGAAGAAGCGAAAACTACGGAATCGAGACGAAGACTGAGAATTTTGGGTCCCTAACAAATTAGGGTGATCAAAAATTTCCCAGAGTCGGCTTCAGCTCTGATACAATGTTAGACAGTGAGAAAAGATAAAATATTTTCGTTCCCTTTATTCATCCATATATGGGACAATTTATAACATTACAAAAAAATGCAAAACACCGATAAGCTGTGTGAGACTAAACGCATAAACATTAATAATACTCAAATATTAATAACTCTGACAAAAACAAAGGCAAAATGTGAGTTTACTACCTGTCAAATTTTTACCTGCATAAGTTTAATACCTGCGTCACCTTCAATTTTTTCTGGATAAACACATGCGTATATCATCAGTAGACGTAATTTATTCTCTTGTGAAAGGTTCTGCAAACCAGGAGATCCCAACGCCAAATTAAGTTAGGAATTTAGAAGTATTCAGCTCCAAGAGTTTTCCATATGTTCACTTTTTAAAACCTGATTTGTCCTAAGAAAATTAATCAACTCTTTTGCTCCAGCATCACCAAAAATGATATCTTGCTCTAATTTTCCAAGGTCTCTAAGTTTCAAATCTCTAATCAATGTGTTAATTCTTCCTGCAATCTGTGTAAATAAAATACAATTAGGCCAAAGTTCATATGCACATCTATCATCCATATAAACCATGCAAGAAAATTAAGCGACACAAATTATTAAGAAAAAAAACTGGCAAAAGGACTGAAATCATGCTCAATTTTAAAAAAATATTTGAATGACATTAATCTACAACTATCTACTGGCAAGGTTTCAGCTTATTGCAGTATTGAAACTATATATGTCATTCATGGCTCCAAATTTACATAATGCAACTTTTACAATCAAAATAAATGTCCGAGATGAAGGATGGATACTAAAACTATTGAAAAAGAAAGGATAGCACCTAGGCTTTCAAAAGAATATAACAAAAGAAAAAACAAATTAAATGGAGATGTCCTAAGAGGAACTGTGTAAATGTCAGCTAGAAATGTAGGACTAAATAGTATGGTAAGAAACTATCTATATATTTTAAAATGAATAAACAAATAGTGTAATGATTGGAGAAGGCAAAAGGAAAGTTCTATTTTTATTAATAGGCACCCTGATGGACACTATGGTAGGAGCTACAATTCAAGGGTGTAGTTCAAAATATTTTGTTAGGTATCAAATATTTTGTTAGGAATCGACACATTGATTATCCTATGGAAGCTATATTTTATTGCAAGACTATTGACCTTATGCGGATGACATAATAACATGATTCGTACCGACCACAAGATGACCAGTTCAGGGGGCATGGGTCGTACCGACCACAAGATGACCAGTTCAGGGGGCATGGAAGGTGTTTCTCTCATGATTAATGGATGCACACCCTTATACTCACATGGCTCAGTAGGCCATATGAACTTCAAACATGTGGTCGACGATCCACTCCACGTATTGAAACACGGGTCGGGAGTTTGCTTATGATGAACCTCCAAGTGTTTTTATTCAATTATTAGCTCATGGCTTTCCTTTAAAACATTGCTGACATAATAGAATGATTCGTACCGACCACAAGATGACCAGTTCAGGGGTCATGGGAGGTGTTTCTCTCATGATTAATAGATGCACACCCTTATACTCATAGGGCTCAGTAGGCCATATGAACTTCAAACATGTGGTCGATGATCCACTCCACGTATTGAAACACGGGTCGGGAGTTTGCTTATGATGAACCTCCGAGTGTTTTTATTCAATTATTAGCTCATGACTTTCCTTTAGAACATTGCTCTTTTTGGGTAGGACTCTTTGTTTTGTATGAACTCACTGTATCAGAAATTATTTGTTGTTTCCAGACAGTATTCAAATATATTAAATTTTACTTTCTAGCTGGCTCTGTAAACCAGACGCGATGATATTTCTCTAACCTTAAGTCCAGTGTTTTGTTTCCATTGTGTACCATAGTTATTTCTATTATGATAATTCTATTACTATTTCTTATTTTATTTCATATAAAGAGTGTCCGTCGAACTTTTGAAATATGGTTGAAATGGGTAAGAGTGTCACATGCGTATTACAACAACATTCAAGTCTTTATCCCACTATAGTGTCACATGCGTAATATTAGAATTAATTAATTTCATGTATTACCCCTCTTATATAAGAGACTATCATCACCTTAATACAATCTACAACATTTTTCAGTTCGCGTAACATGGCATCAGATCCTACATGACCTAAACCTCCAGTTCCCATTCGACCTTCTCTCGTAGCCCGTCAACCGACCGCCAACGCTCCTCGCCGGCCGCCTCCCTCCCGACGCCGACCAAACTAAGGCTCTATCTCTCGTTTCGCTACCGGCAATGTCGATCAGCTCGCGACACTGTTCCCATCGGCTGGTCGGCGTTGGCTGACGGGATGTCTTCTTCGACGAACTTCCAGTGATCCGATTGACTTTAAACTTTGGGAAACGTTTTGCTTTGACATTATTATTATCATACTAAAGTTTTTCAAGATTCCAACGATAGGATGCTTTCCAAAATCAAATCTAGTTTTTTTTTTGTTTAAGAGGAGGAATACTTCAACTCCACAATGATGTATTATCTCACTTCTACTCTTTGAAGACGTGTTCTCCGTTCCTCCCCACCATTGTCTTGTAGTTGTCGGACGTGATTGATTCTAGTAGCTCCATGACCCCCGCTGGATCTACCAGGGATGGTCAGGATCAAAACAACTCTCATATCACAACGATCTAACTGGATAACACTAGTTGTTTATCATTGTCTCGCTCTATTACTCGAGCGATGGAACACTAGGGAGAACATATCACTTTGCTCATCTCACTGAGATTCCCAAGAGACGTTCACCTGGAGTTTTTTTCCCCACTCCTCAGTCGTCCTCCTTTTCTGCTAAAGCGATGCAGACCTTTCGTTGGTTGAAGCGCGACCTTACTACTGAGACTGCTACCACAACTTCATCCTCTACCCTTGCCCATAAAGATACACCAAATGCCCACTCTGCTACTACTCGTCTTTATACTCATTGGATTATCGACTCCTGAGCCACTGATCACATGACTGGACCAGGTTTACGTTTTGTGTCATATTTTCCTCTTTTTGGAAGAGATAAAGTGAGCATTATTGATGATCCTTCTCCTCTATTGCTGAAAAAGGATCCATTCCTTGATTTTCCCTTATTTTATCTTTTGTGCTCATGTTCCAAATTTTACCCGTAGTTTGATTTCTATTAGTCATTTGACTAATCATCTTTAATGCCCAGTTACCTTCTTTCTTTCTCATTGTATTTTTCAGGATCTGAAGATGAGAAAGGAGATTGGCTCTGGAAGCATGCAAGATGGCTTGTATGTGTTTGAAACCTCTTGTGGGTATCTATATCTGCAAGCTCCCCATACTTCGCAGACATCCAACCTACTCACCTGTCACTACCGGCCTGACCATCCCTCTGTTGCTACCATGCAACATTTATTTCCTATTTTTTCTTCTGTGTTTTAAGACTTTGTTTGTGATGTATGTATTGTTGTCAAGCATCATTGTATTCCTGTTAATCATGTTTCATTATCCAGTACTACTTTGTTTCAAGTCATTCATATTGGTGTTTGGGGCCCTGTCCCGTTGCCTTAATTTTTGTATGTCATTTGTTTATTACCTTCATTGACTATTTTATCGCATGATTGGGTTTATTTGATGAAAAATAAGAATATAGTATTTTCTATTTTTCAGAAATTTCATTAAATGGTTTCTACTCAATTCTATGATACAATCAAAAAATTGTAGTGTTAATGACCGGGAGTATATCAACTCCCACTTAGAACACAGCCTTGCCTATCATGACATTCTTCATCAAACATCTTGTTTTATTCCCCATCTCAGAATAGGGACGTTGAGCGAAAAAACCATCACCACTTGGAAGTTGCTAGGTGTTTACTATTTGTTGCGGGAATGAGAAAATAGACTTAATTACTTGAAAGAGCCCTAATCCCCTCTATATATGGAGGCAGATTAGGATAACACAATATAAGACCCATAAATACACTGCACATAATAACATATATATTACAACACTCCCCCTTCAAGTTGGACATGAAATCATGCCCAACTTGTCAACAATTCTTCCAAAGGTACTTCCACTAAATTCTTTCGTGAGTATATCGGCAAGATGTCTATCTGAGGGAACAAAAAGAGTACATACAACCCCCTTTTCAATGTTCTCCTTGATGAAATGACGATCCACTTCAATATGTTTAGTTCGATCATGTTGAACAGGGTTATGGGCAATGCTAATAACAACCTTGTTATCAGAATACAACCAAATGGGCTCATCTTCTGAAAGTCTCAGATCACTTAGCAAAGAGCGTAACCAAAGGCCTTCACAAATACCATGAGCCATAGCATGAAACTCTGCTTCTGCGCTCGATCTTGCCACAACATGTTTTTTTACTTCTCCAAGTAACAAGATTCCCACAAACAAGAAAACAGTACCCTGAGCTAGATTGTCGATCGGTGATTGACCCGGCCCAATCAGCATCGGTGTAAACTTTAAATTTTAGAGCTGAATTTGGGGAAAACAAGATCCCACTCCCAGGTGAGGACTTGAGGTACCTGAGGATCCTGTGGGAAGCATTTGCATGACGGGTCTCGGAGCATGCATAAACTGGCTGACAACACTTACAACGTAGGCAATATTAGGATGGGTATGAGCCAAGTAGATCTCCTTCCTACCAATCTCTGAAATTCAAGAACATTTTCAATAACCTTTCCATCATCACGATCCATTATGTGATTCACTTCAATTGGGGTATCAGCTGGTCTATAGCCACCCATCTCAGTCTTCTCAAGCAGGTCCAGAGTATACTTTCTTTGGGAGATGAAAATTTCATGTTTGGACCTTGCTACTTCAATACCCAAGAAATATTTGAGTGCACCCAAGTCCTTGACCTCAAACTCAAAAGTCAATTTTTTCTTTAGGAGCTTGATCTTTCACAACGTCGCCTGTTATAACGATATCATCAACATAAACAATGAGAGCAGTGAGTTCACCGATTCGATGTTTGATAAACAAAGTATGATCATCGTTGCCCTGGTGATACTCAAATGACAACAAGACTGTAAAATCTCTCAAACCAAGCTCTTGGAGACTGTTTCAGCCTATATAGGGCTTTGTTTAGCTTGCAAACATTTCTCGCTGAACCTTTAGGAGTAAGCCCTAGTGAAAGAGACATGTAAATTTCCTCATTAAGATCCCCATGGAAGAAAGCAGTATTCACATCAAGTTGTCAAAGATCTCATCCTTTGCAAGCAGCACAGGATAAAAGAACTCTAATAGTGTTCATCTTTGCTACAAGGGCAAACGTTTCCTGATAGTCAATCCCAAGGGTTTGGGTATACCCTCTTGCCACTAGTCTTGCTTTACACCTTTCAACAACACCATGGGGGTTTTGTTTAACAAAGAACACCCATTTGCATCCAACCGGTTTTTTTCAATAGGGAAGATGCACCAAATTCCATGTGTTGTTCTTTCAAGAACATCCATTTCCTCAAGCATCGCCTCTCTCCACACAGGAATCTCCAGAGCACTCTGCCAAGATGTTGGTATGGACAAGGAAATGAGGGAATACACAAAGGTCTTATGGGAAGTAAAGATTAGAGATTGTGTCATAAGAAACATAATTGGAAAAAGAATTTTGAGTACATGATCAATACCTTTCCCAAGAGCAGTGGGAGGTTCAGAAGGCCCTGATTCAGGATCCAATGTTTGATCTGGTTGCATAGTCAGGTCAAGTTTGTCGGTGGTCCTCTGTTTTCACCGTGTGTACACCTGCAAATTAGGAGCAGTGGGAGAAGTATGACGAGGAGCGGGAGATTCACTCAATTCCAACGGTATAAGCTCCCCCTGAAATGAGGGATAAGGAGGAGGAACGGGGAGCGGTACAGGAGAGGGAAAAAGAGGAGGGGACAAAGAAGGGGTTCACCTGAGAGGATAATAGACCTCAGATTCACGAAACGTGACATCCATGGTGACAAAGACCTTCTTCGTAGGCAGATGAAAACACTGGTAGCCTTTTTGCGCAAGAGAGTAGCCAATAAACACACACCGTAACGCCCGCGGATCAAGTTTGGTGGGAGGGGGTGATGGATATGAACAAAGCAGACACATCCAAACACCTTAGGAGGAAGCTGAGAGAAAGAGACCCGAAGAGTGTTAAGGGGTGTGACATTACCAAGAATACACGATGGCATGTGATTAATGAGATATGTCGCAGTAGTATTTGGGAAGATGCATGATAGATAAAAGATAGCAAGCAACCTCCAACATGTGACGATTCTTAAGCTCCGCAACATCATTTTGACTAGGGGAATGAGCGCAAGTAGTTTGATGAATAATGTCATGATCAGTCAGGTACTGAGCAAACTGTGAGTCCAGATATTCACGACCATTGTCACTGTGAAGAATCTGAATTTTGGTGTGAAACTGAATGAAAATCATGTTATGAAAGTTTTTGAAGGTAGTAAAAACATCACCTTTCTTACGCATTAAATATAACTACGTAGTGCGAGAAAAACAATCAATAAAAATGACAAACCAAACATAGCCCGAAATGGAAGATATAGGACAAGGTCCCCAAACATCAGAATGAATCACATTAAAATGAATTGAGCTTGACAATGAAACACGATTAAAAGTAGTTCGACAGTGTTTGTTAGCAGTACAAACATCACAAACAAAAGAATTAAAAACAGTAGTGGGCATAACAGGAAACAAAAATTTCATGACAGAAATAGACGGGTGGCCTAAACGACAATGCCGGGAATATAAATCGGATGTGCTAGAGTGAAGAGCCAAACGAGGTGTCACTGGGCCAGAGTCGAGCACGTATAAACCATTGACCAAGCTACCAGAGTCAATCACCGTCCCCATCTTCAGGTCCTGAAAAACACATAAGGATGCAATGTTGCAAAATAGTTCATGTAATTAGTCAAATGGCTAATAGAAAGTAGATTACGTGTGGAGGAGAGGGGGGGGAATAAAAATCCACTCCATACAATGACGGAAAGCACAATTGGCGCCAGAAGGAAGCAAGGGTTTCACAGCATGTCCGACATCGGAAGGAAATGGGATACAAACCCGAGAGAGAAGAAGGATATGAGGAAGAAGAAGAACGGGAGAAGAAGAAGAACAGGAGAAGAAGAAGAAGAGGAAGAGGGGTTGGAGAGTCCGGAGGTCCTGGGAAGGCCGACGAAGGAGCCCGATGAGAAGTCGACGAAGAAGCACTGCCGGGAGAGGGAAAGGGAGAAGCGACGGAAATGGGAGAGGATCCTGCGACGACGAACCGACGAACAAGCGTAATAACGATCTACGTCGAACAACGGAGCAAAGCGGTGGGCGGCTAGGTCACCATGGCTCTGATACCATGTTGCAGGAATGAGAAAATAGACTTAATTACATGAATTAGCCCTAATCCCCTCTATATATGAAGGAAGATTAGGATAACACAATACAAGACTCATAAATACACTGCACACAATAACATTCATAATACAACACTATTTATTCACTATGAATCTCCCTAAATTCTATTGTGGCGATGTTCTCACGACTGCCTACCTTATCAATCGCCTGCCATCTCTCCAACCAAAAAATTTTGGTTGTGTGTGCTTTGTTGACATACACTCTCTGATCCGGTCTAAACTACCATCGTGCTCTTAAGTGTGTATTCATTGGATATTCTCCTACTCAGAAGAGGTATAAATGTTATCAACCTCCGACTAAAAGGATCTTCATCACAACAGATATTACATTTCGTGAATCCGAGCCTTATTATGTGACCTTACTTTAGGGGGAGCAAGCACCTACGGAAAAGTGAGCTCTCCTACTATATCCATACTGATGCCTCCACCGTACTTCATTCCTCCACACACTCCTAATTAGGGGGAGCCTCCCCATAAAGAACATGAATTAAAAGTATACACTGGACGGAGTAAAACTCCTAACACATAGGCGCATCCCACGCTACCAGTCTTAATGCCAACTCTATTAGCAGATTCCTCTAAACTTTTCACTGCCCTTCGCAAAGGTATCGGATCTTGCACTCAACATCCATTATCTAATTATGTTTCTTATGACACTTCAACTTCTTCACGTACAGCCTTTGTTTCTTCTCTCGCATCTATTTTTATTCCATCCACATGACATAAGGCTCTTGGCCACAAAAGTGGAAAGAGACAATGATTAAGGAAATACATGCTTTGGAAAAAAAATTACACATAACACACTCCCTACACAGAAAGAAGACTGTTGGTTGAAATTGAGTGTTTACCATGAAGTAGAACTCTGAAGGCTTGGTTTAATGTTTTAAAGCAAGTTTGGTGGAAAGAGGATATACTCAAACCCTAGAGATCGATTATCAAAAAACTTTTGCTCATGTTACAAAAATGAACTCTATACGAGTCTTGTTATCGTGCATCGTGTGCAAAGGATGTGATCTTACCCAATTGGATGTGAAATTGTGAATAATGCATTCCTTCATAGAAATTTAGAAGAAAAGGTATATATATGTCTCCCCCAGGTTTTTCTCCTTTTGATTCTGAAGGGAAAATGTGCAAACTAAAAAAAGCTCTTTACTGTCTGAAACAATCATTACGGGCTTGGTTTGGTCGTTTTCACAAAGTCATGATGATGCAAGACGACACGTAGGGTTTACGCGGCTGTCGGCTATTTCAAGGAAACCCTAATGCATGCAATATTCGATGAGCTTGCGCAACGAAATTTGAGCGAAATTTGCACGAACTTTAAAATAAAGCAACTAATTTTTTATAAAGCACAAAATTCGCTATTTTGTTTTAAAATGAATTTCTTAAATAAAATGATTCGGTTTTAAATCCGGGGACGGAAGTTTGCAACTTTCGTTCTGTTCCCCTTGTCGTAGCAAAACGGAAATCGTGAACTCCAAATACGTTTCCGTTTGGAGTTTTCGACGTAACGTTTGCTGACGAAATTCAGGCGAAAACTCAGCCAAGAGTCTATTTTCCTACGAGAAAATATAGAGGTGCACACAAAGGAAAGAGAGAGAAACAATTACCCACGGAAGAGGTGTCTTCCGTATTCCGAAGTCGATGACGATCACGCGAGGAACTCCTCGTCACCTTCGTCCTTCGCTCCGAGGTCGGCCGCTATCGCACACGGGCACCAAGGAAATAAGTCACTCCCTCACACAAAGTGGTTCCACGGAATCACTCAACAAGTAAGGAAGTCATACACTAACACGCCTAAAATTCACTCGCTCTCACACTCGAAGTGGTTCCACGAAATCTCAAACACTCGCGGTGGCTCCACGAAATCTCACACCTAAGTGGAACAAGATTCCCACAGTAGAATCAAAATCCCAATTTCCTAACTCCACAGGAACTAAGTCAATTGTTCCTTAGGCAGGAAATACTAAATTAAACTATAATATCACAGCAAACTCAGACACGAAGCAGTTAAACTTCCAAAATCTCCAACTCTCTTTAACAGAAAAATCAATAATTAATACACCAAAAGTTATTGTTCATTGTCTTCTCAAATGGGAAATGAACACAAACGTAACAGCAATTTTGAAACAGCAATTTTCCTACTCTACAAACCTCTAACAGGCTACAGGACTAGCACACATCTCCTAACTGGAAGCACGCAGCAACCAATCTACAGCAATCTTCACCTTCCCTAACACCTACAACTCCCACACGGAGTTTCAATCGCGCCTAGTTCTAGCGGGAAGCACACAGCAACTCCATCGGAAAAAAAAATCCGGCAAACACACAATCGAATTCAATATTTCATTCATCACCAACAAAAAATACAAACATATCCTTTTTTTATAGGGTTACAACGAAACGATCAGGAAACAAAAAAACTGAAAATCTGAACACGGAGGATGCGGCCATGGCGGTAGAGGCATGGAGCTGAACTCGCGTCGTGGAGGTGTGGAAACGGCAGCGGTTTGGAGGAGTTGTGGCCCTCGATGTGCGGCGCGGAGGGATCGTGGCCGGGAGACGTGAACTCGTGTGCGGGAACCGTTGCGATGAAGCCCTAGCCGATGAATCGGGAAGATGAACAGTAGCCCGTGCTAGTTTTTTCTTCACGACTGCAATGCTGAACCGGCTATAGTGGACCGGGCCTTCACCTAATTTATAACTTTATATATCTGTACATATATATTTATATGCATATATATATATACAATCAGATTACTTATATATATATATATTTGTAGTTATATATATATGTGCTCTATTTGGAGAGCAACACAAACGCAACACAAATTTCCCAAACATGACGACGCGCGCAGGCGTGCAACAACATGACTACGCACACAGACGTGCGACAAACTAAAAATTAACAACATAAAACTTGCAAAAAAATAACATGCAATAAACATAAACTGAAAATGCGACGTCGGGTATTTTTCGGCGACCCGACCTAGGTTGGTCTCCACCAACTCTCCCCCTCTCGAAATCACTCATCTCTGGTGAGTGGTACGAGTGGTGGTACCAGAGAAGATTAACATCCATGCCAACGAACCAATATGTGCTCGGGAACTGTAATAGAATAATCTCTGATGTCCATGCTCAACCTGAAACTAGTAGTGAAAACAGAAGGAACTACAATGAAAGCGTCAGTAGCAAAATGAATATCAGAGTGTCCTGAATGTGGCTCCTCACTCTCACTCACCAACCCAGAAGAAACAAATGGAGGAGAAGGCAATGGAGATTCTAAAGACTCATGCGAGTAATCGTAGAATTAAGTCAGATCGGCTACGTTAAAAACAGGATTTGCTCCCCAAACGGAAGGCATCTCAAGTTCATACGCGTTCGCCCAATCCGATTTACTACTCGAAAGGGTCCAGTTCTACCGTTAGCTAACTTCTTTACGGTACCCGAAGATAACCGTTTCCGGATTTAGCCGAACCATAATCAAGTCATTCATTTTACAATTAGTAGCTCGTTTTATGCTTTTTAATCTGAGTTGCATAAAAATCAAAATACTATGCAATTGTCCGCTCCAAAAATTTTTATACAGATCATGCAAATGCAATAAATGAACTACTAATACGACTAACGCGACAAACCAATGGTTTCAGATATCAAGAGCAACTCCTGAAAGAGGCACATGATCAGGAGGCTCAGAGGGTGGATCATAAAAGAATTCATCGCGAGGGCGATGAACACTCATATGCAAATCAGAGACATAAGTGATCACATATGTCAACATTTGGTGCGAACCGTCTCTGAAAGTACGGGTGACAAGATATAACATCAACGAATCAGTGAGTGCGCCCTCAAACTCGACTGTGTCACTAAAGATGAAAACATCCCAAATGTGCGGTGAACCCATAAAATTTTCATCTGGGGGTTCACCAGGAGGGGTATAATAAAATTCGTCGCAAATGCGACGCGTGCAAACGTTGGCTCCAATAACAGATGGAGTGCTCTCAGATAAAAGTGCACGAAGTGTGACAACCGTGATAAATGGACTAAGGAAAAGTGAGGCATCTGGAGGCTCACCAGGTGAGACATATGAAAACTCATCGTGAATACGATGATCAATCGGTGGTACGTCCCATAACTCAAGAGTGCGAGTCACCAGGCGACTATGCCTAAGCACTATCAACATCAAGTGAGACAATGGAGCAGGTATCGATGTCTTAAAATTCGCAAGTGTACTATCCAAATAAAGCGCATCCACATAAGGACGAGGTGGCTCATCTGGAGGCTCAAGAGGAGGGTCGTCAAATGACTCATCAGTCGAGTGATGATCCTCCAGAAATGAACCATCAGAAGGGGTCATACTCTCAGATAGGGTATGGGTGACTACCTCAAGATCACTACTAAGCTCTCGGTTCTCTAACGTAATGTCACTCGGTGCAACATCAGGTGTGGTGATGGGACTCGATGTGACATCAGGTGTAGTGATGTGACTCGGTGTACCACTAGGTGAAGCGTGCAAGGAATCTACACTAAAAAGAGAGCTAGTAGATATCGAATCAAAGAAGGGTTCACTAAGTGGAGCAGACTCACGTGGGGGTTGACTCCACACATCCTGTATAAGAATCTCAGATAGAATGGGTGATGTCTCCCTGGTATGGGCAGTGGAATGCTCTTTCTGACCCTTAACGTCTATCATCATGTTTACCTTCGGAACACTAGGAGGATCACTAGGTGTGACGTACTCGTGACGATAGTGGCCTCTATAGGTAGTTCGAGGGTAATCATGATGAGTGTCCCCAACATAATCATGACGTGCTCGTGGATAGGCATGAGTCCTACGATCGTGTGATGGGGGTCGCACATGTACAGACTCAGATTCCTCATATAAGGGTGACGTGTAGTATCGATAACGAGCGTCATACTGAACTCTACCCTCATAGTATGGTGTCGAAGAACCAATATGATCAACTCGAGTATGAGGGTAAAATCGACGATAGTCATCGTACTGATCGTCCCTAACATAATGTGAACGTGTTGATGGGTCAACACGATCTCGGGAAGTGGTATATGGTGCTCGAGTATAATCATCGAAGTATCGTGAAGATCTCCTTGATGGATCTCTATATGAGGTGGTGTAGGTGTAGTCGTGATCCTCATATAATGGATTCCTCCTAAATGTAAACCTTTCCACATAGTGATGAGGAATCTCGTAATGTGCACGGAAAGAATGCTCATATTGAATTCGAGGCAGCATTGACGCTTGAGGGGGTCTTTCTAAACTACTCACTCTACCTCTAAGGTTTTCAAACCTTTCACGCATCTGACATGTACTTTCAGTTAAAGCCGTCATTTGGTGGGCGAAAGGTAAAAACCACGGGGGTGGTTCATTCCCGTCGTTCCCACGACTCGGTTGACTAAACTCAACTCGACGCATTCTATCACTATGTTGATGCATGCAAACACAAGTCAAATGTAAAGATAATGCTAAAAAAATTCATTTTTTTTGTAAAAAAAATTTTAAGTGATGCTTTGCACACATCTCCTAACTGGAAGCACGCAGCAACCAATCTACAACAATCTTCACCTTCCCTAACACCTACAACTCCCACACGGAGTTTCAATTGCGCCTAGTTCTAGCGGGAAGCACACAGCAACTCCATCAGAAAAAAAATCCGGCAAACACACAATCGAATTCAATATTTCATTCATCACCAACAAAAAATACAAACATATCCTTTTTTATAGGGTTACAACGAAACGATCAGGAAACAAAAAAACTGAAAATCTGAACACGGAGGATGCGGCCATGGCGGTAGAGGCATGGAGCTGAACTCGCGTCGTGGAGGTGTGGAAACGGCAGCGGTTTGGAGGAGTTGTGGCCCTCGATGTGCGGCGCGGAGGGATCGTGGCCGGGAGACGCGAACTCGTGTGCGGGAACCGTTGCAATGAAGCCCTAGCCGATGAATCGGGAAGATGAACAGTAGCCCGGGCTAGTTTTTTCTTCACGACTGCAATGCTGAACCGGCTATAGTGGACCGGGCCTTCACCTAATTTATAACTTTATATATCTCTACATATATATTTATATGCATATATATACAATCAGATTACTTTTATATATATATATATATATATTTGTAGTTATATATATATATATATGTGCTCTATTTGGAGAGCAACACAAACGCAACACAAATTTCCCAAACATGACGACGCGCGCAGGCGTGCAACAACATGACTACGCACACAGACGTGCGACAAGCTAAAAATTAACAACATAAAACTTGCAAAAAAATAACATGCAATAAACATAAACTGAAAATGCGACGTCGGGTATTTTTCGGCGACCCGACCTAGGTTGGTCTCCACCACATGATCTCTCTTGGATACAAACAAAGTCATGCTGATCATACTTTGTTTATAAAACAGAGGGATAACATGTTAACGTCTCTTATTGTCTATGTTGATGACATCGTCATACACTCATACTAGAAGATGATGTTGAAGAAGTGAAAACTGTAAAGGGGAATTTTGTAAAGGAGTTTGAAATGAAGGATATGAGAAAACTTAAGTAATTTTTTGGGATTAAAAAAAGAATAAATATTTTATGCCGGCAAGAGACTAGAATGGTGGATGAGAAAGCAAATTTTTTAGATAATTCAGATTTTAAATTATGGTATACAGGAAAAAAATAAAACAAGTACTCGAGTAGGTATTATTGTGGATACTACTTGGAAGGATGAAGTTGTTGAGATAAGTAGAAAAAGTGATAGAATCTTAACTCTTAAATTGATCATAGGAAAAAAAACTATTAATGTGATCAGTGCTTATACGCCACAAGTAGGATTAAGTGAAGCTATTAAAGTGCAATTTTGGGAAAACTTAGATTATTTAATAAGAGAAATCCTACAAAAAAAAAGATTTTCATAGGAGGAGACTTAAATGGACATATAGAGAAGAAAAATATGGATTATATAACCGTTCATGGAGGATATAAAAATATTGCAAACAATTTGGTGGTGGAACTTGAAGATAGAAAAACAGGTTGTTTTCAAGACAGCAGTTATGGAACAACTAGTTGATGACTCTTATGTTGATCCTAATGTCTCATGGGAAGTTATGTCTTCATATTTAAGGATAAGTAAAAAGAACGTACTTGGAGTATCAAAAGGTCGTACGCCCCCAAATAAAGAATCTTGGTGGTGGAAAGAGAAAGTGCAAGACAAAGTGAGGGCAAAAAGAGACAGTTATAAATCACTATACGCTTGTAGGAATGATGAAAACTTAGTCAGGTATAAAATCGTCAAAAAACAAGCTAAACAAACAGTAAGTAAAGCAAAAAGTCAAGCTTATGAAGAATTTTATAAACGACTAGATACCAAAAGTGGAGAGCGTGATATATATAAAATTACTCGAGCTAGAGAAAGGAAGACAAAAGATTTAAGTCAAGTAAAATACATAAAATATGAGACAGATACAATTTTGAAGAATGATGTGGATATTAAAGAGCGATGAAAAAAATACTTTTATCAACTCTATAATGAAACAAAGGACAATGAATTGAACTTAGAAGAGTAAGTAAATCATAGGAGTATATGAACATAACATTTTATCGTAAAATTCAAGAATCAGAGGTAAAAAATGCTCTAAATAAGATGAAAAATGGAAATACGGTTGGGTCAGACGATATACCATTGAAGTATTAAAATGTCTACAAAATTAAAGAATTTTATGGCTTACATGTTTTTTCAATAAGATACTGAAGTCAAAGAGCATGTCAGACTAATGGAGAGAAAGTATCTTGATACCTTTGTATAAGAATAAAAAAGATATACAAAATTATGTTAATTACAGAAGAATTAAATTGATGAATCATACCATTAAATTATGAGAACGAGTAATTGAAAGAAGAGTAAGGCTTCATTTGGTATTGCGTTTTGGTCCGGTACGTTTTGTCAAAACGTGAACATGCGTACGAATCCATTTGTTTTTCCGCTCAAAATTCCAACCGCGCGGCGTTTCTTCCTCTTCTAAAACTCCGCGGGACGAACCACTGCAGCAAGCCTCCAGTTCGCAGCGTTTAGGGGAGGAAACGCAAAACTGGAATCTTGGCGAGATACTTTAGAAAAGAAGGGTTTTAGGTTGAGCAGAGCAAAGACATAGCATATGGAGATTAAATTTAATAGTACAAGAAGGGCATATGACTTCGTTATTAATTTGGGTGATCAAGATATTTCCGGTAGTGAGAGTTTTAAATATCTTGGATCGATAGTTCAAAAAGACGGAGGTATTGATAAAGATGTAACACATAAAATCCAAGTGGGTTGGTTGAAGTGGAGAGGCGTGTTTGGGATCTTATGTGATCATAAAGTACCAATAAAACTTAAGGGCAAGTTTTACTGTACTGCAATTAGACCCGCGATGCTCTATGGTTCTGAGTGTTGGGCATTGAATTGTGTACATGAGCAAAAAATGGGAGTTGTGGAGATGAGAATGCTTAGGTGGATGTGTGGACACACGAGACTGGATAAAATTAGGAATGAATGTATCAAAGATAAGACAAGAGTATCACCAATTGTAGAGAAGATGCGAGAAGCTCGACTAAGATGGTTTGGACACGTACAAATGAGACCATTAGGGGCACCTGTTAGGTGTTGTGAGAGTCTAGTCACTAGGCATGTTAAACGAGGGAGGGGTAGACCAATAAAGACTTGGAATGAAACTATAAGGAAAGACATGGTGTACTTAGGCATTAGTGAGATTATGACAAAGGATATGGCCTAATGGCGACAAAGGATCCATATAGCCGACCCCACTATAGTGGGATAAAGTCTTGAGTGTTGTTGATGTTGAAGTAGCTAGATCCAAACAGGGTATTTTCATCTCTCAGAGAAAATATATTATCGATTTGCTGGAACAATCCAATATGAGTGTAGACCTGTTAATACTCCTATAGAGGTCAACCATAGTCTTAGAAGGAATGATGGCGATCCTATTGAATATGTTATTGGTTATCAATGTCTTGTCAGGCGGTTAATCTATCCATCTCATTTTCTCTCTGACATAGCTTATGTTGTGCGGGTTGTTAGCCAATATATGCATTCCCCAAAGGCAAGACATCTCGATGTTGCTCATAAGATCTTGAGGTACTTGAAGACCTCGCCAGGAAGAGGGATCCTCTTCATCTCTAATACAAATTGAAAATCGAGGTTTATACTGATGTAGATTGGGCAGGATGCGTATAAGACAGATGTTCTACATCTAATTATTGGTAGTTTGTTGGTAAGAACCCAGTTACTTGGAGAAGTAAAAAATAACTTGTTGTCTCAAGGTCTAGTGCAAAAATATAATTTAGAGCTATGACACATAACATATGTGAGGGATTGAGGTTACACTCCCTCTTGTGTGATTTGGGTTTAAATGAGACAATCCTATCCGGCTGTATTGTGACAACAAAACTGCAATCAGTATCGCCAACAATCCTGTACAACACGATTGCACCAAAACATTGAAGTGGGAAAACACTTCATCAAGGAGAATATTGAGAAGAAGATCATTCGTATTCCATTTGTTCCTTTGGAGGGACCATTAGCTGATATTCTTACTAACAGTCTGGGGAAGAATGTTTTTTGTGATTTTATCGATAATTTGGATATGAGAAATATAACATACACAACTTGAGGGAGAGTGTTAAGATTAATTAATCTCATGTATTACCCCTCTTATATAAGAGGATATGAACACATTAATACAATCTACGACATTTTTCATTTTGCGACTCTGCGTAACACGTAATATTGAAAATCCGTGCTGTTTCTAAAAGTTTTCATAGTATTTTCAGCCATTTGTTGTTTGTTGGTGTTGGACTGTTATTTGTATGTTTAAAGTGGAGAAGCATTTCAGTGATTATTAAATGTGCTTAGATTGATTTCTTGTGCAAATATTATTCTCTTAACCAACCCTGAGCGCATCAGGGTTGTAGGATTTCAAGTTTTAATTAAAGAAATTAGTGGGGCACTTATATGAGTTATGAATAACCATCAAAATGAATATCATTATAAATTCCATACAATTAAAGTAAAATGTCAACTCTTAGTTATTATATATGATTAAACAAATAAGTTAATCAATTAATTCATTATATACGAAGGCTAAGATGAATAAAAGTGATTTTTTTGCAAAACAAAGTAAAATTGCATTATTACAAAATCTGATTTTCAGCTTTCATAACCCCGCTCTTCATTATAATTACTTTTAAATGCCCAGAAAATACATTTGTCTTGTTCAAGGAAGAAGAAGCAGGTAACACAAACCTAGAGCAAATCAATTACCATCCATGTATATTTCTCCTAAGTAAATCGTGCATAGAAATGTGTTAATTGTTATGTGCTTATTTTGGGTCGTTTGTTGGAGGTAGCGGTGGAGGCGGAAATACACGAGGCTACACGGGGCTAACCCTAGAATGGAGAAAAAGATGAGAAAAAGAACCAATAGGGAGAGAAGAGGGGACTAGAGAGAGAAGGAGAAGAGTTAGAGAGAGAAATTTTGATTTAATTGTTGCATACCAAATACATGACCTAAGGATCCCATTATATGACCCAGATAGCATGGACGTCAATACCTAATATAAAGAGAGGCGTGGACATTACAAAACTAAGACTCTAATAACATGTAACCACAACTTGATTCGATTCATACAACTTAACTCAATACGACTCAACGCATACAACTTGACTTGATACCTAAAAACTCATAATAATATAACTACTAGATAACTGACGGGTGAGACACATAACATTCCATCCGTCCTTCAAATCGAGCTTTCCCTCAAGCTCGAATGGTATTTGGATGAACTGACTCTTTGATTTCTTGCCTGAAAACCTCCCAATAACGCGTCGTCGTAGCCGAGGTTACATTAAGCAGCAGGTCGTCAACATGCTCTCCGATGGTATAAAAGACCGTACGAAGTGGATATGGTAGCGGTATGCATTGAGGAGAGACTTCCAGACAACCTGGATGTGAGGCAAGTGTGCTTGGTGGACGGATGAGGGAAAAGAAAGTAATGCCTCCAGAGGGGCCGGTGGAGCAGGTGGCTGAAGTGGAGGCTGCGGGAAGGAGAACGCAGGGATTGACGACAACGACACAAATTGTGGCATTACTACCGCTAAGCGGGAGGAGACGATGTTGGTGCAAACTGTGGCGATGATTGAAGTGGAATCGGCTGTGGGGGAGGTGGAAGCTACATCAGGAGGCGGCCCGTAGGGTCCAATAGTGGCAAGGATTGCAACGGTGTAATCATCCGCCTCGGTGGAGCAATCGTCGATGATGGTGGGACCAGACTTGCTGGAATGGAAAGGGTGGTAGGATGTTCTGTCTGGGATAACGACTGCGTTGGAGGAAGCAGGGCCTCAAAATGACCCGACATCACCAATCAGTCGATGTAGAGGTTGAAGTGCAATATGGCAGCCAACATCTCATATAACATCAGATGAAGGGAGGCCTCTTCTGAAGCATTTATGATCATGTCCCACTTAATTAATTGACTGAGTAATTAATCCAATTAAGGATGAATACCGCAAATCAAATAAATTCCGGGACGACTTGATAAAGAATTTGTTTAGAGAGCCCGACAAAAATTTAAAAAGACTTGCGACATGTGGCACAAGGAACATGGCCGACACGAGAATTACGAGGGGTGGGGCTCGATAAAGGCTCTTCGGCGCTGGTGTAGATAAGGTATAATGGAGCGGATGCGAACTGAAGGTGTGGGGATCAATCTCGGCGATGCAAGGAGGTCGAAGGCGCCACAGAGAGGAGAACAACGCATCAAAATAAGCAAGGGGCGCGGCTGAGATGAAAAGGATTTTGACGCGGAAGATGTCAGGGATGAGGAGATCCCCGCTGTTGTAGGAGTCAGAGTTGCTGGGAATACGATGGATCCCATGCGTAAGCACTGTGGAAGACGAGAGCTCCCGTACACAGGAATCATGCGCATGCGCTATAGAAGGACGAGCGTTGGAGGGGTCAATCGGTTGGGCGATCATGTGACGAGGAGGCGGAAATGCCTACAAAAATGCCAGATTCATCAAGTCCGTGAGGTTCGGCCCGTGAAAACCATAGGGAAAAGGGGTGAGGTCCATTGGTGGTAGCTGCCGGTAGAGAACTGCGGTGTCGGAGGAAGGAAAGCTCTTATACCAAATTTGTTATGTGTTTACTCTTAAGTGGTTTGACGGAGGTAGTGGTGGAAGCAGAGAACACGGGGGGTTACCAAAGAATACGGAAGATAAGAACCAAAGGGGAGAGAAGAGGAGACTAGAGAGAGGAGATGTAAAGAGAGAATTTTTTTGATATATTTCTTGCATACCAAATACATGATCCAAGGGTCCCCTTATATAAGACCCCGATGGCATGGACGTAAATACACAATATAAAGAGATGCGTGAACATTAAAACACTAAAATTCTAACAACTAGTAACAACGACTCGACTCGACTCATACAACTCGACTCAATACGACTCGGCTCATACAACTTGACTTGATACCTAAAGACTCATAATAATATAATTGCTAGATAACTATGGCGCGAGACCCATGACACAATGCTTCAATCAAGAATTTCAAAATGTATTTGGGAATAAACACAAAACCTGAAAAAGAAATTTAACAAACCTCTGTATCTCAATTTAAAAAAAAACGAACCTCTACGTGGAGTGAAAGTTTTTCCATTTGGTCATTATATTGCGGCAGAGCTTGAGCCATCTTTTTCAAGTCATGAGTTGATAACTCCCCACCATCTCTATGTAACAAAAGGAGAGAAACTAATAAGTAAAAGGAAATGCTTATTTAAAAAATAACTGCCATATTAATGCTTTAGTTTCTACATGAAAAAGGCATGTTTCAATGGTCTTTCCAGGTAAAGTTGAAAAAAACTTCTAAAACTGACAAATTTAAATTCATAAATTCTTAAGGCGCTCTTGTGCATGTTTCTTGATTTTCTTAAAGACCACAGTACTATTGATAAAGACTCAAATAAGTTTGTTGTGGATCAATCAACTCTCTGAGTTCAGTGGATTAGGTTCGTTTAGCTCTAGAGTGAACCGAATGCGCACACAATTAAATTAGAGCCGATAAAAGAGTATTTTACGTGGAAAACTAGGTAAGGGAAAAAACCACGGTGTCTGGCTAAACTCAGGAATTCACTAGCAAAGAGGGTGACGGGACACCACTCATTTTACAATGTTGGCAAAGAGTCTTCTGATTGTTATGCGTGTTAGGGGCACACTTTAGAGAGCTGTGTGCAAGGGAGCGTCCTCACGTTCACTCAACACTCCACGGTGATGCATTTTGGAGAGTGCCAAGAGGCGTGCTCCTATAGAGCGGAGCGCTTTCTGTAGAGCAAAGCGCTTTTTGTAGAGCGGAGAGCTTTCGGTAGAGCGGAGCGCTTTTTGTAGAGCAGAGCACGTTTTGGAGAGCGGCGTGTCTTTTGGAGAGTGTCACGTCGAATGTAATGCAAAGCATCTTTTATAAAGCGGAACGTCTTTTATAATGCGGCACATGTTCGGGTGAAGAGTTTTTTGGAGATTTGCGCATTTTTGTAGAGTGGAGCACGAAGGCGCGCATTGGATAATTGTGCTTGCGAGCGCACTCGGGAGAGCAACGCAGGAGGGTGCTATCAGACTTTTGTCGAAGGTTTTTCGATGTCGCAACGCACATGGAACATGCTTCATACTCTTCCTCCAATTACCGGGCCCTTCAAATGAAGGGGTAGGTCGTTTTAAAAAGGGACGCGCAAGAAATTTTGCCCTTTTAATAATTTGGTGGATGAATATAAATGCTCGGTTTATGTTCCTTGGATCATCAACTTTAATAGTCAGACAACTTTGTCCCCTGAATGGATCTAAGCAGCCCGGTCAGGTTCGCCGAAGTAGTGGCGGCCGACGGATGCCAACACCTCGCCGAAAAAGTGTAAGTGCTCAGAACTTGATGAAAATTTCAGCAAAGCTTCGTCTTGTCATCACGAGTCCACTGGTGGCGACAGTTTCTCAATTAGAGGTTCATAGCTCTAGAAATCGTCGGTGTAAGGGGCATTTTGGTGAAATGTTCACCCTGTAAAACCTCCACCAAAGTCTTCGAATGAATAACCCATGTCGTAGAATATTTCGAGAGCAATCCAAGACCACTTTTGGATCGTAATTTTGTCGAGCTGTTAGAGAGATATGTGATTCCAAAGTTTCGAATCTTTCTCATAATTAATGACCATTTTAGCATTTTTGCGGGAGGAAGACGAGGAAGAAAGGAAGGGAGAGATCGCCCATGGTCATGGGGGGGGGGGGGGGGGGCTTGGGCGACCCACCCAGTGCCTTCCAACTATCGATTCATGGTCGGAATTGGGGGTGGCGGTGGTGGTCGCCGCCCCTTGCCGTTTCTCACACGGGTTCGGCCCTAGTGTGAGGAAGGGAGAGATTGGCTCGGGCAGGGCCGGTTTGGATTGGTTTCTCCGTGCACTATTCCGGAGGCCGTTTGAAGGGTCAAATGGACTCAGAATCTCACAAAATTAACTCCGTTGGAATCATATTGGCGAACCAGACATAGTGGTGGTCTTTTTGGTCCAATCCGACCAATTTGACATTTTGGGGGAACCCATCAAAGTTGATTAAATGTACTCTACAACACATTAGCCATCAAAAATAAGACTGATCGTGAATTTAAGGTAAATAATGTGATAATGTTCAAAGAGAAAACAAGAATATGCCAACAATAAGTGTGTAACATTGCGCGAGTGGACCTGCTTGCACACACCATACTGGACCAAAATCCAGTTGAATTAGTTGAAGCCCGTTGTAAAGGCTCACTATAAAGATCCATGTTTCTCTTTACTGCTATTAGTCCCTCTAATATTAATTTAGGTTCTCCTCCTTTGTGTATATATATAAGTGTCATGTAATATTTAAATTTTATATTGGAAATAACATTTTATTCCTTTTCTCAACATATTATCAGAGTGCAACAATTTTTCTACTACTTTCTGTTTTTCCTCAAACGGTTCCTGCTACTTGTGCATCTCGCAAACCCTGCGTCGACCCTCAAATGGCTTTGTGACTGCCAATTTATAGTCATTTGTTTGCACGCTCTATGCTTGCGTGTTCCTACGAATTCCCTCTCCATTAGCCCTTAGAGCTTTCAACTTTGCAAACTCTCTTCCCGTGCGAGTTCTCTTCTTGTCGCTGCGAGCTTTCTTCCTGTGCGAGCTCTCTTTGAGATTTACCGACCTTGCAGCCTCAACACGAAGGCCTGCGAATTCCCTTCCATTGCTCGTTCTTCCAGTGCGCTCCTTCCCAAGCTCACCTCCTGTGTGCATTCTTCTTGTGCGCTCTTCCCGAGCTCACTTCATGTCATTCCTTCCAGTGAGCTTTGATCAACATTTTGGAGTGTTTCGACGACGGTCTCCTCATATTCAAGTGTTCAGAACCCCTCTTCTATTACAAACCCTTTGAGTAATGATTTTCCACAACACATGGTTCCTTCTAGTCCTTCTGAATTACCACCATACCTGCGGACGTCCACAATTATATCCAATAGTCACGGGCAGCGCAACATGTCATCCTCAATCAACTATATGGGTACATCAATAGGACTATTGTTTAACCTTCCAGTATTGATCCTACATGACAGAAGTGGGATGTTGACAATTCTTTTGTGGTCTTTTGGCTTTTGCACTCCATGTCCCCCTTAGTCTATCGTAGTTATATGCTTATACACTTTGTATTTGGGATATGGACTCAGGCTCGCGAGATGTATTCTCAAATTGGTAGTTCTACCCAAGTGTACTAGCTCATTAGGCAACTTCTTGAGCTCGAGCAAGGCACCTCTAGTGTTGTTGCCTACTTCTCTGAGTTTGAGCATCTCTATAAAGATCTCGATTACTTTGAGGACTTCACTCCTACATGCATTGTCGATGCTCATGCATTAAAGATCAAGGAGGACCGTTATCATCTCCCATGTATTCTTTATAGGCTTCACTATAGAATTCGACACGGTTCACACGCATGTTCTGAATCGCCAACCTCTTCCCACTCTTCAGGGAGACTTAAGCATGGTGTTGGGTGACGAGGATCCCAGACATTCCCTCAATTCTAACAGAATGCCTGATTGTTTTGCCCACCCTGGAATTGGCTAAGTCCCTCTTTCCACTCCACCTGTTCGGATGTGTGTTCACTATGAAAAACATGGTCATGTAGGGGACTCCTGTTTTTGCCTTATCCTCACCTTGCCCCTTTGCAGAAAGGTAATGGTGGTTGTGGGAATGGTAGTTATTGCCAACCCAAAATTTCATGTTGCTCCTACTGTTGGTGCCAACACTGATCGGCTTCCCTCTAACATTTTTCCACTGGTGAACTGGATGCTTTGCAACGTCTAGTATGCTCTCAGGGAAACTCTTCCATCAGTGCATTCACGTCCTCCAGTACTCCCAGCACCTAATCCACATCAGCTATCCAATCTAAGTGGATCATTGACTCTAGTGCGACTGATCACATGATCAAGTCATCAACAAGTTTTGCAGCATACATCCCCTACTTGAGACATAATAAAGTTATCACCGTCAATGTCTCTCTTTCTTCCATTGCTGCAAAGGGAACAGTCTACTGTTCCATTGTCATGTCTCTCACATTAGTTTTACACATTCCAACTTTTCCTCGAAATTGACTATCAATTAGTCATTTGACCACATCCTTAAACTACTCAGTAACTTTCCTCCCAGATGGTTATCTATTTCAAGATCTGGCAACGAAGTAGTGTATTGACTGTGGTAGAAACTGTGGGGGCCAACATATGTTGGACCATCCAACTAAGCTTTTCTCAGTACTCCTACTCCCTCTTCTGCAGATGCATGATAGTGGCATCAATGTCTTGGACATTCCTCCACATGCTACCTTTATTGACTATTCCCTCGCATTACTTGGATATATTTAATGAAAAATAAGAGTGAAATATTTTCTATCTTTCAAAAATTTCATAACATGGTTTCTACGAAATTTTCTGTAGTGATAATGATCGAGAGTATATGAACTCATCCTTTTGACACTACTTTGGCAATCATGGCATTATTCATCAAACTTCATATGTTTACTCTCCTTAGAATGAGATAGCTGAACGAAAAAAACTGCACCTCTTAGAAATTGCCCAGTGTTTATTATTCACAATGAATCTTCCTAATTCTATTGGGGTGATGTCGTTCTCACGGCTGTCTATCTTATCACCACATGCCCTCTTGGGTCTTAGGGCACCAAACCCTTCTTATCACCTTAGGGGTAACCCCACCTACTCTCCAACCAAAAATATTTGGTTGTGCATGCTTTGCTCACATTCTCTGGGACAGTCTAAAGTTGATCTTGTGTTCCCAAGTATGTGTTCCTTGGCTACTCTCCTACTCATAAATGTTATCACCCACCTATAAAGTGAATCTTTGTCACCGCGAATATTACCTTTCGTGAATCCGAGCTTTATTATATGAACTCGCTTCAAAGGAAGTCTACAGAATAAGTGAGCTCCCCTACTATATCCTTGTTGATTGTTCCACCGTACTCTATTCCTCCACATACTCAAACTCATGACGAGGCTCCCAATTCGGGGGAACTTCCTCTTAAAGAATAAGAGTTACAAGTGTACACCAAATGGTGTAAAGGTATAACATGCCCCACACACTACTAGATCTCCTATGTGTTAATTGGGCCCAAGTGCAAAGCATGGGCCCCAATTAACACAGACCACCCTCACCGACTTGATCTAGTTAGCAATCAGTGCCTTATGAGTCATATTAGACCCAAGACAATCAAATAAACATAACATGTATGCAACATTGCTCTAAATGGTCCCTGAAAAAATGCAGCTTCTATCGACGAACGAATGATTGTGTCGGTAATCGAACACCAAATCGATGATCCTCGGTCGGCGATCAGCTACTCAGTCAATGATCGTCGGTTGATGAACGGGCAGTCTGGTCAGAACAAAATTCAGTCGGCAATCGGGTCCCCCGTTGGTGAACAAACATTCGGTCAGTGATTCAAAATGACTTAACCAAATCTTGAATTATCGTCTTCCTGCCACCTCAACCTAAGGTTTGGCCTTAGATGCTGACCCACCCTACCACACACTTTATACCATAAAACATTATGCCCCTCCACCTGACATTGTTCCTACACTTCTGAAAACGGCATAAGCGGGCGGTGAAGATGGTGAATAGTGGTTGCGTGCAAGAAATCTCCACCAAGAATGTAATGAAGTCAATTATTTCCCTTATAAATGTGTGCCCCAAGCTCCTAGAAACTCCACCACAGTATCCATGCAACCCAATTGAAACTAGAGTTGCACCTTAATCCTCTGCGATGAACACGAGCAGTGGTAATTCTCAAACCGAGATGCCATCGCAGCTAGCAAGAGATCCAGCCACCTCCCACAGGTTCATTCCCAACTTCTGGCAAGGCTATGCTTTGGGCCACCTACACGATCTCGACGACCAACCACCGTCTCCAATGGCCAGTGGGGAATTTTGAAGGGAAGGTAAATCTCCAGGATCTCCTCGGCAGTTCTTGAATGCAGCCACTGCCGGAGAAGATGAGGAAAAGGCAATCACGACGACGAGAAAATGATAATTCTCGACAAAACGAAACAAAACATTTATAAAAAAATAATCACGGCGCTCCTTTTTGAGGATCGACGATCGCCGAGCATTCCTCCTTTTTGTGGATCGGCGATCGCCGACCTTTGTTCACTTGTTCCTTTTTGGAGAACAGCGATCGCCGACCGCTATTTACTTTAGGAGATCGGCAATCGCAATTTCCTTTCAAAGATCGGTGATTGTTGACAGCAGTTTCCTTTCAAAGATCGGTGATTGCTGACAGCAGTTTTCTTTCAAAGAACAACGATCGTCGACATCTCCCCAATAATCGCAATCTTCTCTCTCGCTCTATTTGGTGTCGTGCTACCTTTCGTATCATGTTAGATCTTACTGCAAGTATATTTTATGGTTATTTTGGAGCCGATTAATAATTATTTGGAGACAGAAATGGGAGAAATAGTAAAAGTCAAAGTTATAGAGAAGATTTTTCTCCAACTTTGATGAAGGACAAACATTATTTGAGCATTTCTAAGCCCTCAAATATGTGACTGAAGGTGGCTGTTTAATTTAATTTTCTGCTGAACCAATTTTTTTAGAAACTTCACAATTAACTATGGACTTCTTAATGACCTCTAATCAGAAAAGTATGAGCACCGAAGTTGTAGCCCAGTATATTGGCTACAACTTTAATATTCAAAGTTTGTTCATCAGAGGCATGTACAACCCTTTAAAGGGTGCATAAAGTTAACAAAAACTTGATGTGAATACTGTCATTCTTTTGATTTCAAATGGTCAAATAATAAATATTTTCTCTAACGTTGCATGATAAATTGAAGGGCCATGAGTGGGATAATAATAGGATCTGTGAAAGACACACATTAACACAAAATGAAAAGGCATAAGAAAATGAAAATGAGAATCTCTGACAAGCTTGTGGAAATAAATGATGCACCCTCTCTCCCTTTCTGGTCTTACTCATAGTCATGCATGCTTGTCGGGCGGGAAGGGTGTCTAAAGAGACGTGGCGGGTCCGTCGGCTCCCTGGTTAGGTCACCGTCACACCAACAAATGAGTTAGACGACAGGCTTTGGAATAATGTGGAGTGGAGGAGACCATAAGCTAGCTACCTATTTTCTATGTCGTGCTCACTCCTTGTGTGATATGATTCCGCTAAGATGGAGATGAAGATGAGTGTGTCCTTGTCAATAGTACCGCAAAGTAAGACGACATAGTTAAGTCCTATGCTCATGTGTGACAACACCCTAAAAGTGGGTCTGATCTACTCACTGTCACTGTTAAGCTACAACGGTGAGGCATGTGAAGATAGCACCTAGCACAAACTGGTTACTATGTCGACATAGGGGAAATTGCATTTTAGAACTCATCTTAGCAACTCATGTCTATCCAGCTTATTTATTTAACTTCTTACTTGTCTTATAACATAAACATACCCTTTGGTTATTGTGTTAACTATCTTTGCAGCTCTCTCTACCCCAAGCGTTAAAATTGGGTGGGTGAGTATAAATAATGGGCTCATTTAGTCAATTTCCACTGACCATTTGTTACCCTCATCCCCCGGGAGCTAACAGAGTCTAACAGGGCTCCACAGGCGTGGAAGACGTCGGAGGACTATAGCAAGGCTCCGCCGCTGTGGAAGATGTCAGAGGACTATAACAGGGTTCCGTTGTGTAAGGTGCTAGAGGAGTCTTTGGGAGCTAATTTCCTATTTCTACGGTAGGGAGAAGTTACAAGAAAATTAAAAAGAAACAAATCAATCTTATTATCTTAAAATCTTAATTACATGAGCTTATATAGAACTAGGGCTGCATAAAGCCGACAAGGTTTACTTTACAAATGCCCTAAATTTACTGGTGCTCTATGTGCAGGATCACTGATGTGGCGCAAATCTAAAGGTAATTATTTGTGTGGCTAGCAGTGTAGCGAATGGAACCATGATCTGCTACATTTGTTTCCAATATGGACGACTAGTGATCTCCGATTCTCCTATAAAAATGATGTGAGGCGCGAGTGGGCGCATCCTCTATGGTTTCGGAGGGGGCGCAGCTTTATCAACAAAGAGGGGCATTGCTAAAAATGCCTAGGGCGCCACTAGAAGGGACGGGAAGAGATAAGATGACGAAGTGGAAGAAGCAGTGGAGGTGTACAAGAACCGAACTAGAGTGGTGGTGCGGGAGAACCCACATGAGAGGATGTAGAAGGGATTGGGCTAATATTTGCTAGAAGGATGGGGATGGGTAGCTGTCCGGAGGCCTTGGTGTAGAATTATGGATGAAGGCACTGATCAAGCCCCAAAATTCAGAAATTCTTTATAAAAATCTTTGTAGGATTCGTTCATGCGGTGTTGATTGACATTCATCAGCTTGATTTCTTAATGAAGATCTTGTTGAATAAGCTTTAACTAGAGTATAATTCCACCCTTGTGGCTTTGCTTTGATTTACATAAACTTCTCAGCAATGATCAAACTCGTGCCAAGTTTTCTTCTCAATATCTTATGTGGGCATAATGGTCAATTGGTTGTGCATCTTGACGCCATCTAGAGGCATGTGGGAGGAAGAGGGGCAATGAGAGCAGCACCGATGTAATAGGGGTCTGCCGTCTGGAAGACGACGGAGTACTGTAACAGGGCTCCACGCCATGGAAGATGTCAGAGGATTATTCTGGATCTAATTTTCTATTTCTACAATAAGGAGAAGTTACAGGAAAATTAAAAAGAAGCAAATCAATCTTATTATCTTAAAGTACTAATTACAAGAGCTTATATAGAACCAACATACAGCCGTCTGATGATAAGACCTAAACCTGGGAGCTAGGCTCCTATACATTTACGGTTATTTATTTTATTTCTAAATTAAGTTGTACTAAACTAATGTGCTCGGGGTAGCAAATGGCGAGAGTGTTGTCGGGCCGAGACACTGTCGTGACCAGGGTACTCGTAATAAATAAAAGTTTATAATAAAAAATTTGGTAGCTGCCCCCTAAAAATTTCAAATAAAATGTATTAAGACAATATAAAAACCGTGGTGCCCCACCAAAAAAATTTAAATAAATATTGTTAAGACCTTCAATATATATATACTGCTTATTGCTATGACGTAACAATATATTGAGATTTGAGAATATTGTTAAGACCTAATGGTATAAATATATTGAGATTTGAGAATTTGAGATATCATGATATCAAAATATGTGTTTACTGCTTACTACTAACTGCTATAAAGTAACAATCTGTGTGGCTGTGAGTTGGTAAAAAATTTGTCAAATTAAAAAAAAAATGAAATTTTAGACAACGTTTTTATAATAACCGTTGTCTATAGCCTGCCTTACAGACTATAGACAGCGGTTACTATATAATCGTTGTCTATAGCCTGCATTAGATTTTTTTTATATTAAGTTGTCGCCTTGCGACTTGCTCATCTTATTGTCGCATAGGCGTCAGCCTTGTCGCCTAAGCGCCCAGGTGCCCGACGCTCGCCTTGGTTCGCCTTGACGTCGTGACAAGAATGACCTCACCGCGTGTACGAACGTCATAACACCATTGTAAGAAACTCGACTCCTTTTAGTCTAATAGTTCAGATAAATTTTCAATCCATGTATTAATCATATTGGTATATGCACTTAAAAATTACAAGTTCTTATAGTCAGAACCAAGTCAACGGAGTAGGTATACGTTTAGGCTAAGTTAGCAGTTTCAGTATCATGAAAACCCTAAGCCCAGTTTTTTTTTAAGTAGAGCGCTACTCCGTGTTTGACTCACTGAACACTAGTCTAAGTTAATTCAGAAAAGAAAAGGCGAGGAAGGTTTACCCTCGTGATTATGGTGGAGGCACACCACTGCGTGCTCAGGGCCAGTACACCACCACTTGAACTTCAAGCTCAGGGTCGATGACCCTTGCTACTGATACGTAATTACTTAGATAGGAGGAGTCTGTGTTCCACTTGAGAGACATCCAATTCAGGGCACCACAGGTTTGCCACTCAGACCGCAGTCACTAGTTTGTGCACAGTCGTCCTTAGTGACAAGTGTTAATAAGACAACCTAGAAGCTGGTTGAATCTTAAAGCAATCAAAATTCAAACTATAGAAATCAACGATTTGTACAATTGAGACAAGAGTGTGTCAGATCACACAATAAGCCAATGTTATCCCAGATCATGAACTTAAGTGTCAAGTTTTATGTTAGAGTAATTAAGTAAATTTTAAATTCAAGTAATATTCACTTATAATATTTCTTTAAGTGTTGTTTGATGGAGTAGTTTTTCTTACTCTTCAGTGAGCCTGACCCATTTGGAACTTGTTTTTACATGGGGCTCAAATCAGGGAATCTGCTTAGGATAGGCGGTGCAATCTTCTCAGTTGTCAGTTTTTTTCTCAGTTGTATCATTGTTGTTGTGCTTGTTTCTCTTTGTAGATATTATGTATATGTTGTAGTTCACTCATGTTTTGATATATCAGTTTACTTCAGTTTGACGGTATATCCGTCTCTTTTAGTGTTATTTTCAGTTTTAGTTGGCTCTGTGAATTCATCTTGGCAAGATACACTTTTATCCATAGAAAATAGAACTAGGTTAGAATCTAACCTGAAATAACTTGGGTCGATGTCTGAGCTTCATCCGCGGACACCACGTTCAACATTCCCTTACCTTTGTCCATGAGCTGCAGTGATGGCAAGGCCTGAAGTGGCATTGGCTGCAACGGGGGTTGAGCCTGCGGGCAACGGGTCTTGACATGCCTCTTCCGCCCACATAGATAACAGGTCTTGTCCTTCCAGCAATGGGCTGCATCATGCCCCTTCTTGTTGTAACTAGAACAAATTGATCTCTCTTTGGGAGCGCCCTGAATCGCGTGCACCTTCTCTTGCTTCTGAGCTCCCAGCCTCTGGTAGCATCTCTCAAACGGGTGTCCTGCCCGACCACAGAAACTGCACACTTCCTTACCTCTTTTCTTCCCAGCAGTCCCAGCTTCTTGAGATTCCTTACCATCAACAAACTTCCTCTTATCCTTTCTCATCTGTTGACCTCTGACCTTGGCATTGTCGTCGAATGCCATAAAATCTGCCTTGCCATCATACGGCGGGGGTCCCAACCTCTGAAAGTGCGAAATGAAAGTCATCTAGCAGCTTACCAGTGCTTACGGATCCGGGACATATTCTGAGGTGGTAGAGGCTGCTCTGAAAGTGGAATCAATCGACAATGCCAAGGTCAGAGGTCGGCAGATGAGAAAGGATAAGAGGAAGTTTGTTGATGGTAAGGAATCTCAAGAAGCTGGGACTGCTGGGAAGAAAAGAGGTAAGGAAGTGTGCAGTTTCTGTGGTCGGGCAGGACACCCATTTGAGAGATGCTACCAGAGGCTGGGAGCTCAGAAGCAAGAGAAGGTGCACGCGATTCAAGGCGCTCCCAAAGAGAGGTCAATTTGTTCTAGTTGCAACAAGAAGGGGCATGATGCAGCCCATTGCTGGAAGGACAAGACCTGTTATCTATGTGGGCGGAAGAGGCATGTCAAGACCCGTTGCCCGCAGGCTCAACCCCCGTTGCAGCCAGTGCCACTTCAGGCCTTGCCATCACTGCAGCTCATGGACAAAGGGAAGGGAATGTTGAACGTGGTGTCCGCGGATGAAACTCAGACGTCGACCCAAGTTATTTCAGGTTAGATTCTAACCTAGTTCTATTTTCTAGGTGTGATCTAAATGTTAACATTCTTTTCTCTTAGTCGCTTACTAACTCTTTTTCCGATGTAAGTTTTCTTTTTTTAGCACTTTTATCTCTTTTACCTGTTTTATGCCAGTTTATATACCGTTACTTTACTTGTTATCGTGGGCCCGATCGGACTGTTGATTTCCTGACAAACTTGATTGAGGTGTTATAAATTGGTATCAAAGCGAGGTTTAGGATCCCTTGACCCAAAAAATTCACAGTCATAGGGTTGTGTTAGAATCTGTAGAGAAAGCTCCAAATCTTGTATATACTTCTTGAATTGATAATTACAAGTATGAATACATTTATATAGGAGAAGAAGAAAGAGAGAAATCCCAAACCAAGATGTGGGACTAATACAAATAGAGAGAAAAGAGAGAAGAATAGGCCCCTAGATGGGCCCTAAAGTAGGCTTTTCTAACCCCCGCCCCCCCCTCCCCCGCAAGCTGGAGCGTACAAGTCGTAGGCACCAAGCTTGGATAAAAACTGGTAGTATAGTGGCCGGGAGAGAGCTTTAGTCAGGATGTCAGCAACTTGACTTGCAGCAGGAACATGCTCCAAATCTATCTTCTTTGCCTGTACCTTTTCTCGGATAAAGTGACAGTCAACTTCAATATGCTTTGTGCGTTCGTGAAAGACTGGATTCTTGGCAATATGGATTGCCGCTTGACTGTCACAAAATAGGGTCGCTGGTGATGAGAGACGAACACCCAAGTCTCTCAGAAGGCTCTCAAGCCAAGTTAACTCGGAAACAACAACAGCCATAGCGCGGTACTCAACTTCAGCAGAAGAGCGAGCAACCACATTCTGTTTCTTGCTACGCCAGGTTATGAGATGTCCACCGAAGTAGGTACAAAAACCTGTTGTGGAACACCTATCATCAATGGACCCGACATAGTCAGCGTCAGAGTACGCGATAAGGGATAGAGATGTGGATGGCTTGTACACAAGCCCTTGTCCTGGAGCAATCTTGAGATATCGAAGAATGCGCTCGACAGCTTGAAGGTGAGATGTCCGAGGAGCATGCATAAAACGACTTACGACTCCCACAACAAAAGAGATATCTGGTTGAGTGACTGTAAGGTAGATCAGCTTCCCAACCAAGCGTCTATAGTATTCTGGATTTGTAAGGAGCTTGTCGGAGTCAGAGCAGTGGGCTGAGAGTTTGTGATTTGCATCCATAGGAGTATCTGCAGGTTTGCATCCAGAATAACCGACATCATGAAGGAGGTCCATACAATACTTCTGTTGGGTTAACACAAGACCATCAGGGCGTCGTGCAACCTCAAGCCCAAGGAAATATCGAAGGTTGCCAAGATCTTTGGTCTGAAAAGTGGAGTTTAACTGCTTCTTGATATGTTGTATCCCTGTAATATCGTTGCCAGTAATGAGGATATCGTCAACATAGACAAGTAGGATCACAGTTCGGGTTGACCGGTGTCGGGTGACGAGAGAAAAATCATCCGAGCTCCGAATAAAGCCAATATCACAGACAACCTTGCTGAATTTTTCAAACCAAGCGCGCGGGGACTATTTGAGATCATAAATAGATTTCCGAAGATGACAGACCCGAGACTCCCCCGTGGTCTCAAACCCGGGAGGTTGGTGCATGTAAACAGTCTCCTGCAGATCTCCGTTGAGAAACGCGTTCTTAATATCCAGCTGATAAAGTGGCCAATGACGATGAACAGCCAGAGAGAGAAGAACGCGAACCGTGTTCAATTTTGCCACCGGAGAAAAGGTTTCCTCATAATCAAGGTCATGTTGGTGAGTAAAACCCCGAGCCACGAGGCGGGCCTTTAGACGCTCAACGGTGCCATCCGCCGCATGTTTAATAACAAAGATCAACTTGCAGCTAACACAGGATTGACCTGCAGGAAGAGGAACCAGATCTCAAGTTCGGTTAGCCCAGAGAGCCCGCATTTCATCTTCCATGGCCGCCCGCCATCCGGGGTGGTGAAGAGCCTCCTGTACAGAATTAGGGGTGGAGATAGAGGATAAAGAGAGAGCACTCTGACGAAGTTCCGGAGAGAGGCGGTGAAGAGAGACAAAGTTGGCCATCGAGTGGGCAGTGGAAGCAGTTGTCGGATCCGCAGGTTACAAAGCATCATTAGAGCGGGGCAGCTCTCGTAGGGTAGTAGACGAGGGAGGACGTCGAGTGTACACACGAATGACTGGTAGTGTAGGTGGTTTAGGTGGGATGGGTGGGGGAAGTAAAGGTGGAATGGTGGAATTTACGGGAATAACAGGTCGCAGGAGAGGTGGCAGAAGAGGAGGGTCAATAGGTTGAGAGTAATACGACTGATCTTCGAGGAAGGTGACATCAGTAGAAGTAACCACCTTGCGATCTGTAGGAGAAAAACAAACGTAGCCCTTCTGAGTTCGAGAATAGCCCACAAACATATATTTAGTGGCACGGGGGGCAAGTTTGTCAATGGACGGGCCAAGATGATGAACAAAACATACGCAACCAAACACGCGTGGGGTGATGGAGAATGGAGGTTGGGAGGGAAAAAGGAGATTGAAGGGAACCGCAAAATTGAGGATAGATGAAGACATGCGGTTAATAAGAAAGCAAGCAGTTGAAACCGCAAAATTTCAATATTGTTTTGGAACATTCATCTGAATCATAAGGGAGCGGGTGACCTTGAGCAGGTGCCGATTCTTGCGTTAAACAACGCCATTTTGTTGGGCGGTATAGACACAGGAGATCTGATGGATGATCCCAAACTCCGCACAGAGGTGAGAGAAGGTATGACTAGTGTATTCACGGGCATTATCGGTGCGGAGGGTTTTAATAGTTGTGGAGAACTGGTTGCGAGTTTCAATGAAAAAGGTACGGAATACACCGGGCAATTCAGAGCGGTCACGAAGGAGATACAGCCAGGTCACCCGAGAGTAGTCATTGACAAATGTGACAGATTAAGGATATAGGATATAGAGACCATTTGACAGATGCCATTTTCCAATGATTGTTTGCGTCTTGCGATCCTGCACAACACACGAGTTAGAAGAAAAAATAACAGCACAATCGAGGTCAGCGATGAGTCGACCAATAGAGAGAAGGTTGAACGGAGAGCCCAGAACATGAAGAGCAGAGCGAAGAGTAATGGAGGGAGTGAGGTTAATATCTGCCGCACCAGAGACGGGAAGTGTGTCCCCACTAGCAACAGTAATGAACTGGGGATGCACGTAGTTCAAATATTGTGGTGGTTTCCATGATGTAATGTGGTGAGGGGCCCCGGAATCCAAAATCCAGGATGAGCTGTGAGCAAGGCAGGAGGTACCACCATCGGAAACAGACATCACGGAGCCAGGAGGACAGCTGATCATTTTGCAAGGAATAGTCCGCAGTGGTCACGGTGACAACGCACCAGCGGCAAGAAACGGCCACGACCAGCGCGGTAAGAACAGAGTCCGCAGCGGCTAGAAACAAGCAGGCTGCGCGGTTAGGAGAAGACCGCAACAGAAGCAAACATCTGACGAATAAGGAACCAGACCGGGCGGATAGAGACAGACCGAGCCAAGGTAAAACACAGGCCTAAGCGGGTCGAGAAGCGGCAACGGGAAAAAACGGGGAAGGAAGTCGCCGCGAGAAAGACCAGGCCGCAGCAAGAAGAAGCCGGCGACAGCGAGAACCAGGCCGCAGCGGGAAGGACCAGACCGCAGCGAGAAGGAGCAGTCGACAGCGAGAAGCAGGTCGCACCAAAAAGAGGCAGAGCGGGAGGCCGCAGCGAGAAGAGGATCAGTCCGTGCGGGCACACCATCGATTAGGCAGATCGCGACCAAAATGCGGAAAGGGAAATTCACACGGTCAGATGGACAGCCGCGGATAGAGATAGAGAGGAGAACTCACACCGGTAAGGAAAGGTCACAGCGGGAAGAAAGATACTGCGAGCTAGGAACTCGAGCGGTCAGGAGACGAGACTGCGAGTAAAAACAACTCAAAACAGTAAGAGGAAGGCCCCGCAGCGGACACGAAGAGAGACCGCGGCGGGTAGACAGAAAGTTGGTCCACGCGGGTAGAGTAAGCGACGAGTCGAGGCCGCGAGAAGAGGAGGCAGGTCGCGGGTAGAGTTCAGAAACAACCACGCGAGAAGGCGAGAGGAGAGGAACTCGCGGCGGACAAGAGAAGAGCCCGCTGCGGGGAAGGAGAAGTCCGCGAGTAGAGAAGCTCGAGCGTACAGAAGAAGAGAATGCGCGGTTAAAAGGAGAGTCCGCAGCGGATAAGGAGAGGAGCTCGCAGCGGAGAAGAGGAGACCGCGAGGTTGAAGAACTCAAGCAGCAAGGAGACCGCAGCGGACAAGAGGAGAGTCCGCGGCGGATAAGAGAGGTGGGCCCCACGGGTCAGAGCAGAAGATGGCTATAAGAAGCCTGAGGAGGGTGGAACCATGGAGAGGGAGAGGAGAAACGGATGCAGAAAGTGCAGGCCGCAAAAGCCGCGTGGATAAGGGAAGAGCGGACAGACCCGCAGTCCGCACAAGAGAAGCCCGCGGAGACAGGCGGGTAGGCGGGTAGGCGGGTAGGAGGGAGACCGCAGAGCAATCTGCAGACAGGAGGGAGGGCGGGCTGGGCGGTCATAAAAGAGGAAACCGCAGGCGTCGAACCGGTCCCTCTGATACCATGTAGAGAAAGCTCCAAACCTTGTATATACTTCTTGAATTGATAATTACAAGTATGAATACATTTATATAGGAGAAGAAAGAGAGAAATCCCACACCAAGATGTGGGACTAATACAAATAGAGAGAGAAGAGAGAAGAATGGGCCCCTAGATGGGCCCTAAAGTAGGCTTTTCTAACAGAATCAAACTCTCGTCAGTAGAGTCATTGAGTTTTGTCTAACTCTTAGTTTTCAAATGTGTATGAAAATGCCTCCAGTAATAGATTTTTCAAATATATTATTAGTAATAATAATTCCTTTCTATGTCCTTTTAGGCACCTCGGGCCAGTGAAGCGGGGGAACCCTCACGTCAAAATACGGTTCCTGATACCTCCATAGGTGATGCCAATGCGCCACATGCGCCACATGCGCCACCCGCACCAGCAAAATCAGAACCGACTGATTTGGAAACCCAGATTGCCGAGGCAGTAGCTGTCACATCATTGGAATTTCAGAGAGGTCAGCCTGCAGGGATCCCAGCTCCAGTTACCGCACCAGTCCCTGTATCGGTGCCCGTGGAGGACGGTTTGGATCATTACTTAAGGGATTTTAGAGACCTCCACCCTTCCAATTACAGTGGAGATGAAACCCCGGTCTTAGTTATTAAAGGCGCAAGGCTCAAGGCGCAGGTGCATGCCTAAAGAAGGCAAAGTGCAACCACATCAATTTTAAATAATCAGCATCAAACATCATTTCAGCTTCTTGATCAAATTCTCCATCTAGTATACAAATTAATCATTCATTATTATCATTTATATCTCTTAAAAAATATAATCAATATGATCACTTATATCATATTTAAGCTTCAACGCATAATTATCTTTCACAAACAATAAATAAATTATTGAGTTCTTGCATTATTTTTTCTTAATTTTTGAAGAAAAATTTTACAACAAAAATATCACTCAGGTGCGCATTTTATATTCTAAAGGCGCAAATAAGACGCATAGAGGCGCAAACCTTTGAGCCTGATGAGCCTTAGACACGCCTTTAATAACATAGACCCCGATGAATATCGATGATTGGATTGCAAACACCAGAGATTTGTTGAATGTTATGGAGTGTCCAGAGAATAAGAAGGCGCCACTGACAACTTTCTTCCTTCGGGGTGAGGCAAAAATTTGGTGGATTAAGTATCTAGCAGATGATCTTGCCGGTAAGATGTCATGTGAAAATTCCCTCTTCTATTAGAAAATTTTATCTTTTTAGTGTGAGGTAACGCGACCACTAGCCTTGCCAGGTCGTACATCCGATATGTTTACTTGGGGTGACTTTTCTAGGGCTCTTGTGAATTGGTTCGTGCCCCCTTCTGCTCGTCGAGGTCTCCAAGAGAAGTATCTCAGACACTTCCAAGGGGATAAGACTGTTACCGAGTACGAGCGAGGCCTCACTCACCTATCTTACTATGCGGGTACGATGAAAAGAGATGAAGCTGAGAAGTGCAACTGTTTTCTGGATGGACTGCGACTCTTTGAAGCAATCGTTGACGACCATGGTCAAGGCAGATTAGAGGAATTTGGTGGATACGACAAGAAGATTAGAGGCAGGCCAGCAGCGAGTTCAAAGGCGCGATAGTTTCTGCCCCAAGCGGCCTCATAGTGGGTCACCGTTTCAGCGGGATAAGAGTCAGCCAAGGAACCGCTGGAATAAGAAGCAGAAGACCGATTTTAAGCAAGGCAATCAATTTGGGGGCAAGCCCAGAGAATACCCCATTTGCCCTAAATGCAATCGCCATCATTATGGAGAATGTTTGGTTGTTTCAGGTGTCTGTTACAAGTGTCAGAGAGCTGGAGACATTACGCGGAATTTCCCAGAGTCCGCGGGTAATCAGGTAATATGATCATATATTCCTATGCTTGGTGATTTTCTTTTATCCAAGATCTTTTCTTGTAAGTTTAACACTTGTACTATATCATGACTTTCAGTCAAAATACGAGCATGGCGGCTCGAGTGAGATCGATAAAGGGAAGGCAGTGGTGGTTGCTGACCCGAAGCCAGCTTCAGGACGCGATCTGGTTAAGCCTCGAGCTTATAGTGTTGGCCAGCAGGAGGCCAAGGAGCAAGAGGATGTGGTGATAGGTTTGGGATTTTAGTGTTTAAAAAATGTTTATTTCTCCTCCTCACAACAATACTTAATTAAATAAGATAAGTTTGCATATAGGTATCCTCTTAGTTCATGGTATACCGTCTAAAGTCCTCTTTGATACGGGTGCATCACATTCATTCATAGCAGAATCATTTGCATGTAAGCTTGGCCTAGAATTCATCACCGACCCGACTTCATTAAATGTCATGATGCATAACTGTTTAGTGATGCAGACTAGTTGTAAGTGTAAGACGCCAGTTTTATTCGGAGAAGCAGAAATCGTAGCGGAGGCATCTCTTTTACATATTGCTGAGTTTGATTTAATATTGGGCATGGATTGGCTGACTGACATAAATGCCAAGAAAGATTGAAGAAGTAAGGAGACTCAGGTAGAAGAATCTGATCAGTCTCTCGTTACCTTTTGAGGTTTGAAAGGAGTTTTCAAGTTGATCATCTCGTCAGTAAAAGCAATGAGGCATGTCAGTAAAGGGTGTCCCGCCTTTTTGGTACTGTTGCATGCGGAAGCCAAATCCATTTTACAGGAGGTACCGGTGGTCTGTGAGTATCCCGATGTTTTCCCCGAGGAGCTACCTAGTGCTCCTCCCTCCAGAGAAATTGATTTTCAGATTGACCTTATTTCTGGATCTACACCAGTAGTCAAGGCTCCTTATCGCATAACCCCCAGAGAGTTGGCTAAGTTAAAGACTCAGTTGCAGGAGTTGCTTGATCTGGGATTTATCAGACCCAGCTCGTCGTCGTGGAGAGCTCCAGTCCTTTTTGTGAATAAAAAGGACGGCAGTTTGAGATTGTGTATTGACTACCGAGAGTTGAATAAACTTATTATTAAGAACAAGTATCCTCTTTCAAGGATAGATGACTTGTTTGATCAACTCGAGGGGTCTTGCACGTATTCCAAGTTAGATCTGAGGTCTGGATACCATCTTTTAGGATTCGAGATAAGGATATCCGGAAGACAACATTTAGTACTAGATACAGACACTGAGTTTGTGGTCATGCCGTTTGGGTTGACCAATATCTCATCTGCATTTATGGATTTGATGAACAGGGTATTAAGGAGTTCTTGGAACGATTCATGATTGTTTTTATTGATGATATCCTAGTGTATTTCAGGAGTAAAAAGGAGCGCATGTCGTGCACCTCAGGAAAGTTTTGAGCACTCTTCGACAGAATCAGTTATATGCTAAGTTTTCTAAGTGCGAGTTCTGGCTCCCAAAAGTGGCATTTTTGTGTCACGTGGTTAGTATAGATGGACTTGTCGTTGATCCAAAGAAGATTGAGGCAATCAGAGATTGGCCAAGGCCGAAGACAGTTGAAGGGGTTCGTAGTTTTCTGGGTTTGGCAGACTACTACAGGAGATTTATTCAGGATTTTTTGAGGATAGCCCTTCTGTTAACTTCGCTCACCAGGAAGGGAAGAATATTTAGTTAGACCTTAGAATGCGAGTCTGCTTTTGAGGAATTGAAGACCGGGTTGTCAGATGCATCAGTACTATGTCTTCCTACAGGCGTAGATGATTTTCAGATTTACAGTGATGCTTCTGGTTAGGGTCTGGGTTGTGTTCTCATGCAGCATGAGAAGATTATAGCTTTTGCATCCAGACAATTGAAGAATCACGAGAGAAATTATCTGGTGCATGCCTTGGAGTTAGCAGCCATTATCCACGCCTTGAAGATTTGGAGACATCACCTCTACGGTGTATGGTGTGAGGTCTTCACAGATCATAAGAGTCTCAAGTACATCTTTGATCAGCAGGAGCTTAACATGAGGCCATGTAGGTGGCTCGAGTTTTTAGCAGATTATGATGTGACTATTCGGTACCATCCGGGAAAAGCTAATGTTGTAGCGTATGCTCTCAGCAGAAAGAGTTCTAGTTATTCTCTCATCATCCAGCAGGAATAGTTAGTGCGAGCCTTGGAAAGGCTAGAGATCAGTGTGGTGCCGCGCGCTAGTTTTGGTCCTGTCAGTTTGGGTTGGATTGAGATAAAGTGCGACATCAAAGAGAGGATTCATGATGTCTTGCCCTTAGATTCAAAGATGACAGAGATTTTTGATTTGACTCTGGCAGGTAAGAGAGATGATTTCATGGTTCGTGATGGGTTGTTGTTGTTTAAGGGCAGAATGTATTCCTGATGTCGAGCATATTCGTAAGGATATTTTAGTTGAGGCTCATAACTCCAGATATTTCATACATCCGGGCAGCACAAAATGTATGCTGACCTCAAGAAGTTAGTTTGGTGGCCAAGACTTAAGGGAGATGCCTCAGACTATGTAGGAAAGTGCGAGACTTGCATGTTGGTTAAGGCAGAGTGTCAGAGACCTGGAGGTAAGTTGCAACCACTTCCAATTCCAGAGTGGAATTTCGAAGACAACTCTATGGATTCTGTGCATGTCCTCCCTAGATCCCAGAGTGGGAATGACTCGATTTGGGTGATCGTGGATTGACTGTCCAATGTTGCACATTTTATTCCCCATAAGAGGACCGACCAGGGTCCAAAGTTTGGCTCAGTTGTATGTGGATGAGATAGTCCGGCTTCATGGTGTACCGAAGTCTATTGTGTCGGATATAGATGGTAGATTTACCGCCAGAGATTGGAGATATGTTTAGGAGCGTCTGGGTACTCAGTTGAAGTTCAGCACAACTTTCTACCCCCATACTGATGGGCAGACAGAGCGTACAAATAGAATCATGAAAGACATGTTTCACATGTGTATCTTGGACTTTGGTGGCAAATGAGAGGAGTATGTCACTTTGGTGGAATTCTCCTATAATAATAGTTTTCAGGCGAGTATCGGCATGGAAACATCTGAGGCGTTGTATGACAAACGTTGTCGTACATCTTTATGTTGGGCAGAAAGCGAAGAGAGAGCTTCTAGCAGAAAGCGAAGAGAGAGCTTCCAGTAAAAAAATCATGGATAGATAAGACCACAGACAGAGACTCATACAGGAGCGTATGAGGATTGCTCAAGACAAACAAGCCAAGTATTACGATCAGAGACATAGAGCAGTTGAATTCAAGGTTGGGGATCACGTTTATCTGAAGGTGAGACCAGTCAAGGAAGTCTCTAGGATTAAGCGGATGAAAAAATTGAGTCTCGAATTTGTGTGTCCATTTGAGGTACTAGAGTTCATAGGTGAGGTTGCATACATGTTGGCCTTACCTGAGGATATGAGTGGATTACATGACGTATTCCACGTCTCCTATCTGAGGAGAGCAGTCAGAGATCCAAATCAGATGAATAGTACTAAGGATGCGCCGATTGAATCAAATCCGAGTATCAGTATTTTGCCAGTCAGGATTGTGCACTCGAGGACTAGAAGCTCAGGCACAAAGAGATTCGTATGGATAAGGTCCTTTTGATGAAATGTGGTCGACCTGAGTATACTTGGGAAAGAGAGGACGAACACCGTAGTAATGAAGAATATGCGTTTCTCTTTGATTCAAATACTTTTGTAATTTTCGAGGACGAAAATTTATTAGGAGGGAAGATTTGTAACATCCCAAATTTTGACGTTGCGTTAATTGAATTTCAGGGACCGAAAATGAGCATAATTAATCAAGTCGACGACTTGTGGAGGTAATAAACTATTCTTAATTAATTTATTTTGTATGGTAATTTGAGAATGAGGTGTCGGCTTGAAATGTTTAAATAATTCGTGGTAGTCGCGATGTTCTATTTTGCATGCGCGTTTTATATTGAAAGAAAAATCAGCCCTCATGGTCTTCTACAAGTAATAATAATAAAATTAATAAGAGAAAACCTTTATTATTCCTCCTAAGACCGGTTCACGGTTATTAAAAACCGTAAGTTATCCCGTTCAGTTCACCACAGATAAATCAAGTGAATGTCAGATCAGGCATGTCTATGTTCTACCGCGCGTCGGCAGATTAGTCGCACTCCCCATAGCCGTCTGCATCTTCTCCCGTAACCGCGGAGTTGTCCGACGGCAGGAACCCCGATTCGGCCCTTCCTCCTTGCCGGAACCAAGCGCCGACTCCACCTCCTCCCTCTACTGACTCCGGCAGCCTTTCTCCTCCCTTCCGGTGTCGTGGGAGGCTCCGTTCCTAACCCTAGACGGTGGTAGAAGTTTCACTCATGTTTTGATGTATCAGTTTACTTCAGTTTGACGGTATATCAGTCTCTCTTAGGGCCTGTTCGGTTGGAAGGAAATGAGCCTTGGGAATTGGTTTTGGGCATTAATAATTCTTGTGTTGGTGTTCGGTTTGACGGAATTAAAGGCAGAATTGGAATTCCTCAAAACCGTAGGTTTTTGTTTTAGGCATAGATCAATTCTTGACTCCCACGACTGGATTTCTTTGTTCTTCATCAAGCGGACTCACAGGTTGCCGCCTTCCCGTTACCTTCCTTTCTCTCCTGAAACTTCCTATTTCCAGTTTCAAACCCTATTCCATCTCTGTTCTGCAGGATTGACAGACAAGAAAGAATCCAAAATCCCACTACCCGTTCTAGTAAGAGGAAGCTTAAGAAAAAATATGGTAAGGATGAGAAGCGATCTAGTAAGAGGAAGCACTGCAAGCCCCGTCACTGCAGTGCCAGTTCAGTGAGTAAGGATTCTAGCAGTTTCTTGGATAGATCTAGAAGCCTAAACTGGCAACACGGAGATGACGGGAGGATGAGTTTTCGGGCGGACTCACAGGCGCCCCATTCCCGCTGGATTTTCATTTCCATTTCCTATGGTTTTTTGGTCAATTCCATCTTGCAGCCGAACATCATAATTGGAATTCAACAAAACCACAATTCCTTTGGATTTTGGAATTACAGAATTCCAATTCCTCAATTCCAATTCCGTCGAACCGAACGGACCCTTAGTGTTATTTTTAGTTTTAGTTGTCTCTGTGAATTCAGCTTGGCAAGGTACACTTTCACTCATAGATTTACTAACTCTTTTTCCGATGTAAGTTTTTTTTAGCACTTTTATCTTTTTTACCTGCTTTATTTCAGTTTATATACCGTTACTTAGTTTACTTGTTATCGTGAATCCGCACGAACTGCTAATTTCCTGTTAAACTTGGTTGGGGTATTATAGTGACAACAAAAATGCAACCAGTATTGTCCGCAATCACATTCAATACTGTTAAGAAAATATATACAAAAGCACATAAAGAAGACCTAGTTAGAGTCCATTAATAGATTTGAATTTAGTCTCACATCTTATAATAGAGTTTAGGCTCCACTCTCTCTTCTTATATAAATGTACAAATACTTTTAGTATACATGTAGCTTGAATGAAAAATTAATAAAATATTATTTTTTCCCTTTTTTTCGTATTCTTCTAAATGGTATTAGAGCCAAGGAATATTCTCCCTAAACTTTTGTGGCGCGCATTCTGAATAGTTCTATTCGCGCGGACTCCTCTTTTCGTGTCCTCTCCTTGAATTTCTTCCGCGTCGAGGATTCCCCACACCTCTCTTTATTGTTTCTTTTATAGGCTTTGCACATTCAGCGCTGCCCCTGGGACCCTTTGTTCCCTCTCTGTCGGACTCTTGTGGCCACATGTTGTGACCGTTGGACTCCTGTGACCGTCGAGCCATTCCTCACTAGAAATCACAAACATTGCATGGTCGCAAGTTCTACCGAGCGTCTTCGACTCCGGGTGTCTCTCGTCTAACCGGGCAAGATCTGCTCGCTGATTGTCGTTAGTTCTGCTCGCCGATTGTTGCCAAGTTCTGCTCGCTGATCCGCGCTATGTTTTGCTCGTCGATCTGCGCCAAGTTTTGCTCGCGGATCCGTGCCAAGTTCTGCTCGCCGATCCGCGTCAAGTTCTGCTCGCCGATCCATGCCAAGTTTTGCTCGTCGATTCGCGCCAAGTTCTACTCGCAGATCCGCGCAAGTCTTGCTTACTAGCAATCACTATTCTGCTCATCTTCTTCAACTTTCGTATTCGCTGCTCGCCGGTCTTCGCAAAATGCCGTTAGTTCTGCCTACAGAGCTTGTTTGCCGCAAATATGCAAAACCAGTTCGTATATGGATATTGCGAGATCGCTTGTCAGCAAGTTATGACCAAGTTATGACCGTCGAGGCTCCCCTGCCTGCCCGTCTCTTCTCTTCCTCTAGGAAGCTTCTGCCGACCTTATTGTCGTCTCTAAATTGGTCATCATCACCAACTAAGTTGCAACTCAGTTGGTGATGAGGATCCCTTATCTAGGAGGTTTGGGGTTCAAACCCCGACCTCAACAACCTGCCATTAGAATTAACAGTTACGGTCAATCACATCCGAGGAGATGGGGGTTGGGGTCACTGTTCTGCAGACTTGTAGCGCACCCACAATAGATTGGGGCATCACAGCTCCTGCTCGTGAAGCTCGCACAGGTTACCGAGGTAGGGGTCATAATAATAGGACTCGTCCCAAGTGTACTCATTGTGTCCGGGATGATCATCTTGAGTCTACATTCTATCGTAAGCATGACGTACCTCCTCAATACCACACCTCCATTGCGGTTGAAGCTCCTTCCACCACCCGCACATACATTGACGCCTTGCACACCCAGCTCCAACATCTTCAGGGGCTAATCAGTAGATCTTCTGGCTCTGTCTCGTCTATCTCCAATGAAGATATCTCCTGTCTCTCCTATAACCCAACTTGGATTATGGACTCTGGTGCCACACAACATATTACTCCACAGAAACTGTCTCAATACTTGAACTCTGCGCATCCCAAGTTCATCACAGTGGCCAATAGTGACACCACCCTTATCTCTGATTCTGTCGATGTGCCCCTCACTTCATCTATTTCTCTTCGCAGGTTCTTCATGTTCTGGTCTCTCCATTCAATCTTCTTTTGTTAGTCACTTTACTCAAGACCTTGATTGCTCTGTAACTTTCTCTTCCACTTCTTTTATTGTTCAGGATCAACGGATGCAAAATATCATTGGTAGAGGGAGGCTATCCAATGGGTTCTACGTTATCAACGTTTCTCCCGCAGTTCTCTCCTTTGTTCCTTTTGATGATTGACACCAACGCTTTGGGCATGCTCCTCTTCCAATTCTAAGGAAAGCTTTTCCTGATCTCCCCCTCACCGACTTCACTCGCGAGTAATATATATTCGGCAAACAACATCGCTCATCTTTTCCCCCTCATTGTACCCGGCGCAATGCTCCTTTTTGTTTTAGTTCATTCTGATATTTGAGTACCTTATAAAATAGCAAGTGTTTCGATCACTATTTTCTTACATTTATTGATGATTACTCTCGCATGACCCGGTTATACTTACTTCGCGATCGCTTTGAACTACCTCATGTCTTTTGTGCTTTTATTACTAAGTCTCGTATGCAATTTTTGAGTCCAATCGAAGCTCTTCGGACCGACAATGCTCGAGAATACATAAGTCATGCGTTCAAAATCTCTGCACTGAATTCGACATCATACATCAAACTTCTTGTGCTTACACACCTCAACTTGGGGTGATTGAGCATAAGAATAACCACCTTCTTGAGACTGCATGCTCACTTATGTCTTAGATGTAGGTTCCCAAGTTGTATTGGCATTTCGCGGTTTCTACCGCTTGCTCTCTCATCAATCGCATGACCTCATCTATTCTCAACTTTGCGATTCTCTTTAGTATTCTCTTCCCATCCACACCACCCTTTCCCATATTGTCTCGCGTCTTCGGCTGCACCTACTATGTCAGCTGCCTTGGCACCTCCACAAACAATCTTGCTCCCCGAGCTACTAAATATATGTTCGTTGGATATTCTCGCACTCAAAAAATCTATGTCTGATATCCCTCTGTCGATCGCAAAGTGGTTACTTCGTGGATGTGAACTTCCTCAAAGACTAATTTTTTCACTCGTTACCTCCAGCCCTCCAGCAACTCCTATACTACAGTGCCCAGTCATTCCTGTTAACTCTCCTTATCTTCCTATTCTCCCAACACCGACCATCAAACTCTCCAAACCACCTCTTCTACATGTATACACTCGTCGCCCCCCTCGTGTAGATGCTCTACGATAGTTACCCTCTACTGATGATGATCTACAGGCTGTTAATCTGACACCAAACTTTACCTCTCACCCTCTGTCAAATTACACCTCATTACATCGCCTGTCTCCAATACTCCACCAATTTGCAACTTCTTTGTTATCTATTTCCATTCCTACTTCTATGCAAGACGCTCTTCAGCATCCAGGGTGGCAGGTGCTATGGATAAGGAAATGACTGCTCTCTAGGACAATCACACTTAGGATCTTATTCCTCTTCATCCAGACCAGACCTGTGTGAGATGTAAGTGGGTCTTCACTATTAAGCATGGTCTGAATGGGCCAGTTGAACGTCTCAAAACTTGTCTTGTAGCTCGCGATTTTACTCAACAACATGGTCTCGACTACGACGAGACCTTCTCGCCAGTTGAGAAATTGAATATTATTCATGTTTTGATATCTCTAGTTGTTCATCAACAGTGACAATTATATCAATTAGATGTCAAAAATAATTTTCTAAATGACGAACTCGTTGAGACTGTCTACATGCACCATCCTCCAGGTTTTGAGATCACGAGGAAGTCTCTTGTATATCACCACAAAAAAACTCGTTATGATCTCAAACAGTCACCTCGAGTGTGATTTGACAAATTCAGTCGGGTTGTTCGTGATATTGGCTTCACACGGAGCTCAGCCGACATCTCCTTTTTCACTCGACATCGCCTAACAGAGTAACAGACAGTCATACTCTTGGTTTATGTTGATGATATTTTGATTAATCTTACAGGCATACACATGATCAAAAATCACTTAGTTCTGTTTTTTAGACTGAAGATCTGAGAAATCTCTGGTACTTCCTCAGTATCGAGGATGGTATGGAATCCTGATGGACTTGTCCTATCTTCAACGGAAGTAGTGTCTTGATCTTCTTCATGATGTTGGTTACTCTGGATGCAAGTCCGCTGATACACCCATGGGTATCAATCACAAACTCTGTGCCCATACTTCTGACTCTGATCCACTCCTTCCAAATCCAGAGTACCATCGTCGTCTTATGAGAAAACTGATTTATCTTACAGTTAAAAAACCTGACATATCCTTTGTCGTTGGGGTTGTCAATCGATTTATGCATGTTCCACGGAACTCTCACCTCCAAGTAGTTGAGTGCATCCTTTGATATCTGAAGATTGCTCCTGGACAGGGGCATGTATAGAAGTCATCCTCCCCTCTGTTATCTCTCATAACATATTTTGATGTTGACTATGCCGGTTCTTTGGATGATCGTCGCTCCATTAGTGGATATTGCATGTACTTTGGTGGACACCTTGTAACTGATAAAGCAAGAAGCAATCTGTGGTTGCACACTCATCTGTCAAAGCTGAGTATCGTTCAATGACATTTGTCATTTTTGAGCTTACGTAGTTGGAAAGCCTTCCAAGAGACTTGGGTGTTAAACTCTCTTCTTCGGCCATTTTATTTTGTGACGGTCAAACTGCTATCCATATTGCTAAGAATTTTATTTTCCATGAACATACTAAGCACATCGAAGCCAACTGTCACTTAATCTGGGAAAAAATTAACTAAAGAAAGAATAATTATAACATGTTCCTATTGTTAGGTAAATTGTTGACATTCTTACCTCGTCCTCTGTACTATCAGTTCTTATCCAAGATTGGTTCCTACGATTTGTATGCTCCAATTTGCGAGTGAGTGTTCAGAGAATATAAACAAAAGCACATAAAGCAGGCCCAGTTATAGTCCATTAATAACTTTGTATTTAGTCCCGCATCTTAGAATGGAGTTTAGGCTTCACTCTCTCTTCCTAGATGGCTGTACAAATACTTGCAGCATGTATGTAGCTTGAATGAGAAATTAATAAAAATACTAAATTTTCCCTTTTTTGTATTCTTCTAAGAGTACAATGACACCAAATATTTTAAGGTGGACAGACATTTCATCATAGAGAATATTGAGAAAAAAGATTATTTATGCTCCATTTATTCCTTCAGAGGAACAATTAGTTGATATTCTCACTAAGAGCCTGAGGGTGAATGTTTTTTGTAATTTTATCGACAAGTTGGATAAAAGAAATATGACATGCCTAACTTGAGGAGTGTTAGAATTAGTGTTAATCATGTATTACTTGGATTACTCTAGGGGGGGGGTTGTTATTGAAAAATCGAGCTTTTACGCTTCCGTCTCACTATATGATAGAGAGTACATCATTCTTCGCAGTTATTAAACAAACGAATGCTTGTTTTAGTACTTTCTTTCTGTTCCTCC